>CM042014.1:102230987-102857237 GCA_023525715.1 Cichorium intybus
TTACGTTTTGTTACATAGGTTAAAAATGAATTGCCAAGTTCATTGAAAGCCTATCGTTACCAACAACATCGATGGTCTTGTGGTCCAGCAAACCTTTTCAGGAAAATGGTTTACGAGATCATCATAAATGAGGTAACATCGTTAGTATTGTTTTTGTTAGGTTTAAGACTTTATGCTACCAACGGTGTTGTTAATCGTTTACCTTTTTTTTTTTTTTTTTTTTTTTTTTTTTTTTTTTCAGAAAGTTACATTGTTGAAGAAACTACATGTGATATATAGTTTCTTCTTCGTAAGAAAGATCGTAGCTCATATTGTTACATTCGTCCTCTATTGTGTTGTAATTCCTGCAAGTGTGTGGATACCCGAAGTCGAGGTTCCGATATGGGCTACAATTTACATCCCAACCATCATCACCATTCTAAATGCTCTTGGAACTCCAAGGTTTTGATATCTAATTCCTAGCCTACTTTTCTAGGAAAGGAATCTTAGTTCTTACTTCCTCTATTTTCACAATGTAGGTCATTCTATTTAGTAGTATTTTGGATTGTCTTTGAGAATGTCATGGCTCTCCATCGAACCATGGCTACATTCATTGGACTTTTTGAGGCTCAAAGAGTGAATGAATGGGTCGTTACTGAAAAGCACGGAGGTGCTTCCAAGGCTAAACCCGCCACTAGACAAAATGCAAGACTAGGCTTCAAACTAAGCGAAAGGTAAGCATTGTTAATAACAGTAAATTTTGTAAATTCAATTACATTAACGCGTTACATAACAACCTCTAATAATTATCATTATTATAAAAATATACATAAAAATATATATGCATCTAACTATATTTTTTTTGACCCTATAGGGTTCTTGTGCTAGAGCTTTGCATGGGTATTATCCTCTTCATATCAGGTTGCTATGATCTTGCATTTGGAAAGTATTCCTACTACATATACTTGTATCTACAAGCTATATCTTTCATCATAATGGGTTTGGGTTATGTTGGCACGCAAGTTCCTAACTCTTAGATGACGTTCTCTCTTAAACCCTTTTAGTCGCCAATGACTTTATCTTTGTAGCTCGATCCTTTCAACCTTAGCTACACCACGCAATGGTCTTCAAGAAAAGGAAACTTTATTTTACTTCAATCAATTGTTACATTCGTTTGTACCCAAAATAAAGCATGACATTTCCTTGCAAAAAAAAAAAAAAAAAAAAAAAAAAAAAAAAAAAAAAAAAAGTATACAAGGACAATGAACGAAGCAAGAGTCGGGTGTGGCTTCACAAACTAGAACAATTTAATTGTAACTATTATGTAATGTAGTTTTTTTTTTTTTTTTTTTTTTTTCAATTTTGATTCATGTTCGTTTTGTATGTAACTATTTATTATTGAAACAGTTAGTGGAATAAAGGTTGGCATATTTTTTGCCAATGTTTTGTATGTAACTATTTATTATTTGAAACAATTAGTGGAATAAAGGTTGACATATATTTTTTTTTGCCAATTTTATAATTTATATTAGATTCAGTATTTTTTTTTTCTTAGAGATTTTTACTATCGCATGGATCACTACATTAACAATGATTTAACTACAATTGATTCATTATATCAAATTGCATGAATGGCCTTCAACCAACTCCCGGTATCCAATCAGACCTTAAATTATTAAATTTAAGGTCTCCACAACACCATCTTACCTCAGCTTTACTGTCATTCTTAGTCCTAATTTATTTGTAAGTGTTAAATAGTGAATTGGGAATTAAAAACCCGTATGAATTGTAAACACGCGCGCCGCGGCCCATTAAGTGTCCGCGTCGCGTGGGCCGTGAACAGCTAGGGTACGGCTAGGGTTTCTTGTAATGCCTATAAATATAAAGGCTGGTCATTAGGGTTTAGTGTTGTTGGCTGTCGATGTAAAAGTCAGAAGTCATTAGTCAGAGGAGGCCGATTTACTAGCAATCTAGGTATGCTCTGTAACACCTGTATTTAGCTCTGGAATAAAGAATACTCTCTCCTGCCCGTGGACGTAGGTCATCTGAGACCGAACCACGTAAATCTCTGTGTCGTTACTTTGTGTTTATATTTCCGCATTTATATTTTCGTTATTATTCCTGGGCAATAGGTTATAGATTTAGGTCTATTTCCTAACAAGTGGTATCAGAGCCGCGGTTTCAGATCTGTAGTGTTATAGATCTGTGGTTATTTGCGGTTTTAGGTCTGCGTGATTTTAGATCTGGTTGTAGTTCTGGTTGATTGAAGTCGGTAGTAGATCTAGGGTTTACGGCTGCCGCGTCGCGTCTTTTGAAAGACCGCGTCGCGCTTGTTGAAGGATCGCGTCTGTTGGATCGCATCTGTTCAAACCCGCGTCGCGCCCTGTTGGAGTCCGCACCGCGGCGACGACGAGCAGTAAGCAGTTTCAGATTTACTTGCTTATCAAAGACTACAAGGATCGGTTGATTGAAGATGTCATCTCACAAGTTCGATTTGGAGAAGTTCAATGGCTCGAATGATTTTACTTTGTGGAAGGTTAAGATAAAGGCTCTTCTGGTTCAACAAGGATGCGCAGTTGCAGTGGAAGGAGAATATGCAAAGGACACGACAGATGATGTGAAAAAGAAGATCGAGGGGAAAGCACATAGTGCTATTCTTTTGAGCTTGACGGATGAGGTGTTGAGGGAAGTTGTTGATCAACCCACTGCTGCCGGTATTTGGAAGAAGCTCTGTGATACGTATCACAACAGTTCTTTGACAAATAGGCTGTATCAGAAGCAACGGTTGTACACTTTCCGGATGGCAGAAGGTACTAAAGTAAAAGACCATCTTGATTCTTTCAATCGTATTATTCTAGATCTTCAAGGAGTAGGAGTAAAGATTGATGATGAGGATCAAGCCCTTATTTTGTTATGTTCACTGCCGAATTCACATGATAACTTTGTTGATACTATGTTGTATGGAAGAACAACAATTACTGTGAATGATGTGAAGGATTCTCTGCTATCCAAGGAACTCAAACGTAGTTTCTGGGAATGAGGAAACATCCGGTTCAGGTCTGTTCATTGGCAGAGGAAGGACATCAGATAAGAAAGATGGTGGAAATCGGAGTAAGTCACGTTCAAAATCGAAAGTTTCTGCAAAAGTCAAGTGTTATAACTGCAAGGAGAAGGGTCACTTCAAGAGAAATTGTCCATTGCTGAAAGGGGGGAAGGGAGAAAATAGCAACAATGGCAGTACGACTATTCTTCAGGATGATTCTAAAGAAGAAGACATAGATGATGTGTTGACTGTTTGTACATCTAGTTCTGTTGATGCTTGGGTCTTGGATACTGGGGCATCTTATCATATGACTTTCCATCGTGACTGGTTCGAATCTTTTAGAGACTTGAAAGGAACGGTGAAGTTGGGTGATGATTGGGTTGCTCAAGTCAAAGGAAGCGGTACGGTACAGATTATGATGCACGATGGTATGGTCAGAAAGCTTGATTGCTGGTATGTTCCGGATCTTCGTAAGAACTTAATTTCTCTTATTACTTTAGCAAATAATGGGTTGAAATACTCTGGTGAAGATGACTGGGTAAAGGTCACCAAGGGCTCTCTAGTAGTTATGAAAGGAAAGGTGCAGAAAAGTGGGGTTCCTGTCTTAGAAGGAAATTCGTTTAGGGGAACAGTGGTGATTTCTCAATCCTTAGAGAGTAGTAATGATAAGACAGAGTTGTGGCATAGAAGGTTGGGACATATGAGTGAGAAGGGTATGTCAATTCTGAGTAAACAGGGGTTGTTTGGTGGTGAGCTAACGGGAAAACTCAAGTTTTGTGAAGCTTGTGTCAAAGGCAAGCAACGCAGGGTGAAGTTTAGTTCGGGTAAATACACAAGCAAGGAAATCTTGGAGTACATTCATTCAGATTTATGGGGTCCCTCTCCGGTCGAGTCTCATAAAGGTCATCGATACTTTGTGACTTTCATTGATGACTACTCAAGGAAGGTTTGGATATATTTTCTGAAGACTAAAGACAAAGTGGTTGGGAAGTTCAAGGAGTGGAAGACGATGATTGAAAAACGGACCGGAAAATCTGTCAAGACACTCAGAACTTACAATGGGTTGGAGTTCTGCAATGCCCCGTTTGACAAATTCTGCAAGACGGAAGGTATAGTGCGGCATCACACTATACGGCACACACCACAGCAGAACGGAGTGGCGGAACTGATGGACCAAACACTGTTAGCCCGTGCTAGAAGCATGCGGTTATATGTTGATTTATCGAAGAAATTCTGGGCGGAAGCGGTTAATACTGCTTGCTATCTGGTGAACAGATCACCATCAACTGCAATCGACTTTAAGACTCCTCAAGAGGTATGGTCTGGAAAACCCTCTAATTATTCTGGTTTACGTATATTTGGTTGTCCGGCTTATGCTCATGTTAATGATGGTAAACTTGAGGCGAGGGCAATGAAGTGCATATTTCTAGGGTATGCACATGGAGTGAAAGGTTATCGTCTGTGGTGTACAGAAGAAGGGAGAACTCCAAAATTTATTAATAGCAAAGATGTGACCTTTAATGAATCTGCTATGGTGAACCAAAGAGGAGGTGATACAAGTCATGTAGGGAAAGATCAGGGTGCCAACCAGAAGGTGGAGTTTGTCACACAAATTCCAGACAGAATGGTGATAAATGAAGAACAGCATGTCGGTGATGATCAGCATAGACCAACCAGAAGGTGGAGTTTGTCACACAAATTCCAGACAGAATGGTGATAAATGAAGAACAGCATGTCGGTGATGATCAGCATAGACGTGATGAAACTCATGAACAACCCAATGAGGATCAGTCTGCTGATGCCGATGCCGATGGAGAAAACGATGAGGAGGAATCTATAGCAAGGAGAAGAGAGAAAAGGAACACGAAGAAACCAGCTAGATATGCTGCATGTGTCACCAATGGTGATATTGGTTCTGTTGCATATGCACTAGCTATTGGTGAAAACATTGGTACTGATGAGCCTCGGTCCTACAAAGAGGCGGTGGCAAGTAAAGAAGGATCAAGCTGGTTGATGGCGATGAATGAAGAGATGCAATCTCTTGAGAAGAATGAAACGTGGGATCTTGTTCGATTACCGAAAGGAGTCAAACCGGTTGGATGCAAATGGGTCTTTAAGAAGAAGGAAGGAATTCTAGGGGTTGAACCCGCAAGGTTCAAGACACGGTTAGTGGCGAAGGGTTTTTCTCAAAAGGAAGGAATCGACTATCACGAGGTTTTCTTACCGGTCGTGAAGCACAAGTCAATTCGGGTTCTTTTAGCTATGGTGAGTGCGTTTAATCTGGAGCTTGAGCAGCTCGATGTCAAAACTGCATTTCTTCATGGAAGCTTGGAGGAGAAGATATATATGTCACAGCCTGAGGGTTTTCCGGGTTCTAATAAGGATCATGTGTGTCTGTTGAAGAAATCTCTTTATGGTTTGAAGCAGTCTCCTAGACAGTGGTACAAGAGATTTGATTCGTTTATGACTTTGCATGGCTACATTTGGAATCAGTTTGATAATTGTGTCTACTTGAAGCAGTTGTCCAATGGGTCCTTTGTTTATCTGTTGCTATATGTTGATGATATGCTCATTGCAGCCAAGGAGATGGCTGAAATTAATAACTTGAAGAAGCTTTTGGCAAGTGAGTTTGAAATAAAGGATTTGGGTGCAGCAAAGAAGATATTAGGGATGGAGATTTAGAGAGACAGGAAAGCGGGGTTGTTATATGTTTCTCAGCAGAAATATATTGAGAAAGTCTTGCAGTGTTTCGGTATGGATCAGTCAAAATGAGTTGGAACTCCTTTGGCAGCGCATTTTAAATTAAATAGAAGTACTATACCAACTACGGATGAGGAAAAAGACTATATGAGTAGAGTTCCGTACTCAAGTGCAGTTGGAAGCCTTATGTATGCTATGGTCTGTACTAGACCTGATTTAGCACATGCAGTTAGTGTGGTTAGTAGGTTTATGAGTAATCCTGGGAAAGCTCACTGGGAAGCGGTCAAGTGGATCCTGCGATACTTGAAGGGGACTAAGGATGTTCGTTTGGTCTATGGTGGTAATACTCATAGTAACTTGGTGGGATATGCAGATTTAGACTATGGTGGCGACTTGGTGAAAAGGAGATCGCTCACGTGTTATATTTTCACTTTGTTTGGATGTGCAGTCAGTTGGAAGTCAACTTTACAGCCTACTGTTGCCTTGTCTACAACTGAAGCGGAATACATGTCAATGACTGAAGGTATAAAGGAGTGTATCTGGCTACATGTTTTGGTGGAGAGTCTGGGATTGAAGGTGGAGAATCCTGTCTTGAACTGTGATAGTGAAAGCGCTTTGTGTCTAGCGAGGAATCCGATTTATCATGAAAAGACAAAGCATATTGATATCCGGTTAAATTTCATTCGTGACATAGTTGAAGAAGACAAGTTCTCAATCTTGAAGATCGATACCAAGGTGAATCCGGCAGATATGTTGACAAAGTCGTTACCCAAGGAGAAGTTCGAGCTATGCTTGAACTTGGTTGATGTTCGCAGGAGGTAAGTCCCTACGGGGCAAGCTGGCAGGAGACGAGAGGAAGTTTTTTGGTTTCTAGAGCGAGGTGGAGCTATGTTGAATTCGCAATTCAAGGTGGAGATTGTTAAATAGTGAATTGGGAATTAAAAACCCGTATGAATAGTAAACACGCGCGCCGCGGCCCATTAAGTGTCTGCGTCGCGTGGGCCGTGAACAGCTAGGGTTTCTTGTAATGCCTATAAATATAAAGGCTGGTCATTAGGGTTTAGTGATGTTGGCTGTCGATGTAAAAGTCAGAAGTCATTAGTCAGAGGAGGCCGATTTACTCGCAATCTAGGTACGCTCTGTAACACCTGTATTTAGCTCTGGAATAAAGAATAGTCTCTCCTGCCCGTGGACGTAGGTCATCTTGGACCGAACCACGTAAATCTCTGTGTCGTTACTTTGTGTTTATATTTCCACATTTATATTCTCGTTATTATTCCTGGGCAATAGGTTATAGATTTAGGTCTATTTCCTAACAGTAAGGATAAGATGATGACCAACCTTGTAATAATCTGAAATGAATAATCTGTCGTCTTTTAATTCTAATAAATATGTCCCAATTACAGATTATGATGATAAGTAGATTTTGGTTGGGATACAAGCTTATACAATTTGTTAGTTACATTATGGAAGGCAAACTACTTAGCCAATTTCTATCTTTAGATATTGTGTGTTCAGGTCTTCATCCTATGATCCTTGGTATTTTACTTGATGTAGTTTGTAACTATTCTAATGTTACTCAACCCCATTTGCTACACATTGTTACTACAATATACATCATATGCTCAAGATATAAGTTTCACAATAACTACACGTCCTGGAATCTAATTTCAAACAAAATAGATAACGTCCTATTATGTTACCTTTGAGTTCCAACCTATCTACCTTATATACATATATGCATCATTCTTAGTTCGTAGTTCATACCATATACCCGATTGATTTATGAATTTAGGGCTTTAATTAATAATTGATTGTATTCAACTCTCAACAACAACCCCAATCTAATACGAGACCAAACAAGTAGTATTGAAGCATATTTGAATCTACTTCAAAATATCCATATATGTTCTTATTAAATGCAGATCAAATTGTGGTCCATTCTTCGGTTTTGGATAATTTTCAACTTGTCCAATTGTATAGTTCATCATATTCATGTTTAATCATTATTCCTTATTTTGATAGAAATCCATTTTCTTGTTAGAAGAATCAATGTAGAAAGTGAGAATACGAGATTTAGGAATGATTTTCCTTCGATTTCTTCCATTCACAGAGTACACGATATATATACAAAGGGATACAACAAACTTCTCATCTCTAGCCTAACTTCTAGGATATAGATAATATTTACATTTAAATTCTTTTCTTATCTTATCTTCATTGATCTCGTCTACACTCCCCTTCAAGGTGGAGAATGTATGTCTTTCATTCCCGGCTTGACAAGAGAGCAATGGAACACTCTCCCACAAACAGCTTTAGTCAACATGTCTGCTAATTGATCTTCGGATGCCACATGAGGAAGCTCCACTGTCTTTCTTTCGATATGATCCTTTATAAAGTGTTTGTCTACTTCAATGTGTTTGGTTCTGTCATGTTGGACAGGGTTGTTTGCAATTTTAAACGCCGATTCATTATCACAGTGAAGAAGCATCGGGGACTTCAGTGGAATTCCCAGATCTCTGAGAACTCTTTTAATCCATAACAGCTCACAAACTCCATGAACCATTCCTCTAAACTCAGCTTCTGCACTTGATCTTGAAACCACCTTTTGTTTCTTGCTTCTCCATGTGACTAAGTTCCCCCCAACGAATGTAAACTGTCCTGAGGTGGATTTCCCATCTGTTCGATCTCCTGCCCAGTCAGCATCCGTGTATCCGATAACCTGATGGCCTTGATTCTTGCCAAAAAATAGTCCTTTTCCAGGTGATGATTTTAGGTATCTTAAAATTCTGTATACTGCATTCATGTGATCCTCACTAGGTGCATGCATGAACCGACTTACTACGCTTACTGCATATGCAATATCTGGTCTCGTGTGCGATAAATAAATAAGTTTATCAACTAGCTTTTGATACCTATCTTTATTGGTTGGAACCTGGTCAGGTAGTATCATCAATCTATGATTCTTCTCAATTGGGGTATCTGAGGGCTTAAAGTCCAGCATACCAGTCTCCGTTAATAGATCTATCACATATTTTCTTTGACACATCGCAATTCCCGTCTTAGATCTGGCAACTTCGATCCCCAGAAAATACTTCAGGTGCCCCAGGTCTTTCAACTCAAACTCGGTGGCCAATACTGTTTGAAGTTTCTTCATTTCTTCTTCATCATTTTCGGTTACGACCATGTCATCGACGTACACAATCAGTGCTGTCACTTTTCCACTGTTCGATTTTACAAACAAGGTGTGATATGCATCACTTTGTTTATAACCAATTTTCTTTATGAAGTTTGAGAATCTCCCGAACCATGCCCTTGGTGACTGTTTCAGTCCGTATAGTGCTTTCTTTAGTTTGCATACCTTTCCATTACATTCAATGCCTAGGGGCGGATCCATATACACTTCTTCTTCGAGGTACCCGTTTAGGAAAGCATTTTCAACGTCGAATTGTTTTAGTGGCCAATCTTCGTTAGCGGCAATGGAAATTAGAACTTTAATGGTATTAATCTTTGCTACCGGAGCGAACGTGTCCCCGTTATCTATTCCATGCTTTTGTGTATACCCTTTTGCCACTAGTCTCGCTTTAAACTTGTCTATGTTGCCTTCTGAGTTGAGTTTAACAGTGTATATCCACCTGCACCCTACGGTTTTCTTTCCAGTGGGAAGCTTCACTAACTCCCATGTTTTGTTCTTTTGTAATGCCTCCATCTCTTCATTCATTGCTTTCTTCCATCTCTCATCTTTGACAGCCTCTTGTGCATCGTTTGGTATGGAAACACTAGCTAGTTTATCCACTAGCAGTGCATGAGTTCTTGCAAGGCGGTGGCTAGATACATAGTTGTTTATGGGATATCTTCCTTTTGCATCCAAATTTGACACGTACTGTTTCTTTGGTACTCCTCTATTACTTCTTATAGGGTATCTCCGATCCGTGTCATCATCTGTAATCTGCACATTAGAGCTAGACAAGTCGTTAGTGTCTTCTTGTGTCTCTTCTCATTCGTTCGTAATATTGACCGCATCATCATTTGACTGCGGTTCGGTAGTAACTGGTGTGGGAACAGGTTGGAATTCGGTTGCATTTTCGCCTTCGCCTTCGTCTGTATTTCCGAAAAACATATCCTCATTGTTATTAATTTCAGGAGGAGACTCATCTGGATTTCCAAAAAAACATCTCATCCGGGGACTTACTCGATTCATAGTTATGAGGTTCAGCTTCACTTTGTCTCTCCCCCTGAAGGGGAGCCTCATCACCGAAATATTTCACGGTTTCATGAAACGATACATCTCGCGTTACGTACATCTGATTTTCCACCGGGTCATAGCATCTATACCCTTTTTGTAGTCAGCGTATCCCATGAAAACACACCAAACAGAACGTGGTTCTAGTTTTCCTTTGCTTTGATGCACATAGGTTGTGCATCCAAAGACTCTTGGTTCGAGACTATTATGGTGTGGTTGGTTGACAATTTTATGTAGCTTTTGAAGGGGTGTTTTGAACTCAATTACTCAAGATAGTATACGATTCATAATATATGCAGCGGATCGGACCGCCTCTCCCAATACTTCCGTGGTACATTCATATCAAAGAGAGATGCACGAACAATTTCTAGAATTTGTCGATTTCGGCGTTCGGCCACTCCATTTGGTTGGGGGTACCGACACACGATGTTTGGTGCCGAATAGACGTTTCTTGACAAAAATGTTTCATGTCATGGTTTACATACTCACCACCATTATATGACTGTAAAATCTGGATATCCTTCTTGTATTCTGTTTTAATAATGGTATATAGTTCATTTGAAGGCATGAAGAACTTCGCCTTTATGTTTCAAAAGAGAGACCCAGATCATCTTAGTGCATTCATGAATAAACGTTAGAAAATATCTAGCACCACTTGGGGTAGGGATTGGAGACGGGCCCCATACATCTGAGTGAATTGTCACAAAAGGAACAAGAATTTTATTATTGCTAGGAACATATGATATTTATTTATTTTTTGCCAACTCACATATTCCACAGTTAAACTCACTATCTGAAACATTCAAAAACAAATTAGGTTTAAGTTTCCTAAGATAAATAAATGACAAATGTCCAAGTCTATGATGCCACAACATATCGATGGACTTATTTGCTTGAACTACTACCGCATGACATGCTTGACTCCGATAGTTTTCTTCGAGATAATACAGTTGTCCTCGTCTAATACCATAACCAAGAATCCGATGTCTCTCTATATCCTGAAAGACACAATCATTTTTCCAAAAGATCACATAGCAATTCATAGCCTCGGTTACTTCGCTAACAGATAAAAGGTTGGATGATAATGATGGTACTACTAATACAGAATCTAGCTCCATTGAGTTAGATACTTTCACAAAACCTTCGGCAATGAGTGGTTCCATTTCCCCATTTGCTGTGTGGATACTCGTCTGTTTAGGAGGGTATGTTATGACAAGGTTTTCGGATCTGTTGGTCATGTGACCCGTTGCCCCTGTGTCTATTATCCAACTATTATTTTGAGCATGGTTCGGATGATACATACCAGATTTAGCAGTCGTGTGGGCTGCCATCAGAGTCGTGGTCTCTTGCACTTGTGGTGAAGTAGCCACAAATGCTTGAGATGTTTGTCCAATCTTCTTCCTTGGCTTTTTCGAGAAGTCCCACCACTCCGGATAACCGATGATTTCGTAGCATTTTAATTTTGAGTGACCTTCTTCTCCACAGTGTGTGCATGTGAAGGTGTTACCGCCCTTCAAATTCTTTCCTTTCATTGGTCGATTTCGACTTGCCATGTGTACTACACTATCCGGTTCCAGTTTTGTTTCTTCCATTGTCTGACGCTGATTTCGCTCCTAGCTTGATTGAACTCGGAGTCCAACCTGGCCAGGAATATGTGAACACGGAAACGTGATAGGGTTTTGTTTGCTGCAATAGTGTTCACAACACCATCTTCTTGGCTAGTCAATCTAGCATTGATGTCTTGAAACAGGCTAACCAATTCGTTGTAGTAAGTTGGAAGTGATCTACCTGTCTGGCGAGTGTGGAATGTCTTCCTGTTGAGTTCGAACAATTGGGTTTCATCAGTTCCATCGTAGAACGTATCCGAGACAGCTTCCCAGATTTCTGCCGCCGTCTGGAGTCATATGAAGCGGTGCATCAGGGTTGGGCTCATGGAGTCAATTAACCAGCTTTTGACACGGTTATTGTCAATTAACCAGGTTTCGATAAGTTTTTCGTTCGCTGTGGGTTTCTTTGTTTCACCGGTGAGATAACCCAACTTGTTACGTGCTCCTATCCGCATCTCCATGAGTTGAGACCATAGCAGATAGTTTGTGTCATCAAGAGTGATCCCGGTTGGAAAGGGAGCATCTTGTACATTCTGTACAATGACAGAAGAATAGCTTGATCCTCCAGGTGTGTCTTCGTTGGTCATCGTGACTAGAAAGAGAAAATCAGTGGTTCAGGCGCTTTTATGCTCTGATACCATGTAGAAAGTGAGAATACGAGATTTAGGAATGATTTTCCTTCAATTTCTTCCATTCACAGAGTACACGATATATATACTAAGGGATACAACAAACTTCTCATCTCTAGCCTAACTTCTAGGATCTACATAATATTTACATTTAAATTATTTTCTTATCTTATCTTCATTGATCTCGTCTACAATCAACTCATTGGTAATCTTCAAAAAATTGATTCTCCATGCTAAAAACCATTAACGACGTCCCTTATGAACAATTGACATGCTAGAATATGTTTTATCCATGGAAGAGGAGAAAGTTATCAGCCATGTATTTATTCTAGAAAATCCTACTCATTACAGCTGTGATGGAGATAAACTTATAGCTTATATGAATATAGAGGCCATATATTTCAACTTTAATGTAGTTTCATATAACTTTTATCTCATTGTCAAAGAATGCAACACAGTTAAAAAGATGCTATAAAATATTCATTTTCTTATGAAGAGCCAATAAGAGTGAAGAGTGTGTTGATTAAAATTAAGAAGGAATATGTGAAAGAAGAACCATATTCTGAAAATTAAAATAAAATAACGAGATCATCTATTTTATATGGCAAATAATTTTTCAAATAAAAGAAGTTCGTCTGATAAAACATCGGGCTAGAATCTGTTAATACATTAGTGTTTGTGTACTTAATGCATGTGGCAACACTTCATGCCAACATTATATTTTATGTTAACAAGCATGAAAATTTTGTATTGTTTATTTGTACATTAGATATTATATTGGTCTGCAATTATATGGGGTCATCATTCAACCCTTGATCCCAACTTTTTAATGAAGATTAGGTGTCGTTATTAACTTAATATTTGTCATGACCATAGACCACCTTGGCAGAGAAGTTGCTTGTCATGCCCGTCTCGTTACTAACCAATTATTGGGAACCTATGGTAAAGGCTAACAATCCGCGTGACTAAGAAGAGGATTATGGTTATTGTGCGAAGCTGCAATGGGTGATATGTGTTCGAAGCGAAGGGTATATGTAACACCCCGTCTTTCGTACATCTTAAATGGTGTAATATTTTATAAAAAATTATGAAACAAAATCTCAAGTTCTAAAAACTTTTCTCATGACGTTGAGTCATGTCTTAAAATTTCGAGGTAGATCCATGAGAATCGTCAAAGGAAGATCCATGAGAATCGAGGTAGCTTCAAGCCTAATTCAAAGGATCAAGGAAGTCCAAACCGATGCACTGAAAGAGGAAAATGTTAAGAAAGAAAAGCTTGGAAGAAAAATGTAGTTTGAATTGAACACTTAAGGGTTGAAAACTCAGAAGGGACGACTTTGAGTCCCCAAGCATGGAGGGACTCGAAAACTTATCAATACCTTAAACGGCAATATTGGTGGTTGGGAATGAAGAAAATGATAGCCAAATACATTTCCAAGTGTGCAACTTGTGCACAAGTGAAGGCGGAACATCAATTCCCATACGGAAGTGCTCAATCATTACAAATACCGACAGGAAAGTGGGAAGATGTAACTATGGATTTCATAGTTGGACTACCAAGAACAATAAAGGGACATGATTGTATATAGGTCATTGTCGATAGATTGACCAAGAGAGCCTTGTTCCTTGCTATAAAGGAAACTACTCCGTTTGAAAAGTTATCCCAAATTTACATTGATGAAGTGTTGAGGCTTCATGGAGCTCCATTGTCGAAGTGTCCGAAAGATTCCCGAAGTTCACTTCAAAATTTTGGGAGGCCTTACAAGAAAGATTGGGGACGAGAATTAAGTTGAGTACGGCTTATCATCCCCAAACGAATGGACAAAGTGAGCGTACTATTCAAACCGTAGAAGATATGTTGATATCATGTGTTATTGACTTTGGCGGTAATTGGGATGAACATTTACCTTTGGTGGAATTTGCATACAACAATAGTTACCATTCAAGCATTGGAATCACACCATTTGAAGCAATATATGGTAGAAAGTGTAGAACACCTTTATGTTGGTTGGAAGAGGGTGAAACAAAGCTCACCGGACCGGAAATTGTAAGGATAACAAATGAGAAAATTGGTGTGATCCAATCTAACATGAAGGCGACCCAAGATCGGCAAAGAAGCTACGCAAGTTTGAAAAAGAGGCATTATGATTTGAAGGAAGGCGATTTAGTAATGCTTAAAGTATCACCATGGAAAGGTGTTGTGAGATTTGGAAATAAAGGAAAATTAAGTCCAATATATATTGGACCCTTCAAGATCTTGAAGAAAGTTGGTGAACAAGCATGAAAGTTGGAGTTACCTCAAGAATTAAGTGGAATACATGATACTTTTTATGTATGTTATTTAAAGAAGTATTTTGGAAAAGAAGAGTTAACCATTCCATTGAAAGATTTGAAGGTAGAGACTCCTAACAAGCTAGTTGAAGAACCGGAAGCAATGTTAGAAGTAAAGACTAAAAAATTTAGAAATAAAGAAATTGACCTTGTGTTGGTCAAATGGAAGCATTCCTTAGGTTCTAATCTAACTTGGGAAACTTTGGAAGAAATGAGAAAAGATACCCCAATTTTGTTAACTATAGTTTGATTACGAGGACAGAATATGGTGGTTATCGAGGCCAACAAAAATAAACCCTACTTCTAATTCACAAATTTGTGTATAGCGGTAAAAGGATCGTATCCACGAAGATTGGATCAGTTTGTAAAACTATGCAATCGATTAGAAAAGGTATATATTTCTAACATTATAAAATAAAAATTGGGGGTTTGTTTGTTTTGGTTGAAAATGAAAACAAGAGCAAATAATCAAATTTTGGTGAAGTAAACCAAATATGGAAAACTATCAATATTGAGATTTCATCACAATTCCAACTAGTCAGTTGATCATCAAGATTTATGGTGCAATGTATTTAATTTAATCTAGTTTGGCTATAGCATCTCAAAAGCTTGAAACACCTAGATCCTTCTCAATTGTATGGAAAAGCTCTTAATAACCATCTTAATCAAAGTCAAAAGTCAAATAAGCATCCAACTCAAGTAAAATGACTAACAATATAGATTTAAAAATCACCAAACTCAAAGGAAATCAAAAAGCTTACATTTCTCCTTGAAGAACATAACTCCATGATTTTAAAAATGAATATAAGCATCCACAAAAATCATTTGTCACTACTTTGTTTAGAAATCGATTACGTAATTATAAAAACAAATAACAATAATCATTCAAGCATCCAAACTCATGAATAAGAACACAAGAACAACTTAGAATTTTAAACAAGTTGCATTCATAGATTAATAACCAAATACTCATAAATCTTTCAAACCCTCACTAGTTGTTCATGGATTACACTCAATATTTATAATAAGAGTTCTAGACAAGCATGGCTAGAACAACAAGCATGAAAGTTTAAGGAAATGTACCAATCATAAGTGTAACAACAATTACAAACCAAGTGAAGAAAGATATAGAAAATGCTTCAAGAAATCTTCTCCAAGGCTCTCCAAAGTGTTCCCCATGAAATCTCAGCTCCCAAGAGGTAGAAGATGCTCCAAAACCCTTTCCCCATACCCCTTATAGCTGACCCACACTTGAACTGACAAAAATGTCCCTCGGCACCATTTGCACGGGTCGCTCAGGGTCACACAAAACTACAAAAAGCCCAATTTGGCCTGATCCGGTCCAATTCAGCAAAAGTGGATATTGTCTCATTCTTCTTTGGTCTAAACCTGGTTTTTTACCTCTTTGACCACCATTTTGGGCTAGGTAAGCCCAAATATTTATTATTAGCCCATTGCTTGCTCCAAGTCCAAGTCCGGTTGCGATCCAAGCATCCAAAAATTCTGCATTCGCTAATTTTTCCGCTCCCGCTAGTCTTTAATAAAATCTACATTTAAACACAAAAAGACTAGAAAGTATCCCCGAATGATAAAAATATAAAAATACAAAATATGCATGCGAACTATACTAAAAACGAAATAAAATGTGCTAAATAAATTATAAAAAGAAGAAATAAAAACAAATTGTCAGAATCCTAATTAGGGGGAGATAGTTGCGACAATCCAACTTTTGGGATGTAATGAAATCTATGTTAGAAAGATGAAATGAAAGATTTTATTACGTATTTAGTGAAAAAGTGATGAAATTGTTCATATATGTGATAATGTGTAAATAGGAATATTAAGTCATATATTAAGCTCTTAATGGTGTTTACACGAAATATAGCTTGATGAGCTTGAATTAAAAAGGAAACTCACCATAAAAAGGGTAATCAAGTAAATATATTTTGTTGGAGGTTTAAAAATGAATAACTCAAAATAAAGTGCGAATTGGTAAATTATTCGCATTATCAAAAATGAAGTCTTTGATGAAATAAGAAAATAGGAAAAAGAATGGAAACATTTGGGTATGGGATAATCTTAGTAGGAGTAAGTTGTAAATCTTTTTCTTAGCTTTCTGTACATATATGGTGTGTGGAAAATGGATAGAATATGAGAAAGTTATGAGCTTAGAAAGTTGGGAGAAAACTGCTGCGAAATAATTGAAAATATTCCAAGTGTTGGAGTTGAGTTGTGGGCGCGTGTACATGCGTGAAAAGGCTGAGAATGGCCCATTTTTGTCACTAATCTTCATTTTGAGTTGCCAAGTGTAATTCCATTCAACTAGGACCAAATGAGCACGAGAAAATGCAGCTTTTCAGCCATTTTCCACCAAAAACTCTAGAAAGTCTCTCAAATCATATGTGTGCGTTCTTGGTGAACCACTATGTGTGGGTGGAATTAAACTACAAATTCAGGTAATTCAAGGGGTTTTTTAGTTCAAAGTAATCCTCTTGAGATAAGAAACTGTTAGGACCTGAAACGACGAACTGAACAATAAATGACATAAATCAAACATAATACGACAAAAGATATGAATCGAAACAGTGCCGAATGCTTGATTAATCGAGTTTGAGTACAAGGATAGTGTTCCCAATTAAACAACGTAACGAGCAACTTGAATAAGCGCTAAAACAACTCAAACCCTAATCCATATTTTCGTCCCTTCTAATTACGCTTTTAAAAACGTATTTATATACATGGACTAAAACCCTAGCCCATAATGATAAAATTCGTTGAACGGCTCGTGGGCTTCGGCATAATGATCCGCTTCAAAATCTGCTCTTTGTAAACTCTGTCGTATAAATAAAATAAATACCGCCTCGTCAGTTTCAATATTTTTAACCCACCAATCTCCCCCTAAATGTCAGAACTGATGAAATGAACACGTTTTCAACCAAGGAATTTCTCCCCCTAAAATGTGAGAATCAGCAGTGTCGGGATCTTAAAAAAAATTCAGCTCCCCCTTAATGGATGCAAGCATTCTTTTATCTTTTCCATAAAAACTGCAACTTTCCACGGTCCGTTCATAATATTCCCATTTACAAAATAATTCAGTCCAAATTATCAAAATACATCGCCTCATTCGAAAGTGTTGCAACCCAAACTTGAAATAAAATTAAAAAAGCCCATGTTGTCTAAAATTCGGACCAAACATGATCCGATCTGGCCCACCTTCGGATGGATCAAGCCCACCTTCGGTTGATAAGGACCCTTCATCGGATAGGGCAGGCTTTCTCCAAACAAGGCCTTCATCTTCTTCTCGCCTTCATGAGACACGACAACCAACGGGAGAAAACAGATCACATTGATCGTGAACTCCTTAATTCTCCACTGAGTATTAATGATTCCATCAACGGTTGTTGACAATTTATTGCAAGAATGGGAGAGCTGCAGAATCGAGTCATCGACAACAATAGAACACCGTGACTATATTTCTTCGTTCGAACCACCCCCAATCACAGGCGAAGGTGGGATCAGTTTCATCAGCTATGATCAACCGAAGGTAAATAAACAGTCATTCACATGCCTTCGGATCATTCTCTTCATGGCCTTTGGATCAACATCGATTCATTCTTCATCGATTTGTCAACAAAGATCTGATGATATGTGTTGAACCTGAACTTATGTTGATGTTCATCATTATCACTGTGTAAATTACTACCCTATCATCTCTTTTCATTTTCATCAATAGGCTCCGCCTTTATCGACAGCATACAACAAGACGTTTGCATAGTGAATCACATCCAAACGATCTTGTAACAATCGTTGATCACCAAGCCATCCGAAAGTATTAATTTACTTCACAGTTTCACATCTCCTTCTTCGTTTCCAAAAAGAATACTCGTTAATGGTTATATTTGGGAACACATCCGAATTCTATTTGGGAACGTGATCCGAGTTCAAGCACGTAGACATGGATGTGAAGTAACGGTTATAGCAAGCGTGTTGCAATTTATGTGAAATTTTCTTTTTGATGCAGTTCGTACAGGAAACATCTCCCCATGTAACATTTAAAATTACAAACCGGTCACTTTGCTTATCGTTGGATATGAACCATATCAGTTATATCATCGTTCTGTCCTTTAGGTTCCTGTTTGTTTCCATGAGTTTCAAATGTCGTGTTGGCTTTTGTAGCAAGGAAAGAGGAGCAACCTACTATGAACCGGACAATAGAGACTCGATGATTGAGGATGCGTGTTATGTTTCTGTCCCATGGTCCTTTTCTTGTAGTGACATGTCTGTAAATGAGAGACTAGGCGAGTTTCAAGCTTTGCGTGTTCCAAGAATTCAGAGAGAGAAAGTGACATGTGCTTTTTCTTTGACCAGAGAAAGTGACAGCTTGTAATTTGCAGTCAACCAGCATGGTTACCATTCATATGGCTATTGCACTATTTAGTTTAAATAAAACTAGGAAAAGTGTAACCGGGTTATTACCCTTAGTTGAGTATGAACTAGATTAAAATGTGTATCGAAGACAGTGTAATACTTCTGACATAACGTGTTTCAGAGAAAGCGTGTGTCAGGAAATGCATATCAGACAGTGTTTTAGAGAAATGTGTCACAGGCCTATGTCGTGTTTCATTTTGATGTGTTCATATAACTTCTTTTTCCCATGCTAGTGTGTTTGACTGAGAATAAAAACGAAAATTTCATCATGTTCAACACTTTTATATTATAAATATGATAAAATGGTGAAGTGATCCGAAGCTTCGTATGTGAATAGTAAACCTTCGGATCTTGCCAACTTTTGATGTATCATATTCACACCACTATGATTAAAAGAAACCATAAGCCACGCCATTTACTTAAGGCTGTCACAATTTGTCTTTTTCTTTATACTCTCTCTCATAAACACAACTATTTAAGAACACCTTTTGGGAACCCAAACAAGTTTGAAACTTTTTGATAGCACCATTCTTTTCTCTGTAGAATTGTTTGGAAGAAATAATGAAACACCATTTTTTGATATTCTTGGAGTTCTTGTTGGGACTAAGAAATTGTCAAAGAACTCATTGTACCAACACGAAAAATAATTCTTTTTCTTCTTGATGTGAACGGATTTTTCAGACAAGTTTCTTTCAATAAAATTTCTTTGACTATTCTCAACTATAATTTCCGAATTAACAACAACTGGAGAATGTTTTTGTCTAGGAACCCATACCTTTTTCATTTTTGCTTTCTTTTTCTTCTTTTTCGACCTTTTTGGCTTCTGATATGAACTTTTATAGCCTAAATATTCATTTTTCTTCTTGATCTGATTGCCAAATGCATTTGGTACCCAAATGTTACGAGTTTGGTACTTTTGATCATCTTGTATGACGGGCTTTCAGTAAGGTTTCATGCCTTTAAAAGAGTCGGTAGATCTTGAAGAAATAGATTGAGTTCGCTTAGATGGTTCACCAACATACAAAACTTTGACTTCTGAACTTTTTGCTGATGAATGATGTAATTTAACTTCTGTAACTTGAGGTTCGGATGTGTAATGATTAGTGATTTTTTTATGATAATAATAAATAGAGACTCCAGATTCGAACTTCTCTAACTCCCCCTCAACAAAATCACTATGAACTTCGGATTCTTTAAGCTCCCCCTCAATCTTTGCATCTGAATGAACTTTTACTTCAGACCCCCCCCCCCCCTTAACAAAAACACATTTCCCTTCGGATGGGTTATCAAATACAGATTCGGAGCTTGTTTTTGTATTTTCAGAAATAAGAACACATGAGTTTTCAACAAAAGAAACATACTTTCTGATACATTCTTCTTTTTCTTTCCATTGTTTCTTTTCGACTTCATCAAGAACATTAAGCATTTGGGTAAATAGAGATTCGTTCAGTTCATGCTTTAAAGGATGAAAAAATAATTTTCCTAAACAATCTTTAACACCAGAAGAAACAAGAGTATCATTTGTTATTCTCAGATCTTTCAATACGAATCCAATAAATTGTTCCAGATTTACTCTATACTTCATATTATCAATTATAACTAACCATGTTTCATAATCATTTTCTCCCATGTCAGATTAAACAAGAAGACTACCAAAAATCTGGAAGAATTTTAGTGAGAGAAAGCAGATCGGAAGCGTTTTTAGAGAGAGAAAACAGATCTGAAACAGATCTAGAGAGAGAAAACAAATCTGGAATGAAAATAAAAAAAAATCGAATTTATTCTTCTACTAACCTTCTGAATAGAAAATAAGAACAAATTTGGAGACAATTCGCCTATGACGATAATTCTGGCATTAACACTTCAGATCTAGAAAATACTCGCTCTGATACCACTTGTTAGGATGAAATTACGAACAAAGCAAATAATAAGAACAATAGATTTGAATATCAAACCAGTCGAATGATTTATTCACTGCAATAATAATAGGGCTCCTAATCAAAGAGATAAGCATATTTGTAAAGCACGATTACAATGAAAACAACGACTGTTCTAACTGCACTTTTATCATCTAGGGTTACATAGAGTATTTATACAAACATATAATGGACCAAAACGTCAAGCCCATTGCTTACAGATAAGAACGGAAACCCTAGATGAACACGCTAACTTCTAAAGATAAACACAATCTGCCAGCTAGCAGTCTTCGGATCAGCATCACAACTTCGGGTCTTTTTAGACTTCGGATAGGAATACTAGAACTTCGGATATATAAATTTCGACACAATCAATATCCTAACAGTGCCTTGCCGCCCCAAAGCGAGACCGGTCTCACCTATAGTAACATTAACCTTACATGTCATTATCCTTCTATAGTAACATTAACATCAAAATAGATGATGAAAAATTATGATAAATTTATGTCAATGTAAAACGTCATTTTATTATCGTTAGGGTCTAAACCACAAAAGAACTGTACTATAAGATAGCTAAAAGGAAAATAACTTTTTGACTATAACAGCAGAAAATAACATTCCACAGATACCATTTCTGCTTTTTTTCTCGATACTAAATTACATATTGCTATGCTTTTATTTGACTACATTCCATAATAAAAAAGTACAATGTATAATCATTACATACATAATAAAAATAAAATACATAAATTGTGGATTAAAAGGTAATTTAGTTGGGACCATATAAATAATAACAATAATAACCCACTTTTTGCACTAAAATCAAACGCAAAATATCACACACCATTCTCGGAGTTTACTTCAAAAAAAAAATTTATTTTACTAGAATAGGTAAAGAATATAAATACATTGCTAATAATGTTTTTTTTAAAATAAACTACCTACAATACTAAAGAAAAACAAATACACATTATTCTTCTTTGTAAATTGCCTTAAAAACAAATATGCAACCTTTAAAACACATGCACTCTTCCCCCTTTGTCCCACCATTCCATCTCTCTCTGTTTCCATTGTTAACAGTCTTCTAGTTCTTTCTTCTTTCTTTCTCTTTTTCCTTTGTTTACGAAATCTTACAATTCTATAATCGGAATTGTCCATTCTGTTCTAAAATCAAATGGGTTCGCTTTAAACCCCATATTTTATCTGTCTCTACGATTAAAATCGAACCAAAAACATCAAAGAAACACAGCATACTCTGTTTTCACTGTTTACAATTTCTTGCTTTCTAAACAAGAAAAAACAGAGAAAATGGATAGGATTTCGAAGATTAAAGTTGCAGTAGAATCGTTTATAGATGGCGAAGACAACATCATGGAGCAAATCATCGAAATCTGGGAAAAATTCAAGATCCCAATTTTGGTGCCATTGTTGAGAATTTTGATGTATGTTTCGTTGGCGATGTTGATAATGTTTTTCATAGAGATGGTTTACATGTGGTTGGTTATTGGATTCAATTATTTGTTTGGAAGAAAGAAAGAAAAACATTACAAATGGGAAGAATTTAAAGATGATATTGAATCGGGGAGCTCTGTTTTCCCTTTAGTTCTTATTCAAATTCCAATGTTCAATGAAAAAGAGGTTTGATTTCAATTTTTCATCATTGTACTATTTTTGTTTTTGTTTTTGTTTTTTATTTTGGTTTTTTGTGTATTTTTTTTTTGTTTAAAGTGTTTTTATTTATTTATTATTTTGTAAAACAGGTTTACCAGCTTTCGATTGGAGCTGCATGTGGGCTTTCATGGCCGGCTGATCGTATTGTAATTCAAGTTCTCGATGATTCAACAGATCCGGTTATCAAGGTTGATAATACAATAAAAATGCAAATTTCAAAACATGCAAAAATATTTAATTGTCCTTTTTTGTCATTTTGTTTGGTGAAATAGATTAAAATTTTAAAATACACAACCTATTTTACTCGTTTTATTTGGAGACCTGATTTTTTTTTTGTTTTATTAAAAATTAGGTTAATTTACCAGCACTATTAACGTTTACATTTTTTGATATTATAGAAAATGTAAGGGTTTAATCACTAGAAACAAAAGATTGAAGTGTTTTATAGATATATCATACTTGCTATATATATCGATAAATTATTTTCGCTAATATAAAAGAAGTACGACTTCGATTTTTAATAAAAGAAACGAGCTTGATCGATAAAGTAATAAAAGTTATTAGTTTTTGTATATTGTCCTATATAATATCATAATTCATAACTATTTTTGTTTTGATTAACTTTTTTAATTTAAGAGACATATATAAAATTATATTATATTTTCAATTTTCTTTTAAGGACCATCTTATTATCGTTCTACAACTACCCATTAGAAAACAAAATAAAACTAAAGTATAATGTCTTATTAGTTGATTTTGGAAACGTCACATTAATAACATGTGTCGATAAAAGTAAAATAAAGCGGTGTCTTATTTATGCCTTAAAGACCACAAGTCACAACATGTGTTTATTTATGACTTTTTGGAAAACAAAGGTCTCAACATAAGTGGACACGATAGACCTTAATTTTTGGACAATTAACCCTTTTTGTTTTCATAAACAATTAACCCTTTTTGTTTTCATAAGAAAAAAATATTTATGTAGACTTATAATAGGCATTGTTTAAATGGCTAAATGTCTATTTTATGTAAAGTCATTTTATACGCAAAAAGCTACTTTATACATGAATTATATAAAAATGTTTCATCTTATGACTAATAAATATGGCATGTTCTCTATAACGCTATAACTTGTTCACTTAATTAAAATGTAGTAGTGTATACTTGATTACTTATGTCATTCGTATAGGTTTGTAAAAAATAAGACATTGTTGTACAAATTAATAGAAAACAAACATTATTGCATAATTTACTTAAAAACTATAACAATATTCCATAAATAAGCATGTAGTTGGTGTCACACCATGAAATAACCTGCTTCATGTTACAACATTGCATTTTTTTCTAAACTATAACACATGTATATTTCTTCTAAACACCACTATATTGTATAAGTTGGAATCAATATAAAAAATCATTGCATAAACAACAATTTAACCATTTTTATATGTTCAATTTACCAAAAGAAAAAAAAATCAAACTATTGACATATAATTTAGAATTGTAATATGATACTGATTTTTGTTTTATTTGATTGTTTTTGGTGTGAATTCAAATGGAGAATTAGGACATGGTGGAAATGGAATGTGAAAAATGGGCAAGTAAAGGTACAAACATACACTATCAAGTGAGGGACAATCGAAAAGGGTACAAAGCCGGGGCACTTAAAGAAGGTTTAGAGCATTGTTATGCGAGCGAGTGCGAGTATGTTGCCATTTTCGATGCCGATTTTCAACCAAATCCTGACTTTCTTCGGAAAACTATTCCATATCTCCATTATAATTCTGAACTCGGTCTTGTTCAAGCTCGTTGGAAATTCGGTAAATTTTCTGTTAAGCTTTGTCATTTCTTATTTTATGTTTTTTTTCTTAAAGTGTTTAATTAAAGAAGTTTATCACCCAATGCAGAGAAATTGTTTTTGTTCCTATCTTTTATTCCTACTAATTTTCCTACCCTAGTTAAATTGTGTCATGTATATTAAAATATTATTATTATTATTTTTATTAAATGTGACCCATGTATGAATCAATACAATTACTCTCAATACAATTGCTCTACTTGTTTTAATATGTTAGGTATGAAAACAAAAACAAGAAAATCGTTTTCAATAGAAACTAGAAAGTGAAGAGGAGCCCATTCGTTTACTACCTAACACTATTATCATCATTATTCTTTTATCACCACGAAATATACCCCGTGGATACAATGGACAAGTCAAATCAACATTTTGTCTTTCTTTTTTCTATTATTTTCTTTATTATTTGATCATATGACATATTATACATATTATTATATTTTGTTACTCTTAGTTATTTATATAAAACAAAGTTTTAAATAATTAACATAATAAAATTATATATGAATTAAAAGTTATAATAATATCCAAAAACATCGACATTTGTTTAAATGTAAAATAATTGTAAGTTATACAAATATGTGTCATTCAAAAGGACTTCTATTTTGATTTGTGAAAATTGAGTGAGCTAAAATACATAAAATATTTAAAAATAAATTATTTCTACTACATTATAAACTACTACTACTCTGTTGGTATGTATTAAGCTCAAAAGATACAGAGATTTAGATTGTGTTTATGGTCATCATTTTCCAAAATATTTTTGGTTAAATTAAGACCAATTCATAATAAAAATGATTTTATATAATGTAGAAGTTGTCGTGAATTCAAAAAGTTTTAAGCTAATAATTATTTTAAATAAGAAAACACGTATGAATGTATGATCATCGAGCCCTCTTTAAACACCGACCGATCCCTACAAATAATACTTTTAAAATTCTATATTTTTAATAGTAGCAATATTAATGAAGTTCATATTGTATATGCAACTACTGTGTATAAAAACTTAATGCTATAATGTAAATGATAACAATAATATTAATAGTAATTAATATTGTTATAGTATATATAAATAATAATAATATCATTGTCTATTTACATAGATTTTTTTTTTTGAACGGCAAATCTATCCTACTCCTACTCCTCCTAAACTACTCCTTGTTATGTTAGTGCCAGGGTTTGAACCCATGACCTCCTTGTTAGTAATCACCTTGTTAGCCAAGTGGGCTAGCCCCAACTTGTGTCTATTTACATAGATGATTCTAAATCTATCTCATAGAATGGTACACAACAATTATGTTTTGTGGGACCACTTTAAGGTTGTACGTATGTGGTCGCTCATTTGAGAAGTAATGCCAATTAATATGTCTATAAATTTAATATTATAATGTAAACAATACACAATATTATTAATAATAATCAATATTGTTATAATACATAAATAATAATAAAATCATTGTATAATTACATAGATGATGCTAAATCTATCTCATAGAGGGGTACACAACAATTATTTTGTCTGCGGACCTCTTTAAGGTTGTACGCATATCGTCGCTCATTTAAGAAGTAATGGGAATATATTCAAGATCACCTGTAAATAATATTTTAGTTACACGACATATATATATATATATATATATATATATATATATATATATATATATATATATATATATATATATATATATATATATATATATATATATATATAGAAATAGGTTCAAATGAGAACCACTAAAAGGTTAAGAACCGTGAGAACCGATATTCACACATTAAGAATTATGTTTTTTTTTTTTTTTGTTTTTTGGTTTTTTTCACACTTGTTTATTATGTGAAAATACATCAAACTTAATATTCCTTATTTTTTAATACGTTTTACAATATTCACAATATAATAAAATTTCTAGTTATTAAACTGTGAATACTATAACGTAAATTTTTTTATTAAACTGTGAATTAGTGGTTTTCACGGTTCTCAACCTTTTAGTGGTTCTCATTTGAACCCTTCCCTATATATATATATATATATATATATATATATATATATATATATATATATATATATATATATATATATATATATATATATATATATATATATATATATATATATATATATATATATATACTAGTTGTGAGACCCGTGTATTACACGGGTTGATTAAAAGAAAAAAATGTTAAATAAAAACATCTAAAAATCAAGCATTGCAGTAACTTAAAGTAAATAACATACTATCTTAAAAATAAACAAAAACACACAAAATTGAGAATATAGAAATGTAATAGAAATATATAAAAGTAGAATGTTATAATACACAAATAAATTGAAGTATATTGCTATATCTTGCAATTAGTGCTTAAAAAATTTCGGTTACCATTGGGAAAATACAAAAATATCTAACATATATTCACCATTGCAATTTGATTTTTGAAACCGTAAGACGAAATTTGAGGTTAAACATTTAATTGACAGTTTCGTATTAATAAAAGCGTAATTAGGGAAGATAGAATTGTAACGGCCAATTGTAACCAATCATTAAGGAGTAGTAATGAACAAAGTATGTTATGGTTTTTAAGAAATTCAAAATCATGAGAAAATGACATGTGGCCAAATGAATATGGAGGTGACATGTGGCTTTGAGTTACTTATTTATTAGGATAGGATATATATATATATATATATATATATATATATATATATATATATATATATATATATATATATATATATAAATATATATATATATATATATATATATATATATATATCATAAAATAACATGTCATATATAAATAACTTAGCATGATAATATTTATATATCAATATCGAATATAGGATCGTGCATCACACGTAGTGTAAGTTGTCGTGTATCACTTGCCATGTACTTTTTGGAGTTCGTTCCCACATGTTTTCCATTCCATTTGTTATTTTCAAAAAGACTTAATTCTATAATAAGAAAAAGAAAAAATTCTATTTCTTCCTACTTTATACTTCTAATCATCCTCCTATCCACTAAATTATAACATGTGGAAATGGAATCTATTATTTCTCTCTTAATTTCTTCTCTTGATTTTGACACTTGTCTTGATAATGTCATTAGGAAGATAATTAGGAAGATTTTTTAAAAGTATATAGAACCCCTCATAAAAAATAGATATAAAGGTGCACGGTGTGGTTGTGGGATGGCGCGTGTTCAAGATCAAGATGGGGGCGGCACCGCCAGCCCCGGCCATATCATTGCCCCGCCTCTGCGGGTTCGAGCTTGATGGAAATGATCGGGATGGGTTTTGGAATGGTGAGCCCACTCGAACCCACTTATTTATTAAAAAAATTTATTCTTCCAGAAATTACCCTCCTCATTTCTCTATAAATATCACATCCTTACCCATTAAAAACTTTACACATTCACCATTCTTTTTTTCGTATTTAGTATTTTTTTCGTATTTCGGTTTTTTTTAATTCTTGTAACTATGTGCTTTTTAACTTAATGTTATTTGGTTTTTTTTGTTTTTTATTGTATTTTAATATTATTTGGAATATTAAATTTAACATTAAATTAATTTTTTTAATTAATAAATTAATTTAATAATCGAAAATATAATGTGAGATCGTGGGTTTGGCGAGAACTGTTTTCATAGGTAAAACATATGGAAAGATGGTAAAGATGGAAGTGAGAGGAGAGAGAAAAAGCAGATGTTGAGTGTGGGTTTGGAGGGAATTACTCCCCCATCCTAATAGATTATGAAGTATACATCACCTAACAATACAACAATTTAAAATTACAATTATTAAAGTGTATATATATATATATATATATATATATATATATATATATATATATATATATATATATATATATATATATATATATATATATATTGTGTGTGTGTGTGTGTGTGAGTGACAGAGACAGGAGAAAGAACAATTGAGAAAAAATAAAGATTCGATCTCATTCATATATCTATCTAGTTTATAGGTAACATGTATGTAACGATTTATAAAATTGCTCCTTTTCTTTTTAGTTTCTTTAAAATTTTGGACTTATTGATTATCGATAAAACCCAGTTATATAAAAATTTATATTTTTTTGTATCTGTCGATAGGTATCCTATCAAATTACCAATGATAGAGTCCAAATATATGACCTGGGAAACCCTACTTTTGACTAGAATATTTAAAGATTATTATTTTTATACTTTAGAAAACCAACATTTGTAAAATATAAACTTTTGTCTCTTTAATTCAAAAACTTTCTAATATATATATATATATATATATATATATATATATATATATATATATATATATATATATATATATATGTATATATATATATATATGTATATATATATATATATAAACCGTTTATATTTAAATGATATATAAATATATGCACTAAATATTTACACTCTCTGTTATTAATTTATATCATATGAATTAATTTCATATCCATGTCATTTTACACATAAAACTGATAAACATGTGAATTATGACATTTTTGCATGAATCAAATTTATAGTTAAAATGACCATTATGTGTCTAACTTGTTATTAGTGTGACCCTATCGTAATATATGTTATTAGTAATACCATTTTATGATCATACTTGTCCATATTGAAAATGTAATGTTTCTCCATCATTTGCTTTCTGAAACACCGATATAAATTCTAGGGGTCAGGAGGTCCAGGGGAAAGAAGGAGAAAATGGTAGTAGATGGTGCTAAGTTGTTGAAATCAACTTCTTAGGATGTTCTGGTAGAAGGTTTGTCTCTGAGAGGCTGCGAACCATCAAGAAAGTCGTGGAAGATAGTAAAGAGGGTATTAATAGTAGTCTTGGGCATAAAGCGAGCAAACAGAATATGTTGTGGGATGGTACAAATGATAAGATTGAAGGTGTATGTGACTTGAACATCGAGATGCATCTTGCTGTCACAAGTGGTTAACTAGTAGTGCAAGCAGTTATGCCATTGGGGTTCCCCGAGGGAGAGGGGGTAATCAACATTCTTGATGATCCAATGTCTGGTGGATGTAACGCAATAGAGAATGATGAAAGGATAACCAATGGCGAGACTAAGGTGGTGGCTAATGATTTTGTAAAGAGTGTAGATGAAACTGAGAAAACAATTAGTGATGTCAATGCGGTTAAGCCTAGTGGTGTAGAGTTAGGGATAGGCTTTAATCAAGGTGGTACTTCAACATGTATGTATACTCTAGCTTTTGGTCACATAGGCAGTGGTAAGGAAGACATTTGGCCATTCAAAACTGGTGGGTGTGTTTGGAAGGATTTTGATGTTGCTCCCTTTCATTCTGACTGCAGTTGCATAATGACTAGTAGTTGTATGTCTTGGATAAGACCATGGATTTTTTGAAGAATGTGTTTCCCTTGGTAACTGAGATGGAGATGTCTAGCTTCTCCGATATTGATTTTGTAAACTCTATGCATTTTCTTGCTACACAGAACACTGGGTTTTTCAACTGAGGGTGCTAAGTGTTTTGAGCAATTCCTTTCGGCCAGTTGGCCCAGTTCTAATTGGAGTTGCCTCCGTAATGAACTGAAGAATACCCCGACACAGTGTATTGTATTGTAATTATCAAATATGGATCTTAGGGGTAGGGTGAAAATGCTGGAGGGTTAGTTGAGTGGTTTTAAGGAAAGGAATAACGTCTTGGTTGCAGAAAAGATGTCTTTTGAGGAGCAAGTTTATGTGTTGCATAAAAAGAAACTGGAGCAGGTGGAGAAGTTAAGTAAGCTTGTCCAGGAGAATGAAGGTCTTTTCATTTAGGTTGAGAGTTTGGAGAGAGATGATTGTGATAAGAAGCGTGTAATGGCTGATCCGAAGGGTTCTTTGGGCATGGTTAGAGGGGATTTGTAGAGGATCTTGGAGGAAGGTTTGGTGGGTGTTGTTGATAAAGGGTTGCATTGCCCAGAGTTTGCTATAGGTGTGAAGAAATTTCTTTACACCTATATCAAACTCTGGGCAATCCAACATTATCAATAACACCTGCCAAACCTTCCTCCAAGATCCACTGAAAATCTCCTCTAACCCTGTCTAAAGAACCATCCATCTTAGCCATAACACGCTCAATATCAAAAGCATCTCGCTCCAAACTCTCAAGATGAATATAAAGACCTTCATTTTACTGGATAGGCATACGTAACTTCTCTTCTAACTCCAGTTTCTTCTTCTACAACAAACGAAACTTGTTTCTCAAAAGACATCTTCCCTACAACCAAAACATTACTCTTTTCCTCAAAACACTCAACCGACCCTCCAGCATTTTCATCCTTACCCATGAGATCCATCTTTGATAAACACATGACAGTACACTCTCCTCAAGCATTCTTTAGTTTATTATCGAGGCAACTCTGATCAGCATCAACTGAGAGGAATTGTTATAAACGCTTAACACCCTCTGTCAAAAAGTCAATGCTCTATGCATCGGCAAGACACATGGAATTTACAAAATCAACATTGGAGAAGCTGGGTATATATATCTCATTTCTCAAAGGGAACATATTCTTTGATAAATCAATGGCTGTCTCCAAGACAAACAATCGTGAGTCATTATTCAGCTACCAGTCAGGATGAATGGGAGCAACATCAATATTCTTCAAAACACCCCCACCGGTTTCAAATGACGAAACATCTTCCCTGCTACCGCCCATATGACCCAAAACTAGAGTATACTTACCTGCAAAAGCACTCTCTTGAGTAACGCCCTTCCCTAACTCTACACCACCAGGCTTAAACGCCTTACCATCATGAATTATTTTCTGTCTCAACTCCACTCATTACAAAATCAATGGTCACCACCTCAGTCTCACCACCGCTTAACCCCTTGTCTTTCTACATCGAATTACCCCCACCAGACACTGGATCATAAGGAATGTTGATTCTCCGCCCCTCCCCCTTGAGGATCCTTAATGGTAGAACTACTTTCATTGGTAGTTGACCAGTTGCGGCAACAAAGATTCCTCCAGTTGTTCAAGTCACCAACACCTTCAATCTTATCATATGCACCGTCCTACAATATTTTTTTTGCTCGCTTCTTTCGCAAATATACCCTCTTTTTCCACCCACAACTTCCCTGATAGTAACACTGCCCTTTCGAGACGAACCTTCCACTGGAACATCTTAAGAAGCGGATTCCCAAACCTTATCACCATCGACTATCATTTTATCCTTCTCCTAGATGTACTGAGCCCTAATATATCAGGGTTTCAGAAAGCGAATGATGGAGCAATATTATCTACCAACTATGTTTTCTTAAATTGTAGTTCTCCTTCAAACTTTCTGACAACACATACATAAATATTACCTGCTTAGTAACACGCACCAACAAAAAAGCAACAGATTAGATTATCTAGTAAATGAGGGAGGAAAAGAACGAGATAACCTACCTTTGACCTTGACATAGAATTCTTTCATTTTCCCGTTAGACGCCAAGAAGTACTCACACTAGCACCAACAAGGACATGCTCAAGAAAATTTTATGCAACAACAACAAAGACATTAAACTCTCTTGCAATCTTTTCATACTCAGAGTACAAAGTGGGAACGTATCAGAAATAGGCGAAGTACAGTAGCCCACAGAACCCAAACTATTACTATTGACCGATAACCATGAATTCTCTTGCAATCTTGTCATACTTGTAATCTTGTCATAGACATTGAACTCTCTTGCAATCTTGTCATACTCAGAGTACAAAGTGGGAACATATCAGAAATAGACGACGTACAGTAGCCCACAGAACCCAAACTATTACTATTGACTGATAACCATGAATTCTTCAATAATTTAGCAAAATTCCCGTGGTCCGTAACAAGAGCGTGATTATTCTTATGAATATAGAAAATACAGTTGTCACTAGAGGCAGATGCCCTAAAGTATTGAGGGAAAAATGAGGTTGGAGACTGTTCCCTTAACTCTGCATAACATCTCAAACACTAATAACTTGTTCACAATACGAATCAATTGGGTGACATGAAAGTTGGGGAAATGAAGGACCTATATGAAGAAATCATAAGTCGGAAGTTGGAGCCGAACATCAAATGTTTTTAGGTAAACCACAATTTTACTATCAAGCTTCAAAAAAATCAGTGACCCATCTACCAGAAACAAGATGACATACTCAGCTTGAAAGTCGTACCTTTTCTTAAAAGTAGCATACTTTTCCTCAGTAGGATCGAGGCATGAATCAAAATCCATGAAAAGAATAATAATGAAGCGTAAAAGATGGATCAGAAGAAAGAAAGAGGTAAAATGGATGAATAGAGAAACAAAACAAATATATGAATGAAAGTATTTGGGAGAGAGTATAGAAAGACCACTCAAATAATGAAAATCGGCACCGCCTAAACTACAGCACATCAATAGTAATAAAACGACATGAACTAAGCCCCACTTGACACCTGACACTACAATAGTTCACTAATAAATGCTAGGAAGCGATGCCACAATTACTAGACTAGAGGGACTTGAGGATGTATCCCCGAGATACGACATAATCCTGACAACAACTTATATACGATAGCCTTACTATTAATACCACCTTGCAAATATGGGAGCCCCACTGCAATTATTCGCTTTACAGCAACGTTGCATAGGAAGTTCACCATATATGACATCTTGGTTGCGTCTATACAGACACCTTATCTGACGACAAACCGTATGCACAAATGGCAGCCATAGCTCGTGCTACCACTATATCCATCTACCCCAATCATGTACCAGAATAAAGAAAGAGATTTTGATGCGCCAATAAGAGTTGCCACCCTGGAAAAGTACTTATATCACTATCCCAACAATGAGTCCTCATACTCCCTTATTATAAATGAACCGACACACAATTGGTAAAGGATTCATGATCGATCTCACTCTCTCACATACAATATCCTCCCAGGAAAACTATAACTTAACCATCGGAGAGAAATTCGGGCAAACTCCTCTAAGAGAACGACCGATGCTTATTCTTCTTGATTGCGATTGTGGATCCTGGAGCTCAACCCAAATTGACCCTTCTAAAGCCAAGCTAAATGACCAGGTCACATCATATATATATATATATATATATATATATATATATATATATATATATATATATATATATATATATATATATATATATATATTTCAAATGAGAACAAAAAAGCCCAGAACACAAATATATATATATATATATATATATATATATATATATATATATATATATATATATATATATATATATATATATATATATATATATATATATATATATATATATATATATATTTCATATGGACATATTATTTTTTCAAGAAAAAACACCTAGTTTTTTTTGTTATGGAGCGTTTAAGAAACTAAAAAAAAAAAATCCAAAAAACTCATTTTTTTATGTGCGTATCCGCCAAAAAAAATATTTTTGAGTTTTTTCTTCAGAAGTCTCATGATCGTTTGTATATGTATATATTCGTGGTGACTATTTAAGAAAAAAACTTTTTTATACACATATGTTCACATGTAGATGCACATAAAAATATGCATATGTGAATATGCAGCAAAAGTTTATTTTTTTAAATATCTTAATCGCTATGTATATATATGTATATAAAATTTGTGTATGTTATATTTTAAATATATTGTAACAAAGAAGTTATTAGGTTGTCGACTTAATTATTTTTCCATCTTTATTCCATATATATATATATATATATATATATATATATATATATATATATATCAGTGTTGCAGAAATCGGCCTTGGCGGCCGATTAATTGACGATTAATCGCTTGACGATCTTCAACCGATTACAATTATGCTTAATCGGCCAACTTGACGGTTTGCTGCAAAAATCGGTCAAATATCGGTCTTGGCAGCCAATTAATCGGTCTTGGCGGTCATTTTTTTAATTTTATTAATTATTTTTTAATTATTTATTTTTAAATGACGATATAAACACTATCTAGTAACTCAATAAAACTAAAAATAATCAATATTAAAGCATAAAAACAAACAAATATATGATTTTTGATGTGTAACTCGGAATAAAATGTATCAAACTTTGCTATTTTGTTATATTTATATATTTTTAAATGAGTTCCTTTATAGTTTAGGGTCTCCGATTAATCCCCGACTAATCCCCGATTACTCCGATTAATCTCTTAACCCCACCTGACTGTCAAGCTACCGTCAAACGATTTTTACAACCTTGATATATATATATATATATATATATATATATATATATATATATATATATATATATATATATATATATATATATATATATATATATATATATATATAAAGATTTGTTATGATACAAACCTAATATAATCATTTACTCCCTCCGTCCCAAAATGATAGTCCACAGACAAAAAACACACATATTAAGAAAACATTAAATGCATCTTACTTTTTCCCACAAAATGACTGTTTTACCCTTTCTTTGCATTTAATGTCGGCACTAGATGTGTTGGCTGTTACAATTAAAGTTAGGGGTATTTTGGTAAAAATGTCATTTATATTTAGAAGTGGACTAACATTTTGGGACAAATTAAAAAGGAAACATGGACTATCATTTTGGGACGGAGGGAGTATAATTTTATTCTAAAACATTTGTTTGTCACCCTTAAATGATAAAACCCACTAGATGCCACTGAATAAAAAATTATACTAGCTAAAGTCTTTTATGCTTACATTTGTTATAATCAGCATGTGTCATTTAGTAACAATAAAAATCAGTGAACCATCGAATTCCAGAGGTTTCTATAGGAGTCTCATGTACAAGGCGTTTAAAGAACATAATATAAAAAAAAACCTAATCAGTTTTATGGTGGCATGATGTTTCAGTGAACTCAGATGAATGCTTAATGACAAGAATTCAAGAGATGTCTCTTAACTACCACTTCAAAGTGGAGCAAGAAGTTGGTTCTTCCACTTATGCATTTTTTGGCTTCAATGGTAGTTAAAACGGTGTTTAGGGCTTTAAAGAACCATCTAGGGGTTCAAATTGGAGTTTAATGTTCTACATATTTTTAGGGACTGCCGGAGTTTGGCGAATGGATGCGCTTAATGAGGCTGGAGGGTGGAAAGACCGCACCACAGTCGAAGACATGGATCTAGCAGTCCGAGCTAGTCTTAAAGGATGGAAGTTCTTGTACCTTGGTTCAATAAAGGTATTGAAAGATTTGAAAATATGACTTCAAAGATACTTATGTGACATATTTACCTTGCGTTCATTTATGTTTTGGTAAATAGGTTAAAAGTGAATTGCCAAGTACTTTAAAAGCTTATCGTTACCAACAACATCGTTGGTCTTGTGGTGCAGCAAACCTTCTTAGGAAAATGGCTTATGAGATCATCATAAATGAGGTAAGATAGCTATGTTATTTTTCTTTTAATTAGTTCCAAGACTTCATGTTATAAATGTGTAATGCTGTGAATCTGTTAATTTGTTACCCAGAAAGTTACATTGTGGAAGAAGCTGCACGTAATATATAGTTTCTTCTTTGTAAGAAAGATCGTAGCACATATTGTTACATTCGTGCTCTATTGTGTTGTAATTCCTGCATGTGTGTGGATACCTGAAGTCGAGGTTCCAACATGGGCTACAATTTATATCCCAACCATCATCACCATCTTGAATGCTATTGGAACTCCAAGGTTTTTTTCTCTTGTAATTGATAGTGTCTTTTCTAGAGAAGGAATATTTGTTCTTACTTCCTATTTCATTATCGCATTATAGGTCTTTATATTTGGTGGTATTTTGGATTGTCTTTGAGAATGCCATGTCCCTCCATCGAACTAAAGCTACGTTTATTGGGCTTTTTGAGGCTCAAAGCGTGAACGAATGGGTTGTTACTGAAAAGCATGGAGACGCTTCTAAGGCCCGAAACACAAACATACAACATGGAAGGCTTGGCTTCAAACTAACGGAAAGGTACACATTCCTAATAACAATATATTTGAAAGATACAAGTAAACTAAAGCACGATTATATATATACACAGACATACACATGTATATCCAAGAGCATACGGTTTTTAATTAAGTAAAGACGAACACTAGAAAAAGAAACCTTATCCACTAAGATAACTAGCTAACATTATATATATTTAAACTCCTACAGGGTTCTTGTGCTAGAGCTTTGTGTTGGCTTTATCCTCTTCGTAACTGGTTGTTATGATCTTGCATTTGGAAAACGTTACTACTGCGTTTACTTGTATGTTCAAGCTATAGCTTTTGTCGTAATGGGTTTGGGTTATTTTGGCATTCAGATTCCTAACTCTTAGATGAGGTTCTCTATTAACTTCTTTTTGGCGATCATTTTATTATTATGCCATGGCCTTTTTGTCATTAGCTACACCATTCAAATTTATTGAGAAAAAGAAACTTTCTTTTATCACATTTGATTGTTACCCTTGTCGGCATACAAAAAAGAAATCATGATTATTTCTTAGAAAAAAGAAAGTACAAGAACTTCAAATGAAGCACAAGTTGGTGTGGCTGCACAAGAGGCTATAAAGAAAAAAGATCTATTTGTAATTATTGGAACGTGTAGATTTTGTTTTTGAAATTTTGATTCATGCTGGTTTTAGATCTAACTCTTTTTATTTTACAAATTACTGGAATTTATATTTTCATTTAGTATTTTAAGTCTTAGATATTTTTAATAGCACATGGATCATAACATAACCATGATTAGACCATTATTGATTTGTACATCGGAATACACAAAAATGAAATTTTAGTACCATCCCCAAGCACATTCTGTGTACCACACATTTGATGACCCATTATTTGAGCATACATATGTAATGGCTGATGAGGTTGTTTGTCCCACACAACGATCAATTATTAAGGCCCCATAAGTCAATAAAGTAGTGGCAAAACCGCAAAAGACCCACTAAGGCCAGTTCCCCTCTTCATGATGCAATATTAGAACAATCTTTTAATATTCTTAAGATAATGTGAATAAGGCTTATCTGTTTCACACAAGGAGTATTTTCGTATTTCGTGTACGAAAATTTGTTATAGTTTGTTAAAATGTTATTTGGCTTCCTACTCATATGTTTATAGTATATATTCTGTAACTCGTTTTATTATTCATGCAATAAGAAAAGTTTTCGCCAAGTTCTGCAAACATGTTCATAATCTTCAATCGTTGACTTTTACATGATATCGGATTAAATGACCCTTCTTTCCACAATCGATATTGTCATACCGAATTCTATTTTCTAGTTCTGGAATATCCGAATCAACTTCAAACTACTGATTCAAATGTTCTTAACAATTCAAAACTGATTCAAATGTTTTTAACAATTCAAGTCCATTTTCATCGGACCTATGATAATCCCAATTCTATTGTAGTTTACAATGTGTTCAATGGAATTGGATTCAATTCTTGGAAACATTCAACGTTCATTTCACTTTCTGCAACGACCAAGTTTGGCATTGTGGATGGTTTTATCTCTAAACCAGATCTCGATTCACCGTCATTTTCGAACTGGTATCGTGTAAATTTAATGGTCATTAGGTGGATACCCAATTCGCTTTCAAAATCTATTGTCGGTAGCATTCTATTTCTTGAAACTAATTCTAAGATTCGAACAGAGCTTATTCAACATTATGAACAATCAAGTGGTGCTTTTATATCAAATTCAAAACAACTCTTCTTATTGTCTCAAGTATCCAATGATGTTTCTAGATATTTCACGAAAATCACGAAGATCTCGGGTGAATTACATATAATCCAAGATCTTCCTCCTTGTTTGTGTGGAACAACTACTAATCAAAAGTTTATCGATGATCAACGCCTTATTCAATTACTAATGGGCTTAAATGACACATTTAAAGTGAGGTCAAATATTGATGATGAAGCCATTACCATCTCTCTCAACTGCATATTCAATTATTCGTCATGAGGAATAGTAAAGAGGTCTTACCAATTCTCGTTCACTTAATGCTGATGCTATTGCCATGCATGTTTAATATGAAAATTATTTCAACAAAAAGACACTCTTCTGTAATCACTGTAAGAAATCGATACATACCAAGGCACACTACTATCGATTGAATAGCTTTCCACCAAATTTCAAATTCACAAAGAATAAAATATATGAATTAAGGTCCACATCACATAATGCTACCACTAATCCTAAATCTCCTATTAACTACTAATTAGTATAATCAACTACTTCAATTGTTCAATAGTCAAAATATCAATTCTTCATCTTCAAGTTAAGCAAATACTTTAAACACCGAAGGTGCTATGGTCAATGATGGTAAATTCTCTTTCAAACACTTAGTTTCCAATGTATACAAATCATCATCTCTATTACCAGGGCCGGTCCATTGATTTTAAGGGCCTTGTGCGGAGACTAAAAAATGGCCCCGTAACTCTTTTTCTGCTTTTATGTTTTTGACTACTAGATAAATATTTAAGATGCACAATTTCTGAAAATAAATAAATCATATAACAATTCATTAATAATTAAATAAAAACCAAAACTTAAAACCATAACAAAAAGTATATAGAAGACTAATAAAAACTTTAATTTAGACCTTTGAAAACAACCAAAACATATGTGACGTTTTATACCTTTGAAAACAACCAAAAAACCTATGTGACGTAGGTTAACTTCATGTAGATAATTAGCGAGCACTAAAAAAATTCAAAATAATTGCAAACAAAGACCTCGAACACGGGAGCCAAAATTCCATTTATCAGCGCCTTTTCCATCCGCTCCACCAATTTTTTTGTTGAATTCTTACGCAAACTTAATAAATATACAGTATTTATATTATATAAATATAAAATTTCGGGCCCCCGACGACACGGATCCCGTGCGGTCGCACAGCCCGCACTTGCCCAGGGCCGGCCCTGTCTATTACAATAATGTTTCTATTGGGTCATTGATTCAAGAGCTACATATCACATGTGCTCTAACAAATCACTATTTTTAAATCTTCATAAACTTCATCGGCCTCATCTAATTGGACTTCCTGATGACCATGAAACTTCTATTGATTAATATAGTGATATCTAGTTACATGATTCAAGTGTTCTTCATAATGTCTTGTATGTCCCCTGTTTTACGTACAACCTTGTCTTAGTTACAAAACTCACGTCTAAGTTACAAATGTTTATTCTTTTCACTAATAGATCTTTCTTGATACATGGTCGTTTGTCTAAGAGTAACCTTGCTCTTGGAATTTTGGGACATCACATCAATGATCTTTACGCTTTTTTACCATGATCAAATAGAACAAGTCTTTCTTGCAGTTGTTCTTTATTCAAATTCATGATAAATATTAATTTTTCAAATTCAAATAATAACTCAAGTGTTCCTATTTGGCATAATCATTTGGGACATGTGTCATTAGACACACTTCGATATCTTAATGTCTTATTTTCCCATCATCATAACATTCAACCATGTTTAATCTATTCAAAATCAAATCAACGTCATTTATCTTTTCCGAACAGTCAAACTCTTTTAAAAGAACCTTTTCATCTAATATATGTTGATGTCTAGGGTCCTTTTAAACATCTTTCTTATGTTGGATACAATTATTTTGTAACAGCTTTTTATTACTGTAAACGACGTATATGGATTCACTTAATGAGTCACAAGATTCATACACCACCATTATCAAAACATTTGTAAAATTTGTCCACACACATTTCTTAAAGAATGTCAAATTTATTAGAAGTGATAATGTATTGAGTTGCGATCAAGTTATGAAGGAAAAGATTTTTTTTCATGCAAAATAGATTTATACATCACAACGCCACTCCATGTACCCCTCCCCCCCCCCCCCCCCCACCAATACAACAAAGCAGGGTTGTTGAACGTAAGCATAAGCATATTTTCGAAACAGTAAAGGCATTATTTTTCAATCAAGATTAGGTGTGACATATTGGACTGTTGTATTAAAACATTAGTTCATTTGATAAATCATATGACAAGTAAAGTCATTAATTTCAAAACAACATTGAAACATTATACAAAATAAAGCCTGATGTAACACAACTACAAGCCTTTGGTTGTTTTTGTTTTGGTACCACAACTCAAGTTCGAAGAGACAAATTAATGCCTAGATCTCAACCATGTATGTTTATAGCTAGGATATCCTTTTGGACAAAAAGCATTGAAAGTGATGAACATTGTAATAAAGAAATTTTTTGTTACACAATATATAAAACTTTTTTAACAAATTTTCCCTTGCATCCCCCTCATAAAAATGTAGAGTCATACACCAACTTCTCATCTTCCTACCAATACTTTAGATGAGCCTAATACTTCTTCATATGTGAACCCTTTACCTTCACCTTCAGATGTACCTCAACATGAGCTCCCCCACTTACAATTTCTAACCTCAAAAGAACAACAAAAAACACGACAATCACCAAATCAACTTCAAAGTTATATTTCAATCATGTTGCCTTAAAAAGTGGCATGAATATGTGTTATCATACTATCATAAATATGTGTATTCTTCCTCCTAACTAATTCTCATTGTTCTAAAGCATCTACGAAATATGTTTTCCATACTACAAGTACTAAAATAGAACCTACTTTTTTCATGAAGCAAAATACAACAATAATTGGGAAGCAACTATGAACAAAGAACTTCAAGCTTTAAAAGAAAATAACACATAGACTATTCTTAAACTACCAAAATAGAAGAAACTAATATCGTGTCAATGGGTTTATACGATTAAGTACCAAGTTGATGGTTCTATTGAAAAATTATAAAGCCTGTGTTGTTGCAAAAGGATTCACTAAATGATAAGGGATTACTTACCATGACACGTTTTCCCCAAATGTCAAATCTAACACTATTCGATGTATTGTATCCGTGACAATGAAAAAAGAATGGCAGATTCGACAATTTGAAATTAACAATGCATTTCTTCATGGTGACTTACATGAATATGTATATATGAAGGTTCCCTCGAGTTTAGTCGTTGATTCCTCTTTATTAGTTTACAAACTCAATAAATCTTTATACATACTAAATCATGCCTCACAAAAATGGTATGCCAAGTTGTCCAATACGTTGCAATCTAAAGGGTATCATTACTTCTCAAATGATCATTCCTTATTCTTAAGGAATGGTGAAAGTACTACTATTATTATTGTTCTTTACGTTGATGATATTCTCATCACAGGAAACAACCTTGATGAAATATCGAATCTCAAACATTTTTATATAAAAAGTTTCAAATCAAGGTCTTGGAAAACATAGGATACTTTTGGGGTTAGGATTTTGTTACTATCAATGGAGGCATGGTCATTCATCAATGGAATTTTATTCGTGAACTAATCACTTTATACTTCATGGACAACTGAATTCCAATCTCAAGGCCACTACTGTTCAGGATACATCTACTTCATGATATATGTAATCATTTATGTAATCCAACTCTCTATAGACAACTTATTGGCAATTTAAACTTTCTTCTTCTTCATACAAGGCCCAATTTTTCCTTTACTACATACCATTTAAGTCAGTTTAATCGGAATCCTTGTCTAGATCATTATGATGCATCTTTTCATGTACTATGATATCAAAAAAGGACTCCTCCTCAACGTTTGTTTTTTGAATAATCAAAAGATGTTTAATATTGAGGCATATTTCAATTTAGATTGCACAACATGTCTAGTAACCAAAATACCAGTCAGTGGATGTTTTATTCTTTTTTACTGTACTCCAATTTCTTAGAAGTCTAAGAAACAACTCACCATTTCTCTTTCATCATCAAAATTTGGGTATTGATCTATGATGAAAGTTTATGTAGAACTTGCTTGGCTAAGACATATTTTTTATGAGTCACATGCCATGAACATTATCTCAATACCATTGAAATGTGATAATCGTGCAGCTATCTGCATTGCTAAAAATATACTATTTTACAACAGGACTAAACATATAGAGTTAGAGTATTATTACGTTTGAGAAAAGTTACAAAATGATCTTATTACTTTGTATCATGTTCCTACTACTCAACATCCAACTGACATTTTCACTAAAAGACTATTAGGTCCTAAACATTGTGAATAAACATCCAATATGGGTTTTACTCTATATCGTCTAAGTTTTTGGTATTTCATATACTTATTCATCTAGCCTGGATCTTACTTTGTATCCTTCATATTAGTTTCCCAATCATATATTCATACTATATATTATGTAACTTGTTAAATAAGAAAATTTCTCTCCAAGTTCTGCAAACATGTTCATAACAAGCTTTGAGTTTTAACATTCTCAGCCATTGGTGAATCAAGAGCAAGTTATGACATTTGATGTTTTCACCAATGCAACCCCTGGTTCCTCACAAGGCCCATAAGTTTTGGCCATTAAAATAAATGTTATTATTTTAGTGGTTCTTGGTTATTTAGTTGAGACAACTAAAAGATTGGTACTTGTGTGACACTCCCTAAGTGTCACCATGAACATTGAAACCAGTTTGGTAACATTGTTAGAAAGCATTTTATTAAAAACATTCAGTTAAAATATAAATATTTATACAATGGTGATATTAATCCATAATTTAAGGCTTTATACACAACCAAAAATTTTCAATATAGTATTGTGAGGTCTCTTATAGAGATGTAAATCTAACCCAGCCGTTGGGGAACCTGGTTTGACGCGTCTCAATTGGGGCTGGGTATTCCCTGTTCGGGAATGGCGATACTCGCTAGCTAAAAACTAAGGGAGGGGATGGGGCCACATATCAACTTGCCTTGTACCCGTTTTACCAATAGCCTTGTACATCAATTGTAAGTGTATGTACTTTATATATTTTGATATTTAATTCGAACTCCATCTATGTGCTTTTGAGTTTTATATAACAAAAAAACCAATTGGAACTTTAGATTACATGGAACCGGTGTATTTAAGTTCTATATCTTTTAATATTGAATCGGACCTACGCATTTCGATTTTCTTGCAATTCTCCATCACCAATTTATCATTTATGATTGTTTTATTTTGTAACATTCAATATCTATTAGTTTTGAGTGTTTTTCTTTTTAGTTATTCCCGTCGTTACTTAGACCTTGTTTTCCTTATCTTTTAAGTTAACTTAATAAATAAAGTAGGGTATGGACGTATTCAGGTATTAAAAAAACATACTTTACATAACTTCAACTTTGATTATTATTATTATTAACATTTATTATTACTATTGTTTAACTTTAGCTGGAACATCAATACACAACTCCTATTTTGATCAAATGAATATTTTTGAGATTGTTAAATAATAATTTAGATATAAGACTTTAGAAATAAAATCTATTAAAAGCCTAACTATTTGTTTAGAGATGAAAATTCAATTTAAAAGACAGAGCCTACAAATATCATAACTCTAAGTTGAGTTTGTTTGTATAGGTTGAGGATGAGCTTGTGTATAAACCGGGTATATGCCCAATTTTTAAAAGAGAGGGGATTTGATTCCCCACACCCAACGGGAATTCGGATGAAGACGGGGATGTGGATAGTTGTCCTGCACTATCCTCAACACATTTTCATCCCTAGTCTCTAGGACCCAAGTTTTATGTACACAACTATACTTCCAATCATTGGTGATTCCTACTTAATTACTTTCTTAAAATACACAACTAGAAAAAATTTGTTTGGATATATATATATATATATATATATATATATATATATATATATATATATATATATATATATATATATATATATATATATATATATATATATATATATATATATACATATATGTATATATATACATATATGTATATATATATATATGTATGTATGTATGTATGTATGTATGTATGTGTGTGTATGTATGTATGTATGTATATGTGTGTGTGTGTGTATGTATGTATGTATGTATGATAATTTTAAGACTAAATAGATCAATTATACAATATACATATATTGTCATACGATATTCACACCGATAAAAAAAATTTGTTAGGAAGATATTACATGATGATCAAACCAATGATCAATATACGATTAGTATGAACTCGAGGGATATTAATATTTAATGATAATAGATGGGTCAACAAGTATATAAGGGATTCAACCATACAACCAGTTTAGTAGGAGAAGCAAGAGAGCAATCCACGGTTGTTGTTAATGATAGTTCCACATAGACTTGAACACAAATAATATTGTTGGAAATTGTGTTTAAAATCCAAGAATTAATTATAATGTTGTTCATATGTTAATTCATAAGGGACACACTAAGATGCATAAAAAGAGAATAAATTAATAATAATATATATAATGTATAAACTTACTATATACCAACTTCAAATAAATAATAATATTATAATTGTTTATTATTTATTGGTCAATAAGAAATATATAAATAAATGATTTATTTATTATTATTATTAAAAATGTTATTTAGTTAAATCCTTTTAATTAATTAGAGAATTAATGAATTTAGGGATTTATAATTTATTAGCATGAAAGGGTGTGGAAAAACCCACCAACCAAATATAAATTTGGATTTTAGTGGTCATAATCTGCATTGAAAAGAAACAATATAAACCCCGATTCTCCATCTCGTGCCTATGAGATGCTGCCCACTCACTCACTCTTGTTTCAACTTCAAAGCCAAGGAAAGAAATAAGTTTGATGTTAATCTTATTGACAATCTAGCAATTGTCCATATTCTTACTCTAAGTGGATCCACTATAGAAATTATTTAATTTGATAATTAGTCTCAAACATCATAGGACCACTTTTATATTAAGGTAGTATTGCAAACATCCGATGGTTGTATTTTTCTAATCTAGTTGTTCTAATTGGATCCATGGTCTGTAGGGTTAACATTTTACTTCCGAGAAAGTACTAGCCCAGTTATTGGTAGCTCATGCTTGAGTTCTATTCGACATGCATCTATGTACCTGTTGAGCATGATCCAGTAGGACGGCACGTCCGATTCTGGCTCGGAGGTAAGAGCTGTGAGTACACTATCTGAGAGTTCGCTTGGAGGTCTGTCATTTAAACACCGGTGGAGGCCTCAAGTATTCATTTTGTTCCATTTTTGGAGTCCCGCCAGATGGCGTCAGTGACAAGGAGACTTGGGCTTTGCTCACCCTCCAGCCATACTCGTCATCCACTACCAGAGAGAGCATGTTTCATTCTCCTCTCCAACGGCTACTCCATAGGATCACTGCATGGTGGCTCACCACAAGGGCGATGAGAAGGTTCCATATAAGGATATGTTCTATATGTGGGCGATCACCGACCCTACGCACTTCATCCATCTCCCCCACATTCTGGCAGTCTTCTGTTGGATTAGGTGTCTAAGCCATGACTAATAATTAGTATTTACCTAATTAATAGTAGCAAAGTCCATTTGGGTTGCCTTCATAGCTGGAGGTTTGGTAGAAAGTCCGGGAGAGAGAAAGATTGATTTATTATATGATTAATAAATCAATAGAAATAAAATAAATAGTTTATTAATATATTAAAGTGATAATATATTAATTAGAAACTATATTGATTAATTAGAAATTAATCTGGAATTAATTGGAAATATTTTGGTGATTAATTTAATTAATTAAAGGTGCAGGGACTAAAATTGTAATTATTCAATAGTTGAGTAAGTGACAGTTTTAGTAGGCCAGATGACCATGAAATTATATATGGAATATATATAATTTCGAAATTAATAAGTTAGGATAAATAGGTTTGAATCAAATGATAAAAGGTTTATCTTGATTTGAATTCAAAAAGGTTTATCTCTAAGGCTTATCTACTGGCCAACTGGAAGCTATAAATAGGGACCCTGTGGGAACCCTTTTTCTACGCCAATTCTACTATATTCTCCCTCTAAATTTCGTGACCTACCTCCCTAGCTCTTGGGTGTGACTTCATTTGAGGCAGGACACTTGTGCTGCTCAGCTTCAAGAAAAATCCTAAAGGTTAGTTTTTTTATTTATTCTTTTAGTTATTTTTATTTGGCTTTTAGGAATTTGTTATATGTTCAATTAGAAGAAAACATAGATCCTTATAGGTTGCATGTGAACTTAGGATTTTAGTTCATAGATTTGCATAAAACCTTTCAGTGGTATCAGAGCATTTTGGTTGTTTTCTTGTTGAATTGGTATAATTGTTTTCCTAAAAATTAGGGTTTAAAGCTTATAAACCCTAATATATATGAAATCGGTTTAGGGTTATGGTTTTGAAAACCCTAGCCCCTCCCTTTTATTAAAATCGAAAATGGCATAGGGTTTTAGAAGGTTTTCTATTTTTGGTAACTTTGATTATTTAATAACTGGATAACCTTAAACCCATTATTTGATTTTCGATTTTTAGGGGGTTTAAGATAGGTTTAAATTAATTTGATTAATTTATAATACCTATCTAAATTTAATTAATTTAATTAATTGTTTAATTAAAAGATAATTAAAGGTTTAATTTAATTTTAAATTTAATAGTTTAAATTTCGAAAAAATTAAAGGATAAACTAGGAATATTTTAAAAGTTTAAAATATCTAGACATAATTAATTTAATTAATTGTTTAATTAAAAGATAAATTAAATCAAATTTAAAGGTTTAATTTAATTTAAATCTAATAGTTAAATTTCGAAAATTAAAAGATAAACCAAGGAATATTTTAAAAGGTTTAAAATACATCTTATATGTATTATAATTAAAAGTTAATATTATATGTATAAGATAATTGGTCAGTCAAATCAATAGTAGGCCTCATTCACGAAGCTGGTCTATAAGGAGGGTATAAGGAAACTGCTTATAAAATGGCGGTTGAATGGGTGTCCACTCTCACCCACCGCTCTCTTGATCAGTGAAAGGTCGTTAGCTGAACGAGTTTGATAGGACAACTTAATCTCATTAAAAGTATAATGTCATTAATGAAAGTACTAGAACAACTTTATAAAATCCCAAATCTAGTTACTTTAGGAAAAATGTGAAATGATGCTAACCCATGAAATTGCACATTACACTTTATGAGACATTAGTAGAGCGTGTGTGGTTAACCGGCACACTAATAGGGGCTCATAAAGAGTGGTAATGGGTTTCTCATGATTTATCATTATTGATGGAGCATGTGTGGTTAACTAGCACATCAATTAGAGATGATAAATGACATTGAGGTTACCAAGCTAATTTGCACAGTTATTCACATCTAGTATGTTATCCTCGGCATCCCAGTCACAAACAGTAGAGCATATCCGAGATTAAACATGCCATTGAACAGTTCAATGAATCTCAACAGATCTAGGAATTTCATAAGATGAAATTGATTAGTGTTTATCTACCTTAATGACCATTATGTTGTGATTACGGCATCCCTATTCACACCATAGTTGGGGTATTTTGGATCCTAGCCTTGTTAAATAATAAATTGGGTAATTATTTAAAAGGATTAAAATTAAACTAACTAATTCAAATTTTATAAATGTCTAAAGATAGTGTCAGTTCTCCTCCTTCTCCTCCTTCACCCATTTCTGAGAGTTTCAGAAAGCACCTATTACATATGGTAAGGCTGACTGGCCTGAACTATGTGGTATGGCTTCACAAATAGAGAATGGTTCTTAGTTTTGCTGGCAAGCCATATCTTATTGAGTGTCCACTCCCCAAGCATGTCATCACACAGCAGCTTGTGATGAGCATGACCCCTTGACCATTAAGTCCAAGGAAGTTTGTTGCCTCATGCTATTGATCATTGACCCCAAGTTCTGTAGGGATTTAGAATTCCTGGGGTCAGATACGTTAGCACAACTGGTTGAGGAAAGGTTCCGAGAACCGGTTGAAAATGGACGAGCTAAGATTTTCAAAGAGCTTGAAGTGTGTAGGAAGTAGCACTAGTTCACATGTTCTCAAGATAGAGAGACACATAGGTGAACTGTATAAATTTGGTCACCCTTGTGATCGGGAGTTAAGCATTAGCTCGACTCGCTGATCTATTCATCTAGATGAACAGAAAGGGTAACCAAATAAGACAATCATGGAAATGCATTCAATGTCAACTCTATATGAGTCGTTCATGCAGAAGCATAGTTTCATGGGTTCAATTGCTTTAGGATTGAGTCCAGTATTAAGGCGCATCAAGAAATGATCCATATCGTCTGGATCGATTGTTCGATGTCTCAAAATGGGAATCCATAGGGTGGGACACAGTCATAGAAAGATTGGAAAAATGCTCCAAAGCCGAACAGTTTGGCAACTCGGTAATATCTTAAAAACTCAGAACACATGATCCTCATTTCCTTGATACAGGATGTGTTTGTCACATTTGCTATGTATACACGGACTCCGTAGGATGCAGGATGTTGTTGCACAGGAGCATATTCGGATTGGATCTGGAGCTCGTACAATTTTGGAGTTAAACTAGATATTTGTTCGTGTTATTAGATTATAGATGCATATGACATTGTTTCGCATAGTATATTGTTCTGAGGATAGTTCTGGTTTAATAAAAAAATTTCTTTTAAAACATGATTGTTTTAATTATCCTCGAAATGTTGTGTGAATGTGTTGATGGCATAAATGGTAATAACTTGAATGTTGATACATCCAATGGGATTGGATTTATAATTGTGTTCCTTATGATTGTTAAAGTGAATTTTATGAGAATCACTTCAACCAAAGGTCCAGTTGGACAGGACTTTGGAATCATTTGACTTAGAGTCACATGATGAACTGAGTTGTCACACCCCCAAACTACGATGGCGGAATCGTCTGAGGGCGGAACGGGACATAGCATCACAACCATTGCATACATTGAAACATAAGTAGATAACAACCATCATACATTATAATTGGAAAGTTACATTGTTCAAACGGTATTGTTTCAACCCAATTACAGTATGATAATGAAATAAGTAAAAGAGACGTCTTCGCGTCCCATTCCAAAAGGTTAGTCGGACCTGACTAATTGTTCCCTGAGAATACAAGTAATTTGAAAGAGTGTCAACATTACGTTGGTGAGTTATAAGATTTTTGTATTGAGAAAATCCATAGTCCCTTTTTCCTTGTAAATAGATAGTGTTTGAAACCAGAAAATCCAATATTTTCATATAAGTGAGTCGTAGTCTTAAAACCCAAAGACCGAAAATGTATACGTGTTTCTATACTTGAAAATAGTATTGCATAGTCTTATTCTTGTACAAAACTATGTAAATACATGTTTATTCGTAGATTAATTGTAGATCTGATTCCGTAAAACCTTTACGTAGGTAAAATCGTACTTTTATTTATATCTTGATAAAATGTAGTTTTAATTTCCATAAAACTTATATGTATAAGTAAAACCATACTTATATTTGTAACTTGTTAGAATGTAGTTTTAATACCATAAAACTTGTTTGTATATGTAAATCGTACTTATGTTCACATCTTAATGAAATGTAGTTTTAATTTCCAAAAAACCAGTGTGTATAAGTAAAACCATACTTATATTTGCATCCTGTTAGAATGTAGTTTTAATACCGTAAAACTCGTATGTATAAGTAAAACCATACTTATATTTGTATCTTGATAAAATGTGGTTTTAATCCCATAAAACCCGTATGTATAAGTAAAAACCATACTTATATTTTGTGTATAGCAACCTGTAGTTTTATATTTATATAAAACCATTTGAAGATGTTTTTCCCCAAACTAAGGATATTCGTTGTCGTTCATGTGAGTTATTATAACCTTGTTGTGACTAGTATGTAGGCCTGACACGACGTTCTTCAGGCGTCGCAATGTTAAGACATTTGTCACCCCAGACCTGCCGGTCTAGCTGTAGCTAGCAGCTTAGGTGCGGGACTGTCAGTCCCGTATAGATCTATACACAACTATCTCGCTCATGAATGATTAATGTTATAATCCAGGACTTAGTGCGTACATCTTTCAGTACTGTGAAGAAATGTCTCACATAACCACCCAACGTGATGTTTTATCCTAGTTCGTGCTGAAATGAAAACCCTTTTGTATTTGTAATTATCAAAATATACTCATGATAATTATTGTGTAAAACCTTGCTTGCAAATGTAGTGAAAACTCCTTTGTATTCGTAATTATCAAAATGTCCATGATAATTATAGTATGTAAATATACTGAAAACTCCTTTACGTTTGTAATTATCAAAGTGTCCATGATAATTATAGTATGTAACAATTATATATTTATATAATTATCTTTAGTATTTCTGTCGTATCTTTGTCGTTCGTTCCATAAATTATACCCATTATAATTTATATAAATGTTTTCGTTGTGTTAACGTATTTAAGCCTAAAAGATGTCAATGAGTTGAAAAGTATAATTTCTTACATCTAAGGCAACATTTTAAATCTTGTCATTTTGTCAAAATGATGGTAATCTTTCCAAATGGTCACTTTTCATACACAATGTTTTGAATATAGTCATTTTTGTTTAAAATACCAACTTCCTTGTAAAAATATCATTTCCCAATTTTATTATGACGTTATAAGTCTAAATAGTCGTTATCACGTCAAATTGACGTGCTTTTTATAAATCACTAGAAAAGTCGTATTTCCGGTCACTAAAACATACTATTCCTATAATAGTCTATTTTTAGTATACCGTTGTAATAATCATATTTTTACGAACAATAACGAAATAACTTTTTTAGATGATTATAAATAACATCTTTTAAGATATTTCCCACAAAAATGGTGTAATAACTTGGTTATAACCATTTTTGTTAGAGAATAGTGTTTCCGGTTACAAAAAACATAGTTTTTGCTAGTTTTCGTTTTTATGACGTTTATATCCAAGATCTAGTATTTTTACACACTTTATTTATAGTTTTGTAACTTTTACACAAACCTAATATATCACAATGTTTATAATACATAGATCTAACCATATTTCATGTCAAAAACATTTTTACACAACTACCAGTTTAATAAAATTGTGTAAATCATCATTTTTAGCATACAATCACATATAAACTTGAATAAAACAACATTTATAGTATATAAACTTGTATTCTCCCCCAAAAAGTTTAGAAAATATGAAAATGAGGGGTATGAACTCACCCTTGATACGTGCTTTACTTAAAAACAAGGTTCTTCTTGCGGGATTTACGGTAGAAGACAAGATCTAAGCTTCGGAGCTCGAATGACCCTTGGACAAAGCTATTATCCAATGGGTTTACGTAGATGTTAGTGTGTGTAAATGAGATAAAAATGGTGTGGTAAGATTTAAAATCACTAAAGGAAGCTAACTTACCAAAAAGATTTGAAAAACGCTTGAAAACGAAGAACGGTGGTGGTGGAAGGTGGTGGCCGACGGTGGTTCATGGTGGTGGCGGAATAGTGGAGGGGTGGTGGAGGGAGGATGTTGGCTGATTTCTAGAGAGAATGGAGGAGTTTGATCTTTGGTCTTTAAATGGGTTAGCATACATCATATATATATATATATATATATATATATATATATATATATATATATATATATATATATATATATATATATATATATATATATATATATATATATATATAATATGGAAGTAAGGTGTATATATTAGTTTATTGTATTTCTTGTAATCACCTTTCTAGATAGGAGTATAGAGTGAAAATTTGATTGTGATGAGATGGTGAAGGGTGGCTGACGTTTTGGGAGAGGGGGTGGGATATGGGTGGGTTGGTTTTTCATAATTTATACCATTTAGTTTATAAATATGAGTATTTTTATAAAATGCGTAAAACGTTTTGCGTGTTTTTATAAGTTTTTGGAGAAAATATCTTTTAAATAAATATTATATATAAAAACATTGGTAAACATTCATTTAGATTGAATTATAACTCGTTAGACGTTGAAATACGCGTTTAAGCGCAGTATTCTTCCGATTTCGCGATTTTCGGCATTTTACTGAAAATTGTATTTGGCTTTGGAATTAAATATTAGATAGTATTACGTTCCATAATATATTATTTTCTATTCCGTATTTGATGTTTAAGGCACCACATTTTGTATTTTGAGTTCAAACCCTGTGTAAATTTATCCGTTCACAGCGGTTTAATCGTTATAACTTTCACATACGAACTCCGTTTTCGACGTTCTATATATCCACAGGTTCGTATTTACGAGTAGATCGTTTTATGAATATTATTATTCTCAAAATAATAATTGTATGATTATCGAATTTTTACGCTACAGTAGTTTACTGTCCGTATTTTCGACGCTTAATCGATAATTGTTTTGAATTAGCGTACGTAGTATTATAATATCTAATAATACATCGCAATATCATGGAAATTACTTTTCAATATGTGGTTTAACGTACGCTTCGTTTGACTACAGTTGATTTTCGTTGACCAAAATTTATAATTGTCACATGAGTGTTTAATAAAATTTATTGTGGCAAGAAATGAATCACCCAAAGATCCAATGGATAGGATTTTGGAATTAGTTGACTTGGAGTCAGGTAATGATTGCATATCTTGAACAAAATTAACAAAGTCATAAATTTACATAGAGATGTAAAAGATATTAAGATTATGAGCGACAGACACATAAGTTACTGTGTATTGCTCGAATCTTCGAACACAACACAATTAGTTATACTTCATGATATTTGCCAATTAGTATGACAAATATGGCTTCGCTTATCAGAATAAGTGATTGATTGAAACCTTGAAGTGTTCAAGGATTTCAAAGGAAGTATAAGATCAACAGAACCTGAGTGACAACATAGACTGAGAAAATGTTTCACAGTTTATCCTCTTCCAAGAACATTAATGGTTATAATGTGTCTTAGGGAAGTTGATGGAGCATTGGTCGAAATAGTTTGATCCTCGATGTATCAGATACGTTTCTAATTAGTATTTCAATGAATTGAATATTCGACCAGTCAGACCGCAGAAACCATATTCCGACCATATCTTAGACTAAGTAGGTTATGCCGACACTGTCTGAAATGTAAAGCTGGGATCGTCCCACTTGTACATAGAAAGTCCAGGGTCATGTAGCATTCGTCCGAACCTCATGACAAGCCTGAAACTGATCAGCAATGTCATTTCATTGGCCATCCTAGTTGTACCTATGAAAGGAGAGTTCTTTTGGAAAGGACTCAAGTTCTAAGGAAACAGTGGGAGTAAGAATAATCCTGAATGAGTTCAGGGATTAGCCAAAGTGAAAGAACCTCTAGTCATCTGTTGGCTTTAACCAGGAATCAGATCCCTGTTAAACCTGACATGCTTTTCTCTTCGCTTGACCAGTAGTGTTAGTCACCGTCATAAGGAGTTATGATCTGGGTGACATACCGATTAGTGGTAAAACACTAAAGATGGTACGGATAAGTAATCCAACTACTTGGAAGCATTGGTGAGCCCGGTTGCTACCAGATAAGAGAACCTTAACACGAGACGCAGTCTATGTGACAAATTTGATTGATTTTACACCTGGTCTAACAACCACTGGGAGTAATTGAATCATCAAAAGAAAGCGGCATAGATAGAAATGTACTTACAGAACATCTGGTTGAGTGAGTCGATACTCAAAGTCAAGCAATTGATTCTGAGAGAAGCACTCTCAATAGAAGATGAAATCCGAGAGGATTCTGCGTGACATAGTGTGAGTCGTTAGAGGAGTGTGTGTGGTTTACCGGCACACTAATAGGGACTCACATAGAGCATGCCATTACAAAATGTACATGGCCCCGGGATTCGTCCCATGGGCATCTCGCAAGAAAGGATATTCGGATTCTCAAAATATGCCAAATGGTTTGGATTTTGTGAATAGCCTGAAAGATTCCCATAACTGTGTCAGAAAGTTTTGGACTTCGGATTCTCAAAATGTGCCAAAAGGTTTGGATTTTGTGAATAGTCCGAAAGAGTCAAATGACCGTGCCAAAGCCAGTGGGAGTATCATTGTTATCTGCCTATCGCTGTATGTTGGTTACATACTGTTTCTAGGAAACATCTCTTATCATTACAAAGTGTAGTGACCTGGATTTAACAGATGGTTCGCTGTGAAAGAGTTTAAGAGATACAACATACTCAGGTGGTTGCGAACATCTACTAAATAGATAGAAATTCTGCCAATATGATATTGATGAGATTCATGGTGCATAACCCCAGGAAAAGAGTTTCCTGTCATTACAAAGTGTGATGACTTGGCATGAAAGAAATAAAGAAGGTGCAATATACTCAAGTAGTTTACAGATATCTATCAGATAGATGAGATAGTCAGTATAGAACAAGCCATTGTAAGCATGATCTTGATAAGATTCAAGATGCATGAGAAGAGTCTCCGAAAGGAAATAGTTTTCGAAAATCATGACACAAAGATTATAAATAATCTTTGGATTCCGAAATGGTTTGGAATAAGATTAGATCAGGTTCCATAAGCTTCTTGGATCGATCAGAGGTGTCATGAACATGTCCTGATGACTTGATGCTTAGGACATAGCAAGTTGGATTCAGGATATTGTCTGGCTGGGAATACTGGATGGATTATTTGAACTAACGTGAGAAATCATTGGAAAATGATTAGGGTGAAAGTGATAGTAATAATTTGAAAGACTTTCAAAGTGGTAACTATTAACGTCGGGACGTAGTGCTAAAGGACTTCATGGATAAAGAGTTTCGTTGGTATTCTGATGGAGCGCGTGTGGTTCACCGGCACATCATAACACCTCGAAATAGTCTTAGGGTGCAGTCAAGTAGACTAAAGACCCCGAGAACCATGGGTAGTCACAGTACACATCACCAGAATGGAGTTGTAAGTGAGAATGAGAGAATGACAAATTGAGATGTCATCGGAAGAGCATCCGATTGGATCATCTGCAATGAAGTGTATAAGTGTAAGACACTTTTGAATACATAGAAAGAGTGAAATGTTCATGTAGACATAGGTATAAAACTTGAATTGAAAGTTTAATAGAAATCTAGAAACCGATAATAGTTTATGACAAGATCCGACTTGGTGATTACCTCGTGGAGACTTGGTAATAAGCAGGAGTAGTTGCCAGTCAGATCTTTATGTTTCGCTTTCGCATGTTTTACTTCCCGAATAATTTAATTATTCAGAAAGTTCCACAGTCGTTCATACTTTGGGAAGTAAGTATTGAATCAAGACTGTCATGAATTGGTTTGTAGACTGTCTAAGGAGTTAGACATAGCAATAGGATTGCTGCAACATTCATGAGTAATTAGAAAAAGAGATTTGAGTATTGGATAAACCCACACTCAATAGATTGCTTCATTGATTACATCACAAGCAATGTTGAGACGATAATATCTTATGATTTGAAGTGGAGAGATATGAGTTATAATTTACAAGGCAGTTGTTCATTAATAATACGAAAACGCATCGGTAACTCGATGTTATAAAACGTGTTGTTGTGAATGATTTGACTGGTAAAAGATATAAGCATATGAGTCGAAGCTTATTCGTTCCTTGACCCTGATGGGAAACAGATATCTGTAGGCCTCTCGATGATTTTTGAAGTTGACTAAGGTGCTGGCCAGCCAGGACTGTATCGATGTGTTCAATTGATAGTCCTAAAGTCATATGCAAATCAGAAACCGGGAAACAAAGTATCGGACAGAGATTGATCTCAATCCATGTCTCATGTCCGGAAATATCTTATTGAACGAAGGATCATATGATCACTTATCTATGGACAGAACTGACTGGGTCAGAGTTCGGCAGCAGTTTCTAGGAAGCTACAGTTTGCTGATTAATTAGAGGTTAAATTAGTAATTATAGTCATAGACTTATCCAAGTGGGAGACTGTTGGATTAGGTGTCTAAGCCATGACTAATAATTAGTATTTACCTAATTAATAGTAGCAAAGTCTATTTGGGTTGCCCTCATAGCTGGAGGTTTGGTAGAAAGTCCGGGAGAGAGAAAGATTGATTTATTATATGATTAATAAATCAATAGAAATAAAATAAATAGTTTATTAATATATTAAAGTGATAATATATTAATTAGAAAATATATTGATTAATTAGAAATTAATCTGGAATTAATTGGAATTAATTTGGTGATTAATTTAATTAATTAAAGGTGCAGGGACTAAAATTGTAATTATTCAATAGTTGAGTAAGTGACAGTTTTAGTAGGCCAGATGACCACAAAATTATATATGGAATATATATAATTTCGAAATTAATAAGTTAGGATAAATAGGTTTGAATCAAATGATAAAAGGTTTATCTTGATTTGAATTCAAAAAGGTTTATCTCTAAGGCTTATCTACTGGCCAACTGGAAGCTATAAATAGGGACCCTGGGGGAACCCTTTTACTGCGCCAATTCTACTATATTCTCTCTCTAAATTTCATGTCCTACCTCCCTAGCTCTTGGGTGTGAGTTCATTTGAGGCAGGACACTTGTGCTGCTCAACTTCAGGAAAAATCCTAAAGGTTAGTTTTTTCTAATTTATTCTTTTAGTTATTTTTATTTGGCCTTTAGAAATTTGTTATATGTTCAATTAGAAGAAAACATAGATCCTTATAGGTTGCATGTGAACTTAGGATTTTAGTTCATAGATTTGCATAAAACCTTTCATCTTCCTCACCACCCCGTTGGATGGACTAGACATACTTGGACATCATGAGGGCGGTGCGGATGTCGGAGGCGACCCACCATTATGAGATTGCACCGATGGGAGGATCAGCAGCAGCAGCTAAGGGTTCCACTGATGGTAATGACCCGGAGCATGAGCCAAAGGATGCAAGGCCCTAAAGGCGTCGACAGGTCGTTCCACCAGTCTAGCCACTAGTACCATAGCCACCAGCACCAGTGGACATACCAGTCGCTCTTCCCAGGATTGAGGCGATACAGACCCAACTCCTTGATCAGCAGCGATGGCTGGTGGACTGTATGATGATCTTGATGGGGGATAGTAGGTTGAGTTCACCCCTCACTTTCTCGGGTGCAAGCACGAATGGTTTTGGTTTTCGCGGACCCAACATGATGACGAGGATAGGCGGTGATTTGTTTTGCACTTTTTCATTCCTTTTTCTTTTTATGTATTTAACTTATTATTTTTGTAGCTATGATCACGATGCTTTTATGAAATGATGCTTTTTATATGTGAATGTATGTCTCAGGACATAGCTAGATTTCGACTTGGAACCGTACAATATATATGAAATGCTATAAGGAAGGATCACCCAATCGTGAGAGACTCCCATCAAAACAAATGTGGGGTCGGTTACCCCTACACTATGTTTTTTATCTGACACGTCACTGTTGCGTGTTCTTAAGCTCTGGTCCATTGGGGAGCTTACTGGAATTGGTTTTTGGACGAATTTCTATCACAAGGACAAGCACAATGATTATTCATGTGAGTTATACAAGTCTGCATCTCAAGCAATTTCTTCGTTCTATTCTAGGGGAGTCAACTCTTTTTATCCCTTAGTTTTTATTTCTTTTATATACAATAGGGACATTGTATGGCTTAAGTGGGGTGCTACAGTCGAAAAAGTGTTAGTATAATTAGCCAAAATTTCAAAAAAATTAATATCTTTTAAAGATCTACTTAAATCATGAAACATATATGAGGTATTGGACAGATCCGTGGTTAGTGTGAAAGTTACATAGTTTGCATTGTTGGAAAAATGAACTATTTGGAAATTTTAGGATATAGTATTTTTCAAAAATTCTCATTTTAGTTGTTAGCATGTCTAAACCTTGGTTATAGTATGTTGAGTTAGATTTTCAGAATTACAAATGTTCGGAGCTTATGTTGTCATTGATAAATAAATGAATGAGAATTAGATGTACCATAACATTGGGATTCAGGAGGGAAAGTTCAATCAGTGGCCTATGGTATTCGAGTCGGTAGACTCGAAAAGGGTGGCCCTCGGGCACTAATACACCTCATTACTTAAGATCGTCTGGTCTGGGATAATGTTATTGAAAGCTCATTACATGGGTACCATAGAATGCCATGGAACTTCCTTAACGACCCATGGAATTTTAAAGAGTAGACTCTGTACAATCTTGAGTCAAAAATTTGTAATCAAGAGTTTTGTAGAAAGTCGTGAGTTCCAAAGGTTTGAAGGATAAAAAGGTAATACCAATGCAACATAAGTAACATATACACAAAGTTTTATGACCTAAATGATTTTATTGAAAAAATGTGTATACATGGTTAATTCTGGAAATATGGAAATAAACCTTAAAACCAGGAATTTTCAAAAAGGGTACATTTCTAGGGAATGCAAAGTCAGTCATTAGCACACTAAGGACTTATTTGATAGTACATTATTTCACTTATTGCTAACCAGTATGGAATATGCTGAAAAGAATTGTTTTAAGGGCTAAAAACTCTGGTTTGCTTGGGGACAAACAAAGTCCAAGTGTGGGGAGTTTGTTAACGCGCTTTTGTTTCAGATTAATTACGCGTTCTTTAGTGTATTTAAGAATAATAATTGTCATAATTTATTTGAATACACTCACTTTTCTTGGAAGTTGTTTATGATAGAAAATGTACTAATTTGCAATAAAAAAAGTGCAAACTTGGAAAGGGATGAGTTTAATCGAAGAGATAAGGATGAGGAAGGTTAATGGTGCTAAGGAAAGTAGTTCACGCTGTTAGGAATGGATTGCACCGTACTTTGAATTTGACCAGTCAAGCGAAATATCGGGAAGTTGGTTACTTCGTGGCGCTATCTGGACCTGTTCGCAGTGCTATATCGCCTGATCTCACCACTATAAATACCGGACTCCAGTCGATATTTATGCATCCATCGAGCAATTCTTTGGATCTCAGAGCTACTTTACGTTCATAAAGATGGACATAACATAGAGATATGCCCATTCTCATGTGTACTTAACGGAGATTAAGTATTGGAGTAACCCACACTTAGAGATTACTTCATGGAAACTGTCATGTATAATTCTAAGATGGTAACATCTTATATTCTTCAAGAGGATATGCATTGATTCTTATTTTTGTAGTATATTATACCTTGGTTTTCTCCAACGTTGTTTGTAACAGGCAGCCATAAAGTGAATGTCTAGGTATGATATGATGAGTAAGCGAGATCAAAGTTTATTTGTTCCTTCTACCCTAATAGGAGAAGTGATATCCCTGGGCCCTTCAATGATTTGGTGTTGACATCGAATGTATGGCCGTACTCATACTGAATTGATGAAGTGTCAATGGTGCAGTTTTTTATGGTCACCATAAATCTCTATTGAGGAACACAATCTTGAATGTCTGAGACTAACAGAATTTCATGTTAGACGATCATATGGATATCTTGTAGAACAAATGAATATCTGATTATTTTTCTAAGGTCTGTTTCATATGATATGATTGCAGCACTTGTCTAGGATGACATACACCTTACTAGCTTAAGGAATATTAGACCATACACTTGTTATGACATGTGCAAGTAGGAGACTATTGGTTATGTGTCCATGGTGATGACAAGTTGGTAATATTACTATATATAGCAATGTCCTTTTGGGTTACAGGCAAGGGATGATTTAGCTAAAAGAAATCTAAAGTACATATGAGAGACTAAGTTTATTAATATATCAAAGTAAAGGTATATTAATTTGAAACTAAAATAGGATAAAGGACCTAAGTGTAAATATCAACAGTTTGAATTTCAGATAGGAGAAGAAAACCTTAATCGTCCATCACCTCCCCACCCTTTATAGCCAGTCGATTTCTTCAAATACACGAAAGATTACGTGCTAAAACTTCAAGCAAAGGTTTATACTACATCAACTAGTGCTAAATCCTTGTATTGGATGTGAGTGACTTCTTTGATCAAATTTCTTTGGTGGTTGATGTGGTATGTGCTTCATGTAAAAGAAAATACATGGTACGAGATAATTACAAAGAAAGGGTGCAAAAGGAAATTGGTAATAGTGAATTGGAAACTGGAAGAGGGTTAAATCAATAGGCTTTTCTTACTCGAGCAAGAGATACAAGATGGGGTTCACATTACAAAACGATCAAAAGTTTAAGGAACTTATTTTCGGATGTTGTTGGAGTTCTTGCTTATGTTGAATATGATGGATTGACTTTAAGTAATCGAAACCAAGCACATGGTATTTTCTCATACTTCATGACAGTTGAGTTTGTTTTTATTTACATTTGATGTATGAAGTTTTAAACATCACGAGTATATTGTCAAAACATCTTCAAAAACAAGGATCAAGATATTCTAGAAGCGGCTTCTTTGGTTAGAAGGATAATGAATGCATTAAAAGCTTTGAGAGCTACCGGTTTTTCTAAAACTTGGGCAAAAGGTATTTTCACTTGGTGTAACACTCAATTACTCGCACTTAAATTACACCATTTTATCAAAAAAAACAACCACATAATCATATGTGTAATCCAAAAGTGAGTAACAAGTCATACAAGTAGTTTATCAAAACACAGGTCAAGTACAAGTCCATCAACAACATAAATCAGATATAAATCTCCCGAAACCGGGTCACAAAAGCATACTCCAAACATCCAGTATGTCCAAGTCCCGCCATCAGCTATCCCTCCGCAACTCACTTCCTTATATCTCTTCCACTAGTACCTTGTGTAACATAAAATCAACAGCTATGAGCTACACGAGCTTAGTGAGTAATCGCTCATTGGTTGGGATATGACACCCAATATCTCAAGACGAACATTCTCAATAAATGGTTATGCAATCATCTCATTAAATCAATATAGTGTGTACTCAGTTACACACTCTCAATCTCTTTTAACTCGTACTCAACTCATGCTCATTTGACTATCTCAGTCATTTAGTGTGATCAGCCACACTATAACTCGGTTATCAGCAAAATCTCAAAATCTCTGTTAACTCATACTCAATTGAATAAATCAGTTATAGCTCATAAACTCCACTTTTACAACAATGTATTACTCATCTACAAGGCAACTCATATTATAAACATTCATGCAATTACTCACCTAGGGTTGGATCAGAACATGTTACCCTTGAGCTTCTCATATCGGTCACTTGCCTAATTGGTTTAGTTGTGTAACATCCCTGATCAGATCTCATTCATCCATACACATTCCAATAAAACTTTGACCAAAAAGGCCAAGCCAAAGTAAATACACAAAGGGCCTGTTAACTCCAGATAGCGGCACTATCTCTAAGGATAGTGTCGTAATCCATTTAGCACCACGAATGTTATAGATAGCCTCTCTATCTATGATGTACAGCCTCTTTTCGTGTTTACTTGGTTTCAGCCACAAAACTCAAAAATCAACATGTCAAGAGCTAAGGAAAACGTACAACACTTAACTACTAACATCAATTACTACCAGAACTGTGACAACCGTCAAAAATAGGTCAACAAAAGTCAACGAAAGTCAACAAAGTCAACTGAGGCATACATTGGGCTAACATGTTGAAATGTAAGTATCATAACCTTTGTATTATATATTTGAATATTATAATACTACACGCACTAGTTGAAAACAGTTGTCGAATAAGCACTAAAATACGTATAATAAATTACAGCAACATAGAAATTCGATAAACACACAAATATTATTTTGATATATATAATATTCATAACACGATGTATTCATGAATACGAACCTGTGGATATATAGAACGTTGAAAACAGAGTTCGTATGCAAAAGTTACGACAAGTTAAATCGCTGTGAACGGTAAATGTACATGGGGTTTAGGCTTACAATACAAAACGAGGTGCCTTAAACACGTATATCTTCACCTAACGAATTAGGAATCAATATAAGTAGATGTTTACTAATATTTTTTATGCATAATATGATTTTACATATTTATTAGTAATTACATCTCCGAAAACCTACGAAAATACGCAAAAACGTTTTACCGATTTTTATAAAAACACCTACATTTATGTAAAACAAGTTTATATTTTATAAAATGCTAAACCCTACCCTACCCCCACCCTATGGTCGGATTTCATTAGATCTTCACCATCACCATCATAATCTTCAAGTACTAACAAATCTAATATTAAAAAGGATGAAATCTAACTTGAATATAATATGAGATTTACCAAATCTTGCATGGTTTCCATGCAAGATCACACTCTCACATCTCCACCTATAAATCTCGACCCATATGACCCTTTTCATCTTTGATTCATGATCTCCAAACCACATATACTCATACTCTCAAAAGTTCTTCCAATTCCAAGAGAATTCCAAGTCTTCCAAGGGCTTTTCAAGTCAAAGTTGGTAAGATATTCATACTCATCTAGTGATTCTAAGACTTCTAATACCAATTTCATCTCTTTTACACACACTAACATCCACCAAACCCGTGGGTAATAGCATTATTCAAAGGTCCTTGAGCTCCATCATTCATCATCTTCAAGAGTCTTGCAAACCATCTTGGTAAGTTATGTTCATTTAGTGGTTTTAAAGTTCCTAATACCTTCATTTACTCTTTTACACACAAATACTCACGGGAATCCTTTGGATAATAGTTTTGTCCAAGGGTCCCTCGAGCTCCAAAGCCAAGATCTTCATCCTTTCAACCAAGAAACCTTAGATCCACCACTCAAGGTGAGTTCATACCCCTCATTTTCACTTTTATCTAAGTTTTAGGTGGAGAATACAAGTTTAACCATAAATATTATGTATTTATGAAAAGTTTATGATATGTTCTTGAAATATTATGTGTTCATGGTTTAGTCATCTTATTATAAAGTGATTGGCACAAACAAAATGGATTATGACAAGCTATAATACACATTTAGTCAAAGGAAATAACCATCTAGACATTTACACATTTTCGTCACCAACAAAACCTTATAGTTTATGTTATTGACAAAATGGTCATGGAAATGATACTTTATATGAATATTTGACAAAGGATGTGAAAATACACTTATTAAAATGATCTAAGTAAACAAGATGCCACTATCTTTACGTCAAAACCATTATTTAGTAAAAAGATTGTTATTACGACGTAATAATGACTTTTGGACTTATAACGCCATAATAAGTTTTGGAAACGTTATTTTTTAAAGAAGTTGGTAGTTAAAACGAAAAGAACTATATTTTTAGTAATGAGTACAAGAATGACCATTTAGAAAAATCACTATTATTTCCTATAAAATGATGAGGTTTAAAAAAAAAGTGTTGCCATCACTTAAATAAAATGACTAAAATAAACTTCTCACCATGACATATTGTATGAACTTTAAAACTATCTTCGACATGTATATATTTAGTGTTTTAGATATAAGAAATCGTGCATTTCAACTCATCGACATCTTTTAGATCTAAATCAGTGTTGTAAAAGTCGGTCTAGGCGCTAGGCGGGCGGGTTCCGCCTACGATTAGTGGTAGGCGGTAAAGCTAGACGGATTTGGTCAACGGCGGTCAAAATCGGGTTTAGGCGGGTCTGGGCGGGTCTGGGCGAGTCTAGGCGGCAAAATTTTCAATTTTTCAATTTTCAAATTTTCAAAATTTTCAAAAATTTTCAAATTTTAAAAATTTTCAAAAATTACCAAATTCTCAAAAAAATCAAAATTTTAAATTTTTAAAATTTAAATTTAGAAAATATCATTAATTATGATAATCGGTGGCTAAGTTACAATTATCGATGATTAAAATGATAAAAAAATGTCATTAATGAGTCTAAACATTATGATGTTTGATGACTTACATATTTAAACACTTTGATTTGCAAATTTTTATACTTATTTATTCAATTTTTAGGGATATAGGTAATATCTAAATTTGAAAAAATAAATTTTGTTACAATTAATACTCCCCGCCTAGGCGCCGACTAGTCCTCGCCTAGACCGACTAGTCCTAGGCCCTAGTCGACCGCCCGCCTACCGCCTAGCGACTTCTACAACCTTGATCTAAATATACCAATACGACGGGAAACATTTATATAAATTATAAAGGGTATAATTTATGGAATGAACGACAAGAAACAGTAGACATACTAAACATGATTATATAAATTATAAAGAGTATAATTTATGGAATGAACGACAAGAAACGGTAGATATGCTAAAGATAATTATGTAACAATATAATTATTACACACTATAATTATCATTGACATTTTGATAGTTACAAATACAAATGGGTTTTCAGTACACTTATACACTATAATTATCATGGACAAATTTGATAATTACAAATACAAACGGATTTTCAGTACACTTATACACTATAATTATCATGGAAAAATTTGATAGTTACAAAACATAAGGGATTTTCATTTCAATACAAAACGGTTTTCACTACGCTACAAATAAGGATATGACATGTGCGTTGGGTAACATTGTGAGACATCGCTTCACGGTACTAAAAAGAGTACACATTAAATCATGGATTATAACCTTAATCATGTATGAGCGGGATAGTTGTATATAGATCTATATGGGATTGACAATCCCCACCTATGGTTGTTCGCTAAAACTACGACCGACGGGTCAAGGGTGACAAATGTCTTTCACTATTACGACGCCTGAAGAACGTCGTGCTAGGTCACTAGGTCATAGCAAGGTTATAATAACTCACAAATTAACAACGAACGTCCTATATTTGGGGAAAATAATCTTCAAATGGTTTCACTTAAGTGTGAAACTACATGTTATACTTTTCAAAGGTTCAAACCAGAATTTTCTCTATTTCACTATGAAACATATATCGCTACCATATTACGAGAACTTTCACTACTACACTATGGATTTTCACTATGACACTATGAGTTTTTTACTATTACAATAAGAAAGATTACACTATTTCTCTACGGGTTTTATGGAAATTAAAACCACATTTTAGTAAGATACAAATATAAGTACTATTTTACTTATACATACGAGTTTTATGAAATTTAAAACTACATCCTAACAAGATACAGACGAGTATGGTTTTTCACTAATACACTACGAGCTTTTCGCTATTACACTACGAACATCTTCGCTATTACATTATGAACGTTTTCACTATTACACTACTAACGTTTTCACTATTACACTACGAGTTTTTACAAAGGAATCACTATGTTTCTCACTACAAAAATCTTATGAACTCACCAACGTAATGTTGACACTTGCAAAATTACTTGTATTCTCAGGTAACAATTAGTCAGGTACGACTAACCTCTGGATAGGACGCGAAGACGTCTCTTTTGATTATTTTGATATCATAATGTAATTGGTCTAAAACATATTGTTGATCGATATAACTTTCCAATTATAAAGTATGATGGTTGTTTATCTACTTATGTTTCAATGTATGCAATGGTTGTGATACTATGTGTCGTTCCACCCTCCCACGATTCCGCCATCGTGGTTTGGGGGTGTGACAAGAACCACTCAATTTCTCGAATTATAACAATTAGGGTTTCAAAAAACCCCCAAACTCAGAAAATCAACTCACCTCTTTGATTTATTGATCAAGAACATGTTCTTGATGTTAGATTCAGTCCCTTTTAGATCCTATACGTATTTTCTAGACCAATTTCAGGGTTTATTCGCTCATTCTTCACCGAGAGATATTTGGGAATGTTTTTGGTTTGAAAAAACTGTTCACGGACTAAGTACCTTAATCTGATTTGGGACAATAGCATCGTTATCCATAGAGATAGTGTCGCTATCTCTCAACTCTAAAAGGGCAATGTACTTTGAGATAGTGGCGCTATCTCACCTGTACAACTCTAGCTCCACCAAATTTTGGTATACTCCTCTCCACTACTCAACTTTGCTCACAACAAGTTCCAAAACATGACTATCACATAAGAAAAGTCTCTGACCGCTTCTTACACTACAAATGACTCAAACACAAATACAACACAAGACATCGCCACTCCCATACCTTTAACAACTCTCCAAACCACACTTAGCTATAATTACTAGCAACTTACTTGCACAAGGACCTCGGTTAGAAAATAGGTCTCACATTTGGCCATAAACATAATATTGATATTATGGATATGAAAAAAAGTTATGTCACTTTTAGAAACCGTAGGACCAAAGTTACTAATCAATATCATTTTGAAGTTGAAATTTTCAATAAGGTTTTGCATATGCAAATTATAGAATTCGGGGACCGGTTTAGTGAAATAAGCACCCAATTACTAGAATACATGGGGACTTTGAGTCCTTGTAATTCATTTACTAACTTTAAAAGAACAAATTTGTTGAAGTTGAGCGAGTTGTACATAAATGATTTTGATGATTTGGACAGAATGCAACTTGATGGTGAACTTGAGATGTATTATCACTCTTTGCATAATGATGAACTATTCGCTACTTTGAAGCGAATTGTCGACCTTTCTCGTTTGATGGTTGCAACGGGGAAACATCTTTCTTATCATTTGGTTTATAGTTTATTAAAGTTGACTTTAGTTTTACCCATCGCGACCGCAATAACATAAATATGTTTTTCTGTGATGAAGCACTTGATGACTGACTTGCATAACAAAATGGGCAATGACTATATGAACGATGCATTGATTTGTAATGTCGAAAAGGAAACCCTTATGAAAGTTAAGATTGAAGATGTAATAGACTGCTTTTAAAAAATGTGTATAATGAGATGTCAACTTTAAAATGTAAGACCTACACTTGTTTGTTATATTTAATGCAATTGTATTTTTTTTATTTTTTAAATCTTATTATGGTGCCACTAATGTTCCAAATTTCTAGTTCCGCCACTGACTTTGTTGTGTAAACTATCAATATTACCCAGATGAATCCTCAATGCTTATTTTTATTCCAACTATTAAAACCTTCTGCAACAAATGCATCTCGCCATCTTGTTGTCCCACCTTATCTCCAAACAAGTAGCAAAATAAACAAAAAGCTTTGTTCTTTTTTTGCTATACTCTAACCAATCAAATTCATCAAATCATTCAACAACAAAACGTCTATGTTTCTTACCTATTGTCTTTGATGGAAATGTATGACCCCTTGTTTTACAAGGTCCTTAAAGCAAATATGTCTTTCTTATTTCATCTATTTGATTTGGATTATAAGTTCTTATCACAGGTCTATCCGCTGGGTCCTTTGGAAGATCCTTCAAGCCAACACTTGTAATTGGAGTAGTTGTAGGTAGTGGACCTAGTGGACTTTGTGTAATTACATTAGAAACCAAAGAGATTGATTTATAGGAACATGGACTTTTGGAAACAACAAAATAATTTCAATGGAGACAATTTCAATGGAAACCATCTCCCCAAACAAGTCAACAATAAGTAAAGAACTCATTTTAAGCAAAACAACTACTAATTTCACCAATACAAGAATTAATTTCAAGAAATAATCAAATAAACAACTATTTCATAAAGTTTAAAACATGCATACTTGTTTCATTCTAGGGTTTAGGGAGAACTCAAAATCGATTTAAAGAGAGATATTTCTTGTAATTTTGAGTTTCACAAATCAGCAAGATGTTAATTTGCACATTGGCACCTTGTGACTTGCGTTGTTGTTGTCTTTTTTTTTTTTTTTTTTTTTTTTTTTTTTTTTATTGATTGAATTTCTGAACAACAAACATCAGGAGACAACGATAGTTATGTTTGAGACTTTGAGTCGTAAAGTCCTGATCAGTGAATGAAGAGTCCAACATCAATAATCAATTACGTCTCTAATTTCTTGTTAGGCTGGATTAATTGCAATAAATTTGGGTTTGCATTTAATGGTTTCTAGTAAAATCTTGAGTAGGGCCCATGCCACTATAAGCACCTAATGAGTTTCGCCCCTGAACATTTTAGACATAAATGTACATTAGACCTTATCTTATAAGGTACTACAGTTGTAATAATATAATTAGACATCAAATCACAAAATGATATATTATATACTTCCTTGCCTTTATCGGAAATGGTAAAAAAAATTTGTTCATATGTTTTTAATTTGTAGAATTATAAAAATTGTTCTCGTATAATAGTATGATAAAATAACACAAATGATCCATGTATTTTTAATTTTAACAAAAATTACAAAAATCGTCCTTATGTTTTTAATTTGCTAAAGTACAAAATTGGTTCCTGTGAAATAGTATGATCAAATGGCATAAATGGTCTTTGTCTTTTTAGCTTTGAAAAAAATAACAAAAATGCCGTATGTGATAGTGTAAAATAAAATAACATAAATAGCGACTATGCAATGATAAAATTATAAAACTAGTCCCTATATCCTTACATTTTGCAAAAAATAATTTATTTATTTATTTATTCGGTCGCAAATATAAGATTAATAGATCAAACCGCAATACACGGATATCACCGTTAGGTTAACTTTATTTTGTAGGCAATATACCAAGACTATCAAATACCGAAAACAATTAATTGACAAAAATATGTCTTTACAACAAATAATCGATTATGTAGGCACGTAGAATCTTTCGTAAATATACTAACATAAAACAACAGTTGAAAATATAACTATTCAAAAACATAAATTTTTTCTTTTGACAAACATTTTGTAAAAGAGTTTTCGTATTTTTTTTTTTATAATTCAAATGGTCGTGATAACCGCTCAACCTTTAAGAACTTGTAAACTGCTCATGTTGAAGTTAATTTTTAATGCATCACACGCATTTGAAAATTTCGTAAAAAAATATAATCAAATGACATCGTAAAATAAATTACTAAAACTTTTTGAATGACCAGATAAATTAATAATTTCTATAATATTATCTGATAAACGTCCCTAGATGTAGTCATAATGTTTTTTATTCTTCAATATATCAATGGTCTAATTATTCATATTGATCCAAGACAAAAATTACAATAAAAAGTATTTTCATAAAAATAAATATCTCGGATAAAAGTAATCATTTGGGGATTAAGCCCATCTTGGCTAAAGCAGAATCTGTGATAATGGAAGAGGCGTGCAAAATGAACTCATGATTGGGCTGAGGTTTGAAATAGTTTAGTTGGGCCATAAGAAACCTATATGGGCTTTGGTCACGAATAATCGTAACCAAGTATGAATTAACCGGTTTCGGGTGCAGCAAATGTTTATTTTTTTGTGAAGTATAACATTTTTAATCAAGTCAAATGTATATTTATTTTGTTTGTTATAAAATACCAAAAATAAGAGCAAATTACACGAATCCTCACTGTGATATTGTCTAATCTACATGTTTCGTCTGCAGCTTTTGTTATTAACTCGGACCGTCTTTAGGAATTGGTTTTATTTGTATTTTTAGTCCCTATCAAACATAAAATGATTAAAATGACTGTGTATTTATTATTTTTATTTTGTGTGATATGTCCCATGTCCCCCCCCCCCCCACCCCACCAATATGATTCCTCTTGTCAGAGTAAACTTCCGCATCTACCATCGAAGTAACTAACCACTCCCTTTGCAATTGGAAAACACATTATCGATGCTTAAATATATGCACAAACCAAAATCCGATAAAACTTGGGTGATCTTAAATAAACATCCCATATATGTGTGGGTGTGTGTGTTTTGTGAGTTAACCTTCACATACACATGTCACATCATGGGTTTTTTTTTTTATAAATACTCTAAAACTTATATAGCTTTCATGCATAATTTGAGAAAACTCCCCACCTCCTCTTTCTTCTTCACCTCAATACCCAATAAAATCAGTTTCATGAATCTGAGGACCAAAATCAATTACAGAAACCAATGTTTTGTGCATAATCTACCCCCCCCCCCCCACCCACCCCACCACCCAACAATAGTTTTTGTACACAATCTGAGAACCAAAATCAGTTATATGAACCAATGAAACAAAAATCCATCAAAAACCCAAAATTAAATATAAGAACCAAAATCAATTGATACCAATACAAGACCATTTTTCATGTCAAACAACAATCCAACTTGTACTAGGAATCAAAATCAAATCTATTAGCGGCCAATAAAAGATTGCAAGTAGAAGGATGTTGACGTACAAGTGAGCCAGCAGTAAGGACATCAGGAGTGGAGTTAGCCAGTAGTTGAGAGGACTGAAGCTATTAGTAGTTCGATTATGCTTTAGGATTTTGAGATAATTAAAAGAGCAAGAGTGGTGACAGTACTGTAGACGCATTTAATATTACATTAAATGCATAGATTGATAATCTTATGCCAGTTGTACTTTTTTACTATCTTTAATATTACTTTTTGTAGTATGGGCTCACTAAGTCATATATTGCACTATTCATCAAGTAGCTTTACTTACTATAAAAATGTATTATGGCATGCAACTTTGTAACATATCTAACACGAACTTAATCGAAATATTAATCGGTTCTTTCAATAAAACTCTTGCACTTACTTTACTATTATTGTTTCATATCGTTACATACATTTCCGTACTGATACTTGTTTTGTTATTGTTTGAGCTTTGATCTATTCTCCAATAATTGGTATCAGATCCTGGTGACTGTTTATACTTTCACTTGGATTATCGGTGTTAAAGAAACTTTGGTTTCTTGTACTTTCTGAGTTGTTAAGGTTATAGAACCTTCTCTACCACCTAGCTCACGTTTTGCATTCCAAAACAAGTTTTCAATATGCAACAATATTCAGTCAATGTTGCTAACAATGTTGGTGGCTCCACGAGAGCCCCAATCATCATCGTTGTAGAATACCATTACTAGGAGATAACAATGAGCACCTATATAAAATGACAAGGTTGAGATGTATTGAGATCGGTTGAATAAAGATCCCATGTGCCTATCATCACTTTTAAAGCTAATAATACGAAAGGTGCACTTGGTGGAGTTCCCGTTATGGAACGTACAACTGCTCTCGATATGGAGAAACTTGAAAACCATCAAATAGCCTTTACAAAATTATCTTATGGTATGCCACCTGGAATCTTTGATCTTACTCAAAACTGCACCACTGCTCAGCAAAATCTTGACCACCTTGCAAAATATGTTTGAAGGAACTGAATAAGAAAAAGATACAAAAAAAAAAAAGATTCACTACACTTGGAACATATATTGCTCAACAAACTTCGTTGTTCTTCATGATGAAGCTCTTCACAACACTTAAACGAATTTAGCAACTTCGTTGTTCTTCATGATGAAGCTCTTCACAGCACTTACCATAGATTCACTATTATATGACTCCTGTGTCAAATTCTGGAACCATTGAGGCCAACTTGGAAATCAATTTAAATTTCTAGAGAGCTTGGGTAAAAATTAGATCACTGTTAAAATGATTGTTCATGACAACAAAAATGTTAAACGCATGTCTATATACGATCTCTATAGAGATCTAATAGCTTAGGAGTATTTATTCTTGAAACAAAGTCAGTGGGTTGGTGGACCACTAGCACTCGTTACTGCTCAAACTCCTTCAGGTGAGAGCTTTCCACCAACTCGTGGTTACATGGCTCCTCAACAGAATCTTATTGAATTTCAACCAAAGTAGAATCAAAGTCAGGCCGATGATGAAGATAGCCTACCGACAGTTGCTTTTATCAGTCACAAGTTCAACCACATTTCGCCTATATAGCCTAGATCCTTAAAACCATACAATCAATGCTACTCAAATAAGAATTAATCGTCTTACCAACCATCCAAATACAACTGTCAACCACAAATCATACTCCAAAATATTGAATCCCAAAAGCAGTACTTAAACAGTCAAAACTCACCCACTACTAAACTATTGATGACAAACCAATTACCTGCCACAACTATGAGGGGGCAAACCATTTTACCAAAGACTTCAACCCCTCACAGAAATAAAAACTGAAAGATGAGGCTTACTTTCTTGAGAATGCAAGGATGTATCATGAAAGGCATAAGGCGAAGAAATATTGTGTAGCTCACATGAAGAGGGCCATTGAAGTCTGGTCACCTGGAGATGATGATGAAGTTGAGATCCACAACAAGCGCAAAAAGGGAAAGTTGTGCCTAGTAGTGAAGAATGAGCCAACTACAGCTACTGATGATATGTTGAAATCAGCAAATAATGAAAAGAAATAGGAGACGGGAGAAACAACCAAAAACTACTGCTTCATGGTGAATCACAAGACATGACAAAGGGTCAAAACTGTTGAATAGTTAGGAACTATGCTCTTTTTAAATAATATATGTATAAAACCATTAGAGCCTTACCATAAGAGAATTTCTACCACCTGTGCAGACACCCTAATTTCACATCATAAGGCAGTAGAAGAGCAAGAATAGCAACCTACGAACTCTACTTGCTTAAGAGTCATTTTGAGGACAAGAAACTATTAGTCGACAAGTTACAACAACACTTAGTTTTTGAGAAATATAGCAGGATTATTGCAGAATCAATATGATCTAGTTTGTACATGTGACTTAGCATGTAATGATAATGTACAACTTAATATATTGATCCAAAGGCTTTACAATGCTTCAAAAATTGTTAAGTCAATTACACAAACTAGTATATTAATTACAATTGGCGCTATTCAAAAGACACTGCTCTTGGAAACAAAAATTTTTCACGTCATGATTCTACAAAACCATTCTTTTATCTGAAAAATAATGAAAAATAAATAGTCACATCAAAAGTCACTACTGTCACTTTCAGTTAGGGGTGGCAAATGGTAGTCGTGTCGGGGTTTTAGCAGACACGACACGACACAACATGACGTCGTGTTTTGCTTTACTAACACGAAAACGGCCTAATTAAAATACGATAAAAACAACCAACAAGACAAACACGAAAAAAGGTAAAATAAAATAAACATTTACTCTATATAATTCATAATGAATTATACATAAGATGGTAAACACGAGAATCATGATAAACACGACAAACACATGTTACAATTGTGTCAATTTCGTGTTGAATTTTAAACACGAACACGACATGGCACGAAGTTGTGTTTCTTACACTTGACATGAACACGAAATCAAATTTAAATATAATTCCAGTTTCCTTTCGTGCTATGTATTTTTTTTTTGTGTCGTGTCATGGATTGCCACCTCTACTTTCAGTCCATCAAATGTCACATCCTTTCAAAACTTTCCTGGACAGAACACACTTTTCAAACTAGACAACTAAAAGGTTTTATGCAATCAATAAACTCAAACCCTAAGTTCACAGTCACTACTCAACTATTGAGTACTTACAAATCAGCCCCTGCACCTTTAATTAATTCAATTAATCACCAAATTAATTCCAGATTAATTTCTAATTAATTAATAATGTTTCTAATTAATATATTATCAACATAATATATTGATAAACTATTTATTTTTTTCTATTGATTTATTGATCATATAATAAATCAATCTTTCTCTCTCCTGATATTTCTGTCAAACCTATAGCTATGAGGGCAACCCAAATGGACTTTACTACTATTAATTAGATAAATACAAATTATTAGTCATGGCTTAAACACCTAATCCAACAACAACAACTATGTCACATATGAATTTATTCATTGTACTTCTAGTTGTACTGCTGATGAGTGCAGTAGTATAGAGATTATATGGACTTTAACATTTGATAACAGAATGATTCAGTCCATAGCTGATGTGACAAGAACATTCATTGGCATTCCAGTAGACTAAGATGTTGAGTCCATAATGAGGTTTAGCAATGTGGAATAAGAACATCAAAATCAAATAGATGAGTTTTGGTGCTAAAGTGTCCATGTATAAACAAAAGGAGAATACAAAATTAGGATCTAGATCTAGATCTACGATAAAAAATAATTAAGAATCTCTATGCTAATGCTCTCAACTCTCACAATAGACAACATATTTGGCCATACTCCACAAATGAATACAGCATGTCTATTTATAGCAGTGCTCCTCGGGGAAAATTCTCCACTAAGTAAAGTTGGGTCCTTTAAGCCTCCATGTTGACCACCTTTGCAACCCAACAATATCCCCCTCAAAACTTGCGATTGATGGCTCAGAACTTCCATATATCGAAGCTCTAAATTTTGAACCATGAACTAGCAAGCCGAAATCCGAATGTGACATGGAGATAAGAAACAAGAATAAAATTACTCAAAACTCCAAAGCATCAGCATTCTCCAAAACCAAGTTCTGGGATATCTGAATATACGAACTAGAAAGCAAGCAACAAGTGCAAAAAGTAATACAATATGAGCATCCAAAATCGTAGCCCTCCATGAAATCATATGTAACACCCCAATCCTTAAGATAAAAATTTTCAACCATATTTACAAAAATTATATTACAAAGATTAGGTTTGAAAAAAACCGTTACATTGTTCAAAACACTGTTCGGGGTATTACAACTAAGTTGCAGTACCATAGTTTAACCATACCACAAAATATCGGCCCCCATATTAAGTCTTCTAATCCCTCCAAAATCCTCCATGCTTAGCCACCTGGAAACATAACATTTCCAAAAACAAACACATATATATAAGACATAAAGTCTTGTGAGTAACGTGGAAACAAGTAATAAGCATAATAGATGAACTGATAACTGTATTCTTCTTTCCTTTTTAATTTCAGAACAATCCATCTGTAAGGGCATGCTAAACTCGTCTCCCTTCGTGGTAAAGAACTGATCTAACCACAAGGGCGTGCCAATAAATCTCCCTTCATGGAAAAGAACAAATCTTAACCATAAGGGCATGCTAAGATCACCACTTCGCAAAGGGAGGTACCATCCCAGTGGTGTCTTATGACCCCCCTTCAAACGGGTAAGGTCCTAGTCCGGACAATTCTTTATAATATTTGACTCTACAATCCATACTCATTCTACTATTATCTTATAAAGATATTACTTTTAACTATCATGCAAATGTGTAAAATATCATCATACTAATACAAACTAATCTTTAACTTTATAGCTTTGAATCTCATATGATCTTCCATAATGAATAAAGAAAAGTTACTTGCTATGTACCATGTTAAATAAACACATACTCACCTTAAATCTTGTAAGAAATGTCTAAGTATTCAACACCTCTTTTCCCTTCCCTTGCCTCTCTATTGCTTGATCCGCACCTCTACAATTGTTTGTATCATGATATGAACTTATATTTTCATGTTTTCATATCATATTAAACATATATCAAAGATTTGGGGATCAAACTACTCAATTAAGGTCATAATATAGGTGAATTATGCAGTCCAGGTCACACGGGTCGTGTAGGAATCACACAGGTCGTGTTGGAATTCCAGACCTTACTGTTTGATTTCACATGGGCCGTGTAAGTTTACATGGGCCGTGTAAAACCTATAGACCTTACTGATCAAAATCACATGGGCCGTGTAATTTCACATGGGTCGTGTGACGGTACAGACCCTTTTTCTTTCATTTCCTGCATAACCTTTCATCCTTGGTCTGAATAGTTCCAGCTCAAACTCGATTCAAAAGGCAACTATATCATGATATTAAGAACATTTCTAAACCTTTTATATGACTCGTATACATCCATAAACATTCAATCCATACCAATCATATTAAACCCGAATTCTAGGGTTCATGAGCTCAACTATCAAGTTTTTGAACTCCAAACCACTTCTAATGGTTGAGTTGAGTTCTTTTGATGATTAAAACACCAATTAGAGGTTAGAATTTTAGAGAAAACCTCACACAAACTCTGAATTTCGAATTCATTCATACCCATCTAAACAAAATAGGTCTATAACTTTAAAAGATGAAGTTCTTACCTCAAATCACTTGGAAATCTCCAATTCCAAGTTGTTTCTTCCAAATTGCTTCAGTTTCTTGAGAGTTCTTCAGAAATCGAGTAAGGTTTCTTCTCCTGGAGGGAATTCACGTTTCTAATGGAGAGAAATGGAAGCTTCCCTCCATTTATACTTCCTCATTTTGCTCAAATGACCATTTGGTCCCTCCAGTTTCCTTTTGTTCATATTTCACCTAAGAATTCTCAATATTTCATTTAGAGTTTTACTTTTTACCATCTTACATCCAAAAACATAAAATTGTTTACATAAAGGTCGTTTATAAGGCTAAAATACCAAAATGCCCTTTTTCATAATTTTCTGCTACAAAAGTCAAAATATAACAACTAATTATTACTTAGATTATAATACACTTACTTATTAAAAATCTTTCGGGTTCTCACATTCACCCCTCCTTAAGAGGATTCCGTCCTCGGAATCTTTCCATAGTTTACAAAATCTGGATATCTCTTCTTCATTTCATCTAAAGTCTCCCAGGTTAGATCTGATCTAAGAGAATGTTTCCATTTGACCAGTACAAGGTCAATTTCCTTATTTCTCAACTTTTTGGTTTTTACTTCTAACATAGCTTCGGGTTCTTCCACCAATCTGTTAGGGTTTTCTACTCTTACATCTTTCAAAGGTATGGTCACTTCTTCTTTTCCAAAATACTTCTTCAAATAACATACATGAAATGTATCATGTATTCCACCAAGTTCCTGCGGTAGTTCTAACTTGAATGCTTGTAGTCCAACTTTCTTCAAGATTCTAAAAGGTCCAATATATCTTGGATTTAGTTTTCCTCTCTTTCCAAACCTTATAACTCCCTTCCAAGGTGACACTTTTATCATTACTAGATCGACTTCTTGTAAATCATATGGTCTTTTCTTTAAATTTGCATAGCTTCTTTGTTGGTCTTGTGTTGCTTTCATGTTTGCTTGAATAACACCAATCTTCTCATTGGTTATACTTACAATCTCCGGTCTAGTTAGTTTTGTTTCGCCCGCCTCAAGCCAACATAAAGGCGTTCTGCACTTTCTACCATATAATGCTTCAAAAGGCGGCATTCCAATGTTGGAATGGTAACTATTGTTGTATGCAAATTCTACAAGAGGTAGATGTTCATCCCAGTTTCCCCTAAAATCTATAACACACGATCTTAACATATCTTCTAGTGTCTGTATAGTCCTTTCACTTTGACCATCTGTCTGAGGGTGGTATGCCGTGCTCATATGAATTTTTGTCCCCAATTTCCCTTGTAGAGCATCCCAAAATTTAGAAGTAAATATTGGATCTCTGACAGACACTATTGATAAAGGTGCACCATGAAGTCTTAATACTTCATCTACATAAATTTGAGCTAACTTTTCAAGTTGAGTATTCTCTTTGATTGCTAGGAATAACGCGCTCTTTGTCAATCTATCGACAATGACCCATATACAGTCACGTCCTCTTCTCGTTGTTGGATATCCTACTATAAAGTCCATAGTTATATCTTCCCATTTTCCTGCTGGATTTGCAAAGATTGAGCACTTCCATACGGAACTTGATGTTCTGCCTTCACTTGTGAGCACGTTGTACACTTAGAAATGTATTTGGCCACTCTTCTTTTCATTCCTGGCCACCAGTACTGTCTTTTCAAATCTAGATAAGTCTTTGTACTTCCCGGATGAATCGAATATTTAGATTTATGAGAATCTTCTAGAATTAACTTTCTTATTCTACCAGCCTTTGGTACCCAAATTCGATTCTTAAAAGTCTTTAAACCTCGAGTGTTTTCTTCAAATATTACATTCTTTCCTAACTTCTCATTCCTCGCCTCATCACTAGTCATCACTCTTTGTTGGACATCCTTAATTCTTTCTATAATGCTGGACACCAGTTCTATTCGCATCGATCTTGCTTTAATCCTTTTCTCTGGAGCTTTTCTACTCAAGGCATCAGCTACAACATTCGCCTTCCCAGGGTGATATATGATTTCACAATCATAATCACTAATGAGTTCAAGCCATCTACTTTGCCTCATGTTCAGCTCCTTCTGTGAAAATACATACTGAAGGCTTTTATGATCTGTATAAAGCTTATATTTTGTTCCATATAAATAATGTCTCCAAACCTTTAATGCGAAAACAATTGCTACAAGCTCTAGATCGTGAGTGGTATATCGCGTCTCTGGGTCCTTCAACTGTCGAGAAGCATAGGCTATCACTTTTCCTCGTTGCATCAACACACAACCAAGCCCTCGATTGGAAGCATCGCTATAAACTATAAAGTTTTCTGTTCCTTCTGGTAAGGTGAGAACAGGAGCTTTACATAATTTTTCTTTTAGTATAGTAAACGCCTTCTCTTGTTCTTCCTTCCAATAAAACCTCACTTCTTTTCGCGTTAATCGAGTAAAGGGTGCGGCTATTGGAGAGAAATCTTGAATAAAGCTCCGGTAATACCCAGCAAGACCAAGAAAACTTCTAACTTCAGTGGGTGTCTTGGGAGGTTCCCATTTTATTACCGCTTCAATCTTCAAAGGGTCTACTTTTATTCCTTGGATTGAAACCATGTGACCAAGGAACTGTACTTCTCCCATCTAGAATTCACATTTGGAAAGTTTGGCGTATAACTGCTCTTTCTTTAGCACTTCAAGAACCGCCCTCAAATGACGCTCGTGATCTTCTTTATTCTTTGAATATATGAGAATATCATCTATGAATACTATTACAAACTTATCCAAGAACGGTTTATAGACCCGATTCACTAGGTCCATAAAAATAGCTGGTGCATTAGTGAGACCAAATGGCATTACGAGAAATTTGTAATGATCGTAGCGGGTTCTAAATGCAGTCTTCTCGATATCATCTTCTTTTACTTTAACTTGATGATAACCACACCTTAAGTCAATTTTTGAAAAATAATCTGCACCTTGTAACTAATCGAAAAGATCGTCTATTCTCGGCAATGGATAACGGTTCTTAATGGTGATTTTGTTAAGCCCACGGTAATCAATACACATACGCATTGATCCGTCCTTCTTCTTCACAAATAACACTGGAGCACCCCAGGGTGAGGAACTAGGCCTAATGAATCCTTTATCGAGTAACTCTTGCAACTGCGTCATTATCTCATGCATTTCAGTCGGAGCTAACCGATACGGGGCACGCGCTATAGGAGAAGCCCCATGAATAAGGTCTATACGAAATTCAACTTGTCTTTCCGGTGGTAAACCGAGTAATTCATCTGGAAAAACATCTGGAAATTCACGTACTACTTCGATATCTTTATAAGTCATTTTCTCTTTTTCTGAAGTCATGACATATGCCAAAAAAGGAAGAACATCCTTTTGAAAGGCACTTTTGAGCTTTAATCACATTAATAAGATTCGAGACACGGTTCCCTCTTTCTTCGTATACGTAAACTTTACCTTCAGGTGTCTTGACGGACATCCTCTTTTGGCCGCATGCTATCTTTGCATCATTTACACCAAGCCAATCCATGCCGATTACTATATCGAAAGACTTAATCCTAATCGGAAGAAGGTTAACTCGAAACTTCTTATTATCAATACTAAGCTCACAGTTTCTATACATATGCTGAACTTCTATATACTTTCCATCTGCTACTTCCACTTCATAAATTACATCTAATAATTCTAGTGGAACTTTTAAACTGACTCCGAACTCGTGTGACACAAATGAATGTGTAGCTCCGGAATCGAACAACACATAAGTAGGGAGCGAATTAAAAAAAAAGAATACATGAGACAACATCATGCATCTCCTTCGCCTCCTCTCAGGTAATCTGAAAAGCTCGAGACTTCACCCTTTGCGATTCCGGTTTCTTTTGAGCTATCGAAATTAGGGTCTCGCCACGTTTCTTTGGGCAATTAGTACTGAAATGCCCCTTCTCATGGCATGAATAACACTCCACTTCACTGATATCTTTCACCTTACAGTCTTTCTTTGTGTGACCAAACCGGCCATAATTGTAACATGCTCCCGCCCCAGACTGACAGTGGCCTTCGTGTTCCTTACCGCACTTTTCACACTTCTTTCTACTCCCCTGCCTAGATTGAGTTGACTGAAACTTTCCTTTCTTTTTAGAATTTCCACTGCTACTTTCAAACTTTCTATTATCACCAAAGTTTGGTCGTTCTTGATTTCGACGCTTCCCTACATCTTCCACATTTCTAGCAGCAATGATTGCATCGTCTAGAGTTTCAGATCTCTTCACTTCAAGTTCATACCCCCAAGGTAAACCTCGAGCATAACGATTGACTCGGGATCGAGCAGAGAAATAAGATTCTGCCACAAATGGTAGCATATCACAAAACTTTGTAGTATACTCATCCACCGACAAGCTACCCTTCTTGAGAGTAAGAAAATCTTCCTCCAACTTCTCTATATCTCTTGTGGGACAGAATTTATTCTTTAATCGGGAGACGAATTCAGTCCACGACCACTTGTATACTACATCCTTCCCAAGACCTTCATACAACGTATTCCACCACACTAGGGCGTCATTTTTTAATAACCTAGAAGCGTAGTACACCTTGTCTCCTTCCATGCACTTGCTAACTTCCATCACTTGTTTGGTCTCTCGAATCCACCTCATGGTTATTTTCGGTTCAACACTACCAAGATATTCAGTTGGTCTATATGAGAGAAAGGACTTAAAGGTACATCCTCTTCTGTTCTCCGTCCCCACACTTCCTTCACCCCTTGAGGAAACACCGGTTGTCGACTTCTCCGAAGCTCTTCTTGAGGAATGAGTATCAGATTCCCCAAGTCGGTCATCAATAATTTGGTTCATATCATCTTTCATCTCATTCTTTAGATTCAAAAGAAGGTTTTGAATAGCTTCTAATGTCACAAGTTGTGGTGGCCGGAACTGCCCAGCCCCCGAGTTACTATCAGCATTTGCAGGTCCACTCCCCCCCCCCCCCCCCCCCGACGAATTATGACTTGATGTATGTCCATCACTTGGCGGTTCTTGTCTACCACCTTCCATTTACTATAGTGAATGATACAATTCATGTTTAAGATACACAATTTCTATATAATAATCATAAGCTGTAGCATGTTGTCTTCCTATGTTATTGCACTACTCTCTTACTCACAATATCCTATAGGTTATACCTCATATGCATAACTTTATAGGTCCTGGTATACATCATAATTACTATGGTATACTCGTTTCTATTTTCATAGTTTAAGCCTAGGATGGTAATCCACCCTAATTCGCTTAAACTATGGCTCTGATACCAAAATTGTAACACCCCAATCCTTAAGATAAAAATTTTCAACCATATTTACAAAAATTACATTACAAAGATTAGGTTTGACAAAAACCGTTACATTGTTCAAAACACTGTTCGGGGTATTACAACTAAGTTACAGTACCATAGTTTAACCATACCATAAAATATCGGTCCCCCTATTAAGTCTTCTAATCCCTCCAAAACCCTATATGCTTAGCCACCTGAAAACATAACATTTCCAAAAACAAACACATATATATAAGACATAAAGTCTTGTGAGTAATGTGGAAACAAGTAATAAGCATAAGAGATGAACTGATAACTGTATTCTTCTTTCCTTTTTAATTTCAGAATAAGACTTCCTGCTTTTCACTTCTAGATAAGTAAATTCTCATAATTAACCTCCCTTCACATAATCGAACTAATCCATCTGTAAGGGCATGCTAAACTCGTCTCCCTTCGTGGTAAAGAACTGATCTAACCACAAGGGCGTGCCAATAAATCTCCCTTCATGGAAAAGAACAAATCTTAACCATAAGAGCGTGCTAAGATCACCACTTCGCGAAGGGAGTTACCATCCCAGTGGTGTCTTATGACCCCCCCTTCAAACGGGTAAGGTCCTAGTCCGGACAATTCTTTATAATATTTGACTCTGCAATCCATACTCATTCTTCTATATCTTATAAAGATATTACTTTTAACTATCATGCAAATGTGTAAAATATCATCATACTAATACTAACTGATCTTTAACTTTATAGCTTTGAATCTCATATGATCTTCCATAATGAATAAAGAAAAGTTACTTGCTATGTACCATGTTCAATAAACACATACTCACCTTAGATCTTGTAAGAAATGTCTAAGTATTCAACACCTCTTTTCCCTTCCCTTGCCTCTCTATTGCTTGATCCGCACCTATACAATTGTTTGTATCATGATATGAACTTATATTTTCATGCTTTCATATCATATTAAACATATATCAAAGATTTAGGGATCAAACTACTCAATTAAGGTCATAATATATGTGAATTATACAAGTCCAGGTCACATGGGTCGTGTTGGAATTCCAGACCTTACTGTTTGATTTCACATGGGCCGTGTAAGTTTACATGGGCCGTGTCAAACCTACAGACCTTACTGATCAAAATCACATGGGACGTGTAATTTCACATGGGCCGTGTGACGCTACAGACCCTTCTTCTTCATTTCCTGCATAACCTTTGATCCTTATTCTGAATAGTTCCAGCTCAAACTCGATTCAAAAGGCAACTATATCATGATATTAAGAACATTTCTAAACCTTTTATATGACTCTTATACATATATAAACATTTAGTTCATACCAATCATATTAAACCCGAATTCTAGGGTTCATGAGCTCAACTATCAAGTTTTTGAACTCCAAACCACTTCTAATGGTTGAGTTGAGTTCTTTTGACGATTAGAACACCAATTAGAGGTTAGGATTTTAGAGAAAACCTCACACAATATTGGTCGAAGTTGTTAACACATCTTGCTATCTAGTGAATAGGTCTCCATTGACTACTATTGACTTTAAGACGCCTGAAGAGGTTTGGTCCTTAAAAGCCTCTGATTATAACGGGTTGCGGATATTTGGTTGTCCTACTTACGCCCATGTTAATGATGGAAATATTTAGCCAAGGGCAATAAAGTGCATATTTCTAGGATATGGCACCGGAGTGAAAGGTTATAGAGCCTATGGGGCATTACACGTTTAGCCGGACCGCTACTGGCTTTGAGTTCAGACTACCTTCTTTTGATGACCAGATCAGGAGCTGCATGATCCGATACGCTATCAGCTGAGAGACTGGCTCGGTATAACTCACGCATTCGTGTACAAACCAGTGCAGAAGAAGTAACACGAATATCCCTGGTAATCAATCCATTTCCATCAGCCGGCCAGTGGGAGCAAGAAGTTTGGGATATGTTTGGTGTTCCTATGGTGTACCGAAGAAGGTCGAACTCCAAAATTTATCATGAGCAGAGATGTAACCTTTGATGAATCTGCCATGTGCAACCGGAGAGGAGGTGAAGAACAAGGTCCAGAAGGACCAGGGTGTTAGCCAGAAGGTGAAGTTTTTCTCTACTGATAGAGTGGTCCTTAAGGATGATCAATAAGCTAGCACAAATCAGTCGATTCGGACCGAAGCGCCCTCTTCGGATGAAGCTGATGCTAGGGTGAATGATGATGCGGATGAATGTATAGCAAGGAGAAGAACGAAGCACAATATCAGACAGCCGGATAGGTATGTTGGATGTGTCAGCAATGTCGACATAGGATCCATCGCATATGCCTTGGCTGTTGTGGAGGATATTGATTCGGATGAGCCTCAGTCTTTCAAAGAAGTCGTGGAGAGTAAAGAAGCTAACATATGGTTGATTGTGATGGTAGAAGAGATGAAATCTCTTGAAAAGAACGAGACTTGGGTGCTTGTTCCATGTCTAAAGGGAGTGAAACCAGTGGGAAGTAAATGGATCATCAAGAAGAATGAGGGAATTCCAGGTATTGAGCCATCTCGATTCAAGGCAAGGTTGGTGGATAAGGGATTCTCTTAGAAAGAAGGGATTGATTATCACGAGGTGTTCTCACCGGTCGTGAAGTATAAGTTGATCCGGGTTCTTTTGGCTATGGTGAGTGTTTTCAATCTGAAGCTTGCACAGCTAGATGTGAAGACGGATTTTCTCCATGGAAGCCTCGATGAGAATATATATATATATATATATATATATATATATATATATATATATATATATATATAAAATAATTTTTCTCTCCATGAAGAGCCGTGGTGGCGGCGATTTCCGGCAGGAAGGGGAACGTCGGAGAACCTTCCCTTGGGTGTCTAGAGACGAGATTAGACGAGAGAAGAAGGAAGACAGATGGAACTTCAAGGATGCCACAATGTTTTTTGTTTCCAATCTCCCAAGAGATTGGAAAGAGAAGGAAATACGAAGAGAACTGGAAAGAATGGGGACGTTAGTTGACATGTTCATCTGTAAAAGAATGGATAGACACAACCTTTGTTTTGGGTTTGTAAGATTTAACAGAGTACGGGACGTGGCTAAGAAAGAGGAAATGCTGAATCGAATGTGGATAGGGGATAGGAAACTTTTTGCCAGAACTGCAAGATTCGCAAGGGAGAAAAAGTCGACTGACAAAATAAGGATTCAAAACAGGGCGATCTTCGAATATGGAAGGGGAGTCAGAAATCAAAATGTTTCTTTTGCGGAAGTTGTTTAAGGGGGTCAGTTGGAACAAAAGTCAAGATGTGAGACGAAGGAGAAACCGGAAGAGGAGCTTAAGAGGAAGGTTGAAGGGTCTGGCCCTCAGCTTCGATCGATTACTCTTAACCCACGTGCAACTCAGGAGAAAATGGTGGATCTAAAAGGAAAGCTGATAGGGGAAGTGAAGTTCTTCAACATTCTGGATAACATCGCCAACCTATGCACTTATGAAGGTTTCGAAGAAGGTATGGTTAAGTACTTAGGCGGTGCTTGGGTTCTCCTAGATATAAAAAACGAAGAAGAGGAAGCCAAAGTTCATGCTAGCCCAGAAATAATGCAATGCTTCAAAATCTTAAAGAGATGGGAAGAATCGTTCAAGATAACAGACCGTTTTGTATGGCTTAAAATCGATGGAATCCCAGCCCAGGTTTGGAACTCAAGTAGTCTTATAGAGATTGGGAGACTGTGGGGTGAAGTGGTGGTGACCGACCCTTGCCACGATTCAATGCAAGATTGGTCTTACAGAGTTATTTGTGTTAAAACTAATGTCCTTGAGCATATCACTGAAACAATTGTAATTAAGATGGGGCTAAATTCCTACAAAGTGCGTGTGATGGAGGTGGACGGAAGGTTATTCCAATCTTCTGTTAGATCAAGTGATAATGAAATCAGGAACTCAAGCTCAGACGATGACGATGAGTCGAAATTGGAGGAAGGTGAATTATGTGCCTCGTCCAACAATGGCACGTCGGAGGAGGGAACGGATGGAGAATTCGAAGCGTCCTCCAGTGACTCGATTGTCAAAGAGTCGGTGCAGTCCCCAAGTCATGATGACGTAGTAAAAGTTAAAATGGCGGATGGGTGTAATGATTCTAACGAAATTTTTTTTGAAAAATGTAATTCCCCAAAAATCAATATTGAAAATACGGAGCCCCGGTGCAGCCCAACAAAAACTTATCCGATCTTGGATCCAACCCAGGAAGTGTCAAGAATAAGCCCATCTAGCAGAGATGAAAGTTCTATTAAAATCAACCTAGAGCCCACACAGACTTTTGTGGCCCAGTCAGATAATGTTGAAGCCCGGATGGAGGAAAGCCCAAGGCTGATAAGCGGTGTCTCAGCTAGATTAAAAACTCTTTTATCGCGTCAAACTCCGATAAAAGAGAAATTGGAAGGAATTGGCGGAGAAATTAACCCGGTGTTCGTTGATAGTGAAGTAAAACAGATTAACGTGGAACCAAGAGTAACCAGGAGTCAAGCTAGGAAAATCAACACAAATCCCTCGAGGTCAGTCTCGATAACTTCTGAAAATTTAGCGAACCTGAGCTTCAATATCGCTCAAAGGATGGAGGAAATTGGGGGCAAATGGGGTTTCAAAAGAGGTAAGGGAAACGAGACGGCTAGTAGAAGGAAGAGTGAAAAAGGAGACTCTAAAGGTAAACGATGAAGGTTCTAACGCTTAATTCAAATGGTCTGGGAAAGGGAGATTTCAAAGTTAATTGGATAAGTAATCTGATCTCTAAGCATAATATTGCCATGGTTGGAATACAATAAATTAAAAGGAAGAATTTCAATGATCTGATGGCTAAAAGAATCTAGGGAAGTGGCGATTTTGATTATGTTGTTTTGAAAAGCACAGGGCAGGGGGTGGGCTCATCTGTATCTGGAATAACTTACTTTTTTCCAAAGAGCAGTGTGTGTGTAGAGACGATTGCATTGCGGTCAAAGGCAAGTGGTTGGAGAATAATACTGCAATATGTTTTATTAATGTTTACGCCAGTCAAGTGCCTCAAAAACGCGAAGATTTATGGCACTTCATTAGTGCTATTCTCCGTGGGTGGACGGGAGTGGCAGTTATATTCGGAGATTTTAACAATGTTAGAAGTGTGGACGAGAGAAGAGGCTCGAATCTTGATGAAAAAGCCACGACATTATTCAATAACTTCATCAGTGGAAACAACCTTATTGATGTCCAAATTGGAGGATCGGTTTTTACTTGGATTAAAGGGGAAGGGTCCAAGATCTCGAAGCTTGATCGATTCCTTGTTACAGCAAATTTCGGTGACTATTGGCCGAACTTTGAAGCCATTTCTGATTGTAGACTTTATTCAGACCATAAACCCCTCATTTTAAAGCAACACAGGAGATTTTATGGCATTGCGCCTTTTAAATTCATCAATTCTTGGCTAGAGGAGACCGAGCTAGACGAGTTGGTAAAAAAACTTGGAAGGAGTTTTCTATTGAGGGCCATCACAGAAAAAATTATGTGTTAATGCAGAAAATTAAAGCGGTGAAGAATGGGATTAAAAAATGGGCTGCTGATAAGAAGCGAAAAGACACTGCTGAGTGGAATTCTTGGAAGTCTAGAATCGGTGAAATCGATAGACATATTGAAGAAGGAGATAATAGTAACGATCTTTACGTGGAAAGGTTGGATTACCTCAACAAAATCAGATTGAAGGAGAAGAAAGACAATGAAGATATTAAGCAAAAAAACAAAAATAAATGGTGCTTAGAGGGGGACGAAAACACTTCTATGTTTCATCAAAATGTCAACAAAAAGAAATATACGAGGAGCATCAAAGGCATTGACATAGGAGGAGGTTGGGAAACGGATCCGACAAAAGTTAAAAACCACTTTAAAAGTCACTTCGAAAACCTTTTTAAAATCGATACGGATTGTAATTGTGACCAAGACCTCGGTAACACTTCGAGAATTTCAGAAACACAAAGGCAAGATTTGGAGAAAGTGTTTGAAGAGAGCGAGTTGAAAGAAGCCCTATGGAGTTGTGGTTATAATAAATCCTCAGGTCCCGACGGCTTCACCGCTGAATTCTTCAAGTATTTTTGGGATCTCATTAAAGGCGATATGTTGGAAACATTCAATGAATTCAACGAGTATCCGAAACTTCCTAAAGGTGTCAATTCCGCGTTCATAACCTTGATTCCTAAAGTGAAAAATCCGATGACTGTCAAAGATTTTCGTCCAATCAGTCTCGTCTCGAGTGTCTATAAAATTCTCTCTAAGTTGTTGGCGAATAGATTGAAGAAAGTTCTCCCTTGTATCATTGATAAGTCCCAATCGGCTTTTGTGAAGAACAGACAGATCTTAGATGGCCCGTTGATTGTTAATGAGGTGCTTGGATGGGCGAAAAACAAAAAGAAAAAAATGTTTATTTTCAAATCCGACATTGCAAAAGCATACGACTCGGTCTCGTGGAGGTATCTCGATTCTATGATGGCTCAGAAAGGATTTGGGCGGCGTTGGAGATCATGGATGGGCGAATGTCTTAAGTCGGGTAATTCCTCTGTTCTTGTCAACGGGAGTCCTTCGATGGAATTTTCTCTTGCTCGTGGTCTTAGACAAGGAGACCCGATTGCTCCTTTTCTTTTTACCTTAGTCATGGACGGGCTCCACACAGCTATAAAGATAGCCACCGATAATGGAAGTTTCAAAGGTATAGAGGTTGGCAGGAATAAACTCCCCCTTTCTCATCTTTTTTTCGCTGACGACTCGGTGTTTTTTGGCGAGTGGTCAGTCGAAAATATTCTTAATATTGTTCGCATTCTTTTCTGTTTTCAAAAGACGGCTGGCCTCAAAATAAATCTTGAAAAAAGCTCCTTATTTGGGATCGGTATTGAAAAAAATCAAATAGATGCGATGGCCCTTATCATTGGTTGTAAATCAGACAGGTTACCCTCGGTTTTCCTTGGTTTACCTATTGGATCAAACATGAACGTTAAGAGGTCTTGGAATCAAGTGATTGAGAAATTAAGAAAAAAACTAAGCTCCTGGAAAATGAAAACGTTGTCGATTGGGGGTGGACATACTTTAATCAACAGTGTCCTCGGTAGCATTAGTACTTACACCTTTTCCCTGTATAAAGCTCCTAAACGCGTGATTGATGAGATGGAAAGTATCAGGCAAGATTTCTTTTAGGGTACAGACCAGCAAAATAGGAAAATTCCATGGGTTTCCTAGAAAAAAGTCACGATGAAAAAAGAACAAGGAGGTGCTGGTATCGGATCGCTTAAAGACCTTAATTGTGCGCTCCTCTCAAAGTGGTACTGGAGGTATCGGAAGGAAAAGGAAGCTATGTGGGTCCAAATCATCGAGAGTATTCACGGAGAGATGATGGGGGAGATAGATGCGTATGAAATCAAATGTGGAAATACATGGAGGAGAATTGTACACCAATGGAGCCAATTGAGATTCAAAGACCTTGACCCGCAACAAATTATCAAGAAAAACGTTGGAAATGGAAGAGATACTCGGTTTTGGACGGACTGGTGGTTTGGAGAGGAACCTTTATACCGGTTGTACCCGCGACTGTTTAGCATCGAAAGAAATAAAAACAAATCGGTCAAAGACATGCTCGATGCGTCTACAGAGATTTATAGCTGGAGAAGACTTGAGAGAGACGGGAGAAGCAAAGAGGAATTCGAAGACTTAATCGGCAAAATTTCCAATTTTAACCTCACTGGAAAAGACGATGATTGGTCATGCCCCAAAGGCCCTAAGAAGTGCTTTACGGTTGCATGGTTTAGGGAGGAAATAGTGAAAAAACGACAGATGTAGGTTGGAAGAAGTTGGTGGTGTATATGGATCCCGAAGAGACATAACATCTTCATATTCAGACTTTTAAGAGATAGAATTGCAGTGAAAACTGTTTTGGAGAAGATGAGGATTCAAGTGGATTCCAATAAGTGTGATGTATGTAAAGAAAAGGAAGAAACGATCATCCATGCGTTTTGGGAGTGCAAAAGAGTTAAAGAAGTTTGGGATATGATTTTCAAATGGTGGGGATTTCATTTTAATGATGCTAGGCAGGGGAGTAGCAATCCTAATGGGCCAAGCTCCATTTCGGATATGGTGGAGCATCTCGTGGCCCACGCAAAGACAAGTCTTGAAAAGAAGATCATGCATGTCACCATGATGGCTGCCTTAAGCATTATTTGGAACCAAAGAAACGAGGCAACATTCCAGAATAAAACTATGAATGTTGACACCATGTTTAGATTGATTCAAAATGAGGCGTTTTTTTGGATTGATAGTAGAGCGTCTAAATTGGTGATAGATAGGTTTGATTGGCTCGCTAAGCCTAGTATGGTTGCCAAAACTTTGTAATTTTGTTTTCGGCTCCCCAGCGCCTTGCTGGGTGGGGTCTCCTTTTATTGAATGTTGCCTTTTCAAATATATATATATATATATATATATATATATATATATATATATATATATATATATGTATATATATATATATATATATATATATATATATATATATATATATATATCACAACCGGAGGGATTTCTTCGTCCAGAGGATGATCGTGTATGTTTGTTGATGAAATCCTTGTATGGTTTGAAACAGTCTCCTAAGCGGTGGTACAAGAAGTTTGATTCATTTATGACTTCGCATGGGTACAATCGGAATCTATATGATAGCTGTGTCTACTTGAAAAAGTAGTTTGAAGGATTGTTCATACATCTTTGTTGTATGTTGATGATAGGCTCATTGCGGCCAAGAATATGACCGAAGTGAAGAACTTGAAGCTGCTCCTGGAAAGTGAGTTTGAGATTGTAATACCGTGTTTTTAAATTATAGAGATTTCGAGTTAATTTTGGTGTGATTAAGATTAGTTAGCTTATTGTATGAGTTTGGGTGATTAAAAACCCATTTGGGAGAAGTTTGGACTTGAAAAATGCCAAAACAAAGCTACACGGGTCGTGTATGGTCACATGGGTCGTGTAGAAAACCTTTAGAAAACAAACAGTAAGCCTTCCAGAGTCACACGGGTCGTGTACCTCTACACGGGTCGTGTAGAGTGTTCAGAAAGAGTCCGAAAGCCAAAACAGACCTACACGGGGCGTGTGAGTCTACACGGGTCGTGTAGAATAGCCCGACACGGGGCGTGTGACCCTACACGGGTCGTGTAGGCCTGACAGCACTATATAAAGTGCAGAAAATGCAATTTTCGGGAAAAATAGACCCATTTCGATATTCAGAGCTCCAAATGGCGATTTTGAGTGAAATCAAGCCTAGAGGTTCGTGGGGAAACATGTAGAAGTGTGGATCTAAACCCGTAAACGTGTTCTTGCTTCCTAATTTGTCGAGGTGAGTGATTTCTTGATTTTTGGGTTTTGAAACCCTAACTTTCATTTTCGTGTTTTAGCTATATATTGCTATATATGTTGTTAGTAGATTGTTAGTAGATGCCTTTAGAGTTATTTGTGAGATTATTGTCGAGTTTCTACGGTTGAATTAGTAGAACCGCGAATTTGGGGGTTTAGGTAAATATTGAGTTAATATTACCGCTTATACTCCTTTTTCCTCTTTTGATTTATACATCTTCGAGATAGAGGTTATTGAGATGATTGTGTATGTTGGAGAATTTATTTAGACTATGGTGTTATAACCAAGTCTAGCGAACAGGAGCCCGGTACGCGAAATTTGGGGGTTCCACATACTGAGCCAATATAAGGTGAGTAACTATAATTCATTCTTATGATTGAATTGTGAATTAACAGGTTGCTATTGATTTTAATTGGTTGAGATAACCAAATTTACAAACTGAGAAATAAGAGTTATATCTTGTAGTATGTAATATGTATGTTGTACATATATGTGTTTTATTTTGATATTGCGGTGGCTAGAGTTAGAGAGGTTCTGTTATCTGTAGATAACAAGAGACGAGTTATATTCAAATTGAGTATAAGAGTAGAGTATATGATATAGAGGTTGAATTAAAGAGCCTTTGAGTTAAATTGTTATAGTTATGAGAATTGCTTATTATGTATTGCTAATTGTGAAAATGAGTACTGTTGAGAATGAAAATGAGTTTACAAGCAATACCAGTTATGGTACTTATTGATGAGTTGATGTATACTAATGATTAGCTGGCATTGTAAGCAAAGGTGAATTGCAGGTTTCAGCTAAAAGAAAGAAGTGCTTATTTGCTAATGAGAATAACAAGAGAGGAGAATGAGAATGTTCATGGAGAGACATATGTGGATTATGTTGGAGATTACTCACTAAGTTTTATAAGCTTACACTTGAGTGTTTTGTTGTTGTGCAGGTATCTGTAGCTGTGATAGGGGAAGGCATGTAATAAAAAGAGACGGACATGTTTAGAGCTTTGTCCTTTAGTTGAATTAGATTTATTTGTAATTCCTGGTTGAAATTGTAAGGACCTTTTGTGTAAATATTCATGTTGATAACATCTTGATCCTTGGTTTGAGTACAAGTATGCCCATTTTGATGTATTATTGTTTGAAAATTTTTGGGTGTACTTTGTATGAGAAACCGGGCGTTACAAGTTGGTATCAGAGCATGGTTTAAGTGAACTAGGTCTTAGAGTGTAGAGTCCTAGACTTGAACCGAGGTGAGAAAGAGCCCCTATCACATGCTTGGAAAAGATATTGCTACAGAAGTGAGCGTATTAGTTGAGTATAACTTTTCTGTTATAATTATTATTTGTTATATTCTGTGTGAATATAGATATGGAGACAGATGAGGACGATTTGATGAATTGGTCAGAGCTGGTTGGACCAATAGTGGATGATGAGATGAGATTTTAGCCGATATGAGATATCAGCTAACGAGGAGACAAGAACTTCAGTTGATAATGAGATGTCAACTGAATGCGAGATGAGATACTAATTGAGATGAGATTGCAGCTGATTGCGAGATTCCAGCTAATGATGAGATGAGATTCCGGATGAGGCGAAATTTCAACAGATAATGAGAAAGAGTATGAACATAAGCTGAGTATAAACTAAGAGTTGAAACATGTGAGTGTAGCCGAGTACACTCAAGAGTTGAGATCCAAAGTATGCAAGTTCAATTAATGAGGAGACAAGATTTCTTGCTACAAGGTATGTAAGTAATTTTACTTAAAATATTAATTGTAATGAGTTACATGTGTTTTAATTATTGATACTACATATTGTAGAATATGTGTAAAATATGTGAACACATAAAAGATTAATTGAAATTATATGTGTTAGAGAATTGTGAGTATAAGGTGTAGTAATCGATATCGAGATGAGAATCTCGTGTCCATTTGAGGTAAAGTTTACATATAACATAATGAGTGCTTTGTGATTATGTATAACCGAGATTATAAGTGGTTGCTTGATGAGTACTTAGCAACCATGGAGAAATGTGTAAAATGAGCATATACATGGTAAGAAATATATAAATAATGATATGGTATATATATATATATATTGCTTGTTGTTTCACAGATGTGACGAGATTTCTGTGTACGAGTATTGTGTGGTTGAGACCACATGTTCTGTGGGGCTACATAACTAGTACTTATGAATGATCACAATGAATGGTTGAGATAGCCAAAAGAGTATGAGTTGAGAAAGATAATGAGTGTGTAGTTGATTGCACACAATAACTGATTTTGAGTTGACATGCTGAGAGATAAATTGTGTAGTTTAGAGTTGTCATATAATGAGATATTTGTGACAGAGTTGTCATAGGACACTCGAGTAACCACATAAAGAGTACCTTGTGGTTATAATTGAGAGAACCTAGAGTGGTTCAAGTAGGCCTAATTGGCCTAGAGATTGGGTTAATTACCTAATAAATGTGATCGAGACCACATATTCAGTGGGGTCACATATTGAGTAAATCTGATCGAGACCACATATTCAGTGGGGTCACATATTGAGTAAATGTGATCGAGACCACATATTCAGTGGGGTCACATATTGAGTAAATGTGATCGAGACCACATATTCAGTGGGGTCACATATTGAGTAAATGTGATCGAGACCACATATTCAGTGGGGTCACATATTGAGTAAATGTGATTGAGACCACATATTCAGTGGGGTCACATATTGAGTAAACGTGATTGAGACCACATATTTGGTGGGGTCACATATTGAGTAAACATGATTGAGACCACATATTTGGTGGGGTCATATATTGAGTAAAGGTGGTTGAGACTACATATATTGTGGGACCATATAGCGAATAAACATGGTTGAGACCACACATTTTGTGGGGCCATGTATTGACTAGTTGAGATTGAGATCATATACTTCTATGGGACCACATAACGAGTACCTTGTGGTTAGAATAGTGAAGACTGTTCTGATTCAGACAAAAGGAGGAGTGATAGTGAGTCTATATGGCTTGAGACCGTAGCGGAGACCCGCTAGAGTCAAATAGAAGATGGATTAAAATCGGAGAATGGTACGAGGTACCATGATCTGATCAGAGGACGGTACGAAGTACCGTGAGATAGCGATGAATGACGAGTTTGGAGAACAGTACGAGGTACTATAAAACAGTGTTGAATGATGAGACAAAGTATGGTACGGGGTATCAAGAGCTGAGGCAGAGTGGTGTTATAATGTTGTGCTTGTGTGTAAACAAGTATGTACTGTGTAGTGATATAGAGTGTTGAGACTGCACTATCCTTGAGTGTGGATATGTATGGTATAGATGTGAACATATACAGTTTGAGACTTTATGGGTTAAAAAGAGGACGAATCAGAGTTGGTGTAGCAGTATGAGAGTACTGTGAGATAATACAGTGAGTAATACTGTTGAGAAATGTTGCTGTGAGTAAGAGAATTTGTTATTTGGTCGTGTTGAGAATGTGTGAGGTTTCTTTCATATTGAATGAGATAAAATTTTATAAATACATGATAAAAAGATATGAGTTAAAAAGAAGAGGAAAGTAATCGTGATTGTGATTGATAGGATTCGTTCCTTAGCAATCAAACCAATTACTGCCAATAAGGGAAATGTGTGAATGTCGAGATGATAAAACTATTTATTCGTATGAGACGATAGATAATAGATTTTGTTATAATAATCTTGAATTATTTCTTGATATTAACGAGTCAGTCGGGTGATGAGACATGATCTCACCGTAGAGATTGCGGTGTTAGATGTTATTATTTGAGTCGTGTGCAGAGATTACGGTGAGCCGTATGTATGACTTATTTGTGTCATTCAGATGAATTAGAGATTGATGTGATAATGACGAAGAGGTGGTCAGAATTTATGCGGTTGTGTTGAGAATTTATTTGATAATAAATTATCGAGTTTAATAGAGTAAATAATTTATTGAGAATATCATGTGGATTATCCACATAAGAGATGATATAATAAGTGAGTACATCGAGAGAAACAACATGAGGTATGTTGTTGAACTGAGATGAAGAGTAGCCATTTTGGCGAGAGATTGTTAACAGTATATTGGGTGAACACCTAATATATGTGCTGAAGTGAAAGTAGAGATAGATGAGATTTTGAGGAGGCATGAGTGAAACACGAGATAGTTTCTAATATATTTTTTATGTTATCATTGGGTTGATGAGTCGTATGATGTGAGTGAGACATTTGAATGTCTGTGTGTTTTATGTTGTATGAGTGTTTCTTCTACCCTAATCGATTAGGATGTGCAAATAGGAGGATTCAATAACTGTGAGTTATTATTGGAGGAGTAAACTCAGAGACAATTAATGTGAAAGTGATGAGAACAATTTTCTTATTGAGTTAGACTTAACCGTTTCATGGAGATTTGAAATCATTGTGGACAGATGGCAAATAATGATAGTAATTGGAGTATCAATTGAAGAGTGAGGTGAGATAGCTTGGTGTCAATAATACCATAGCAACGTGTGTGGCCTGAAAGAGTGAGTATTGTCCTATGTAGCAGTCATGATAGCCAATATCACTACAAAGATCATCTCATGAGGATGATGGAGGGTATTACCTATATTATGAGTAAATGAGATGCGACAGTATGTACATGTCATATGAGCTGACGAGAGGATAATATCATTGTCATACGGAATGTGAAATTACGGTGGTGAGGTGGTTGTATAAACCATACCTGTTCCAAGAGATTCCGAGGACGGAATCTTTTGAAGGGGGTAAGAACTTGTAATACCGTGTTTTTAAATTATAGAGATTTCGAGTTAATCTTGGTGTGATTAAGATTAGTTAGCTTATTGTATGAGTTTGGGTGATTAAAAACCCATTTGGGAGAAGTTTGGACTTGAAAAATGCCAAAACAGAGCTACACGGGTCGTGTATGGTCACATGGGTCGTGTAGAAAACCTTTAGAAAACAAACAGTAAGCCTTCCAGAGTCACACGGGTCGTGTAGAGTGTTCAGAAAGAGTCTGAAAGCCAAAACAGACCTACACGGGGCGTGTGAGTCTACACGGGTCGTGTAGAACAGCCCGACACGGGGCGTGTGACCCTACACGGGTCGTGTAGGCCTGACAGCACTATATAAAGTGCAGAAAATGCACTTTTCGGGAAAAATAGACCCATTTCGATATTCAGAGCTCCAAATTGCGATTTTGAGTGAAATCAAGCCTAGAGGTTCGTGGGGAAACATGTAGAAGTGTGGATCTAAACCCGTAAACGTGTTCTTGCTTCCTAATTTGTCGAGGTGAGTGATTTCTTGATTTTTTGGTTTTGAAACCCTAACTTTCATTTTCGTGTTTTAGCTATATATTGCTATATATGTTGTTAGTAGATTGTTAGTGGATGCCTTTAGAGTTATTTGTGATATTATTGTCGAGTTTCTACGGTTGAATTAGTAGAACCGCGAATTTGGGGGTTTAGGTAAATATTGAGTTAATATTACCGCTTATACTCCTTTTTCCTCTTTTGATTTATACATCTTCGAGATAGAGGTTATTGAGATGATTGTGTATGTTGGAGAATTGATTTAGACTATGGTGTTATAACCAAGTCTAGCGAACAGGAGCCCGGTATGCGAAATTTGGGGGTTCCACATACTGAGCCAATATAAGGTGAGTAACTATAATTCATTCTTATGATTGAATTGTGAATTAACAGGTTGCTATTGATTTTAATTGGTTGAGATAACCAAATTTACAAACTGAGAAATAAGAGTTATATCTTGTAGTATGTAATATGTATGTTGTACATATATGTGTTTTATTTTGATATTGCGGTGGCTAGAGTTAGAGAGGTTCTGTTATCTGTAGATAACAAGAGACGAGTTATATTCAAATTGAGTATAAGAGTAGAGTATATGATATAGAGGTTGAATTAAAGAGCCTTTGAGTTAAATTTTTATAGTTATGAGAATTGCTTATTATGTATTGCTAATTGTGAAAATGAGTACTATTGAGAATGAAAATGAGTTTACAAGCAATACCAGTTATGGTACTTATTGATGAGTTGATGTATACTAATGATTAGCTGGCATTGTAAGCAAAGGTGAATTGCAGGTTTCAGCTAAAAGAAAGAAGTGCTTATTTGCTAATGAGAATAACAAGAGAGGAGAATGAGAATGTTCATGGAGAGACATATGTGGATTATGTTGGAGATTACTCACTAAGTTTTATAAGCTTACACTTGAGTGTTTTGTTGTTGTGCAGGTATCTGTAGCTGTGATAGGGGAAGGCATGTAATAAAAAGAGACGGACATGTTTAGAGCTTTGTCCTTTAGTTGAATTAGATTTATTTGTAATTCCTGGTTGAAATTGTAAGGACCTTTTGTGTAAATATTCATGTTGATAACATCTTGATCCTTGGTTTGAGTACAAGTATGCCCATTTTGATGTATTATTGTTTGAAAATTTTTGGGTGTACTTTGTATGAGAAACCGGGCGTTACAGAGATGAAGGATTTGGGTGCTGAAAAGAATATACTCGGAACGGAGATCAGGCGAGACCGGAAGTGTGGACTTTTGTATGTGTCCCAAAAAAGCTACATTGATAAAGTACTTAAGTCATTCCGATTTGATCAATCCAAGCCAGTTGGAACTCCTTTGGCAGCACACTTCAAGTTGAACTGAAACGCAATTCCAACCTTAACCGAAGAGAAGGGATACATGTTGACATTTCCTTATGCTAATGAATTAGGAAGTCTCATGTACGCAATGGTCTGTACAAGGCCAGATTTGGCTCATGTGGTGAGAGTGGTGAGTAGGTTCATGGGCAATTCGGGAAGGGCTCACTGGGAGGCAGTTAAGTGGATTTTGCGGTACTTAAAGGGAACGACTAGCATATGTCTGGTGTATTGTGCGAAGGTTTAAGACCATTCGTTGATCGGGTATGTAGACTCAGACTATGGGGTGATTATCTGAGGAGAAGATCTTTGACTTGTTATATCTTTACACTCTTTAGATGTGCTGTGAGTTGGAAGTCAACATTGCAAGCTACTGTTGCCTTGTCTACAACTAAAGTAAATTACATGTCTATGACCGAAGGTGTGAATGAATGAATATGGCTACATGGTCTGGTGTAGAGTCTAGGTCCGAGGGTAGAGAAGCCTTCCTTGTTCTATGATAGTCAAATTGTTTTGCATCTTGCGAAGAATCTAGTGTATCATGAGAAGACAAAACATATTGATGTTTGGTTGAACTTCATTACGAATGTTTTGTAGGAAAAGTTCATCATTGAAAAGATTGATACCTGGGAGAATCCAACAGATATGTTGACGAAGTCGTTGTCCTTGAATAAGTTCAATCATTGCCTATAACTTGTTGAATAAGTTCAGGCGTTACCCTCTTATGTATAGAGTTAATCATATTAACTAGTGACAACGCCTAGTGATATCAGGTATTTTAGGCGTTGTTGAGCCCTGTTCTTGATAAAATTATATCAAATATGTCTGGGTATTCTCACTTTTCGTGCCAGGACTTGCTTGGAGAAAAAGAATAGAAACAGGGACTAAAAGTGTACAAAAAGGAAGAAGTTGGGAAGGAATGAAAAATCAAGAGAACTCGTACGCGCGCCGCGAGAATTAACTATGCGCTACGCGGGCTTAACGCGGTGGAACACATTCAAATGCCGAAGAAACGGGAAGAGATCAGTACGCGCGCCGCGGATTTCACTTCTGCGCGGCGCGGCTGCGGGAAATTTGCAAGTATAAATAGATGCATTTCCAGCCGAAAACCCTAGCAAAGACCGGGTGTAAAAATCGACCTTGATTTGACTCCAAGATTTCATTCCAGAAGACTCTCATTTGGTATTGGTTAGTTTTAGCTTTTATTTGTAATTAGTTAGTTTGGATTAAGCTTGGTTTTGTATCTTTGGGAGTGACAACCATTGATATTAAGCTTTGGCTTCTGTTTTTGGATCATTTGGTTACTGTTTGTATGTTTGGAATTCAGTTTTGGTGAATGAAATCATTTGGTTACATTTAATATTGGTATTTTGGTGTTTTGGATGTTTGTGTTTGGTTTTGGTTATTGAATTGTGTTTGGACCTTGGTAGGACTGTTTTCCTTAGCTGAAATCAGTAGCTAATTAGGTTAATTTGTAAGCATTAAACCTTGGCTAGTAACTGTTCAGTAGAACTTTAGTTAGTAGCTAGTTTATGCTTTGCTTGGTTTTGCTAGTTTGGATGCCTTTGATTGCTTCTGGTTTAGAGATGTACTTCTGACTTCAGAAAGTGACTAGGTTATTTGAGCATAGCTTAGCTTGGCTTTAGTGTGTTTGATCATTGCCTTGTTGCTAGTGATTAGGAAAATAGAAACCAGATCCTCTGACTATAGCCGTGACACTATTAGTTGGTAATCCCTCATCTAGTCTAACCACGAAGCTCCTCTGGATCGACCCTGACTACCGCTATACTAGTGTGAGTTAGGTTTTCTCTTATTTTTGACCGCACGACGACCTCTGCGTGTGTCAAATTTTGGCGCTGTTGCCGGGGAGCTGTGCGCTTAGATTAGGTGATTTGTAGGACTTAGTTTCTTATTTTTGATGTTTGATTTTAGTTTGCTGATTTTTGGTATGTGTACATCCTTATAATGGGTGATTACATGTACCCGGATCAGTATTATGAAGATTATGAAAATCCGGCCGACACCTATTACGAGGATGATTGTTATAATGGATGATTTGATGACAATGGATGGCGGACCGAGGAGTCATCTCAGCCTGAGAATTCTGTAACTTGGGCCTAACTTTGGGTATTCATGTATAACAACTACCATGAGCAGAAGGACCAGGCTAAAGCTCTTGAAAAAGTGCAAGCTTCTTTAGATAGGTTAGAGGAAAGTTGGAAATGTTCACCACCTTCGCCAGAACCGGAGGCGAGTGATTTTCATACCAATGATAATGTGTGTGAGCTTGCATCACCTGAATATGTGATGGAAGGGCATACACCATGGCAAAATCAAGAGACCGGTGAGATGGTCGAAAATGTTGTTGAGGAAGAGGTTGTAGGTGACAATGCTACCTCTAACTCAATAGCTTTTGATGTTTTTGACGTTTTTGAAAATATTGATAATATCGAGCTGGTGATGAGTGAATCCATACCATCACCAGGCAATTTGGTTGAGGAGGATGTTGTGGAGGAGGCTGTAAGTGACAGTACAGATCTCGGCCCAACAATTCCGGAAATTGTTGAAATTGCAAATGTTTTTGGGGAAGGGGGTGTAGATGACAATATTACCCATGACCCTATAATTTTTGAAAATTTTGAGAAATTTGAAAGCAAGGATCTGGTGATGGGCGACTTTGTACCACCATCAGATCAAACCAGTCGCTCACTCTTGGTTCCGATCCACTTGTTGGACGATGATCAAGAACTTGATGCTGACGAATTAATAATTGAAAATAATAAACATGATTTTATCGCCACACATGATCCATTCATGAATGGAAAATTAGATGTGATCAATACCATCGATGAGGACATATGGAAGCATCCCGATATGTTGCCTTCCGATCCCATTCGATTGGAAAATTTTTATTGGTACTGCAAGCCAAAATTGCAACCTGAAGATAGCATGCGAGACACTAGCAACCGAGGTGTGAAACAACTACTGGAAGCGGCACTGGGCGCGCTTCATGTCAAGCCAATGATTTTGAAGAGATATAAAAGGAAAGACCGAGTTTGGAGGTTCAAAGCTACCTCCAAGCATTCACGGGAGTTAATCAGAAAGCAGCAACTGGGCAGCAACAGGAGAACCAACAAGCCATTCGACCCAGGAAAGTTGAGGGGAAGTGGGTCAGCGAAGGGACGGTGGTGATTGAAGATCAGCGAAAGAAGAAGGCATACGATCCACCGTAGCTGTAGAAGGGTTCCACGTCTGGCTGAAGACGTTAAACTTAGCGCTTGTTGGGAGGCAACCCATCATGTCATAAGTTAGGATATATTTTTAGAAATAAAATACAAAAATACATCAATCTTTTTGCAGGTACTAGTGGTTTGAAATAAGTGTGGGGTCATTTGAGAAGTTTTGAAATTTTTGAAGTCCGCGCCGCGGGTATTTGAATTACGCGATGCTGGATCGTAAACCAACCCGATGTGCAGGGGTTGATTTGGTGACACGCGCGACGCGCAAAGGGAAGACAAGGACTGATTTTGCAAATTTTTTTTTTGTGGCTATATTTTCTTTTTGCAGATAATGTTCAGATTGGAGCACGCTTTCCTCCAGTTCCCCGAGGGACTGGCCAGTTCTGCTGAGTATACCTCACGGAGAGATGCCTTGAGGAGTCGCCGGGTGCTAGATGCGACGGTCATTGATAGAGACATTCTGAGAGACGCGGGGCTCTGGGATGCGATCGAGCCGTTCTTGCATCGCACCTGGACCCATGAGGAGGCATCGTTCACTTGCAGAGGATGGGACCGGATCATGGCCACTGACGAGGATGTGGTCTACACGGAGCTTCTCCTGGAGTTCCTGTCTACGGTCCATTTCGCTCCCAGGGCATCGGACCCGCGATCCAGGCTCATCCGCTTTCGCTTGGGAGGAGTACAGAGGGAGTGCAACCTCCGGGAATTTGGGAGGCGCACAGGCATCTACACTACTGCGGACTTGCAGCACTGCTACTTCACGCAGTTCTTTGGTGCGTGCATTCAGGGGCAGCCGGACCGGGCTGCCAACATGGAGATTTGGACACCATTGTCCAATGTTATGTACGAGGCGGGGACCTCGAGGGAGAGCCATCTACGCGATCCACTTCACCGCCTCATGCACCGGATCGTCTCCACCTCCATCATGCATCGGGAGGGAGGCGAGAAGGTGTCTGGGGAGGATATGACCTTTTTGTGGGCTCTCCTCGACCCGTCCCGATTTCTCCACCTCCCCTTCGCCCTCGCGGTTGCTCTCTCTACCCACTCTACCGGCGCCTCCACCAGCAGCCCACTAGCCAGGGGTACTTTATTACCTGCCTGGCCCGTTCTTATGGTATTCTTACTGCCTCCGTGGCAGCCTCCTTGACCGCCCTGCCTCCATCGCGCACTACAGCATGCACTTTGGAGAGGATGCGGCTCATTGAGCTGCAGCGCCCGGGGCAGTACATCAGTGTAACACCCGGCTTTTAAAACAAAAACACCCCTGAAAATTTTTCATTTAAAACATAGGTTTCAGTACTTAAAACCATAAATAAAGGGGTATATTTTTAATAAAAACGGGTACAAGTGTATCAAGGAGTATACAAATATAATAACCTCCTTATAAGCCGGGCTGCTACTGACAGCATCTACAAGTCCACTTCTTGAGTCACGGACTTTATCCTTACCCTTATCGGGGTTATGCTAACCTGCAGGGAAATTTAACAAATGGTATGAGCTACAAAGCTCAGTGAGTAATCGTTTCTGCAAATAACACGTATAACAGTATAATCATGTATTTGTCTGGATATCGAATCCAAACTCCTAGCCTTACTGGCTGACCAAATATCTTCTAGGATTTCACATCCTAATCTGTAACCTTACAGGCTGAATCACAAAACCTGTAATTTTCAAGCTACGTCAGTTATTTGCACATATAATCATGTCTGACCGTTTCTGTCCCATATTTCTTAGTCACAATGGACTGCATCATATATCATGGCTATATCAGCCGTATCATGCCATTTTCAATATTCAAGTCATAGTCCAAAAGCTGTACCAGCTGGGCTCAATAACCCGGTATCATAGTCAAAGGACTGCACCATTTGGACTTAAAGTCAACTATCCAAAATCAATTATGGCTCACGAGTTTGTCCCGCTTTTGCCTAGACTCACGGCTCCGTTCTTGCCATCGCAATGACTCATGGATTATCCGGTATTGCCTTTTCAAAGATTGACTCACAGCTCCGTTCTTGTCTATTGTAGACTCACGGCTTATCTGGTATTGTCGCATTGTTTATTCATTTACTGACTCACAGCTCCGTTCTTGTCTTTCACAGACTCACGGCTTATATGGTATTGTCGTATCATTACTTTTTATTATTATTATTGACTCACAGCTCCGTTCTTGTCTATCGCAGACTCACGGCTTATCTGATATTGTCATATTATTTCTGTTATTGTCTTTCCAATGCATCTGTAAACTGTCAAATTCTGTCTCCCAAATCTGTTTCAATCTGTAACAATCCAATCATCATATATCATATATGATATCAGTGAGATTACTCACCTGGATGCTAGCTGCATTTAAATCCCGGTTGTTTCTTGCTTTTGCGTGCATCACAACCATTTATCCCGTACCTATATATTCATTTATATACCAAATGATAATAGGTTAATAACCATTTCAGTTGACTCTACTACACAAGAGTCCTATACAATACAATTGGGGACTATTTCTAAGCATTTCCAATTAATAACCATCGTTATAAAATTTAATACACTTCCCGAAATACGCGTATTCTACTACAGTACTTTCGGGAGGTCGTATTCGTATTCCGATAATTTTCCATAAAGTTTCACAACATATTAGACCTATGTTTAAAATTTCAGGTCAATCGGATAAGTCTAGCATCAAAATCAAATTTGGAAAATGCACCAAATTTTAACAGAGGCTGAAATGGTTTCTGCCCAGCGGTTGAGTCGCGACCAACCTTCTGGTCGGGTCGCGAAGACCATTCTCTTCGAGTCGTGAGGACCATACGGGTCGGGTCACGAAGGCCATGCTCTTCGAGTCGCGAGGTCAATGTGGTTCGGGTCGCGAAGGCCAAACCCTTCGGGTCGCGAGGACCATGCTGGTCAAGTCGCGAAGGTCGTGCCCTTCGGGTCGCGACCCACCCTGTGGTCGGGTCGTGATCGCTGAACAGCAGGCCAGAAACTCCGATTTTCAAGCTACAAAATCCCATTTTCTCATTTTAAGCCCTTAATGTTGTTCTTAACCGTTTGGGGTTTATTCCTAGGCTAAAACCTTACATTTTAACAAAGTTTTCAACCCTCAAAACCCACTCAATCAATCATATGAAGATTTAGGGTTCTTAGTTCTAACAACCCCAAAACTTCAAATTCATCAAAAATAACAATTTACTTCTATTTTCTTGAATTAAGCCCTTATTAGCATGACTTAATGGAAGTATTACATCAATTTAAACACACAATTATAACTGCAAATGCAGTTTTGAGTTCTACAAAACTCATTAAAACAAACCAAGCTAGAATTTGAAAAACTTACCTTCAAAGTTTCCAAACTTCCAATTCCAAGGCTATAATCAAACTTCTAGCTTAAAATCTTCAAGAATTCTTCAAACTTCTGGAAATTTAGTCATAAAAACCCTCTCCCGTAACCTCTCAAAATCTGCACACAAATGGGAGAAGCTTCCAACCTTTTATACTTCCAGAAATTGCATTTTGGTCCTTGAAGTTGCATTTCTTAAACTTTTGCCACAACTAACAAAGTTTATGACAAAAATCATATTTTATAACATTTTAAGTCCAAGACTCAAAATATTATTACAAAACAAGTCCTTTTCTGACCAAAAGACCAAATTACCCTTCTAAGGTAAAATGACCAATTTACCCTTTTTATTATATTTACATAAAAAGAGTGTCTTGGCATTACAATCAGGGCCCTGACCGAGCCACCGCAGGCACCTCAGCGCGCATATGCTCAGCCTGGCAGGAGACGCAGGAGGCCAGAGCCAGCGCCAGAGCCCGCAGCCCCGACAGAGCCACATCAGGAGGATCCAGCGGCCATCCATCGGTTGGAGGCTCGAGTTGCAAGGATGGAGGACCAGCTCGAGTGGATCGGGGAGGTACTTTTGGAGTTGGCCACTCAGCAGGGCCGACATCCCCGACCATTCCCAGCCCGGGCCCACGATCATATGTACAAAACTTATGACACCTCCAGGCCGCTTGGCAGTGATTGATGTACCTTTTTCTTTTTCTTTCTTTTTATTTTTGAGATATATGTACAAAACTTATGACACCTCTATCTGTATATTTTGTTCATATTTTATTTTGTTATGTTTGCTTTTAATTTGTTTGTTGAGTTATGCATGATATATCAAATTGGGAAGAAGTTGTCTCAGACAAGTGTGGGGTCGCCGTGCCCCCTCCACTTGTCTTGACCACCGGCGTGTTTACTGTAGCGCTACAACTCCAAAATACGAAATCAAGGATCCGTTTGTTCGCAATTATACCTGTGATATTGAGCACCAAGCAGTCTATCGTCCAAAATGGGTAACTCTTTCTCCCTTGTTTTGAAATAATTTTTGTACAACGGGGACGTTGTACGGTTTTAAGTGTGGGGTGTGGACGGTCGAAAGAGAAATTTTTTTTGAAATTTTTGCAGAAATGATCAATTTTTCAATTTTTAGCAATATTTTTCAAAATTTTTAATAAATTGCAATTTTGAATTGAATGGTTTGTGATTGTGATAGCACTAGTATTTTTCAATAAATACTGTTTATTTGTGATCATGCTATTAGTTAGTTAAATAAGTTGAGTTTTACGAGTTTAGAAGATTGAGCTGTTTTAGGATTGGAGTTTAGGAAGGAAAAGTCAATCTGTGGCCTTTGTTGTTCGAGCCGGTAAGTCTAAAATGGGTGGGACTTATGCACCTTACCACCTAAGATCGTCTGGTCTGGGATGGTATTTCTGAAAGCTCGCTACACGGACAACATCGAAAGTCATGGACAATTCCTTAATGGCCTTTAGAATCTGAATGAGTAAGTACACTTCATTGTGGACAGAAAATTTGTAATCAAGGGTTCTCTAGAAAGCCATAAATTCCAAAGAACAATTCAATTATGTTTTCACGAACTATTCCATTCTAACTCAAAGAGCAATAAACTTTGAAACTGAACACGGTCAGAAATTGTTTGATTCTTTATTATAATTTGTTAAAAACTCTCTTGCTTGGGGACAAGCAAGGCACAAGTGTGGGGTGTTTGACAACGCCTAGTGATATCAGGTATTTTAGGCGTTGTTGAGCCCTGTTCTTGATAAAATTATATCAAATATGTCTGGGTATTCTCACTTTTCGTGCCAGGACTTGCTTGGAGAAAAAGAATAGAAACAGGGACTAAAAGTGTACAAAAAGGAAGAAGTTGGGAAGGAATGAAAAATCAAGAGAACTCGTACGCGTGCCGCGGGAATTAACTATGCGCGACGCGGGCTTAAGGCGGTGGAACACATTCAAATGCCGAAGAAACGGGAAGAGATCAGTACGCGCGCCGCGGATTTCACTTCTGCACGGCGCGGCTGCGGGAAATTTGCAAGTATAAATAGATGCATTTCCAGCCGAAAACCCTAACAAAGACCGGGTGTAAAAATCGACCTTGAAGCTCTTTGACTCCAAGATTTCATTCCAGAAGACTCTCATTTGGTATTGGTTAGTTTTAGCTTTTATTTGTATTTAGTTAGTTTGGATTAAGCTTGGTTTTGTATCTTTGGGAGTGACAACCATTGATATTAAGCTTTGGCTTCTGTTTTTGGATCATTTGGTTATTGTTTGTATGTTTGGAATTCAGTTTTGGTGAATGAAATCATTTGGCTACATTTAATATTGGTATTTTGGTGTTTTGGATGTTTGTGTTTGGTTTTGGTTATTGAATTGTGTTTGGACCTTGTTAGGACTGTTTTCCTTAGCTGAAATCAGTAGCTAATTAGGTTAATTTGTAAGCATTAAACCTTGGCTAGTAACTGTTCAGTAGAACTTTAGTTAGTGGCTAGTTTATGCTTTGCTTGGTTTTGCTAGTTTGGATGCCTTTGATTGCTTCTGGTTCAGAGATGTACTTCTGACATCAGAAATTGACTAGGTTATTTGAGCATAGCTTAGCTTGGCTTTAGTGTGTTTGATCATTGCCTTGTTGCTAGTGATTAGGAAAATAGAAACCAGATCCTCTGACTATAGCCGTAACACTATTAGTTGGTAATCCCTCATCTAGTCTAACCACGAAGCTCCTGTGGATCGACCCTGACTACCGCTATACTAGTGTAAGTTAGGTTTTCTCTTATTTTTTACCGCACGACGACCTCTGCGCGTGTCAACTAGTACTATATATAGTGAGTGCTATCTCTAGATTTTGTTAAGTGCTTTTTTATTAGAGTGAAACAATCTTTGTTACCTTGTAAACTTGTAATATTTCCCAGCTAGACACAAAAGAATACTTGTAATACCCGGTTCCCAAAATGATCTAGTGTAGAGTTAAAAGGATTTGGGAATTGTTGGATCGCGAGAAAGCGACGCTATCTTTAGGGATAGCGATGCTAAGCCGGTTTTTTTATCGTGGATTGGTCCTCGATAGCAACGATATCGGGAGAAGATAGCGACGCTAACTTCCTATTGCACAAAACCCTAGGTTTATTGGGCCTTAAGCCTCGTATATAAGCTTTGGTAGCTCTAACAGCTGTCATTTCCACTCATTTCACCCTTGGGAGCTCTGAAATCGTTCTTGGAGGCTTGAGAGAGATTTTTTGGCTTAAAGCTTGCTTGAAGATCATTCTTGAAGAATGATGATTGTAGAAGTGAAGCTTGAGTATCTTTTTCAACTTTGGAATCCACATGAAACCTCAGATCTAGACCTTTGTAAGTTGTTCTTACCTGATTTGTGCTTTGGATTTGATCATTTACTTGATTAAGTTAAATGATTGGGAGTTTGGCTCTTGTGTTGGTTTGGTGTTGGAGTTGGGGCAACTCCAGGCCTTTTGGTCCCTCGGATTAGTTGGTTTTCTCCCTAGATCAAATTAGGAATGTGAATGTTGATCATCAAGTGATTAAGCATGAGTTTGATACACTTTTTGACCTAAGTATGAGATTTGACATGCATGTTAAGAAAGTTTGGATTTTTATGAAATTTCAGACCCAATGGACGAGTTCTGGAGAGTATAAGCCCTTATCTTAGTGGATTGATTACTTGATGAAGTTTTGGAAAAGTTCATAGTTAGCGCCGCTATCTTATGGAGATAGCAACTGATATCGTGCGTATTTCGTACATATTTTATACGATATCAGGGTATTTTTATAGATAAATTAAGCTAAAAAGGATTAAAATACTCACTTTGCTTGGAAAATATCAATTATGCAGGTTTTTAAGCAAAAATGAGCAAAATGGGCGTAAAATGACCAAAGTTGGAACAAGCAGGGACCAAAAGTGACAAGTTGCTGAAAATGACCCATTAGCGCCGCTAATATAAGGGATTAGAGACGCTAATCCATGCAGTTGCGAAAAATCAGCGGCGAGATTCTTGCGATGAATGAAGACCTGATTTTGTGGATTTTGAATATTAGCGACGCTAATATATATATTAGCGACGCTAATGTGCCTGGAGCCTATAAATAGCAGTCTTCTCCTGCCAGAACGGTTGTTCAGTCCCTACGTTTTAGCCACGACCCCGAGACACTTCCAAGCAGTTTTCAGAAGGTTTTTGAAGCCCAAATCACGACTCTCGAGATTCGGTTTCGTATTTTTATCATTTCTAAGACGTTTTTTATTATAATTTTTGTATTTTTGGTTCATTTCTAGCCATGTCTGGCTAGAAACCGCATTATAGTCCTGAGTTTGGATATGTTTGGTGTATAATTTGAAACATTCGGTTTGATGAATGCTTTTGAATAAATCCAATGATCATTTTCTTGTTTCAATCTGAGTTTTGAATTTGATTTACTTTTGACTGGCCATCTTTATTGGATCTTTTTCAAACAATGTTTATCGACTGTGTAAGGCACCTAATCGCTGAGCAAAGTTGATGTTTGGTAACAAAAACAAGCGTCCAATTCCTTGTTTAGAATTTGGTCATATGTCAACATACTTCCCAGCGGACGCGAAGAATTGGACATTGATTGGTACTTGTACACCTTATGCGGTTTCTGCATTCGGCCTATAAGCGGACCTTAGGTCGGGTAAAATGGAACTAGGTTTAGGTAATAAGAGGACCTTTATCTAAACATTTTAGCAAGTTATTTTCTTAAAGATTATATTTTATGAATTTCAAAAGCCAACTTGGAATTGTACTCTCAAGCACGTCAACCGGATTCATTTTATTACGCTGAACATTGAAGACTCGGGACTAGGCCTTTTTATTATTGATTTTCTTTAAAGCTATTATTTGCATGTTTCTACGATTATTATTATTATTTTGTTACTCAAACCCCCCCCTCCTTTATTTTACGTTTTATTAAGGCATAAACTTTGAACTCCGTGTCCTTGTGGTTCGACCCTACTTACCCTGTACTCTAATCCAATACAGTTGAGCAGTGACTGGTCGGATTCAGTTCCGATCACATTTGTTAGGGATTGACACCCTTAACAAATTGGCACCGTTGTCGGGGACACGGCAATACTAACATTTATGCCAAGATCTCTTCGTACAGGTTCACCACTTGCACTTGACAAGGAGATCGAGAAAACCGCCAGAAGCCTAAGGGAGCAAGCTACACTTCGCAAGATGCAACCCGCTTCCCAAACTTCTACATCACATCCTACCACAGAAAACCAATCAACCCAAGCCACATCTACTGAAACCCATTCCGAAACCGCATCACCACCATCTCCAACTCCTACTCCTACACCTATCACCATGGCAGCACCCGAACAAACCCTTCGTCAATAGGAAACACAAGATGTTACCCAACAACCATTATGCATCACTTACCCTGTGATGATCAACTTTGAGCTCAAGTCTGGGCTGATTCATCTTCTACTGACGTTCAGAGGGGTCGAAAACGAAGACCCTCACAAGTTCTTAAAAGAATTTCATGTTTTGTGCACCGGCATGAAGCCACATGACGTGACAGAAGATCAAATCAAGCTTAGGGCATTCCCCGTTGCTGTCCAAGACTCCGCGAGAGACTGGCTCTACTACTTGCCACCTGGATCCGTTACCACGTGGAACGAGCTAGCTCGTATGTTCCTTGATAAGTACTTCCCCGAGATAAAAGCCTCTGCCCTTCGCAGAGAAATTATTGGCATTAAGCAACAAAAGAGGGAGGCACTACACAGTTATTGGGAGAGATTCAAGTGATTATACGCCCGATGCCCCAAGCATGGCATCACAGACCATCAGTTACTCCAGTACTTCTGTGAAGGACTGACAGCATGGGACCGCCGATTATTAAACGCTTCAAGCGGCGGATCCATCGCGGATAAAACCCCGACTCAAATTCGGGAATTGATCAACACGATGGTTGAAGATTCCAAGAATACTCTCCAAGAGGAAGAATGGTATCCAGACACACCTAGGGCAGTCAACGAAGTCAACAATCCCAAGTTAGAATCACAAATCTCCGAGTTGACTAAAGCCGTTCTGCTGTTAACAAAAGAGAAAGCCTCTCAACCGCCAGTTCGACCATGTGGCGTGTGTTTACAGGTAGGCCATCCAACCGATATGTGCCCATTATTGCAAGAAGATACCGAAGAAGCCAAACCCACAGGGCCATTTCAAAGGCAATACGATCAACCGTGAGGAAACTCGGGGTGGAATCAAGGTCGAACATCAAACTATCCACCAAGAAACCATCAACAATATCAACCCAGGCCGCCACCGCAAAATCAACAATACCAAGCTCGTTCACCACCAACTGCCCCTCAACCAAGCAGCTCTGGGATGTCCCTAGAGGATATTGTTAAAAGCTTAGCAACAACCACACAGACCTTTCAAAACGAGACTAAAGCAAGCATCAAAAATTTAGAACAACAAATGGCTCAGCTTGCTAGCTCAGTAAGCAAACTGGAGGCACAAGGCAAGCTTCAGCTCAAACAGAAGCAAACCCTAAGCACAATGCTTATGCTGTTATGTTAAGAAGCGGTACACAATACGAAGGGTCCAAAGCCCCAGATGAAGAGGAAGAGATGGAAGTGGAGAAACAACCGAAAAAGCCTAAAGAGCCAAAGCCGAAAGACCCATAATCTATAGAAGCCAAAATACAATCCGCACCTTTTCCTTCAATACTAAGAGGTGATAAAAGAGAAAAGGGGGAGAATGAAATACTTGAAATTTTCAGAAAAGTTGAAGTGAATATTCCCCTCCTGGAGGCTATTAAACAGGTACCCAGGTACGCTAAGTTCCTCAAAGCGATGTGTACTTCAAAGAAAAAGTTAAAGGGGAACGAAACGGTCAAAGTCGGAGAAAACGCATCCGCAGTTTTGAAAGGACGGATGCCAAAGAAATGCAAAGACCCTGGTGTTTTCACCATACCGTGCAAACTAGGTAATCTGCATGTTCCAAAAGCAATGCTTGATCTGGGAGCTTCAATTAATGTCTTGTCATACTCTGTTTACAAAGAAATTGGTATTGGGACCCTAACAAAGACTGGGGTCATTGTTCAACTTGCGGATCATTCGGTGGTGCATCCTAAGGGAGTATTGGAGGATGTACTTGTCCAAGTCAATCAGCTTGTATTTCCAGCTGATTTCTATGTTCTTGATATGGGGGATGAAGATAATCCCAATCCAAACTCGATCCTATTGGGGAGACCGTTCTTGAAAACCGCAAGAACGAAAATTGATGTCTATGTTGGTACCTTGTCCATGGAATTCGATGGCGAGGTCATCAATTTCAACATCTACGAGGCCATGAGGTACCCAACCGATGTTCACTCTTTAAATTTCGTAGATGTCATCAAACCTCTTGCTGAGGAACTCTTTGATTTAGTCAGCAGCGACCCCTTGAGTTTGGTTTTGAATAACGGCTTGGATGAGGAGAAGATGAAAGAATTGGCAGAAAAGTATGAGATAAATAAAGATCTGAAAACAATGGTGAAGGCAGTAGAGGAAAGAAAGGACCTGAAAAACAAACAGTTCATGATGCAACTTCCCATTTCAAATGAAAAGCTCCTTCCTTCAGTAGTTAAAGCACCGAAGCTCGAGCTCAAAACTTTGCCCGAGCATCTTAAATATGCCTACTTGGGAAAAGAGGAGACACTCCCTGTCATCGTTTCAAACAAATTAACGGAAAAGGAAGAGGAAGAGCTGATCAACCTCCTAAAACGATACAAGAAAGCGATAGGTTGGACGATCGTTGATATAAAAGGGTTGAGTCCCTCCTTATGCATGCACAAAATTCTAATGGAGGATGATTATAAGCCATCAAGGCAACCACAAAGGATATTGAACCCACCTATGATGGAGGTGGTCAAGAAAGAGATAATGAAGCTGTTGAACGTCGGGATGATATATCCCATTTCCGATAGCAAGTGGGTATGCCCAGTTCAAGTAGTTCCTAAAAAGGCTAGAGTTACCGTTGTGGAGAATGAAGAAGGGGACCTGGTGCCCACTCGAGTACAAAATGGGTGGAGAGTATGCATAGATTACAGGAAACTAAACGCTGCAACCAGAAAGGATCATTTCCCATTGCCTTTCATTGATCAAATGTTCGAGAGGCTGGCTGGGAAATCACATTACTATTGTTTGGATGGATTTTCTGGATTCCATTAAATCCCTGTAGCACCCGAAGACCAGGAGAAGACGACCTTCACGTGCCCCTTTGGCACGTTTGCTTATAGGAGGATGCCCTTTGGCCTTTGCAATGCACCGGCCACATTTCAGAGATGTATGGTAAGTATTTTCTCTGAATATGTAGAAGAGATAATTGAAGTCTTCATTGATGATTTCACGGTATATGGAGACTCATTCACTCATTGCTTAGAAAATCTCACAAAAATTCTACAAAGGTGCATCGACACAGATCTCGTCCTCAATTACGAAAAATGCCACTTTATGGTGGACAAGGGATTGATTTTGGGACACGTAGTTTCCAAAAATGGGCTGAAGGTCGACAAAGAAAAGATAGAAGTCATCAAGAATTTTCTGTACCCAACGAATGTTCGGGAAGTTCGATCATTCTTGGGGCATACAGGCTTTTATAGAAGATTTATAAAAGATTTTTCAAGAATCACGGTTCCAATGTGCCATCTTCTACAGAAAGACGTCGATTTTAAATTCGACGAAGCCTGCAAGCGAGCATTTGATCACTTGAAGACTCTACTCACATCTTCTCCTATTATACAAGCACCTGATTGGAGTCTACCTTTCGAGATAATGTGTGACGCAAGTAACACAGCCATTGGGGATGTCTTGGGGCAAAAGGTTGATAGGGCCCATCATGTCATTTACTATGCGTCAAAAGTTTTGGATGATGCTCAAGGTAACTACTCCACAACTGAAAAGGAACTCTTGGCGGTGGTTTTTGCACTTGAAAAGTTTCGTCAATATCTCCTAGGTGCCAAAGTGATCATCTACACTGACCATGCTGCCATTAGACACTTGCTAACAAAAAAGCATTCAAAACCACGATTAATCCGATGGATCCTTTTGTTGCAAGAGTTTGATATCGAAATAAAAGACAAAAGTGGAAAGGAAAATTCAAGAATTACCTGGGTATGTTGACATTTTAAAATTCAATAGAGCTCAAAGAGAAAGGTTGAAGGTTGAAGCGAGGCGGTACATCTAGGATGACCCCTATTTGTGGAAGCAAGGGGCAGATCAAGTGATTAGAAGGTGCGTACATTATGACGAAGGGCCCTCTATTCTTTCCTTTTGTCATGAGCACGCCTGTGGAGGACACTTCGATCCTCAAAGAACAACAAGGAAGGTGTTGGAATGCGGGTTCTATTGGCCAAGTATTTGCAAAGATGCGTACCTACATTGCAAGAATTGCGTGAGATGTCAACGAACTGGAGCGGTAACACGCCTAGGTCGTCGTGCGGTCAAAAATAGTAAAATACCTAACACACACACTAGTATAGTGGTAGTTAGGGTCGATCCACAGGAGTTACGTGGTCAAGGTAGGCAACAGATTACCAACTGTAGTGTCACTTCTACAGCCAGAGGATCTAGTTTCCGACTTCTACCAAAACAATCCCGAAATCACAAATCCAATAAACCCAAAAACTAATTACAATCCAGTTCAACTTCTAAACTAACATGAGTTACTGAAATCAGAAAGGAAAGTCTAAATTCAGAAACACAATAACCATCCAACACAATCAAACATCCACAATTCATCCAAAAGCATAAAATACAGAAAAGAGAGCAATTAACACTAACTGAATGATTAACTATTAAAAACTCAGGTCCAAATGTTCCAAAACAGACAACATAAATTTCAGAAACTAAGAACTAATGACAATGGTTGTCACACCCAAAAACACTAGCCAAATCTACCAAAACTACTAAACTAATTAAAAGAGAGAACATAAAATTCCAAATATGGTTGCTGAAAAGTGAAACTCGGAGTCAAAGAATCCTTGGGAGTCGTTCCTATGCCAGGTCTTTGCTGCATTTTTCGACCTAAAACCATCTATTTATAGTTGTGAAAAATAAAAGACCACGCCGCGCACAAGTAGAATCCGCGGCGCGCGTGCTGGTTTATCCCCGTTTTCTCGGCATTTGAATCTTCTCCACCGCCTCATTGCTGAGTCACCGCGTCGCGCCCTTGTTCATACCCCGGCGCGCGTGTGTCTTCGACTGTTTTGTTTTTATCTTCAAACTTCTTTCATTTTGTATGCTTTTAGCCCCTTTTTACATCTTTTCTTTCCAAACAAGTACTGACATAAAAAGTGAGAATACCACAACATATATGATATAATTTCACCAAGAATAGGGCTCAACAACGACTAAAATACTTTATATTACTAGGCGTTGTCAAACACCCCACACTTGTGCCTTGCTTGTCCCCAAGCAAGAGAGTTTTTAACAAATTATAATAAAGACTTAAACAATTTTTGAATGCGTTTAATTTCAAAGCTTATTGCCCTAGGAGTTAGAGTGAAATAGTTTGTGAAAACATGATCGGAATATTCTTTGGAATTCATGACTTTCTAAAGAACCCTTGATTAAAAATTTTCTGTCCACAATGAAGTGTACGTATTCATTCAGATTCTAAAGGCCATTAAAGAACTGTCCATGACTTTCGATGTTGTCCGTGTAACGAGCTTTCAGAAATACCATCCCAGACCAGACGACCTTAGATGGTAAGGTGCATAAATGCCTTTTTTGAGGCCACCCTTTTTGGACCTACCGGCTCGAACAACAAAGGCCACTGATTGACAGTCCCCTCCTAAATTCCAATCCTAAAATACTCCAATCTTCTAACTCTTAAAACTCAACTTATTTGACTAAACTCACAGCATGATCATAACTACATAGTATTTCTTGAAAAATACTAATGCTAAAACATTCAAACACTATTCGTTTCAAAATTACAATCTCTTAAAAATTTTGAAACTGACTCATTTCCCGCAAAAATTTCAAAAAAACACTCTTTCGACCGTCCACACCCCACACTTAAAATCGTACAACGTCCCCGTTGTACATAAAATATTTCAGAACTAGGGAGAAAGAGTTACCCCTTGGACGGTAGATTGCTCAATGGTGCTTGGTTGTCACAGGTACAAAAACACGAACAAAAATCCTCGACTCAGAATTCAGGAGTTGTAGCGCAACAGTGAAACACGCAGGTTGTCAAAGCAAGTGGAGGGGGCACAGTGACCCCACACTTGCTTGAAACAACTCCTCCATTTGGTATTACATGCATAACTCACAAAGATATTAAATGCAAACAGAACACAAATAAATAAAATATAAACAAGCAAAAGATAAAGTAGTGTCATATGTACAGTACATATATATTCAAAAGAAACAGAAAAATACATCAATCGCCACCGGGTGGCCTAGAAGGACCTACCTCATGATCGTGGGCTCGGGCTGGGAATGGTTGAGGGCGTCGTCCCTGCTGGGTGGCCATCTCCAAAAATACCTCCCCAATCCACTCCAGCTGATCCTCAATCCGAGCGACCCGATCCTGCAATCGGCTGAGAGTTGTCGCCTCCTCCTGCTGTGTCTGTGGTGGTGGAACTGGTGGATCGACTCTCCGGTGTCTCCTAGGAGGGCCTACCTCGTGGCCTGGTCATGGTGCCATGGCGGCCACTGTCTCCACTCGTATGTATTGCCCCGGCTGAATCTTCTGGATCAGATGCATGTTCTCCAAGGCTCGCACCGATGTGCGAACTGGAGGAATAGCTGTCAGGGAGGCTACGGTAGAAGCAGTGAGTATCCGGTAAGAACAGGCCAGGCAGGTGATGTAGTGTCCACCGGCCAAGGGACTGCTGGCTGACGCACCCACTGCACGGGTGGATAGGGAAACTGCTAAGGCGTATGGGAGGTGGAGGAACCTGGTAGGGTCGAGAAGCACCCACATGTAAGTCATGTCCTCACTGGATATCTTCTCACCCCCTCCTTCTGCATGAGAGAGGTAGAGATGATGTGGTGCATGAGCAGATGAAGCGGATTGCGGAGCTGGCTCTCCCTAGCCAACCCCGCCTCGAAGTACACGTTGGACAAAGGTGCCCAAACAACTGCATTGGCATCCCGCTCGGGCTGCCCCTGAATACACGCATGCATGAATGGCGCGAAGTGCTAGCTCTGGAGGTCCGCCTCCGTGTATATGCCCGTGCGTCTCCCGAACTCCAGAAGACTGCACTCCCTGGGGACTCCCCCCAATCAAAATCGGACCAGCCTGGATCGAGCATCCGAGGAAGCCGGTGCATAGCGGACCGTGGACCGGAACTCCAAAAGAAGCTCGGTATACACGGTATCGTCCTGGTTGGCCATGAGCCTGTCCCAACCACGACATGTGAATGTGGCCTCCCCGTGGGACCACGTATGATGCAGAAACGGCTCGATCTCGGCCCATAGTCCAGCCTCCCTCAAAATATCTCGGTCTATAATCATCGCCTCGAGAACCCGGCGACCGATGAGTGCATCTCTCCTCGAAACATACTCAACAGAACTCTCCGGTCCCTCGGGGAACTGGAGAAAAGGATGATCACGCCTGAAACACATCTGCACAAAAGAAAACAGCCAAAACAAAAAAAAAATCAAAATCAGTCCTTTTCTTCCCCACCGAGCCGCGGCGCGGACCAAGAACCAGGGTGCGGCGCGGCGAGCGTCTGTTATGAAATCCAAACCCCATCTCACTGATTTCCGCCTGTTAACTCGATCCAAACACACTACAAGGTAGCCTAAGCACCGACTAGCCCTTCTAGGGTGATTATTTGACAAACAAAACACCCTACAAGCCAGCATTGCCGATTTCTAAGTTTTTTATTTTTTTGAGAAATCAACCAAAATCACAGCCTAGTCGCTAGTTCTAACAAGTAAAAACTAGTTAGAATGACATACCTCGATAGCGGGAATGAAATGAACGAGAAAAAATGCAAGAAAAACGTTGGTCGATCGGAGCTTTGAGGCGCGGCGTGAGTTTGTGTGTGAATAGTGAATGTGACGTACCTTTTTAACGAAGGAAACCGACCGATCGATTCCCACGTCGTGGGAAAGGCGTGACTGCGGCGCGCGTGCTCCCAAATCAACCCCTGCACATCGGGTTGGTTTACAATCTCGCGGCGCGTAAATTTCCTGACCACGGCACAGTCTTCAAAAATTCAATTTTCCTTCATAATGACCCCACACTTGCCTCGGACCAATAACACCTGTAATGACAATGATAATACCTTCCTAATTACTCCTAAGAAATACAGTACCTACCTATAAACGATGGGTTGCCTCCCAACAAGCACTAAGTTTAACGTCTTCAGCCAGACGGATTATTCCTACTCTACAGCTACGGTGGATCGTATGCCTTCTTCCTTCGCTGATTTTCAGTCACCACCGTCCCTTTGTTGATACACTGCTCCGCAAACTTTCCTGGGTCGAATGGCTTGCCGGTTCTCCTGCTGCTGCCCGGTTGCCGTCTTTTGATTACTTCCCGTGAATGCTTGGAGGTAGCTTTTAACCTCCAAGCTCGATCCTTCCTTCTATATCTCTTCAAGATCACGGATTTAACGTGGAGCGTGCCCAATGCTGCTCCCAATAGTTGTTTTGCGCCTCGTTTGTTGTTCACATATTGCGTGTTATCTTCAGTTTGCAATTTTGGCTTGCAGTACCAATAAAAATTTTCCAATCGAATGGGATCGGAAGGCGACATATTGGGATGCTTCCATATGTCCTATCGATGGTACTGATTACATCTAATTTTCCATTCATGAACGGATCATGAGGGACGATAAAATCATGTTTATTGTTTTCAAAAACCAACTCGTCGGCATCATCTTCTTGATCATCGCCCAACAGGTGGATCGGGACCAAGAGTGAGCGACTGGTTTGATTTGGTGGTGGTATAAAGTCACCCATCACCAGATCCTTATTTTCAAAATACTCAAAATTTTCAAAAATTATAGATTCGGGGGTAGTATTGTCATCTACACCCCCTTCCCCAATAGTATCAACAACTTCGACAATTTCAGGAATTGTTAGGCTGGGGTCTGCACTGTCACTTACAGCCCCCTCCACAACATTCTCATCGACCAATTGATTTGGTGGTGGTATAAAGTCACCCATCACCAGATCCTTATTTTCAAAATACTCAAAATTTTCAAAAATTATAGATTCAGGGGTAGTATTGTCATCTACACCCCCTTCCCCAATAGTATCAACAACTTCGACAATTTCGGGAATTGTTAGGCTGGGGTCTGCACTGTCACTTACAGCCCCCTCCACAACATTCTCATCGACCAGCTCAACATTTTCAAAAACATCAAAAACATCAAAAGTTGTTGAGGCAGAAGTAGCATTGTCACCTACAACCTCTTCTTCAACTACCGTTTCGACCATCTCAGTGGTCTCTTGACTTTCCCAAGGTATATGCCCTTCCATCACATATTCAGGTGATAGAAGTTCACACACATTATCATTGGTATTAAAATCCCTCGCCTCAGGTTCTGGCGGGTATTTCCAGCTTTTCTCTAACCTATCTAAAGAAGCCTGCACTTTTTCAAGAGCATCCGCCTGAAATTTCTGAACTTGGTGGGTGTCAGCCATGAGCTCCAATATTTGGGCCCAAGTTACAGAATTTTCAGGTTTAGATGACTCCTCGGTCCGCCATCCATTGTCATCGAATGATCCATTGTAGTAATCATCCTCGTTATAGGTGTCGGCCGGATTTTCATAATACTCATAATACTGATCCGGGTACATGTAATCGCCCATTATGAAGACATACACATACCAAAAATCATCAAACTAAAATCAAACATCAGAAATAAGAAACTAAACCCTACAGATCACCTACTCTCAAGCTCACAACTTCCCGGCAACGGCGCCAAAAATTTGACACGCCTAGGTCGTCGTGCGGTCAAAAATAGTAAAATACCTAACACATACTAGTATAGTGGTAGTCAGGGTCGATCCACAGGAGTTACGTAGTCAAGGTAGGCAACAGATTAGCAACTGTAGTGTCACTTCTACAGTCAGAAGATCTAGTTTCCGACTTCTACCAAAACAATCCCGAAATCACAAATCCAATAAACCCAAAAACTAATCCCAATCCAGTTCAACTTCTAAACTAACATGAGTTACTAAAATCAGAAAGTAAAGTCTAAATTCAAAAACACAATAACCATCCAACACAATCAAACATCCACAATTCATCCAAAAGCATAAAATATCGAAAATAGAGCAATTAACACTAGCTGAATGATTAACTATTAAAAACTCAGCTCCAAATGTTCCAAAACAGAAAACATAAAATTCAGAAACTAAGAACTAATGCCAATGGTTATCACACCCAAAAACACTAGCCAAATCTACCAAAACTACTAAACTAATTAAAAGAGAGAACATAAAATACCAAATATGGTTGCTGAAAACTGAAACTCGGAGTCAAAGAAGCCTTGGGAGTCGTTCCTATGCCAGGTCTTTGCTGCATTTTTCGACCTAAAACCCTCTATTTATAGTTGTGAAAAATAAAAGACCGCGCCGCGCACAAGTAGAATCTGCGGCGCGCGTGCTGGTTTATCCACGTTTTCTCAGCTTTTGAATCTTCTACACCGCCTCATTGCTAAGTCACCGCGTCGCGCCCTTGTTCATACCACGGCGCGCGTGTGTCTTCGACTGTTTTGTCTTTATCTTCAAACTTCTTTCATTTTGTACGCTTTTAGCCCCTGTTTACATCTTTTCTTTCCAAACAAGTACTGACACAAAAAGTGAGAATACCACAGCATATATGATATAATTTCACCAAGAATAGGGCTCAACAACGACTAAAATACTTGATATTACTAGGCGTTGTCAGGTAACGTCCAGAAATCAAATGCCACTGACCCCAATCTTGGTGTGTGAGGTTTTTGATGTATGGATGGAGGCGAAAGCTGTAAGAAATTATAACTCTAAAACTGTTATAGATTTTGTGAGAATTAATATTTTTTGCAGGTTTGGCACTCCAAGGGCCATAATAAGTGATAGAGGCATCGACTTCCTAAATAAGGCCTTCAGTTCCCTCTTGAAAATATATGGGGTGCAACATCGAGTCTCAACAGCTTATCATCCGCAAACCAACGGTCAAGCTGAAATCTCCAATCGCGGGATTAAACAAATCCTTGAAAAATCTGTGAATACGACTCGCAAGGATTGGAGCGCTCGACTAGATGATGCCTTATGGGCCTATAGGACGGCTTAAAAGACTCCTATAGGTATGTCTCCTTACCGCTTGGTTTACGGTAAAGCATGGCACTTGTCGGTAGAGCTTGAACATCGAGCATACTGGGCAATCAAGAAATTGAATATGAAAATAGACGAAGCGGGGGTACACAGGAAGTTGGAATTACAGGAACTTGAGGAACTCCGTGATGATGCATACGAGAGTTCGAGGTTGTATAAAGAAAATACCAAATGCTTGCATGAAAAATACATCAAATGAAAAGATTTTAGCGTTGGTCAGAAAGTTTTGCTATATGACTCTCGACTAAAGTGGTTTCCTGGAAAATTGCGGTCTAGATGGGTAGGGTCGTTTGTGGTCATACAGGTATTTGATCACGGAGCGATAGAAATAAGGAGCATGAAAACGAACAAGATATTCAAGGTAAACGGCAACAGGTTAAAGCCGTTTTATGAAGGTTTCGTGGAAGAAAAGAATATCCAAGAAAAATTTGAGGTACCTGAGGACATTAAATGAAACATCTGAACCGGGCGAGGTCGGGCCGACGACACTAAACAGAAGCACTAACCGGGAGGCAACCCGAGTATTTGTAAGTTATTTTTTAATTGTTTTTAATTTATTTTAGGAAAATCCCGAGCCAAAGCATCACGTACGGGACAACGGATGAACAAAAAAACGAACAATGGTGGAAATTGGCCAGTTAGCGCCGCTAACTTTAAGGGTTAGCGACGCTAACCCTTCAGCCCTCTCCCTCGCCGGTAACTTGAACAAAAACGCGTGGATAGATGAGGTCACTAATTAGCGACGCTAACTTGCACAATTAGCGACGCTAATGTGCGTAAATGCAGGAAATTCGCTTTTTTTGCTATCTTTTCAGTTTGTTGAGTCTATATATTATTTCTAATCCGAAAATTTGACTCATTAAACCTTCTGAAACTCCGAAAATTAGCAGCCAAAGGTCTTTTCCCACTCTAAACCTAAAATCAAAATGTATGTTCTCCGTTTTTAATTCTCTTTTTTGCGTTTATGCGTTTTTGCTCTTTAATAAGATACGTTCTATTAGTTTTTCTTGCAATCAAACCCATGATAGATGATTTTGAGCTATGATTGATGAATATTTTTTATTTCTAGAAGATTTAGGACGTTTATTTAGTAATGCAAACGCTTTGTATCGAAAAAAATCAGATTTTTGAGCAAAATTCCGTGCTGTACACCTTTTTAGCGACGCTATTGTTCACATGGCAAATATTAGTGACGCTAAAAATTAGCGACGCTAATGCTAATAATTAGCGACGCTAACTGTCAAGCAGCCCCCATTTTCTGATTATTTTTTTCTCGTTTTTTGTGCAGATGGTGAAGATTGTTTGCACCCCAAGGAAGAGAGTAATCCCGAACGTTTCAATAACATCTCCCACCACTACCCGCCTCGATTGCTATAAAGAAGGAATTTTTAAGAAAGCTTCGAAATCTGAAAGAGCGGGAAATCATGCCTTCCCATGTTCTTGATTGGGAACTTGCTATTGAGACTGGTCTCGACAAGCAGTTAGAGCCTCTTTCCCGACAGGAGTGGACTGAGGGGGCGTTTGTCAAATTTATGGACACAGCATGGTGGAAGGGACGCCAGACTCTGAGAAGAAGGGACGCCAGATATCATCTCATTTCGGCTTGATGGAATCGAAAGACAATGTAGCCTTAGGTAATGAGGTGAGAAAGACCACCCTTTTCATGTCTACCGGCCCCACGAGGCGAGGTAACACGCATCTTAGAAGCCGACCTCTATTTCATGTGGATAATGATCGCATGAAAAAGAACATGCGACCTCCCCTATATAATTATAGTCTATCTGCATCGCATCGCAAATTGCGAATAGCCAGATAGCCCCATTCGCGGAGGTCATTATATCACTCGATTGGCGCGATCTTATGGTTTAGGAAGAGAAGAGGTTTTGGAACAATTCGAGCGTGTTCCTGTTGTCCTACTACAACAGGATGATCGGGTCACTATGGGGGTCCTGAGGTTGGAAGACGGGAAAGCGGTTTTGGTTGATCCACACATTCCACAGGGCGGATGGGTTGAAGGGTCTGAACCAGATTCAGATCCAGAAGAGGAAGAGGTGTCACCGCCAGCTGTTTTATCATCGGAGGTACAAGAGTTGAGAGCTGAAGTTAGTGGATTGCGAAAGTTGATAGAAGACCAGAGAGAATACATGTACTGGATGGGCGAATGTATCGAGTAGATAATGGCACGTTTGAACGTGCGACCGCGTCGACCACCTCCCAACAGGGAGCCCGAAGATGTCGATAGCAACATCTGAGCAGGGAGATTGTTAACTATAATGGATTGTTTGGTTTCGGATTTTTATGAACAATTTATTTTTGTTTTGTTTTGTTTTGTTTTGGTTTGGTTTATTTTTATTTTTATTTTTCTAATGATTATTTCTTTTTATTTCTATTTTATTTTTATTTTTATTTTTATTTTCTATTCTTTGTTATTTTCTCCTTTCTTTTAAACTGCTTGACAGGGGCAATTGGAAGCAACGATGAATCCAACTAAATAAGCTTCGAACACAACAAAAATGACCTACCAACGAGACTGTGCTCAAAATAAGTGTGGGGTCGTTCCCACTATTATTTTTATCTCTTAGTTGTGATAAAAAGCTATAAGAAGCGCGAATTGCTCAATACAAAACCTGAAAAGCTTGTCCCATACAAGTGAAAGCTACAACTTACTCAGGGGAGTCTGTTCCTTTTTCTCCCTCTTTAATTTAATGCAAAATATACAATGAGGACATTGTATGATTTAAGTGTGGGGTGAGGCGTTTACACTTAAGCAATTTAGGTTTATCTGGCCGAATTTTAAAATTTTTGCCTTAATAAATTCCTGAAATTGAACGAATAAATATAAATACATCTGGAATAATGGATAGGAATAGAAATTTGAGTTGTATTCAGCTTTCATAGGTAGTATATGTGGCTGTTTATTTTTCTAATTGAATTTTTGACTTGTAAGTTGGTAGATATTTAGTGTGTCCCTACAACATGGTTTTGCATTGTTGACGAAATAGACCTCTCTAAAAACTTTTTAGCCTTTGATATCTTTCAAGGGATGTCAATTTAGTAGTAAATAAAGCTAAGTCCTAGCCAAAATAGATTGAGTTAGGTTCCCTTGGTTTCAACGTACAGAGCCTATGCTGTTACCAAACTGAGGAAAAAGCCTCAAATAAATAAAGCAAATCCGAGAAAATCTCGATAAATCATCCAAAGGATGAAAGTCACCATAAGATCAAGACTCAGGAGGGAAAATCCAATCTGTGGCCTATGGTACTCGAACCGGTAGACATGAAAAGGGTGGTCTTTCTCACCTCGTTACCTAAGACCGTCTGGTTTGGGATAATGTTGTCGAAAGTTTGCTACACGGGTGCCATAGAAAGTCATGGGATTTCCTTAACGGTCCTTGGAATTTGAACGAGTAGACCCCGTACAATTTAGGTCGAAAATTTGTAATCAAGAGTTCCATGGAAAGTCGTGAGTCCCGAAGGTGCAAATAATCAGCAAATTGGTAATAATTGGTGCAGCTTAGGTGACATTCCACACGAAAGTTTCAACGCTATCGAAATTAAAAAGAAACTAATACTTAAATAGCTATTGGAATACATTAACGAAATCATCTAAGTGTGTGAGTACAAAAGGTGACCTTGGGAACTTAGCAATAAGTCTTAAGCCTAGGCGGTTTTTGAAGGGTATATTTCTAAGGAATGCAAAAATTAGTAGTGGGCACATTAAGGATTTATTGCTTACAGGAATGAAGTTCAATAGAAATTTAATCAGTTAAAAAGGACAAACACACATATATGATGATGATTCTAGTATGATTTAAAAATCTTTTTGTATTTATTATTTTGGATGTGGGTAATTGACGCGGGAATTATTATTGCAATTGTTTTGAATGGCCAAAAAACTCTATTTTGCTTGGGGACAAGCAAAGTCCAAGTGTGGGGTATTCTGATATCGTGTGTATTTCGTACATATTTTATATGATATCAGGGTATTTTTATAGATAAATTAAGCTAAAAAGGATTAAAATACTCACTTTACTTGGAAAATATCAATTATGAAGGTTTTTAAGCAAAAAGGAGCAAAATGGGCGAAAAATGACCAAAGTTGGAACAAGCAGGGACCAAAAGTGACAAGTTGCTGAAAATGACCTATTAGCGCCGCTAATATAAGGGATTAGCGACGCTAATCCATGCAGTTGCGAAAAATCAGCGGCGAGATTCTTGCGTTGAATGAAGACCTGATTTTGTGGATTTTGAATATTAGCGACGCTAATATATATATTAGCGACGCTAATGTGCCTGGAGCCTATAAATAGCAGTCTTCTCCTCCCAGAACGGTTTTTCAGTCCCTACGTTTTAGCCATGACCCCGAGACACTTCCAATCAGTTTTCAAAATGTTTTTGAAGCCCGAATCACGACTCTCGAGATTCGGTTACGTATTTTTATCATTTCTAAGACGTTTTTTATTATAATTTTTGTATTTTTGGTTCATTTCTAGCCATGTCTGGCTAGAAACCGCATTCTAGTCCTGAGTTTGGATATGTTTGGTGTATAATTTGAAACATTCGGTTTGATGAATGCTTTTGAATAAATCCAATGATCATTTTCTTGTTTCAATCTGAGTTTTGAATTTGATTTACTTTTGACTGGCCATCTTTATTGGATGTTTTTCAAACACTGTTAATCGACTGTGTAAGGCACCTAATCGCTGAGCAAAGTTGATGTTTGGTAACAAAAACAAGCGTCCAATTCCTTGTTTAGAATTTGGTCATATGTCCACACACTTCCTAGCGGACGCGAAGAATTGGACATTGATTGGTACTTGCACACCTTATGCGGTTTTCGCATTCGGCCTATAAGCGGACCTTAGGTCGGGTAAAATGGAACTAGGTTTTGGTAATAAGCGGACCTTTATCGAAACATTTTAGCAAGTTATTTTCATAAAGATTATATTTTATGAATTTCAAAAGCCAACTTGGAATTGTACTCTCAAGCACGTCAACCGGATTCATTTTATTACGCTGAACACTGAAGACTCGGGACTAGGCCTTTTTATTATTGATTTTCTTTAAAGCTATTATTTGCATGTTTCTGCTATTTATTATTATTATTTGTTACTCAAACCCCCCCCCCCTTATTTTACGTTTTATTAAGGCATAAACTTTGAACTCCGTGTCCTTGTGGTTCGACCCTGCTTACCATGTACTCTAATCCAGTGCAGTTGAGTAGTGACTGGTCGGATTCAGTTCGGATCATATTTGTTAGGTATTGACACCCTTAACAGCAACGCTAACTATCGTGATGACCCGATTTGATTGTGGAGTTAGTGATGCTATCCTGAGGAGATGGCGGCGCTAACTTGACTTTGACTGTTGACTTTTGACTTTGACCTGTTGACTTTTGGATCAACTTGAGTGGCTTAGGGATTTGGATCGTAGGATCAATTATGGGTCTTTCGGATTGCTGATTTACAAATTTGTGATAAGTTAGGAGTTCGTGCTACTTAGCGTGTGAGGATATTGGAAGCGTGGGTGTGCGTATCAGCTTTGCGGATCAGGTGAGTCTTCTCACTATACCATGGGTGATGTTACATGCGTAGGAAGCATGTAGGTTGTTAAGAGTATGAGTGTCTGCTTACTAGATGTGTATGTGGTTACGTGGTTTGCATAGTTGTGATTAAGGACCCGTTGGGTTAAAACTGTATGTTTTGACTGATATATAGTTTACACGTTGTTTGTTAGTCGCAGGATTCGTTCTTGCGACTGTAGATGTATGGCTGATCGGGGCTAGCCCGAGAGCCGGACGGATCAGGGTGAGCCTGAGAATCCACGAATGATTTAGTGATGGACGGATCGGGGTGAGCCCGTGAGTCCTTCGCTATAGGTGGATCAGGGAGAGCCTAAGAGCCAGGTTGTTCGGGGTGAGCCCGGAGACCTTTATATGATGTGCTATGTGATGGACCGTGTGGTACCTTGGGAAACTCACTAATCTTTGTCATTACTCTTTCACCCTAAATGTTTTTCAAGTACTTTTCGAGTTGAGCTTTGGAGCGCGGTGCGACTGTATCGCATCCGTCATTTTGGTGTTCAAGTCGTCCGCTGGATAATGTTTTGTATTGATTTAATATTAATGCTTTTAAATATTTTATTTACTGAACTTGGAATGAATGATTTTCAATTACGAACCGTTTTATATATTTAAAACACTTCTAAAATTGGGAAACTTTATTTCGGAATTTGTGACGTTACAATACTTCCCCTGTCCGGTGGATGTAGGTTATCTTGGACCGAACCATGTTAAATTGTTGTGACGTTTTCTTGTTGTTTGTGTGTTAAATGTTCCACACAACTTCTCGGCCTCACCATCCGGAGTCTATGACTTGTCTACAAACGTTGCACATTGGTTTGTAAAGATACAAACAAGAATGGTACTTACCCTATAATAGCCTCTTTGGGGTGAATTTTAGTGTGCCTGGCTATTTTTGAAGAATTCTTGAAGAATAGAAGATGCATTATGGTGCTAGAAGTTGTTCCTCAAGGTTGAGTCATCAAGATCTCATTTATGGACCTTTGTGAGTTTGTAAGTTTCTTCCCTTTTGTGTTTATAAGGTTGATATAGTGTTTGTGATGGTGAAAATGGATATTTGGTCCCTTTGTGGCTTCGTCCTGGGAACTTGTTAGGATAGTTCTGACATTTATGCTTATTGTAGCATTTTTTAGCCATTAAGTCAAAATAGAGAGTGAGTGTAACATCCCAAAATTTTAGGGTAAAATTAAAAAAAAATTAAACGGACACTTCAATATAAGAAAAGCCACTTAATTAATTTTGACAAAATTCCATAACTTATAAGTTTAAAGAAAACATCCCAGGATTAACAAAAGTTAATGAAATCACAACATAGCGGAACTTCCATTCAAAAATAGTCCTCCAATGAAGCAGCACAATGTATACACGTCACACCTTGCCATCCATGGTACCTGATGTACCTGAAACAGTAGTTTATATAGGGAAAGGGTAAGCACGGAGCTTAGTGAGTTCCTCAAAATACCATACAATCCATCACATAACATACAACACACAACAACCATTCATATGTCTGTGAGACTCATGGGCTATCCCTGTTCTGCCTGAAGACTCACGGGCAGTTCCCGTTCTGTCTTATCGCTCGCAGGCTTTTCCCGTTCCGTCTAATGACTCGCAGGCTATTCCCGTTCCGCCTATTGGCTCGCAGGCTATTCCCGTTCCGCCTATTGGCTCGCGGGCTATCCCGTTCCGTCCACAAACAATCATTATCATAGCAATAATTCATACAATTATCATAACAGGTAAGATCACCTTAGTCTAACATATCTTCCTTCCTACGCATGCAATATCACCTATAGTATAGTGAGAAGACTCACCTGATTATAGTTGACTATATCGTTTATATTTCTCGGCTTTGTATTTCCTTCAACTTTAACTGTTAACATAATAAGAAATCTATCATGTCTTAATCCTTAACTATATTATAGTCGCATCATTAAACCCTTCAATAATTCCAATATGATACTCCATGATTTATCAAGTAAAGAATGGCCAGGTAGAAGATTAGATGGGGTGGCAGGATCCTTTCAGCATTTTAGCCTTTCGTAAAATCCAACAACCAGATCCCAAGTAATCGGCCTAGTCACCGTCCTCGTAAGTAAATCAATCGGTATTATTTTCGGAAATTACGAATTGTTATAATAACGACATTTTAAGGTTTTTGTTTACTATTGTTAGAAATTAGTATAATATAACATATGTTATACTTATTAAATATTCTACTTCTTAACAAAAACTATTTTACAATACCTAGTTAAGCTATAGAAAGGTTTGTAGTTACCTTATGACCAGTCGTCGAGATCTATAACTCCTTCGTTAGGCTTTTAAGCTTCCTTCCGCTCACTTGCTTACACTCTAGTGCTTAGAAACCTCTATATATTGGATTGAGATTTAGTTGTGTGGTTTATGAGATGTTTTGAGGGGTATTTATACTTGAATTCTTGAATAAAAAATGGCATGACACTTTTGACAAAAGATTTTAATAATATAATTTTGTTGAAATTAAAGGCCTTCTAGAATCAGTCTGTTCAAGATTGGTTTAGCCAATCTTAAACCCATTAAATTCACGTTTTTATTTTATATTCAGAACATTCATCTCAATACCTTTCCAGGGATGTATTTTACGTATTTATACGATTTTTCTATGATTTATTATGAATTTTTGAAAACAGACTATCTAATCTGTCAATTCCGAACTAATCAGTAAAGATTGCATTTTTTACCATAGATAATCTCATTTTCAAGCTTACTATTATTTTTGGTAATTGTACTAGACTCAATTTGTAAACTTTGTGCATTGGTTTGAGGTCCAAACAATTTTCCTAGAATTAATTATGATTTTTCTAAAAACGACACAAAATGCTGATTTTATATGAAATTGTAACTAAAGTTTTTCTTAGCTTTATAACTACCAAAAATCATATAATTCCTAACACTCTTATTTTAAGTATATGTTATAATCAGGATACGGGTCTTACAAGTCTCCCCCACTTATTTGGATTTCGTCCCGAAATCCGCATTCTCGAATGCCTCTATGTATTTCTCATCGAGTCCTTATGTTCTTCAAAAATCCTCCTCATCTTATTGTCGAACCTTTACAAGGTTTCATTATCTTTCCCTTCAACTTTCACATGTCTCTGTAATAATGCTTAAGGTCCTATTATTCTCATTCACTCCATACTTCTTTTCTTCTAGTTACTCTAGATGTAAAACTCTAACTGTTTCTCACAGTCCCACACATCAACTTGACCGGCTACTTTCTACAGTATATATTTAGTACTTTCTAATCTTCATGTATACATAGTTAACCTAGTTAACTTGCAACACCTAATTTTTAATACTATTTTGTATTTATATGAATTCGCATATTTCAACACACATTTGTCTCAATTGAATATTTTCTTTTAAATACTTTTTGGCTAAATAATTCTATATTTGTAAAATCTCCAAAAAATTTTGTTTCACCGAAAAATATAAAATTTACATCATCTTTCGTAAGTTCTTTTTTTTTCTTTGAAGTACTGAACACTCTTTAAACTATTTCCATTATATGGAGACATAAAATTTTGTTTTATTTCAAGAGTCTCTTCATTATCTCATTCTCACCAGAGTCAAGCAGAGAATTTTGAAAAAATGTCACTTGGGGTAGTGAAAAGTCGCATCTACTGTAGTTAGTTTGAATTTCGGTAATTAAAACGTGAGGTGTCCTTTCAGTTTCGTGTGACCTTTCGGTTCCAGCTGCAAGATACTATATATACAGGTATGTAGTATCATTCATTTCCACATTCATTTTCAGTCTCGTCCTCTCTTATCACTAGTTTGTTCATAAACGAACTCATATTTAAAGCCGAGTCATGGAAAACAGATCTTCAATGGGCGATCTGTCGAACCCTGGACATGGTTTTCCGCAAGGAGAGGGTACTTCAAACCAAGAATTCTTAATAGAGTTCGGTGACTCTAACATTCTAGACATCTATCATCCATACTTCGATTACCTTTCTAATGTTTTGTTTGATTTTGAATTATGGTACAGTCTTCCAGATATACTACCAATAGAGCATCTCCACGATGAGCCGGAAATTTTTCCCGAGTTGAACATTAACTCAGATGATCCGGTGCATGCATCTGACTTTGCACTTGATCAGACTCCATGCCTTCTATCAGGTTAAATTCTTTTGAATGATCCATTTATAAGTATTCTGTTTTGTTTTATCATTTGACATGTGTTATTTGTAGACCCATTTGTGGATGGTCTAACTGAGTACAATCCATTCATCGACGTACCCGCAATGAGCAGTGAGATCATCCCCATGAATCAATGATTTATGGCTGACATTCAAAATGACAATCAATTACAGACGATTGATAACATCAATATTGATATGAATCCCGAGTTTGGGGTTGGTTTTCAATACCAAAATCACCTTCAGGTGATTCAAAGGAACCTAGAAGGATTTCAAAATCCTGGTATTTTAGTTGAAAACCAACAATTATTACCGATAGAGGCCACTAATTTTGATGAATCAATGTCCATCTTTGGGTCAAAAAATCAGGATCATGTTCAAATGATCCAGAATGATAACAATACAATTAGATTTGAACCTTCTAGTTCAGAAAACATAGTAGGTGGCAGTGGAAGGGGTTTCAGACATTTATTAAGTAGGGAAATAATAGCTGAACACTTTAACGAACCAATTGAGAAAGCTGCGGAGGAACTCAACATTGGAACGACACAATTAAAAAAACGCTGTAGAGAATTAGGTATCAATCATTGGCCCCAACGACAACTTACGAGTCTGCAAACTCTTATTGATCGTGTTGAGGTAAGGAATTACATTTTTTTATATCGTAAAGTTGTAATTACTAAAGTTATTTGTGTCACAGGAATTTGGTTACGAGTTTAGTGGAGCAACAGGATTATCGAAAGATTTAATACCCAACCTAAAAAGAGAGAAAGAAGCAATAATTGAAGGATCACAATCGGGTCTAACAGACGGCACAAAGAAACTGATACAAGCTGCTCATAAGATTGAATATAAGAAAAGAAAATTTCTGGAAAAAGGGGAAACTTCATCCAGAACTCATACACAGCAGCAATCTCTGACATCTAATTCTGGTATGAGTAGTATTAATCCTGGTTTACTCGAGTCTTCGAGTGAGGAGAATTTTTGAGGCTTTGTAGGTGACCTAGCCTGGTTTCCTCCTTCTTATAGCTACCCCCAACTGGTTCCGAATTAGGGCCCTTCCTCATCACTGCCCTACTTACACACGCCCTAAATGAGTCAATATTTAGCCCCTAATCATGGGGTTACAGGTTCCAACCCTATCGAGACCCCATACCTTGGAGCTCCTCCTCCAATAACTGAAAGCATACCACTTCCAAATCCTCGAGAAGGTACAAGTCAACCTAATGATGACAAAGATTGGAGTGTAGAAGATCTTTTCTCGCTTCTTTCTGATTCTCCGATTTAGGTTAGTAGTTCTATAAACTTTTCTTAATGTATTAATATAAAGTTGTAGTAATGAATTAAATATATTGACGTGTTACTATAATTTTAATAATTTCATCGATTCAATATAATATTCATGTTGTTCCTTTAATTTCGTATTCCTCCCCCACTTGGACTAAAGTCCAAGTCTGTTTATTCCATTTATAATTTTTTTTACGAGCCCTTACTCTCGAACAAAAACCAAGCCCACTCTGCTCAGCCAACAACTTGCATCAGGGGAAAACACCATCTCAATAAACATGTTTCGATAATGTAGAGACGTTTACATCAACCACCATCTGTTACTCATCCGCTTGCGACCCTAGTCAACACCTCTATCGTCAGTTACCTCAATCACGAGCGAGTGATCCAGACTCTCAACCCAGACGACCTGATCAATCACTCAAGCAAGATCAATACAAGGGTAGGTAGCCCCACTATTACACAACACTAGGTATGTATAGAGTCGACACAAAAATACCCGCTATCATCTCAGGCGCCGCTTGCACCTCTTTGACCGTGAGTTGGAAAACTCACCATTGCATCCTCTAGTCCCTGTCTGACTTGTGCGCCCATTAGTTGCATGAAAAAAATAGCTACTACAATAGCACTTTGACATTCTCCCTTTCAACAGTCTTTAAGCTCAGTAATCAACTTAAGCATGATCGGTCCAACCAAACTGGTATGATCACATCTTAATTGTTCCTACTGAACCTCACAATCAACATTCACCAATCGAATGGATAAAGGTTTACCACATTACACTAGCATTTAAGTCAACTATGCTAGACACTCACATACTCAGCTCCTTGGATCCTTCATGACGAACTCCCGACTCAAACGCAGATCCTGTGCTTTCGATAGTAGGAGCTCTACTACTACCTTCCACACCTATCCATGTTCGTTCCAAGACCCGTCTCGAAATATCCAATTCGCTTCTCACCGATAATTTTAACACATATGCCCTTACAAGGCATATGTCAACCCTTCTAGGAATACTTGGAATCCCACCCCCACCCTGCTATTCTAACTAAGACGGAACTTCCTCCAGTGATGACAGATTGTTTCACGAACGTAGTTGTATACAATATCAAACTAAACAGTCTTTCAAATAAGAGAATCTTCCCTAAGGCAACAACCAAACAAGGAACATGCAATAAGGTCAACTCACACATTCTATGACTATTCAGTCCATATTGTATACAACTTAGTGGAAATCTCTAAGCAACCTATCGGCACTAGCGTACAGTTCTATTAGCAAATAGCAGATAATAATACAACAATGTGTGATCTCTACCAGGCATTTCAGCAAACATATACCATATGTATTTTTTAACATCCACAATATTAAATGCTTAACCCTTTTCTCATACTGGCATCGGCTGGCGGTACACACTGTGTCTTCAGTTCACCCTTCATAAAACATCTTTCTTTCGTAAAAACGTTTTAAGAAAACTCTTAAGCCTCAACTTGAGTCCAGAACTCACTAAGTGAGCCTGATTCTCTCAAGCTGTGCTCTGATACCAACTTGTAACATCCCAAAATTTTAGGGTAAAATTAAAAAAAAATTAAACGGACACTTCAATATAAGAAAAGCCACTTAATTAATTTTGACAAAATTCCATAACTTATAAGTTTAAAGAAAACATCTCAGGATTAACAAAAGTTAATGAAATCACAACATAGCGGAACTTCCATTCAAAAACAGTCCTCCAATGAAGCAGCACAATGTATACACGTCACACCTTGCCATCCATGGTACCTGATGTACCTGAAACAGTAGTTTATATAGGGAAAGGGTAAGCACGGAGCTTAGTGAGTTCCTCAAAATACCATACGATCCATCACATAACATACAACACACAACAACCATTCATATGTCTGTGAGACTCACGGGCTATCCCTGTTCCGCCTGAAGACTCACGGGCAGTTCCCGTTCTGTCTTATCGCTCGCAGGCTTTTCCCGTTCCGTCTAATGACTCGCAGGCTATTCCCGTTCCGCCTATTGGCTCGCAGGCTATTCCCGTTCCGCCTATTGGCTCGCGGGCTATCCCGTTCCGTCCACAAACAATCATTATCATAGCAATAATTCATACAATTATCATAACAGGTAAGATCACCTTAGTCTAACATATCTTCCTTCCTACGCATGCAATATCACCTATAGTATAGTGAGAAGACTCACCTGATTATAGTTGACTATATCGTTTATATTTCTTGGCTTTGTATTTCCTTCAACTTTAACTGTTAACATAATAAGAAATCTATCATGTCTTAATCCTTAACTATATTATAGTCGCATCATTAAACCCTTCAATAATTCCAATATGATACTCCATGATTTATCAAGTAAAGAACGGCCAGGTAGAAGATTAGATGGGGTGGCAGGATCCTTTCAGCATTTTAGCCTTTCGTAAAATCCAACAACCAGATCCCAAGTAATCGGCCTAGTCACCGTCCTCGTAAGTAAATCAATCGGTATTATTTTCGGAAATTACGAATTGTTATAATAACGACATTTTAAGGTTTTTGTTTACTATTGTTAGAAATTAGTATAATATAACATATGTTATACTTATTAAATATTCTACTTCTTAACAATACATAATTAAGCTATAGAAAGGTTTGTAGTTACCTTATGACCAGTCGTCGAGATCTATAACTCCTTCGTTAGGCTTTTAAGCTTCCTTCCGCTCACTTGCTTACACTCTAGTGCTTAGAAACCTCTATATATTGGATTGAGATTTAGTTGTGTGGTTTATGAGATGTTTTGAGGGGTATTTATACTTGAATTCTTGAATAAAAAATGGCATGACACTTTTGACAAAAGATTTTAATAATATAATTTTGTTGAAATTAAAGGCCTTCTATAATCAGTCTGTTCAAGACTGGTTTAGCCGATCTTAAACCCATTAAATTCACGTTTCTATTTTATATTCAGAACATTCATCTCAATACCTTTCCAGGGATGTATTTTACGTATTTATACGATTTTTCTATGATTTATTATGAATTTTTGAAAACAGACTATCTAATCTGTCAATTCCGAACTAATCAGTATAGATTGCATTTTTTACCATAGATAATCTCATTTTCAAGCTTACTATTATTTTTGGTAATTGTACTAGACTCAATTTGTAAACTTTGTGCATTGGTTTGAGGTCCAAACAATTTTCCTAGAATTAATTATGATTTTTCTAAAAACGACACAAAATGCTGATTTTATATGAAATTGTAACTAAAGTTTTTCTTAGCTTTATAACTACCAAAAATCATATAATTCCTAACACTCTTATTTTAAGTATATGTTATAATCAGGATACGGGTCTTACAGTGAGCCTAGCTCTCTTGGATTGATTGCATGGTTGCTTGGTTAGTTTTTTAGCTTTTGGACTTAGGTTTTGAGTTTTGGGCATGTATGATCATAAAGGTGTCAATTTTATGTGTCAATGGTCGTTTTGGGTAAGTTCTGGAAGGACTTGACCACCCCCTGTCTAAATGGATTAAGAACTTAATGAATTTTTGGGACAGTTCATAGTTAACGACGCTATCTTGGGAAGATAGCGACGCTAACTGGCTGTTGACAGGTGACTTTGACTTTGACCTTTGACTGTTTACTTTTTGACCAGTTTGACTTTTGGTCAAACTTGAGGATTCGGGGTACCGGTCTTAGAAGTTTATCTTGTTGGGGTTTAGGAAGTTCTAAGTAAAGTTTATTCTTGTTAGGAGGTTCGCGTTGTCGGGATCTGAGGACGCGTGAGTGGAGTGCTGTTCAGCTTATCGGATCAGGTGAGTTTTCTCACTATACTATGGGTGATGTTACATGCGTAGTTAGTCTTATACTGCCATATATAGTTGCGTATGTTTAGGTCGAATGTGCCTTATGTCAGTTATCTGAATGATTGCTATTAGGGCTGGGTCCAACTATGTGCTTAGGATGTTGTGTTGTTATGTGATAGTCGTTGGATTCGTTCTAGCGACTGAAGACTGAAGGCGGATTTGGGTGAGCTCGAGAGCCAGACGGATCGGGGCAAGCTTGAGAGTCCAAAGGATGAGTTGATTCTGTGAAGGACGGAACAGGGAAAGCTCGTGAGTTCTTAGCCGAGGCTGATCGGGGTGAGCCCGAGAGCCAGGTTATTCGGGGCAAGCTCGGAGATCTTTTGTGATTGTGCTTTATGTGATGGATCATGTGGTATTTTGGGGAACTCACTAAGCTTTGTGCTTACTCTTTCACCCTAACTATTTTTCAGGTATTTGCTAGCCTGAGCTTGGAGCACTGCGCGACTGTATCGCATCTGGGATTTTGGTATTCAAGTCTTTCGCTGGATAATGTTTGTAACTATTTTGTTAAACCTAGTTTTATATGTTTTTAAATGTTGAGTTTAAATTGGATGGTTCATATTTTCCAACCCGTTTTATGTATTTGATCCGTTTTTAAAACAAGATTTTACTCTGGATTTGGGGCGTTACAGATTTGGTGAAGGATGGACCGGGGTGAGCCCGTGAGTCCTTAGCTATAGGCGGATCAAGAAGAGCCTGAGAGCCAGGTTGTTCGGGGTGAGCCCAGAGACCTTTATATATGTGTTATGTGATGGATCGTGTGATACCTTGGGAAACTCACTAAGTTTTGTCATTACTCTTTCACCCTAAATGTTTTTCAAGTGCTTTTTTAGTTGAGCTTTGGAGCGCGGCGTGACTGTATCGCATCCATCATTTTGGTGTTCAAGTCTTCCGCTGGATAATGTTTTTTATTGATTTAATATTTATGGTTTTAAATATTTTAATTACTGAACTTGGAATGAATTATTTTCAATTCCGACATGTTTTATATATTTAAACCGCTTTTAAAAGTGATAAATTTTATTCTGGAATTTGGGATGTTACAATACTTCCCTTGCCCGGTGGACATAGGTCATCTTGGACCGAACCACGTTAAATTCTTGTGGCGTTTGCTTGTTGTTCTTGTGTTAACTGTTCCACACAACTTCTCGGCCTCACCGTCCGGAGTCTGTGACAACAGATGTTGCACATTGGTTTGTAAAGATCCATCCCACGCAACACAATTTTTAATGGTATATTTGAGAAAATTTAAAAAAAAAAACTCAATAAGCTCGTTGAAACGCTAGTGTGAGTAGCTTTTTAAAAAAAAAAAAACTAGCTTAAAATCTACTTTTTTGCTTGTCAAACATAACAATCTAAAAAACTCGAAAAATAAACTAACTTATCAGTTGGCTATCACACGCCAAACATAGCCTTAGTGTTTCAATCTAGCACGTCATAACACATTTACAATGTCTAAACGTTAAACACACCAACCCGACATGAAAACAAACAGGTTAACACGACACGACACGATACTTAAACATGTCGGGTTACGTTCAAGCTAGCTCGTCCCATTTGAGTTTCAACCCAACACGAGACCTAGTTTTATCACCATGCCTAATAATTAATGCTAGATAAACATAAAATTTCAGATCAAAATCTTCGGATCCTAAGTTATTCCGCATAACCCTTATCCACCCAAGGGATATTCCCATGGTTTTGAAAAGATTTTAGGTCGTTATAACTATCAAACCGACATTTAAAAACATTCTTTAAATATGGATTAAGATTTGTTATAGTTAGGATTCAAGACTTATAAAACGAGTTATTCTCCATGCATGTTTGTCTTAGGACTGACAATGTCATGTGAGGATTTAATGATTTATAAATAATGCTTCAAGTTCTATCATAGAAATCGTCTTCTCTACTTTAAAGGCATTCTAATCTACTTCTCTATATTAACTGTCAGACCAATTGGTGTAAACGCGGATTACCCCAGTGGCTTCTTTTTGGGTAGCTTATAAACGATGATAGTAATTTGTTTTTAAATTATAATATTACTATCCTAACTTGGATGGTAACGATGACAATGTATATTTACTTTAGTTTTAAATGTACTTGTATTATTTGTCTTTACAAGAGCCACACACTTGTAGTAGTTGCAACAGTTTTTGTGTTCTGTGGGTTTTCAAAGACCTCCCATTAAAGCATCAAATTGCAGACAGAGAGAACTAATGATGATAGAGAAACAAAACATTAAAAAAAACCAATAAAATTTGGTTGTCAAAACACTCAACTTCAAGTAACATTAGATTTTGGATCCATTTTTAGTAGGTGGTATCAATTAATTTTAGGGTTCAGTTAAACCTATTGACCAAAGATAATAAAAGTAAATAAATTATAAAAACTAATAATGTATTTTATTTTCGTTACCCATGTACATATATTGTATTTTAATCTTCATCTTAGTAGTAACATACTTACATTTTTTAACCCATAATAACAAAACATGTCAACTTATCTACCATTGATAAAATCTACATCTTGAACTTGTAAATTGTTTTTATATAATTTTTCAATAAGAAAAATATATAAACATTATGTGTAAAAGATAAAAGTACTTTGTATATTGATAAAACCAACAAAATTAAAAACTATTTTCTGAAATTTGTCTTAAAAACCAATAAGAAACAAAATTTAATACCTTTATAAATACAAACCTGTCTCCCCCTTTCTTCTCACCATTTCATCTCCCACTTTGCTCTCACTGTTGTTCCTGCTTCTGTTTTCTTCTGATTACAGAAGCAGAAATCTTTCCATTATTTCTTCACGAAATCTTTATACCCCTTTAGCAGAATTGTCCTTTTGATTCTAAAATCAAATGGGATTTATTTAAATTCGTCATTCTTTACTGTTTCACGACCAAAATCCAACTGAAAAACCCAAAAAAAATAGAAAACAGAGCATCCTCTGTTTTCGGTCTTTTTACTTTCTTGTTCTTCTTGCTCTGTAAACAAGAAAACTATACAAAATGGGGACGATTTCGACAGTAAAACTTCCAGTAGAATCGTTTACAAGTGCTGGAAATGACATCGCCGGGCAACTTATGATGATCGGCGGCCAAATCAGGGCGCCGTTAGTGGTGCCATTGTTGAGAATGTTGATGTATGTTTCACTAGCAATGTCGATCATGTTGTTCATGGAGAAAGTTTACATGGCTTTAGTGGTTGCATTCAAGAAATTGTTTGGTAAAAAAACAGAAAAACGTTATAAATGGGAATCATTCAAAGATGATATCGAATTGGGTAATTCTGCTTACCCTCTGGTTCTTGTTCAAGTTCCAATGTTCAATGAAAGAGAGGTTTGTTTTCACATTTCACCATTGCTCTGTTTTCTGTTTTTGTTTTTGTTTTTTTATATTTAATAATGAATTTGTTTATTATATAAATAGGTTTACCAGTTATCAATCGGAGCTGCATGTGGGCTTTCATGGCCGTCTGATCGAATTGTAATTCAAGTTCTTGATGATTCAACAGATCCGGTGATCAAGGTTGATAAATGATAATTCAATGCAAACCCATTTCAAATAACATGGAAAAAAACTGTTTTTTCATAGTCAATTTTCCTTTTTGTTGTTAAGATAATATGAATTTGGCAAAATACGTAAAAAACAAAATACAGATTTTACCATTTTTGTCAACTAATCCTCTCAATCTTTTTGTAAATACTAGAGGGATAATATCATAAAGGAAAATTATATTCATTCTTAATATATCCTCCTAATTCATCATCCTAACCATTAAAAAATTGACATGTGTGATCCACTAATTATCTTTCTCAATATTCTCTCTTGATTTTGACACTTGTCTTGATCTAGTGATTAGGAAGATTATTAGGAAGATATTTTAGGAGGATATAGAACCTCTCTATCATAAAACTCCTTCAATTTGTTAGAAATGTTCGGTTTTACCTTTTTTTTTGCATTTTAGTTCATTAAAACACTTAAGTTTAGTATAAATATTCGATTTGACCCTTTTATGCATTTTTGGTTCATTAAAACATTTAAGTTTGACGAAATGTTAGCATGTCACAAGGGTAAACCGAACATTTCTACTTAACTTAAGTGTTTTAATGAACCAAAAATAAACTTAAAGGTTTTTATGAACCAAAAATACGTAAAAGAGTAAAATTGGACATTGCTACTAAACTTAAGAGTTTTAATGAACCAAAAATACATAAATAAATAAAAAAGATAAAACCGAACATTTATGATAAACTTAAGAGATTTTATTATATTTTTCCAATAGTAAAACCGTAAAAGATAGTCGTGTTTCTGAATTTTGCTATGTGTATGTTCATGGAAACAGGTTATTTTGTTGGTGAAATTAGATAATTTGTATAATACAAATAAAATGTAGGTTTTAGTGACTACAAAAAGACTACCGTACCTCAATAATATAGTAGGAAACTACATTTTGTTTTTTAAATTTTGTCCTATCAATTATGGTACTTTATAATTATTTATGCTTCATCAATGGTAACTTCAAACACCACAAATAAAAGATCATGTTTTATTTTTGATTTTTTTCTCAACAACTAATTACTAATTATACTTTATCCATATAAAATAAAAATAAAACAATTTTTGATGTTGTAGTGGCTTTTTAAATACAACATTAGTGTTAAACAATTTATGATGTTGTAGTGCCTTAATTCGGTAAGAAAGAGAAAAAAGTTGGTGTATATTTGTGTCTAAAAGGTGATAACATGTGTTTACTGACACATCATGATCCATTATTTAATTATAAATAAAGTATAGTAAACTAGTTTGCATTTTGAAGGTATGAGGGTTTACACATAAATAGAATCAACATAGGTTAAATTTTCCACAATTGACCCTTTTTCGAAGGAGAAACTATTTGTCAGGAGTCATAGAACTCATTTGTTTATGGTATTAAAAGTTTGTTTATGAAATAATATGTTACTTTTCTAAGTTCAATAAAAGGACTTTATTTTGAAAATGTGTAACTATGTTTATTCTATGGCAAAAAAAACAATATTTAACTTGAAACATAATGTAATTAGTGTCATTTATATAAATTATAAAAACTCAAAAATCATTAACATAATAGAATTAAATACTTTTATATAAATGATAAAAAATTATTTTTTCAATAAATATGAGCTAATTAGTTTATGTTTACAATATCTGATATCTTCGTCTTAATGTGGCATATTACAAATGATACATGTTTGTTTACCACGAAAGAATATGCATACCTTGTTATCACTTAAACCGTAATCAAATATTGATCATAATTTATATTTGATTTTATTTTTGGTGTGGATTCATATATGGAATTAGGGCATGGTGCAAATGGAGTGTGAAAAATGGGCAAATAAAGGTATAAACATACACTATCAAGTGAGGGACAATCGAAAGGGTTATAAAGCAGGAGCACTTAAAGAAGGACTAAAACATCGATATGCAAACGAGTGCGAGTATGTGGTCATTTTCGATGCCGATTTCCAACCAGAACCTGATTTTCTCTGGAAAACCATCCCGTTTCTTCATCATAACTCAGAATTGGGTCTTGTTCAAGCTCGTTGGAAGTTTGGTAAATGTTCCTCTAAAACTCGTCTAATTATTTATTTATTTTTTATTTCCTTCATTCAACACTCATTATCAAGGATTTAACTACTAAATTAATAAATCTATGTATTTGTTAAATACTTCGTGCTCAACTTTAAACTAGTCCAGAAAACCATAAATTAGTTATTATATGGAATGGTATATGAGATAAAGCTTTTAATGAATATATGTAATGAAATCACGTGTCTTTACAATTTTATACAACGAATTAGTAGACACCCGTGTTTTAATTTGTTACATTTTTTTTAACAAACTAAAACCGAGAGCATACATTTGATGTTAAATCTACGTCATCACATATTTTAGTATATATATATATATATATATATATATATATATATATATATATATATATATATATATAACATTATAATATGAATAAATTATCAACCTTAAAATGAAGTGAATAAAGAAATCTATCAAAATGTACCTTCTACATTATTAGAACTCCACATTCTCCTGACAACAAATTCCTAGGATAGATCTATTGAGTTTGTGTTGGTATTCCATTCCAATTTTTTTAGTATGATATGTTGACTTAGTTTGACATTTTCCCAATTTAAAATACTTTTAATTGTTTATTGACTTCCAAATAACATATATATGATTTTAAAATGATTTATTAAAAATCATTAACTAACTGTCGGTGCAACTATATATATGCTGGAGGTTTAGGGAAAGACGTGTGGGTTTTGGGACACGTGTAGTGGGGTTTTAAGGAGTGTTGTCAAAGCTGCCTCCACAAAATCACTTTGTCACAAGAGTTATGGAAAACTTTTTTGTTTACATTTTATTGCATTAAACTTGCCTATTTTAAAATTTAAAGCAATGATCCATTGGGAATAATCATGTAATTAACAACTCATTATTTAATTTTGTATATATCAACAAGGTTTTTTGGTCTAGGAGTATAAAGTTGTATTGAAAAGATGGATAAATCATAGATTTTGGGATTTGTATTAGAAGATTGTGAGTTAGCTGTTTAAAAAAGTAACTTTTTATATATTTTATTGTTAATTGTTTAAATGTGACTCAAAAAACTAACAAATATAAAGATTGTTTGAATATTACATAAAACTGAATTATTATTTGAACTGAAATTTGAATCATGTCATATATGAATACAGTGACGAATTTAGGATTCGAATTTACATGTGTACAATTTGAATAATATGACAAAACAAACGAATAATTAGATTATAATAACACCATTTGCTTATAATTGGACAAAACAAACGAATAATTAGATTATAATAACACCATTTAAAACAAGTATAGTATATATTAATGTATAAAAAAATTTCAAAACAATCTCAGATGACTTGTTTTGTATTGCTAGAGTCACATGTGTCCACATCTACTATGAAAAAAGTTTTCAAAACCACATGTGTTCATAGACACCTTTTAAATAACTTCTCTCTTGCATGAACAAAGTATAAAACAATTTAATCAATACAACTCCTACATAACAATATATTTTAAAATATAAGAAACTTAATATATACAATAGCTAGTAAATAGTTAGATCTTACTCTAATTTCGTATCAGTCTTTTCAAAGCTTTCACCAAAGTTCCGACATGCCATAGGGATACATACATAGAATTGCAAATATACATGCTTTGTGCTTTATATCTTCTAAGTATATTTTTTTATGAAAATATAACCAATATTATTTGTACGTATTAGATAATTTGTAAATTGTGTAGATACTATATCAAATAAAAGCTAACTTCGTTAGAATAAAAAGGCATTGTTGCTACTTTAACAAATTATACATAAAATGTGTATAAAGATTAAATTAGAGTATTTCTTTTTAATGTGTTAGATTTTTATTCAATCTTTTAAACATTTAATAAAATAAAAATATGTTCTTTTAGAAAAATAAAAAAATGAGTAAATGGCCCATTCGTTTATATCGATCATTATGTTTGATGTGAAGCCAGTGAACCCTTTTTTTTCGTGATTTGTCACATCGTCACTTTCAACAATTAATAGTTCAATAGGCTTCATGACAAATAATATTTTTTCCCCGTTACACTCTCATCAAAAATCCAATTAACATGCTCGTATGCTTCTACTCTTTGGGCATGTTTCGTGAATTGTTTTCAAAAGGACTTAATTAGTTTCTAAATATAAAAAATATTAGTATTGTATACACACACATAAGAATTTGTTAATATTTAAATAGCTTCTAACAAAAAATTACAATATGTAGGATTTACAAACAATATTATTAATAGATCTAATGATATGTAATGTGTAAATAAATTAACTTAAAATAAAATCTTCACATACGAAAATGTTGCATAATTTTTCAATATTTCGTTAATTTTTAGATTGATTAATTTATGTCTCTATGAAAATTACTTAAATGGTCATATCAAATACAATGATGAAAACACTATTTCTTAAAACAATGAAAATTTTAACGAAGATGAAAATTGAGGTGCAAGAAATGTGGTTCAAAATGTAACGTTTTATGTTTGGTGTTGGTACACATCATGGTTAATTAAAGAGACAAAAATTGCCCTTCATATCTTTTTTTTTTTTTTTTTTGAACGTCAATATCTTCTTACTTTTTGAAGTCTTTTAAGCTATGAAATGTTGGTGATAATAATAATACGATTCGTTGTAACGCATTAGTGTCTTTTCCACACAACATTGATTGTTAACATGTGCGAGTGGGTGCAATATGAGTTTTCTTGGACCACTTTCACTTCGAGTTTCCCACTACACACCGACACTAATAAGAGGCTAATACAAGTACTCAAATAATGTTCAAACTATTCACAACCTAAATTATTAGTTTATTAAATTATAACTATTACTGATAAGTGGAAGAAGGTGAAACGTAAATACATGCCCTTTCGTAGAAAACATCAAACTTATTATTCGATAATGTAACATAATAATAATAATAATATAATATGATAAAGAAAGCATTATATCATGCTATTTATTAAGTAATTTTTTATATGGATTAGTGAACGTTCTATATTTGGTGAGTTCATACCGTTATTTTTGTATTTCAAATGTGTTGTGTCATTATCAATTACTTTTCATGTTTCCACAACGATGTTAAATTTTGAGCGTTTGTTCTTTTAAAAGTTTACTTTAACATGTGATATTAGTTCATGGATTCTTGCTTCAATGAAACCAGGTCTTGAATTCAAGCTTACGTATCATTTTTTTTAAGACATTATGATTTATTTTCACCATATGTTGATCATGGACATGTTGGTGGATACAAACAGGAATGGTATCTTACCCTTTAATATGAGATTATAGATTATTATATTCTATATAACTTGAAGAAAAGAATTGGAATTCAATATATGAATTTTTAGCGTGTTTGGTTGTCTGATCGATGGAATCCAATGAAGTCATAATACTTCAAGTTCGATATTGATGGATTTCACCGGTGGAAGAATTCAATTTTATTTATTATTCTCATAAAATACCAATCTACTCATATTGTATACATATTGAAAAAACAAAATTAAATAATTCAATTAAAAGTTCATATTGAAGTTCTTTTCAGCTCCCTCATACTTCATCTCCTTTAACATATTCTATTCTTTTTAAAATCATCTTGCGAACCGAAGACTAACACTACCGACTAAAACTTCACTTGGTGTCCATGCACAATCTTCTGTGGATCATCTTAATATGTCTTCAATGAACAGTTTTTAATTGTTACCTTACCCTTGAATATAAAAATTGCAAAATAAGTTACCCTTGAATAATTACAAAGGAATACCATCTAAAGTTTTTTATTATTACATCTGTCCACCATTAAAGCAACTTATGTTTTCTTGTAAAAGTGTTTACCAGATTTTCCGGTTTGAAAGTCTTCTAAAAAATGTTTGGAATTGTTTATTAGGCATCAAAACATAATAAGTTAAATAAGTTATTTTTTAGTGTTTTATAAATTTAGTTTCTTTCCTTAATAAGGAGTTTATAATAAATTAAAACGAAACAACTTATGAAAAAATTATCGGTACCATATCGGAATAAGCAAAATATTTTTTTGAATCCAAACAATTAATTGTTTATTACCGTTGTCAAATCGGAATAAGTTAATAAACAATCTCAAACATCCCTCTAAGAGATTCCAATTGTAGGTAACCCTCAAATAAAAATCTTCGAATCAGCAAATCCCAACATATTTAATGAGCCTCATCACATGTTATGTGGTGTGAGAAAAAACATTACATAAACTAATACATTTAAGGTGACCTTATGTTGCAGCTAACTCAAATGAGTGCTTAATGACAAGAATGCAAGAGATGTCACTTGACTACCATTTCAAAGTAGAGCAAGAATCTGGTTCTTCTACTCATGCATTCTTTGGCTTCAACGGTAATCAAACTTGTATTGTTTTTGTGAGTTTGTGAGTCATTACATAAAATCGTATGATCGGTCATCCCAATGGTTTTTTAGGGTTTTTGTTCTTTTATATTTTAAAGTGCTATCAATGGTTATAAATCAAAGTGTAAACTTCTATGTTCCTGTAGGGACTGCTGGAGTTTGGAGAATGATTGCGCTTAATGAGGCTGGAGGATGGAAGGACCGCACTACAGTTGAAGATATGGATTTGGCAGTTCGAGCTAGTCTTAGAGGCTGGAAGTTCTTATACCTTGGTTCTGTAAAGGTGATTGCATTCCATAAAACAGTAGTTATGGACAAAGAAATAACTAAACGTTTGATTTCAAGCATAAACATAGTCATTACTTTTATGTTTTGGTACGTAGGTTAAGAACGAACTGCCAAGTTCATTCAAAGCTTATCGTTACCAACAACATCGTTGGTCTTGTGGTCCAGCAAACCTTTTTAGGAAGATGGTTTTTGAGATCATGACAAATAAGGTAAAATATTATCTATTAGTATCATTTTCCTTTAGTTTCAAGTCTTATATTTTGAATCTTTTACTTTCTTATTCAGAGAGTTACATTGTGGAAGAAGATACATGTGATATACAGTTTCTTCTTTGTAAGAAAGGTCGTAGCTCATATTGTTACATTTGTGTTTTATTGTGTTGTAATTCCTGCAACTGTGATGGTACCTGAGGTCATGGTTCCGAAGTGGGGTACAGTTTATATCCCAACCATCATCACCCTTCTGAATGCAGTTGGAACTCCAAGGTTTTCATTGTCCAAGTCCTAGTCTCTTTACATGGAAACAAATAGTTATTCTTAACTCCATTTTCATTTTCACTTTATAGGTCAATCCATTTGTTGGTGTTTTGGATTCTCTTTGAGAATGTCATGTCCCTCCATCGAACTAAGGCTACCCTCATTGGACTTTTTGAGGCTCAACGAGTGAACGAATGGGTTGTCACTGAAAAGCATGGGGATGCTTTCAAAGCAAAACCAACAACCAAACAACATAAAAAGCTTGGCTTCAAACTAAGTGAAAGGTACTTATTTTGTATAAAAATATATTTACGCGTGTGTGTGTGTGTATATATATATATATATATATATATATATATATATATATATATAGGGTCCGGTTCCGGTGAGGACTCTTTTTTCGGTGAGGACTCGCGAGGACACCTTAAAAGAATTGAAAAAAAATATAAAAAAAATACAAATCATAAAATCGAGAATAGTACTATATCATTATCAAAAAAAAAATTGAAAAAAAAATTTGCATAATTGCAAAACGTAATGATGCAATTTTTCTGCTTTTATTTTGGATCATTATTTCATTATAAAAAAAATAATGATCGAAAAAATTTTTTTTTGAATCTTTTTTTTCTCCTATATAGTACTATGATCCATTTTATTATTTATATTTTTTTATATTTTTTTCAATTTTTTAAGGTGTCCTCGCAAGTCCTCACTTTAAGAAGAGTCCTCACCCGATCCTGATTCTATATATATATATATATATATATATATATATATATATATATATATATATATATATATATATATATATATATATATATATATATATATATATATGGTTATGTTCTTTGATGAACTAAAAAACAAATAAACAAAGAACCAATGGTGATTATTAGATCCAAAATATCAATCTCCACAAAATAGGGTGTATATTTGTTAGTCGAACCCACATTTACAATATTATAGCAAAAATGAGGGCATTCTGTGTCCTTAAATAATGTTAATCATACCCTTCATTTACGCTTAAGAAGGGGAACAATTTCCATGTTTGAGCTTTATTCATAACCCACAACTTATCAATAATTGTTTGTTGTTATAGAGGGTCGGCAATAATTTTTTTTAAATAAATAGAGCATGAATGGTAAATTGAATCAAGTAGTAATTATACTCATGATGGTAAGAATAAAGGTTTCTTACTTTATGCAAGCTATGAAGATTGGTGGGATTCATCAATATTAGTAGAAGTCTTTATGTCAACTGTTATAGGATGATCGATGTAGATACTAGAAAGTTTAAAGTATGAGATTTTGATAACTTCGGTGGAGAATAGTATTTGAAGGAGGTTGGAGGAATATCATATGGGGTAGGAGAAAAAGGAATTACTTGTGTGCCAATAATAGTTGAATAGATGTGTCAGTGAAGAAATTTGTTGGTAATTTTAGTGCTACATCCCTATTTAATGTAATTAGAATTTATGTAAGTGCCAAAAGGGTCTTATAGTAGGATCTGATGATCAACGTTAGGTGTTGCAGAGCACACACTTGCATGATGTGAGTTTGATCCAGAATATGATAAATGGCGGGGTTCAAAGGAAAAAACATTGCATACTAGAAGTATAGTGGAAAGGTAGAAAATAAGCTTAGAAATGGTGTATTTGTCTTATATTGATTTTTCAGCTCAAGCTGGCCTTTAAGCTCCAATAAACAATTTAAAAAGTGATCTCAAACTAACTTTGGTTAGATCGGATAGCATGAGACTATTTTGTCAATCTTAATATGACTTGTCGTATTAGGGTTGAATCTGATTAGCTTGGATAGCAGAAGCTTGAGGACAATTTTATCAGCTTGGGGAGACTTCTCAAATCAAATTCAAACTGATAACTCAAGATGACTTGTTAGTTTAACATCTAGGGGAACTTTAAAATTGTCTATAACTACTTCTAATTTCCAAAACCTGCCATTTTTTCATCTTATCCAATTTTCATATATTATGATTATAAATAATCGCAATATGCCTTTTTTTATCTTCCAAGAATTTGAAAATTCATTGAACAACTACAGTACATTGCTTTCCTTTTCTGCCTAAGAATGAAAATGCTTCTTGTAGATTATACTATATTAAAGTTCGTGTTAACCCATACATAAGCTACTCGTTATCAATAAGAATAATGAACATTACATGGTGCACCAAGATATCTAGGAACAAGTTGATTATCAAACTGCCCTGTTTTTCTCCATAATTCTAACACAATTAATGCATAAGTTTTAATTAACATCACGAGATACTGAGGTGTTAACGGATAGGAACATAACATCAGTATGCTTTGCGTTCATTGATAAAGAAAATAGGTGTGGCATTTGGTGAAGAACTGGCTACCGTGTTTAGAGTTGAGATAAGATATTGATTGATGACATATCATGTGAAAGACTTCTTGCAGTTAAATTTTTAGATAAACTAGAAGCATAACCCCATTGGTGTTTCTTGAAGCAGAACTTGCAAATGCGATTAGCGAACTCTAGAAACATATAAGTATTTTCATGGCATTAGGTATAATATAAGTGATCCATGTTACTAAGGGAACTTATTCCCCCTTTAAACCTAGTAGTGACCAAGATAATATCTAAAGAAGAGCGTGTGGTATCATGTATATTTCTTCAAATATCTTGCCAGTGATGGTAACACCAATGATAGGAATAAGATACCAATGTAGTAGATATGCTCAAACATGCTCATATCATGAGTCAATGTGTAGACGAATTATGATTAGCTAGTATTGTTTTTTTTTATGTTGACCTATTAATATATCATTGAAATCACGAAATGCGTAGGATTAATTAAGCCTACTACTAATCTCAAATAACTTGTAACTCATATAGGAAGGCGCTAATGGTTTGAATTTTTTGTTAACACTTTTTGTGTAAGGTATATACCAATCAATCTTAATAAGCTAACTATGAAGTGGGGTATCAAGCCATGAGAAAATTCTATATCTCATTCCATCTAAGATAGACAAATCATTGATGTATTTCAGGGGTAGAGGTTCTTTAGAAGTAGGACATATGTTCCTCATTTTTTTTTCATTTGCATTAATCCTTGCTTTTTGCAAATTCCGTTTTAATATCAATAAGAAGTTTTACCGATTAGCCTACAAATGTAGGTGCATATCTCTATGATATCTTAGCTTTAAACCAACTAAACTTATATAGGTCCAATATATATAATTTAATCCCTCCAAAATGTTGGAAGTAGGCTAAATTATTTTGGATTTGGTCATTCATGGTGGATATCTAAGTTGATAAGATATTGGGAGAAAATTAATGAACATACGGTTTACCATGATCATCAAAGTAAAAAAAAAGTTACAGGCTAGGTAACACGATTCTATGAAGGTATGTGGTTTTGTCACTGTCTGGTAAGTGAAATAGAGGGTTTTATACATCATGACATTGTTGTGGGAGGAAAAAACAATCATGTGTATATGAATTATGATGGCATGATTGTTTGGTTACGAAGTGTAATCAAGTTGTTTTCTATATGGATGGTCTTCTGAGTTTCAACAAAAAAAAAAGTTGGCACGATAGTGTGGTATGTGGCCTCGATTGGGTGGCCGAGCAACAAGGTATATGAAATGGCGATAAGAAATGAAATGAAAAGATTGTAAACTTAATATAAAATAAATGATAAATGTTCAATAATAGATAACTAATAACATTTAGAATCCCAAAATATGGATCAATGTGGATTCGATTTTTGTTTTCCGGGTTTATTAATAAGAAAATGACAAGTCGATTTGAATTAAAGAAAACATAAATATATTTATATAAACACATAACCAATACTTTAATACCATGTTAGGATCCAAGATTATGTACTTTTGTATTGATTGAAAAGGAACCCAAAAGAGAGAGCATGAACTTTTTGTATATATTGGCAAAGAAAATGATACGAAAAAGTAAACTTAAGATCTATTTATACCTAATTTAGGTTAACAAAACAATTTTATTTGTATAATCTAACAATAAAAATATATGAACCCCTACAGGCTTCTTGTGCTAGAGCTTTCTGTGGGCCTTATGCTCTTCGTATGTGCTTCATATGATCTTGCATTTGGGAAGTATCGATACTACATTTACCTGTACCTACAAGCTGCAGCTTTTGTCATTGTTGGGTTGGGTTATATTGGCACTGAGGTTCCAAACACCTAGATGATGTTCTTGATTCAACTTCCATTGATCGACAATCACATTATGCTTGTGCCATGAGCAGGTTATCATTAGCTACACCACACAAATGTTGTTAAGAAATGCAACTTTTTATTTACTTCTTTGATTGTTACATTTGTATGTATATGGAAAATGATGATAGTGTTCCATACCAAGAATTAAAAAAAAAAACAAAAACAAGGAAGAGAAGCAAAGAATTGGGTGTGGCTTAATGAAAGGTTATAAAGTAGCAAGCATGTTTGTAATTATTGATTTTGTAGGTTTAGGTTTTCAATTTTGATTCATGTTTGCCTTGAATGTAATTTTGTATTTATTTAAAGTTATTAGAGTGATTATTAATTATGTCAAACAAATGTGGCTTTTTCTCAATTTTGTAATTTTGGTGTATGTACTTTTGGAAAAAAAAAATAAAAGCAATAATTTATCAATATTTAACATTAAAAACTAAAAAAAAATCCAAAAAAATAACTAAAAATTTATAGTTGTGTATAAATATCCATATACGCTTTTAGAGCATTACAATGGTAAATTTTGGCACTTTTCGGTTTAGTTGTTAGAAAAAAATAAAGCCTTAAAAAAGAAAAACTAAAATATAAAAAAGTAATGTGTTTAAAAAAGAACTTTTTTATACATGTTGGTATATTTATTTTTTTTTTTAATAATCTAAAGTTAATATGTATCAATGAATATACAAATGCATGCATGCATTTTCATATTTTGGTATGTAATGTATCGATACATATCGACTTTTTTATTCAAAAAGAAACAAATATACTAATATTTATACTTTTTATGCTTTACTAAGTTATATACATGTTGATATAAAAAACCAAAAAAAAAAAAACAATACATGCATAGCGTATTGATGCATATACATATTTTATATATTTTTTAGAACTTTATTTTTTTCAAAAAAGAGCACTAAAAAGGTTAAAAGTTATCATTTTTATGCTCTAAAATAATGTATAGATATTGATATACTAATACAAATTTTAAAAAGTTTTTTAAAAATTTTAATGTTGAACTTTAAGTATTAAGAAATGGTTAATGTCTTATAAGGGTAAGAAACTTTATCATATATAAATATTCCGTTACTTATATATTTTTTGTACATATATGACCATTAAACTACTTTTTGTACACATATAACTATTAAACTTGTTTTTTCTGTATACATTTAGTCATTTATGTTTAATGGTTATATGTGCACAAAAATAAAAGTTTAATGATCATATATGTAAAAAACATAAATGACTAAATGTGTACGTGGGAACAAAGTTTATTACCCTTATAAGACATTAACTATTTGGTAAAATAAAGTAAGTCAGCAAAAATAAAGCAATTTGTTGTTTATGAAATGGAAATCTCCAATAAAGTCCTAATATTTTCGCTCAGTTTATGAAAAAGTCTCAAATTAAATTTTATTTACAAAAAAGGACAGAAAATCGGCTAATATATTCAAATTAGCCCCGTTTAACCTTTTCAGCAGGTTATCTTACCACGTGGAAAGTCTACATGTTTTATCTTCAATAAAGTCTCAATATTTTAGTCTAGTTTACGGAAAAGTCTCAACATGTTTTATTTTCAATAAAGTCCTAATCTTTTGGCTCAGTTTATGGAAATGTCCCAATATTTTAGCTCAGTTTTACTTGGAAAACATTATGTATTTTTACATGTATTTACGCTTTTAATAACATATTTATATGTTTAAAAATATATTTTTACGTATTTATAAAAATAGTTAAAAATAGCGTATTTGATAACATAAAAAGCCTAAAAAATACGTCTTTAATAACGTATTTATACGTATTTAATAACGCAAAAATAATTAAAAAATATGTCAAAAGTAAAATCGATGTATAAATACATTTTATAAACGTATAAATACGTAAAAAATACGTTTTATTCATGTATCTATTCCAAATGACGAATATGGATTTCAGTAAGTTTGCTTAGAGGGATTAGACAGACAGATATGGATTTTGGTAAGTTTGTTTACTTGGAAAATATTACGTATTGTTTACATTTATCTACGTTTTTAATAACGTTTTTATATGTTTAAAGATGTATTTTTACGTATTTATAAAAATATTTTAAAATAACGTATTTAATAACGTAAAAAACTTAAAAATATGTCTTTAATAACGTATTTATATGTCTTTTAATAACGTATTTAATAACGTAAAAATAATTTAAAAATATGTAAAAAATGCGTAAAAAGTAAAAACGATTATAAAATACTTTTTATAAACGTATAAATACGTTAAAATTACATTTTATTCATGTATTTATTCCAAAGCGATATATAAATACCTTTTATAAACGTAATTTTTTCAACTAAACTGAGTCAAAATGTTCGGATTTTTCCAAAAATTGGGCCAAAATATTAGGGCTTTATCGAAGATAAAACATGTTGAGACTTTTCCGTAATTTGTGTCAAAATATTAGGACTTTATTGAAGATAAAACATGTTGTTAGCTGCTGAAAAGGTAAAAAATGTTAGTTTGAAAACATTAACCGGTTTTTTGTCTTTTTTTGTAAATAAAAATTAATTTAGAACTTTTTCATAAAGTGAGCCAAAATATTAGGACTTTATTGGAGATTTCCCTTTATGAAATATGAAAACTAAATGGCATGTAATACTTGGAAATTTTTTTGATATGATTCATCTAGTAGTGTGACGATACTGTAATTTGGAAAGTATATTGCTTAAAAAATGAGAAGTAACATGATCTGTAAATTAATGGGTTATAGAAATGATTGTTTTAGGAAATGAAACATAAATGTTGATTATATAAATTGTAATTAGAACTCTTATTGATGACAAAGCCATTGATACAGTCAAAATAATAAAACCTCACTACTTTAATATTTGGGTAAGTAATGTCGAACCAAGGAGTCCGTAGTTGATGCTTTGTGTCTAGAAAATCATCCAACTATAGTGTCACTCTAAAGTCTAGAGAATCGCAAACACTTGGAATAAACCAAACCAAACTGAAATCAATTGCAAAAAAGTAAAAGATTATTATTCTGGTGCTCATGCAACTACAGATTAGAGACAAACTGAAATCAAAATAACTTCCTTCGATTAAAACCAAAAACTGTAAACAAATCGTTCCAAACTAAAAATCGTTACTACCAACTACCAAAACTACTACCCATGAACTACATGAGTCAAATGATTCTCCTGAGATCAAAAAGTAAACGTCAGGTAATCAGAGAAATTCTAAATATTAGGAATACTCTAACACTGAATTGATATCAAACTAATAAAACCAGTTAAAAAGCCAGAATCATTAACATATGATCTAAACTACTGAAAACAAACCAAAATGGACGAAACCAGGTTTGAGATCCAGAGAATACTCGATGGATGTTGTGGAATATCGACTGGAAACCTCTATTTATAGTGGTAGAATCGAATACTTCGCGGCGCCAACAGCCTCAGACAGCGCCGACAACTAACTGTTTTCCCGATATCTCGCTTTTTGAATTAATCTGAATTACGGGGTTATCTCATCATGGTGTCGCAAACTTCTAATATTAGTGTCGCTAACTTCTCGATCCTTATCTTCTCATTTTCAGCTTATCCTTGTTCCATTTTTACTTCTAATTCCTGCAATTTAGTGCATTTTCCTCCACAAACAACTTCCAAGGAAAATGAGTGTATTCAATAGAGTTACAACATTTATTCAACTAAAATACACCAAATAACACGTAATTAATCCGAAACGAAAACGCATTATCAGTTAACGTTAATATTGAATAGGTTTGATGCAAGTTTTGGATTGCAAGGAAAGTGGATTTGAGATGAAATTGCTACCTAGTCTCCATAAGTGGTACATATGGAGCTCTTTACTTGGGTGCATGTCACAATTACTTGTTTATGACAAATGATTTTATTATGAAATCAAATTCATATATAATGTTTCCATGTATTGCTATGTTATCTTATACTTGGTATAATAAGAATATCATGAATCATGGCATAACATCTTTTATGGGCGGAATAAATTGCATAAGAGTGCTTGTGTATATTCATGTATTTATATCAGCATATGTATGTTTTTGCATTTGGTCGTATGTTCATGTATTTATATCTCAATGAGGGGATGGTGGCATTGCCATGCCAATTATAGATCGGAGTTGCAACTTTGGGAAGAACAAGGTCATTACGAATTGATAAGTCATCCTAAATGGTAAAGGAGTTGGCAACTCTAGCAATAGGGGTGTGTAATCCCCAAACTAGTAAATCCTTTGAAAGTATGCGTTGCATTACATGACATTGTATTGTATTATGCATGAAAAATTGTCATGTTTTATGAAAAGTATTTCAAATGAATTGGAATAGAATTGAAATTTATTAAATGCTTTTGTGTTTAAAACATATTTATCTCATGCTACATAAGTCTTACATATTTTATTTTACGTGACATGTATTGAATTCTAGAATCTTCCTCCACTATAATGTATTACATTTTCCATTAGTCATGTATATTTTTAATTGGAAGGGAAATAAATATGAAGATAACATTAAAAACCAAAACTAGTAGCATTACCAACAGCATGGAAATTAAGAAAAACAACTAGAAAAAAGAAAATCCAAATCCAAATTTGACAAGTCAAAACAAAACCTCCTAATGCATGGCATATGTTAAACCCTCAACACAAAATTTGAGTCTATGGCCATTATTCAAGAAAAAAAAAACCTTTTACATAATAATTTTATTGATTACCACATTCCGCATGGACATTCTCATCCTCAAAACTCTTCCATCATTTTGTGAATGCAAATCTAGTAAGGTTCCACAGGCTTCCTGAAGTTTGCTCCTGCGTACACTGCTTCTGAACCCAACTCTTCTTCAATTCGCAAAAGCTAATTCCACCAACAAGACACAGCATTTCGTTAATTTAAAAATAAAATAATAATAAAAAGTCATCGTTTTTTCAAAAAGGACACAAAGTTTTCAAAAAAGTTCAATTTTGGCACTGTTATTTTTTTTTCAATTAAATCACTAACTTTTTAATTTTTCTCAATCAAGTCACTATGTTTTCAATTTTGACCACTTGACCGGTCAACCAGGTTGCCAGCTGATGTGTCATTCTTGATGATGTGGCGTTGACATGACACCAAGGTGTCAAAATTGAAAACATAGTAACTTAATTGAAAAAAATTAAAAACTTAGTGACTTAATTGAAAAAAAAAATAATAGAGTGTCAAAACTGAAATCTTCAATTCGCAAAAAGCTAATTCCACCAACAAGAGATTTCGTTAATTTAAAAATAAAATAAAAAAGGCATAGCTTTTTCTCAAATAATTTATTAAAGATGATTTAAATTTAAAAAAAAAGGAGAAAAAAATCAACCTGGTTGTACTTGGCAAGACGCTCAGACCTGCATGGAGCTCCAGTCTTGATTTGACCCTGTTGGTTCCATTACAAAATTAAAAATATTTAATTTTTCATTATTTGCGTATATAAATATTTAAGATTTTTCAAAGTAAAAAATATCACTATAAAAACTGATAATTAATTAATTAATTACCGTTGCCAAACCCACGGAGAGATCGGCAATGAAGGTGTCCTCGGTTTCACCACTGTAACATATTAAAACCGTAATTATTTCATGAATGTTTATTATTTTATAATAAAAAAAAAGTAAATCGGGGATTTTTTTTTAGAAATTATTTTTATACCTGCGGTGACTGGCCATCACACCCCAACCAGCATGCTTGGACATTTTCACGGCTTCAATACTCTCAGTCACGGATCCAATTTGGTTAACCTAAAAAAAATAATTATTTTTTTTATCGATTGAGTTATTAAACTATGATTATACAATAAGAAAAAAACAGTGTACGTTATGTTTTTCTGTATTTTTTCTTTTCTAAAAACCAAGAAAAATAGTTTCTTTAAACAGTTAAAATAGGTAGATTGGTTCAATTTCTACAGAAAGTAATCAAGTAAAAATATCAATTTAGCCACTAAACTATCTATAACAATAAAAAAAAACTAGGTTTAATTTCTATATTTTGCGTTTTTCTCCAAAACCATACAACCAAGAAAAAAAAATTAACAGTCAAATAGAATAGTTAATTTGGGTAGATCAATAAAAGAAAGTACTTTCACAAGTTTATCAATTTAGCCACTAAATTATTATTATAACAACAACAAATTTAGTGGTTAAATTATAAAGATGAAGATACATTGTGCTTTTTTTTTTTCATTTTTCCTTTTCTTAAAACCATTTGAAAAATACTTTTTATAACAGTTAAATACCTTAAGAAGAAGAGCATTGCATGTCTTTTCATCAATTGCCTTCTTAACTCTCTGTAAAAAAAACAAACATCAAGTATTAAATTAAATAAAGATTTAAAGAATAAGAAAATAAAACGGTGAAATTCTGACCGTTGGATTTGTGACCAAAAGATCATCTCCAACAATTTGTACTTCTTCACCACATTCAGCAGTCATCTTAGCATAATGCTCCCAGTCATCTTGGTCAAATGGGTCTTCAATAGACACAATTGGGTACTCACTCACAAATGACTTGTAAAGATCTTTCAATTGTTCTCCTGAAATCTTTTCTTTTCCATCATTGTTCTGTAAAACAAAAGCGTACATTAAAAAAACATTAACAATTACAAAAATGGCAACGTACTTTTATCTTCTACCAGTTTGGCCAATGTACTTTATATGTTACATAAAGCAATGTAAGTAAGATGCTATTATGGTAAAAAAAAAAAAGTAGATTGTTATTTTATGTAGTTTTTTATTTAATGATAAAACAAAATGAGTAATTTACCTCTTCCTTGAAGTTCAAGTCATAGGTTTTGCCTTCCTCACCATAAAATTCAGAGGCAGCAACATCCATTCCAATGACAACCTGTAAAAATAACAGATTAAATTGTTTATTTATACTTGAAAATATTAGAGTAAATTACAATTTTGGTCCCTGTGGTTTACACCAAATTACAGTTTCGGTCCGAGTTTTAAAAATGTTGCATCGGTGGTCCCAATGGTTTCTAAACCTTTCACTTTTGGTCCTAATGGTTTACAAATCTTTCAATTTGGGTCCCTATGGTTTCTAAACCTTTCACTTTTGGTCCTAATGGTTTACAAATCATTCAATTTGGGTCCCTATGGTTTACACAAACAGTAACAGAGGGAGGGACCAAAAGTGAAAGATTTAGAAACAAATGGGACCAAAAGTGAAAGGTTTGGAAACCACAGGGACCATCGATGCAATATTTTTAAAACTAGGAACAAAACTGTAATTTGGCATAAACGACAGGGACCAAAATTGTAATTTACTCAAAATATTATTTAGTTTGCAAAAAGCAAAGAAAATAAGAAAAAAAGAAGACAAGTGTGGCTTATATCTAAGTTACCATTTCTGTTTGAAATAGTGAACTTAAAGTAGGCCATATGTGAGTGTTACTCTAATATTTAATGTAGAAATTTTAGTTTAATTTTGAAAGAACTTAATAAAGAAAAACAAGAAAATGATGTTTTTCCAATTTCCATCAAGTCCTGACTTTTTTTATAAATTTGCCCTAATTTATTTTTTCCTTCGTCATTTTCTATAATATTTTTCAACATCTTTTATCCGGAAAAAAATTTCTAGATAACACTTAATAGGAAAAAAATGAAGCCTAAACGTATTTTGAAAAATATTGGCTTTCAACTATTACCTTTCCTGTGTATCCAGCTTTAGCAATTGCTGTCTTGAGCAATTCAAGACCCTCCTTGTTTTCCTAAAATTCAAAAAGAAAAAAAAAATGAAGTTAGAAAAATATGAAAAACTAAAAGGTGAGAGAAAAAAAAAACCCCATTTTTTATTTACCTGAATATTAGGTGCAAAGCCACCTTCATCACCAACATTTGTTGCATCCTGACCATATTTCTTCTTGATCACAGACTGAAATAAGATAATAAAAAATTAGTAAACCTGATACCAAATAAAAAATAAAATTGTAAAAAAAATATTCTATTAACCTTCAAGTTGTGATATACTTCAACACCCATCTTCATGGCTTCCTTAAAGCTAGAAGCACCAATAGGGAGAATCATAAACTCCTGAATGAAAAAAAATGAACTTGTAAGAATCTTTTACATAATAAATGTCCAAAATACAACAAAAATAGTATATAATAAATCAAGAAATACCTGCATGGCAAGTTTGTTTCCTGCGTGTGATCCACCATTGATGACATTGAATGCAGGTACTGGCAAAACCAAGTTCTTGTTTCCAGCCAAGTTGGCAATATGCTGCACTCAAAAATGTTTCCAGTTAAACAAAAATATAATAATAATCACAGTAAGAGAAAAAATAAATTAAGTACGATTTTATATTACCTTGTAAAGGGGGATTTTGAGAACAGCAGCTCCAGCCTTGCAGAGTGCAAGAGACACAGCCAAAATAGCATTGGCTCCAAGCTAAAAAACAATAATGGTTAAATATGAAATAACAAAATCAAACAATGTAAATATGTATAATATTATATGATATTATATATACCTTTTGCTTGCACCAGCCCCACTCGTTTTGAGTTCCATCAAGTTGTTGAACCATGAAGTTATCAATGCCGGATTGATCTGTTGGGTCCTGTAACATGAAAGATATGTTAAGATCGGAATATTGTCCACAAAGTGGACATTAAGGTCTTAATTACAAGTATAAAATCAAAGAGGATTGAGTTGAGGCTTTTGAACAAACCTTGCCTACAAGAGCTGGGCCGATGATTGTGTTAACGTTTGCAACAGCCTACTCAAAGAAAAAAATCATATCAGCATTGTTTTGATCTAATTAATACATGAATAAACAAACGGTGTCGATTAATACAAACGGTTTACCTTGGAGACACCTTTTCCAAGGTAGTCTGAGCCTCCATCTCTTAGTTCAAGAGCCTCGTAGATACCTACAAGACGTGAATTGTATTTATATCATTTAACCATGTCCAGAATGAAGTAGAAAATACATGATTCATGTGCATCTGACACTTCAAATAAGGAAGAAAATACAGTCATGTGTCGATTGTGAGCGAGATCTTACCGGTGGATGCACCACTGGGAACGGCAGCGCGGGCCAATGTGCCATCGGAAAGAATAATATCAACCTACATCACATCAAAATTACCGCCCAAGTTTAGTAGAAAGGAACTTGCTCCAGTACAGATCGAGACACAGATAGTAGCTTTTAACTTAATTTGAAGTTGATTATCTTGATTTAAGTTAGATATGTATTTAGCAATCGATTAAAACTCGAGTCAAATCATGGATCCAAGTAATATTAAGATCGATAACAAAAGTTGATGTAAATTTTCTACTTGATGCAAAAGTATCTGCTTCAGACATCGACGATCTAAGCAAGTCAAACGTAGTCACTTAAATTAGCATCGAATCTTTGAAAAAAAAATTAAAAGAGTTAAACGAAAGTGAAAGCTCGTTAATATAATGAAAGTCACCGATTGAACATAGAAACTTATCTTATCGTCAAAATCTCAGAAAAACGATTTCAAAAAACAAAATTACATGATATGTTGAGAGATCTAAAAGAAAAACAGACCTCAACGGTTGGATTGCCTCTGCTGTCGAAGATCTGTCGTGCTTTGACTGACTTGATGGTGGCCATAGTTGTTCTTCGAGATTAAGATCTAAAGAGAGTTGAGAGAGATGGGTTAGGTGAAATGAGAGATATGGAAGAATCGAAGTGAAGCACGCCGTGTATTTGTACAAGTGTTGAGCTCAATTACAGCCGTCAGATCAGCGTGATTTGAAAGCCAAAAGACCGATGTCACGGTTATTTGTAATACTAACCTTCAAGTTTAGTGGTGTTTACAATCCTAATGATGATGCTAAACAATATTTGCATTTTGACCCCAAAGTGATGTCTTTTTGACCTTTCCTACACCTAAAAGGCATGAGGTCCCTTTTTAGGTGGAAAGTACGGCGTGCCCTTTTTTCTTGGTTTTTCCTCACGATATCGACATTTTGGTCTCACTATACCATGATAAAGATTTAAAAAATAGGCATAAAAACAATTGAGTTGGTACGAAATGTATGAGTATCATTTTACATGTTTTGGGTTCTACTAAGTAGGAGGCCTTGTTTAATTTGTGTATTTATGTTACTTACCAGGTTTTCCCAATGAAGTCGGTTACCCTCATCTAATAAGTTGTATAAATTGACTATTTAAGATGAGTTGGCAGATGGATACCATACGTGGACTCCTACATGGCAAAACAAATTTTAACTCCCCTTTTGTAACGTCTTCCTCCTCACAAATTTGCAGTTACCATTTTTCTCTCTCACACAAGAATGTTAACATCCTCAACAAAATCAAGCTCCAACGGGGTTTCACTAGGCAAGAAGAAGGGCATAATTACATACTAGTGTGGTGATGTTTTCCCTAGTTTCACGCACACTAGATAACTTAATAAATAAATTTTAGGGGTGCCCTAATTATAAGGTAATATTAAAACTAATTTATTTCAAATTTATAAACTTGTTCATGTAATTGGGGTTGCCCTAACCTACCTTATTTTGTAGGTACCTTGACGTAATTGTGGGTTTTTCAAATGGGTTGTTGACGATCAACAACAAAAACTCAAATGAACACCTACCTAATACAAAGAAAAGACGGGTGGTGGCATAGATATAGATGATTGTAGGGTTGTTGGTAGTTAGATTGTTCATGCTTCTTTTAGTAATATCAAAGATGTAGTAAAATTGGGGTTGTTTTAGTATTGGTTGTTTTAGTAGTGTTTGAATGTTTTTAGTAGTGTATTTGTAGTGTTTGAATGGTTATGCATTGTTGTAATCAGATCGCTTTGAATGGTTAAAAATATATTTGAATGATTATGCACTCTTGTTGTGTAAATCAGGGCAATTAGGAACAATATAATGTACTTTGTCAAATCCCGACAACCTTAACAATTTACTTTGTCAAATCTAGTCAGCTTTGACAATGTATTTTGTCAAATCCATACAGCTTTGACAATAAGGATGGTGGCATTGATGCAATGTTGTTTGAATGTTTATACACTTTTGTAATCAAAATTTGAAAGTACATTGTACTAAATGGTACAAAAAGTGAAAATATGATGTACTGTTTGGTTTTCAAGTGATAATTAAACAAAAAATAACTACAATTTGAACATAACATAATAAGGAGGTGTATCTATTGCATAAAGTTAAATTACATAATACCAATATGCAGCAGTCATCCTTTGTACCAAAATGCCTAAAGAGTTCACAAAATAAGCAACCTAAACGACAACAAAGAACAAGTGGATGTACCCTACAATCAATGAGTGTACCAATATACATGTACCAAAATGTCGAGAAAAAAAAGTTACAACATATATCATCCCCGTTACACGTCTACACCCCTCTTTTACCTAACCAACTGCTCCAAGATGACTGGATTTGTAGTTGACGAACCACAATATTTGTCATACACAACCTTGTTAAGCTTTTGCAAGAGTATCCTCTTATATGGTTTATTTATTATCCTCAATGGGAAATCTTTATATCATTTGTCATCACCCAAATTTCCCACGTCATCATTAAGAACCTGTTGTTGGTCAACATCATCACCTTCATGAGTAACACCATCAACATCATCAACAACACCATCATCTTCATCATATGAATTACCTTCAACCTCATTTACATCTAGAGTATAAATGCAATTAGACCATAAAAATGAACAAAACGACTGTAAGAACAAAATAAATAAAGTCTTACCAGTTCACCTGTTGGCATGACATTCAATTCTAGTTGTACCCCTGTCATACCTTTTATTTCTGCCATACTATATCCAGCTTCTAGCAACATTGCAATGTCTTCATGATCTAGTTTCACCTTCTATGGGAGAACATCCTTATATCTGCCTTCATTAAACTCAACTTGACTTACATCATCCTCATTGCCCCTATTATCAAATTATGTAGCATTTTATTGTGTTTTATTTGAAAGCTACCATGTTTTAAAATTTCATCCATCCCTTTTCAATTCCATCATTTATTAATTAAGTTCACTACCAACACTAGCACCTTTATCAACTGCCTTACCAGTAATAACACTTGGACCTTCTCGGATAACACTAACAACTTCATCAACTAGTTCATCACCAACAATAGCAATTAGACCTTCTCGCACAACACAAGCACCTTCATCAACTTGTTCATCACCGATAGTAGCACTTGGACCTTTTTTCACAACACTTTTTTGAGTATCAAAATTCTTCGTACCTGATATAACACCAAGCCTCATCACGCTTTTAGACCATAAAGGTTAACTAGGTGTTAGAATACAGGGTTTCAAACATTGAGTATCAAAATTCTTCATACCTGATATAACACCAAGCCGCCTCACGCTTTTAGACCATAAAGGTTAACTAGGTGTTAGAATACAGGGTTTTAAATATTAATAACTGAATCACTTGGATAATTCAAGGATCGTGTATGCAAACATTTTCCAAAATATATGATTTCGACCCTATAGCCTGGGGTGTCACAATATCAGATTCGGGATAATCCAAGAACGTAATAATATTGGTTTCAGGCTAAATCAAAGATTCAAAACACTTAATACCTTCCAATCATTTGCGTTTTTAGAGACATAATTAAGGAAAAATAAGTCATTTTTCTTTTTCGATTTCACTGTAAACTTCCAGCAACGTTTAAAATACTATATAAATGACGGCCAAGAGATGGGAAATACGCCCACTTCATTTTGGGCATTGCCCCTAGACCCCGTCAGGGGCGCTTCCCCTCTGAACCTCGTCCCCAGGGTCAAGTAACATGAGTGCAACTGATGTTATCAATTACTAGTAATGTTAAGACATGTGATTAAACAATGTCTATGTTATCTAATAGAGCATGGATGGACTGAATCTGGACAAACTAGAACGTAGTAGATTGCGACGCCATGTGACAGATAACGCTATGCGTAGACCTTGAAACCTGATGTGGTTGGCCATGATTCATGGAACGCGAGTTATTCAGAGGAGGAACGTGATGTGTGGTGTTGTCAGAAAAACTTAAGTTGATGTGGTTGGTTGAATGATATACGGAAGCATTTAGTTGTATATATGAATGAACAAACGGTACTTAAGCTGTGATACGCAATAGTCTCATGTGATTTTGATAGTTGTTAAAGCGAAAGGATAAGCGGACAGATTAGCTTGGACTTGTGACATCTACAACATCACTAATTTGAGTACATGCTACCACACTATATTGGATAAATGTCTTTGTTAATATAGTTGTGTTTATGTACTATATATGGTAATGTCTAATGTATTGTGATGATAAAGTATTATGTTGTGGTTTGTATGCCGAATAATATTATCTTAAATTTGGAGCCTAGATCTCCTAGGTTAATAGTCAACGAGAACAGTGTATCGTTATGAAGGGTTAAGAGTAGGTGTAAACCTACATACCTTGTGGAGATGGGACACGAATTGTCCATGAATAGGGGTGTGACAAAAAACCGAAACCGAATAACCAAACCTGTTACACCCTGCTAAAGCGAAAACACGGAACATGACAGTACAAAAGGGTCTCATAGCAAAAGTTAAAGACAACACCAACCATAGTATTTTAAAAGTATTACAATTTACAAAGTTTTGAAACAATTTCTAATAAAATTACAATATGATTGAAAAAGAACACATGCGTAATGCTTCTACAAGTGATGTGTCTCTAGGTGCCACTTACTAGAAGATTCCTGAAAAGCATGAAAAATGAGGGTCAACTATAAAAATAGTTGGTGAGTTTCACAGGTTTGAGAGTATGCATAGCCTTGAAATCACAATATATGTTCCAAAAATGCCTTGTCAAAGTGAATTATTTCATACGCAATTCGATCATAGCCATGATCAATTGAAAAATAAAGCTTGAGTCCACAACCAATCCTAACGACCAGACACCCCTCCAAATCATGTTCTATCGTCAACATGTAAGTCTATTGGTAACATGCACCCACATAGCCATGTGAGTGGGGGTGGTCAATCCCAAATAGCGCTATCCATGTAAACCATCGGCTCAATAATGAGTTAATAGGTTGTGTAAAAGAACGACAGGGGACTTTTGCACACGATAGAAATCTCAAGCATACAACAAGTGCGTATAATTTAAGAGCAAACATTCAAGATCAACCATTTTGCAAAGTAAAAGTCATGCTTTCCACCCCAAAACATAAAATAGTAAAAAGGGGCTGTGAATACTCACAATGATTCGAGATGGTACTAACGATGCCTTGGAATACTTCCACACGTCTCACTACCAATGTCCTACAATGAGGTTACAACTAGTGAGTCTCTAGTGGAAATCTAACACTAATATATTATTCCTACATGTAGAGAAATGCCAGTATTGTTTTACAATTTAGCTTTATACAAGTTTTATCCATTTTTCTGAAATGTATAGATTTTCATAAACTGTTTAGTTCAGGGATAACACTAGGTGAAAAATCCCAAATTTTGTGATATGATTAGTAATGTGTTTTAGCACTCTTGGAAGAGTTTTACAAGCTAAAACTTTAGAAACTGGTTCAAATCATATCTACAATTTTCCAAACTTTATATTTCAGTTCTAATTGAAATCCAATATCTCCATATAACTTCTCAAGAATTTTTGACATGTCTAAGTATTTTTCACCATTTTAATTCATTAAATAATCATAAAATCATGGAAAAATATTAAACAGTTGATAAAGTTCATCAAACTTTGTATTTTTGACCCAACTGTAGGTAAGAACTTCCATATAAAATCTCCTGTATTTTGGATACGTTTTACTATTTTTTGCATAATTAATCACTTGGATTAACACAAATTCATAGAAAATAGTAAATGGTTAAGAAAAATGTTCAATATTTTTGTACAACTGATATACCTTCTGTATGAGTTGGAAAAAATACCAACATAAGTTTTTAAATAGTAGAGTCCGATTTTAGGAATTTTGTGTGTTAAAGCTTAATAATGTCAAAATAAATAGTTAACAGTTGAGTTAGGAGCTTTAACTTTTTTTTTTCTCGTTAAAATGTGTTCATGGATGTCGTGCTCTAATATCAGGATTTTTAGAATAGTTTAACTATTTTTCCCTGTTTAACCCATTATTTCTACCATAAATCACCATTGAATCATGGAAAAATAGAATAAAGTTTTGTAAAATCCTCAAACTTTTTATATACGTATATTATAGTGTCCATAGGCTACGAAAAATATGACTTGTCATTTTTATGTCTCAGATATCGATTCTAGGATTTATTTGTGTTTAATAAAGGTAAAATCTAAAAAGATAGTAAATAGCGACAAAAACGCGTGAAACTTTATGGGGAATGTCCATTAACTTTATAGGTCATCCAAAACGTTTTCTAGGAATTATTGACCTCTGCAACTATTTTATGTGATTTAATGCCTTAGATTCTTGCCAAAATTGTAGAAAATCGAAAAATATGATTTAGCTCTTCAACATTTCCAGTATATTCTTTCATATTATTATGCTCCTGAGATAAATAGGATTTGATCAGAAAACTAGTTTTAGATATTTTTGTGGATTTTTGTTATTGCATGCACATTTTGAAGCTTTTAGCATTCAACTTTGGTTTTTATGACTTAATCCTTAAAGATGAACCCATGCATGAAGGTTTAAACATCATGCATGTGTCTTAGAAGTTTTAAAATCATATTTCAACAAGAATTTATCATGCATGTCACGATTTTTACATATAACACTTGAAAACATGCATTTTTCTTAGATTTTGACATAGATTGGTCATGGAAATTCACATGCATGCAACATTCTTGATGTTTTATGTGAATTTCTACCATCATCATCATCATCAAATTTCGTGGGTTTATTATAACTCATAGTTTGTTTCAAAAGAAAAGGTGTATAAGTGAAGATATGTTCAAAAATCCTTAAGAAAATGCAAGAGATGAAGTAAAAGGAGCTTAGATTCGAGTTTACCTTTGAAAAATCACTTGTATGACCCGATTTTTGGAGCTCAAATAAGGATTTTGGGGCTGAGAATTTCGTGAGGTAGAGAGGAGAGAAGAGAGTTCTTGAGAGAAAAGATGATTGTGTATAGGAAAGGTGAAAGAAGAGAGAGAGATAGTATAGAGAAATGATCCAAATGATGAAGATTTCTTGGTATATGGTGTATGGGGAGATGAGATCTGATTTATGGAGAGAGAGAGAGAGACTCTCTTTATTATTATTATTATTTTTAAATCATATCTTTAGTTTTTATAAAACTCCTTCCATTTTTATAAAATTTTATTAAGGTTTATGACTAGATTTTGGGTTTATTTAACTCCTAAATATTAAATAAATGTTAGAAATCAAAAATTTTCCATTCTAAATTATATTTAATAGTTTTATTATTTAATTGGATATTATAAGCCTCATGGAGATTTTTATAAATTTTTAGATGTCAAAATTTATAAAATTGACTTTTTTAGGCTTTTTAGGCTTTTATGATTTTATTAAAATTTCAACAACTATAATATTGTGAAATTTAGTGATTTCAATTTATTTTAAGTTTTCATAAGTATTTTTAACTGTAAAAGATATTTACAGTCGTGTTTAACCGTTTATTGGCATTTTCTACAGTAGTTGAACAATTCACATGAATTGTAAGAGTCAAGTATATTAGTCATAGATTCTAAGTGGATTCAAGCATCTATGAGGTTTTTGACCTATTATCTACAGTAAGGTCAATGCTATAACGTCTAAGGCAACTTATTTGAGTCAACGAATGACCCGAATGACAGATGTCACTGTGTCTACACGTGCAATTTGGTTTATTTAAATCAAGAACCGATTCGAATTTTGACGGTTGTCACAAAACCGAACCCAATGACGTTTGGGTTATTTGGTTTTCGGTTAATTTGGTTTGGTTAACCGAATAAGCATGACCTTATTTGGCTTGGTTTTGGTTAAATTTTTATTAGTTTGGTTAAACCGAATAAGCAATCAAGTATATTTTTTTACACTTTATATTTATATATTTACACTTTACACTTTACATTCGTTTGAATTAAACAAATAAATGTGGTATATGTATATGTTTTGTTTGGTATTCCACATCGATGCACAAAAAATTATGAAGACTTACTTAGAAAATGGAAACTTAAGAAGGACATCAATGAGTAGTAGAAATTTATCGGCCTTTAAATAGGAAAAACAATATTTTTAAATCGGTTCAACCCGGGTTTCGGACAAGATTAAGTTTTTTGCCAAGTTTTTGTACTTTATAATGAACTTATTTTTTATTTGGTTTAACCGGTAAACCAAACCGAATAAACCGAAACCGATTAAACCGAAACCAATTTAACCGAACCTTATATGGTTTGGTTACGGTTAATTTAGAAATGTTAAAAAACCAAAATAACCGAACCGATTTAACCAAAAACCGAAATAACCGACCGAATAACACCCCTATCCGTGAATCCATGACAATGCCCCACTTTGATGTATAGTGTGATTGGGGGAATGTGCTTTCCACACTTATTAAATGTTAACATGTTGTATTTCTTAATGTACTCATAAAACGTTAGTCTTATTTCTTTGTGTGTTTTGATTATGACATGTGTCTAGGAAGCATTGTCAAAGGATATGGAGAAACTGGAATGGGTTATTGCTACAAGAAGACTCCCTAACGTCTTAGAGACCTAGAGAACAATGTAGCTGATAGATTTGCATAACATTGTATAATGTTACTTCTTTTTCTATGACTATTGTATATCTGTTGTGACATCTAATTATACACCAAACTATTTATGTTCAAAAAGAAAAAAATGTGACAGTTTCCCGTTAAACTTTGATTTTATCATAATTATAAATGGTGTATGAATTGGGTTATTACAAAACCACTCACCCTCGACCTTTCCCCCAAAAATTAAACTAGAGTAACAGGGTCGGCCGAGAGATTTTGGAGGCCCTGTTTAGTTTGATAAATGTAGGCCCAAAACTTGCAAATTATACAAGATACAAAAAGTTTGAAATGTAATGTTTATTTCATATTGTTAATATACTTATTAGACAAACTTTAATTCAAAACATAAAAAAAAAATTCACTTGCTTCTACTTGAATAACGCTATCCTTCTAGTATTCCTTGAGATAAACTTTTCAATTACATCTTCATAGGGAGTGTTGTCCAATAGGTTGTTCAATTACATCTTCATAGGGAATGTTGTCCAATAGCCATCAGCGCCAATCCATTAAGTCGTTCTTGTGTCATGGTAGATCGTAAGTAGGACTTCAATAACTTCAACTTGGAAAAACTTCTTTCTGCGGATGCAACAGTAACATCATCAACATTATCATCTGCAACAGTAACATCATCAACATTTGCACCATCAATATTATCATCATCAAAATTATCATCATTAGCATTAACATCATCAACATTAGCATCATTTACATTAACATCATCAACATTAGCATCATTCACATTAGCATTATTCACATTAACATCATCAACATTAGCACAAAGATTATCTTCATTAACATTTTGGTTTTCATTTTCTGAAAAGTTTGATGTTTGTTTGACTATAAACTTATCAATAGCTCCGGTTTGAGATTTAGTTAATTCTTCAAGTCTTTGTTTTTTCTTACGTTTTTGATATCCCGATTCATGTTTTTTAATTCCAGGAGGCATTCTAAATCAACAAATAATAGTAAACAAATTAGGAAAGAAAACACCTGATTGATTTGGAAATTCTGGTTTGTTGATTTTCTTCAATCCTTGTAGATGTTAGATTTCAACTGCAGAAAGTTCAGTGGAACTGAAGTGAAAAACTGAAAACAAATAGGTTATTAGAAACCGTGTAAAACTGAAAATAATTTTAAGAAATCCTAAAACCTTAAAACACATACATTAATGGTTAATTGGAATTTCAGAAACCTTGCAATTTCTTTCAGAAACAGGCGTGAATCACCATCAATTGCAATTTCTGAATTCTAAAATATGAGACCATTTGAAACTGAAAAGTGAATTAGAATAGAAAGTTAGAAACCGTGAATTAGAATAAGAAAGTGAATTAGAATCTGAATTCTGAAAAGTGAATTAGAATCAGATAATATGAGATTAATGATTCAATTCCAAAAAATCTTAAAACTCTAAAAACTAAAACAAACATACCGATAAGAAATTAAGAATGTTCAATCCAGAAACAGGTTGGCTACGCGTCTAGGCCAGATTAGAACTCGGAAGAATTGTAACCCAGATGTTCAATCCGGCAATCCCGATCAGAATGTCAATCCCGATCACTCGATCAATCCCTTGTCCTTTTGGTAGATTGCAATCGCGATGAGAAAGAATGAATACAAATGTCAAATGTGATTATGCGAATTCACAGAAGATTAGAAAGAAGATGAGAAAGAATGAATGAAAATGCGAATTCGTTTTGAGATTTGAAGAATTAGGAATTGGAATTTACCGTTAAAGAAAGAAACTCAATCGTCTTCATCGCTGTCTTCATCCTGATTTTTCGAGATTGATTCACCCGAGATTGGTGGGTGAATCAATTGAACCCCATGATTATCGCATTCAGTCATTCACGCTTCACGGCTACGCCTGGGTGAATCAATCGAACCCCATGATTATCGCATTCAGTCATTCACGCTTCACGGCTTTGCCTTCCCGCTTTGGCAGCTTTGTATTTCACGTAAGTTTACGTTGACGGACTAGAATAGGACTCTAGGTATAATAACATGCTACTAAAAATTTGGGCCCCTCATAGATTTTGGGCCCTGTTCACATGCACCACTTGAACACCCATTGGGCCGGGCCTGTAGAGTAAGATCCACCATCGCCCCCAAGTTTCTGAAGAAAGGACACCTCGTACAATATCAGAGTCCTACGGAACCGGGGTCCCATGGGACTTTTTTGACACCTGTGAGAACTACATTGACACAATGATATTAATGACAAGATGATATATATGCAGCTTACTGGAGGGTTCCTTGAATATCTGTTAGATATTGTATTATGATACCTTCCTCCTTTATTCCTTATTATATTGGTTAGTCTTAGTGACATCCTATATGATGATGTCCTTTTATCAATGCCTCAAACATTTAAGGGCTATTTCTATTTTCATCTTTTTCCTCTTTTGTTTATCCATTTTTTCTTTGCGACAATAATCCTGAAAATATGTGAAAATAAACCCTGATGAATAAGAAAATGAATTAATCTTAGTTTCCATTTACATAATCCTCATCCATCGTAAATTATAGTATAACAATACCTTTATTCATATTTTTTTACGTATTACGTTTATTCACTAAAAGGCAAACAGAGAGTAGCTCTTCCTTATTAGGCGGATGTTGCACTTTTACTTTCAAGTATCAAATATTAACTCTACAAGAGGACCCCCCCCCCCCCCCCTCCCTCTATTATTAGCGGTTAATTAACTTTCAAAATACCAACATAAGTAATAACGTCGCCTTGGAACATTTTTCTAAATAAGATCAATGTTTTTTTAAAGCTGTAACAAGGTTTTACAGTAAATTTATTCATTATTAGAAGTCATCTCTAAGTACGTTAAATTAAAATAAACAAATACCATCTCAACCAAACTGAATTACTTTTTAATAATTTGTTTGGTCCGAACATGATCTTATCTCGCAAACACTCTAATTCTCGTTCAACTAATGAGCTAGACACAAATTTATTACTACATATTTTATGAATTAGCTTGGCTTTATTTTGTCGTTACATGAGAATGGATCTCTTGTTCAAGTTGCTCTTCATCTTTGGTGTGACTCGAATATCCATTATGATACCAAGCATATACGGACATAATCTCATTTGTGCAATAAATGTGAAGAATAAATTGCTTTAAATGAAATACACCAGTCTCATATGACCAAATAACTTATACTTTTAGTCTCTCTCTCTCTATATATAAATTTATGCTATGAAGGAGGCATAAGGGAATATAAAGTCCATTTTTAGCAATATTTTCCATTTTAGGTTGTAAATTTCATTTCTAGTTCCTTTATTTAAATATTCCTCATATGGAAACTCACCGAGCCTTAATTCCTGCAAAAATTAAAATTAATATTACTAAAAAAACCAGAATAATACCTTCATTGAAAACTTACAACAATTTTAACACATAAAATGCAATTTTCTATTATTAATTAAAAAGGCTATAATATATCACAATAATAATAATACCATCAATTTCAATCGTATTAGTATCTTTGTAATGATTTTTAATAACACAAATTATAAAAAGAAAATTTCCAATTTAATGCAAGTAATTGAAAATTTTAAAAGACCCAAAATGAAAATTTTGTATTCTTTTTGTGACGAAAAGCGTAATAAATTAAATCAATGGATCGATTTCATAAATTACTAAATTGACGTTAGATTTAGTCCTTGATCTTAGTAAAATTACATATAAAGCCCCTCAGATTCTCTCTTACCAACTACTCACTTTCATTCGATAAACGTCTCTCTCATCCATTCATCATCGGTTCCTCCGTCCAAATCAACAACCTCATAAACCCCACCTCACCGCCTCCGCCACCGCCACTTCACAAAAATGGCAGCCGCTACAGCTTCGTTTGCCTTCTCAAGACTCCTCTCCTCCGCCACCAAACCCCACCTCGCCTCCGCCTCTCTCCTCCCTCCCAAACACCACTCTCTCACCTTCTCTTCGGCCATCTCTCCCCTCCGCATCAAAAACCTCCGCCTCACCCGCCACCACGCCGTCAAATACTCCACCACTCCCAAAATCACCGCCACCATCTCCGTCGGAGACAAACTCCCCGACGCAACCTTGTCCTACTTCGACTCCGACGGCGAACTCCAAACCACCACCATCTCCGATCTCACCAAATCCAAAAAGGCCATCCTCTTCGCCGTCCCCGGCGCCTTCACACCCACATGCTCCCAAAAACACCTCCCAGGGTTCGTAGAAAAATCCAGTGAACTAAAATCAAAGGGCGTCGACACAATCGCTTGTATCTCGGTCAACGACGCCTTCGTGATGAAGGCATGGAAGGCCGATTTGAAAATCGGCGACGAAGTGCTGCTATTAAGCGACGGAAATGGGGATTTCACGAAGGCAATTGGGTGTGAATTGGATTTGAGCGATAAGCCGATTGGATTGGGGGTTAGGTCAAGGAGGTATGCGATGCTTGTTGAAGATGGAATTGTGAAGGTATTGAATCTTGAAGAAGGTGGGGCTTTCACTTCCAGTGGTGCAGATGATATGCTCAAAGCCCTTTGAATGATTTCATGTGAGTTTTTTGATGGATGTTTTAGTTTTTGCATCAATAATGTAAGATCATTGAGCTTAGAAGTTAGAATTTTGAGCTTTTGATGTTTAATCTGGGCATGAAATGAGACCAATTTGTATAATTGGTTAGGCAAGTTTGTACTTTATTCACTTTTCGAAAAACATATGAACGGAATTAGCAAAGAGAACATTTTATTTGTTCTTAATTTATGAAAAAAGGTATCACTTAGACTTTTAGTCTTTTACATTGGTTAAATGTTTGTTTGTTTATCAAAAGGGTTTTTTTTTTTTTTTTTTTTTTTTTTTTTTCAAACGGTATTTGTGTTGATGAAAGTATGCTTATAAGTTTGTTTGGGACGAAGACTAGTTTAGAAATAGAGTGGAGGGTGTGTGTTAAGCCGGTCTAAAAAATGTGTTTGTTTGTTTATATTTTTAAGTAGGTTTAGTTTTAGATCAAAATATGTTATACTTTTAACTGTTTAATTGATGAGTAATGACATCTCTTAACTAACACTAAATCACACAAAATTTTTATATAAAGTTGCTTCAATCTATTGGGGTTATATAGAACTAGGGAAGGTTTCTGAAATCATGTATTTAATCAAAAATCGTATAGACACTGTCCGAATTTGATATATCAACCATGATGCATGAGTTGTACGGAATTCAAATTATGAGGATAATTCTTGAAGGACAAACTTGAAATCAGACACAACAACAAGTTAATGTTTTTTAAGATAGAGGGAATTCGTGTTCTAAATGTATGTCAATCTGAACGTTATTCTTCTGGTCCTTTTAAACAAGAAAAGTTGAATCCAAGAAACTATGAGCAGTTAAAAGGGGAGAGGTTAATGGCTGATCATCAGCGTCAGCTCGAGTTCATCATTGTCAGCGCGTGTTGATGTTGATGTTGATGTTGATGTTGATGTTATATGAAATTTGTTTTTGTTTTGGAGCGTTGCCTTGAGACCGGTGTTTAGGGCTCTGCTCCTTGGACTCCGTACCCCCGTTATTTGGTCGTACCAGTATAAACTTAGTTTGATACAAGTGTGCATTTCCACACCTCTTAACTTGTATTAGATTAAAGTGTGAACTCATTACATACTTACATTTTCATTATACTAAAATATAAATATGACAGTAAATCATCAACACAATCAAATACCATTTATTACACAAATGTGGTGTAATATATGATGCAAATGTTTTACTTATATAAATAGGTCCTTTGATTCTAGATTTATTTCTTTTTAGTTTATTATTTGTATAATAATATCATATCAAGCATTTGTTACTTGTTGTTTCGATGATAACTTAAAAATCTATATATAATGTATACTAAATTGGTTATAATTGTCTATTAATGTGATTTACAAAGCTATCATAATAAAAAGTTGGGAGTCGGTTTGTAAAGATAATGAAGATAAAAGTTGTTTTTTTAAAAAAAAAAACCCTATAAAAAGTAAAAACTAGAAATAAGATATGCCTAGAATATTCTTTTTAGTAGGAGTAAATGCAAAAATGGTTTTGGTATCTTATTTTCTTTATTATATTGAGTCCAAAATGAATTCTTTCTACAAAAAGTCCTTATAACAAGGCTCCGTGCGGTTTTAGTCCCTCTCATCAACGATTTGAATTTAAATATGTCAAAACTATTGTGAATTTACTCATTTGCCCTCATTCAACAATTTTCTTCTATATTATTGTTAGTACATTACAATGGGGCCTACACAACCTCCAATAATTATGTCAAACCAGCATGGAAGTGATCACAAAAATTATGTCAAACGAGCATGAAAGGCACACCCAAGATACATCATTTTGTTGTGTGTGTAATTCTATTAAGGGTAGTATACTAGTAAACTATGCTTGTTATTCAATGTATTGCACTTGGTTTCGTAACTTTATCGTAAAAAAGAACTAGTACTCTATCAGTTAAATTTCTTGGCTTTTATAAACATCAAAATATTAATGGAATGAAAGGTTGACATGTTTACAATGGACATGAGATAATGTGCAAGTGTACTTTTCAAACTTGTTTTAGAGAGTTATTTATCATCGTTCAAGTTGGTAGAGTTGCAACCACCACTTTTGCTCTCTAATGGCAAATGATAGTTGCGATTTTGTCTGAAAAAACATGATTGTATCTAATTTCTTTGGGCCATTTGGAGTTGGGCCTTGGGATGATGTGGAGTGAACTTTGGGACAAAAGACTCTCTATTGGTCTTGATTAAGAGACGTCCGTTTTTCTCATCCCTTATCCATTTGGTGTTATAGTTCACTACTTCACTTAACAAGGAAGGCGAGCAAGTCACTCTTAATTTGGTATCATGTTCGTGTGGTTAGAGGTGCACAAACCGGATTTTTTCCGGATCCGGAACCGGATCGGATCCAGTCAAAACCGGATCGGATCCAAACCGGATTATACAGAAAAATTCCTGATCCTATACAAACCGCGGATCGAATCTCAAACTGGTTTTAAAAATCCGGTATTTTCGAGCAATTTTGATCGAAAGCAGAAAAATTCCGTCACCATTGAAGCTCCAAACGGTCACAATTTAAAAAAAAAATGGTCATATGCGTCTGGAAGATCCGGATCGAAAAACCGGATTGGCATGAACCGGATTCAACGGTAATATATTCAAACCGGTATGATCCGGCGGATCGAATCGAAAACCGGATCGGATTGGGGAAAATCAGATTATAACCGGATCGGATTCGGATTCAAAACCGTCTTCGGATCGTGATCCGGTTTTTTTGTGCACCTCTACGTGTGGTTATGTAAGCACAATTAATAATACATATTTTACAATAGAATCATATTTTTATTATGTATACATAATTGTCAATTGATAATACATATTTTACAATAAAATCATATTTAATTATACATAAATATGTATTTTTTTATTTGTATATATGATTATAAAAAAAAACTTCATGCTTTTTACAACCTTATATGCATGAAAATGAATACATAATATATTGGAAAACAAAATTATAACAAAAAAATAGTCTATAAAACTGAATATATCTTTTTAAAACACATGCAAAAAACCAACATATAGAAATAGAAAAATCTTAAAAATCGTATATAAAAATAAGCTATAAAGAATGATTGTTAAAAACACCTAATTTTATAAGAGACAATGTTATTAAACAAAGATGTAAAAAAAGTTGTATTTCTTTAAAATATATGTTTTAAAATACATAAGAAAACAACTTGCAAAAAATAGGTTTAGAAAGAATATAAAAAAAGAATTGCTAAGAAACTTCTGAATTTTTTTAAGTTTGAAAAAATAAAAATAGGATGGAGCCCAAATTCGTCAAATATAAATCCATGTAATAAAATTCAAAACTTTGGAAATGAAAATAAGATGCAAAATTTAAAACTTTGGCCGAAATTGTAAAAAAAAAAAAAAAAAAAAAAAAAAAAAAAAAAGTGGAATGAGGATATAATTCAAAATTAAAATTAAAATTTCTGTCAAAAAATGGAAAAATAAAAAATATATGAAAAATAAAAAATATATGATGAAAAATTTGATAATAAAAATGAAAATTAAGTTAAAAGTGAAAAAATAAAATAGAACAGAGCGATAGGCCGGTTCTGGGCCAAAGTCGGATGGGTTTTTTGATTCCTAATATTGCTTACGACAAAAATTGTAAAACGGTGATAGTAAAACCCAATTGTGAACAGTAAAATGGCCCAATTTAAGTGGCCATAATTATATATAATATATAATTTGAGAAAAAAAATCTTTAAAAACAACAGATGAAATACAAATCAAGTTGTTCAGTTAGATTGAACATAAAGCAAATATTTCTAGTTCAGATTGACATTCTTACTGTTGTTCCCCTTTTACTTTCGGCTTTTTCTTATCACCTTACATGCATTTTCTAGCTCATTGCTAGTTGGTTGCTAATATATATTTTGTCGTTTTAAAAGAGTCTAGTTTCTTTGGGGGTAAATTGATGGGAAGTATTGTTTAAAGAAAGAAAGCTGCACTTTTGCAAGATATAGTCCCGAGAATAATCGATGAATGCAAAGAGAGTTTAATGATAGATGAATGATGAATACCATATTTAGTGTTTTCATGGTTAATAGACATGCAAAGAAACATTTGTGTGGAGGGACGTCGAGTCATTACATGGGAAGGGGAAGGGCTTGGGATGTGAGCGAATTTATATATGCGATGGAAATAAGCCGGATGATAGAAAATAGAAGATGCCACAAGGAACAAACAAAGAAAATAGCATTAGTGGCCAGAGAAAAAATCGTGTGATTGAGGGTTTCATTAGGAAGACGGTGGAATAATATCGGTGAAGGAGAGATTATGAATAGGGGTTAGGGCATATTCGGGGATGTAAATCACTAAAAAGTAGTAGTAGTAGTAGTAATATAAGATGGATGGGAAATAATAATTTTATAGGCATTTGACTAAGTAAAATTAATGTCGCCAAAATTTTAGACCGAAACTGCAATGGAACTCTGCCATAAGGATGTTCTTTTTTTGTAAAAAGATTGAATTTAAACCCAAATCAAAGAAAACGAACCATTATTGTAGTTTACTCTACAAGTGGTGTAAAAGGATGGAGAAAATATTGGGTTTGCATCATGTAGTACACCGATTTTTTCGATTTGGTGTAATGGGTTAGATGAAAGGTTTTATGCAAATCTATGAACTAAAATCCTAAGTTCACATGCAACCTAGATTGGATCTATGTTTTCTTCTAATTGAACATATAATAAATTCCTAAAGGTCACAAGAAAATAACTAAAAGAATAAAATCAGAAAAAACTAACATTTTAGTTGTTTATTGCAAGCTAAGCAACGCAAGTGCCTTGCCTCAAATGAAGTCACACCCAAAACTAGGGTTTTCGAAAGTTCCAGAGAGAGGGAAGAGAGGAAAAAGTCGTGGCTTTTATGGTGCCTAGGGGTCTCTATTTATAGTTTCCAAGTGGCCACCAGATAAGCCTTTAGAGATAAACCTTTTTGAATTCAAATAAGATAAACCTTTATCTATCAATTCAAATCTATTTATCCTAACATATAATAATCGAAATTATGGATAATCCCTCCATAATTTCGTTGCCCACTTAAACTACCATAATTGTCACTTACTCAACTATTGAATAATTACAATTTAGCCCCTGCACCTTTAATTAATCAAATTAATCACCAAATTAATTCCAATTAATTCCAGATTAATTTCTAATTAATTAATATAGTTTCTAATTAATATATTATCACAATAATATATTAATAAACTATTTATTTTATTTCTATTGATTTATTAATTATATAATAAATCAATCATTCTCTCTCCTGGATTTTATGTTAAACCTCTAGCCATGAGGACAACCTAAATGGACTTTGCTTCTATTAATTAGGTAAATACAAATTATTAGTCATGGCTTAGACACCTAATCCAACAGTCTCCCACTTGGATAAGTCTAGGACTATAATTACTAATTTAACCTCTAATTAATCAGCAAACTGTAGCTTCCTAGAAACTGCTGCCGAACTCTGAGCTAGTCAGTTCTGTCCATAGATAAGTGATCATATGATCCTTCGTTCAACAAGATATTTCCAGACATGAGACATGGATTGAGATCAATCTATGTCCGGTACTCTGTTTCCCGATTTCCGATTCTGCTTATGACTTTAGGACTTATAATTGAACACATCAATTCAGTCATGGCTGGCCAGCACTTTATTCAACTTCAAAATCATCGAGAGGCCTACAGATATCTGTTTCCCATCAGGGTCAAGGAACGAATAAGCTTCGACTCATATGCTTATATCTTTTACCAGTCAAATTATTCACAACAACACGTTTTATAACATCGAGTTACCGATGCGTTTTCGTACCATCATTGAACAACTGCCTTGTAAATTATAACTCATTTATCTCCAGTTCAAGATCATAAGATATTATCGTCTCAACATTGCTTGTGATATAATCCATGAAGCAATCTATTGAGTGTGGGTTTATCCAATACTCAAATCTCTATTTCTAAGTACTCATGAATGTTGTAGCAATCATATTGGTATGTCTAACTCCTTAGACAGTCTACAAACCAATTCATGACAGTCTTGATTCAATACTTACTTCCCAAAGTATGAGCGACTGTGGACCTTTTTGAATAATTAAATTATTCGGGAAGTAGAACATGCGAAAGCGAAACATAAAGATCTGATTGGCAGCTACTCCTGCTTATTACCAAGTCTCTACGAGGTAATCACCAAGTCGGATCTTGTCATAAACTATTATCGGTTTCAAGATTTCTTTTAAACTTTCAATTCTAATTTTATAGCTATGTCTTTATGAACCTTTCACTCTTTCTATGTATCCAAAGTATCTTATACTGATGCACTTTATTGCAGATGATCCAATCGGATGTTCTTCCGATGACATCTCTGAAAGGTTTTCTGCAACTATGAACTAAAAATCCTAAGTTCACATGCAACCTATATATATGTAAGTTTTTCTTCTAGTTAAACATATAAGAATTCCTAAAAGGCCCAAAAAGAATTAAACTAAAAGAAAGATCAAGAAAAACCAACCTTTAGTGAATCTTGGAAGCAAAGCAACAGAAACCTCTTGCCTCAAATGCAGTCACACCCTAGCTTGGAGTTGTTGGCCGAAAATACCTTCTTAGAGAGCTTCAAAATCGTGGCTCTAGGGTTAGGGTGAGCCTCCCTATTTATAGACTCCAAATGGTGATCAGATAAACCTTAAAGATAAACCTTTTTGAATTCAAATTAAGATAAGCCTTTATCTTAATAATTCAAACCCTTTTATCCTCATTATCAAAATCGAAAATATATATGTTTCCATATATAATTTCGTTCACCACTCTCACTCACTCAACTGTCACTTACTCAACTATTGAATAATTACAGTTTTAGTCCCTGCACCTTAATTAATCAATTTAACTGCCAAATTAATTCCAATTAATTCCAGAAAAATTTCTAATTAATTATTATAGTTTCTAATTAATATATTATCACTTAAATATATTAATAAACTATTTATTTAATTTCTATTGATTTATTAATCACATAATAAATCAATCTTTCTCTCTACCGGACTTTCTGCCAATCCTCCAACTATGAGGGCAACCCAAATGGACTATGCTACTATTAATTAGATAAATACTAATTATTAGTCATGGCTTAGACACCTAATCCAACAGTCTCCCACTTGGATAAGTCTATGACTAAAATTACCAATTTAACCTCTAATTAATTAGCAACTGTAGCTTCCTAGAAACCGCTGCCGAACTCTGACCTAGTCAGTTCTGTCCAATGATAAGTGAACATATGATCCTTCGTCCAACAAGATATTTTTCAGACACGAGACATGGATTGAGATCATTCTCTGTCCGATACTCTGTTTCCCGATTTCTGATTCTGCTTATGACTTTAGAACTTCTAATTGAACACATCAATTTAGTCCAGGCTGGCCAGCACTTTAGTCAACTTCAAAATCATCGAGAGGCCTACATATATCTGTTTCCCATCAGGGTCAAGGAACGAATAAGCGTCGACTCATATGCTTATATCTTTTACCAGTCAAATCATTCACAACAACACGTTTTATAACATCGAGTTACCGATGCGTTTTCGTATTATCAATGAACAACTGCCTTGTAAATTATAACTCATATCTCTCTACTTGAAGATCATAGGATATTATCGTCTCAATATTGCTTGTGATATAATCCATGAAGCAATCTATTGAGCGTGGGTTTATCCAATACTCAAATCTCTATTTCTAAGTACTCATGAATGTTGTAGCAATCCTATTGCTATGCCTAACTCCTTAGACAGTCTACAAATCAATTCACGACAGTCTTGATTCAATACTTACTTCCCAAAGTATGAGCGACTGTGGACCTTTCTGAATAATTAAATTATTCGGGAAGTAAAACATGCGAAAGCGAAACATAAAGATCTGACTGGCAGCTACTCTTGCTTATTACCAAGTCTCCACAAGGTAATCACCAAGTCTGGTCTTGTCATAAACTATTATCGGTTTCAAAAATTTCTTTTAAACTTTCAATTCTAATTTTACATCTATGTCTTTATGAACCTTACACTCTTTCTATGTATCCAAAGTATCTTATACTTGTACACTTTATTGCAGATGATCCAATCGGATGCTCATCCGATAACATCTCAATATGTTATCCTGTTAATTTCTCTCCTAACTCCATTATGGTAATGTGTACGGTGACTTCTTATGGTTTTGGGGTCTTTAGTCTACTTGACTGCACCCTAAGACTATTTCGAGGTGCTATGATGTACCGGTGAACCACACGCGCTCCATCAGAATACCATCGAGATTCTTTAACCATCATGTCCTTCAACATCATGTCCTGACGTTACCCATTTGAAAAACTTTCAAATTAACACTATCACCCCAATCATTTCCTAATGAATTCTCACTTGAAAACAATTCATCCAGTATACCTAGCCAGGCAATGTCCTGAATCCAACTTACTATGCCCTAAGCATTAAGTTATCAGGACATGTTCATGACTTTATGATCGATCCAAAACTTGTGGAACCCGATCTAATCCTATTCCAAACCCTTTCGGAATCCAAGGATTATTTATAATCCTTTGTGTCATGATTTTCGAAAAACTATTTTCCTTTCGGAGACTTTTCTCGTGCATCTTGAATCTTATCAAGATCATGCTTACAATGGCTAAGTCTATGCTGGTGATTTCATCTTTCCAATAGATGACTGTGAATTACATGAGTATGTTGCACCTTCTTTATTTCTTTCATGCCAAGTCATCATACTTTGCAATGACAAGGAAAAACCTTTCCTAAGTCTATGCATCTTGAATCTCATCAAGATCATCTTGGCAGAATCTGGATCTATCTCATAGACGTTTATAACCACCTGAGTATGCCGTATTTCTGTTAAGGCTTTCATAGCGATCCGTCTCTTAACACCAAGTCATTACACTTCGTAATGAAAAGAGACGTTTCCTAGAACCATTATTTATCCCACATGTGGGGATAGTGGATAACGGCGACTCCCACTAGCTTTGACACGGTTATAGGCTATTCACAAAATCCAGGACTTATGGCACATTTTGAGAATCTAAACCTTTCTGACATTTTAATGGAAATCTTTCAGCCCTTTCTCAAAATCCAATCCTTTGGCATATTTTGAGAATCTGAATATCCTTTCTTGCGAGATGCCCGTGGGACGAAACCCGAGGCCATGTACCTTTTGTAATGGCATGCTCTATGTGTGTCCCTATTAGTGTGCCGGTAAACCACACATGCTCCACTAACGACTCACACTATGCCATGGAGAATCCTCTCGGATTTCATCTTCTATTGAGAGTGCTTTACTTGGAATCAATTGCTTGACTCTGAGTATCGACTCAACTAGATGCTCTGAATGTATGTATATGTCCATGTTGCTTTCTTTTGATGATTCAGTTACTCCCACTGGTTTTTAAACCAGGTGTAAAATCAATCAAATTTTCACACAGTCCGTGTCTCGCCCTAAGGTCCTCTTATTTGGTAGCAGCCGGGCTCACCAATGCTTCCAAGTAGTCGGATTGCAAATCCGTACCAACTGCAGTGTTTTACCACCAATCGGTATGTTACCCTGATCACAACTATTTATGATGGTGATCAATACTACTGGTCAAGAGGAGATTATGTCAGTTGTAAAGCAGAAATCTGATTTCTGCTCCAAGCCTAGTGATAACTAAAAAGGTTATTTCATTGCTAATCCTAAACTCATTTAGGACTGTCCCAACTCCCACTGTTTCCTTAGACCATGAGTTCTTTCTAAAAGAGCTCTTTAGTTACAGTGGGATAGCTAATGAGACGACAATGCTGATCAAGTTCAGCTGGTCATGAGGCTCAGATGAACACTACAAGACCCTGGACTTTCTATGTACAAGTGGGATAATCCCAGCTTTACATTTCAGGCAGTGTCTGCAAGACCTACTTAGTCTAGGATGTGGTCGGAGTATGGTTTATATGGACTGACTAGTATAGTGTTCATCTTATTGGAAACTAATTGGCAATGTATCTCATACATCGAGGATCGAACTGTTTCGACCAATGCTCCATTATCTTCCCTAAGACACATTATAACCATTAATATTCTTGGAAGATAATGAACTGTGAAATCTTTTTCTCAGTTTATGTTATCGCTCAGGTTCTGTGGAACTTGTACTTCCTTTGAAGTCCTTGAACTGTTCGAGGTTTCAATTCAATTGCTTATCCCGATTAGCAATGTCATATTCGTCATACCGAATGATGAATATCGTGAAGTACAAACAATTGTGTTCTATATCAAGATTCGAGCAATACACAACAACAGGTGTGTCCGTTGCTCTTAATCTCAATGTCCTTTACATATCTATGTAAACTTATGACTTTGTTCAAGACTTGCAATCTTCAGTTGACTCTAAGTCAACTGATTCCAAAATCCTATCCTCTGGATCTTTGGGTGATTCATTTCTTGCCACATGTGCTTTATAAAGAACTTAATCATCATCTGACTCCAAGTCAGATGATTCCAAAGTCCTGTCCAACTGGACCTTTGGTTGATTCATTTCTTGACACATTAAGAAATCAATTCATCAAGTGACTCTAAGTCAAATGATTCCAAGGTCCTGTCCAACTGGACCTATGGTTGAATTGATTCTTATAACTTTTGTATTAACAATCATAAATGACACAATTCTTGAATCCAAACACTTTGGATGCATCAACATTCAAGTTATTACTAATCATACATTCAACACATTCATATAACATTTCAAGGATAATTTTAGACAACAGGTGTTAAAAGAAAATATGACAATTTTATTAAAAATAAAATCCTTGAACAATGTAATAGACAATGTCAAAAATGTATCTAAAGACTAATAACAATATTTAATATCTATCTAAACTTCAAAACCGCATGAGCTGGAGATCCAATCCATATGTGCTCCTATGCACCAGAGTCCCGTGCCTTCTTGATTCCCTGCATACAAACCAAAATGCGACTGTCACATTATGTATCAAGAAATCTTGGAACAGGAGTTTTGAGGTTTTTAGATATACCTGAGCTTTCAAAAGAGTTGGAGCGTCTTCCAATCTTTCCGTGACTGTATCCGATTTAGCGGATTCCCAGTTTCAGACATGTCCAGTCGATCTTGACCGTTTCTTGTTACGTCTCTTTACTGGACTTAATCCAGAAGTAGCTGAGCCATTGGAGCTATGCCTGTCCAAGAGTAACTCGTATAAAGTCAACAGTGGACGCATTTCCATGAGGGTCTTTTTCTGGTTTTCCTTTCTATACGTCTGAATGAACATATCGTACTCATTTGTCAGTGAAGCGAGCAGGATGTTAACACTCTCCTCCTGACTCATGGGATGACCAAGTTTATATAACTCGCCTATGTACCCTTCAATCTGAAGAACATGCGAATTGATGCTACTTCCTCCCTTTAGCTTGCACTCTGCAAGTCTTCCGAGGATTCTAGCTCGTTCCTCTTCAACTGGTTTTTGGAACCTTTCCTCCACCAGTTGCATCAACTCATATGGCCCCAAGGATTCAAAATCCTTGCGGAACTCGGGGTCAATGGTTGATAGCATGAGGTCACGAATCTCTTCGGATTCATCATAAGGACCTTTTATGATGACTTGTTCCGGTGGAACTGGGATCGGATACTCGGTGAGATGTAGCTTGCCAGCAATGCCGAGACCCAGTCTCCAATTACGAAGCCATTCTTTACAGTTAAGGCCAGTCAGCCTTTCCATATTAAGCAGGTGCATTATGATGCTTTCAGAAATGGGTGAAGGAGGAGAAGGAGGAGAATTGACACTTGACATCTATAAAAGAAAATAGAATTTATTAGCTTAATTTGTCCTTTTTAAATAATTACCCAATATGTTATTTAATAAGGCTAGGATCCAAAATGCCCCAACTATGGTGTGAAGAGGGATGTCGTAATCACAACATAATGGTCATTAAGGTAGATAAACACTTATCAATTTCATCTTATGAAATTCCTAGATCTGTTGAGATTCATTAAACTTTTCAATGGCATGTTTAATCTCGGATGTGCTCCACTGTTTGTGACTGGGATGCCGAGGATCACAAACTGGATGTGAATAACCATGCAAATTAGCTTGGTACTCTCAGGTTGATTATCATCTCTAATTGATGTGCCGGTAAACCGCACACGCTCCATCAACAATGATAATACTCGGGAAACCCATTGCAACTCTTTATGAACCCCTATTGGCGTGCCGGTAAACCACACATGCTCCACCAATGTTTCATAAAGTGCAATGTGCAATTTCATGGATTAGCACCAATTCACATTTTTTCTAAAGTAGCTAGATTTGGGGTTTTATATGAAAGGTTCTAGTACTTTGAATAATATCATTATACTTTTAATGAGATTAGGCGGTCCTATCAAACCCGTTCGGCTAACGACCCTCCACTGATCAGGCGAGCGGTGGGCGAGAGTGTTCACCCATTAGACCGCCATTTTATAGGCAGTCTCCTTATACCCACTTTATAGACCAGCTTCGTGAATGAGGCCTACTAATGATTTGAATAACCATTTTAATCTTATACATATAACAATAACTTTCTAATTATAATATGTATAAGATGTAATTTTTTAAAACTTTTAAAAAATTGTTTCTGGTTTATCTTTTAATTTATTGTCGATTTAAACTATTAAATTTCAAATTAAATTAAACCTTGAAAATTGATTTTAATTATCTTTTAATTAACCAATTAATTAAATTAATTAAATTTGATATTTTAAACCTTTTAAAATATTTTAGGATTTATCCTTTTAATTTTTGCCAATTTAAACAATTAAATTCTAAATTAAATTAAATCCTTGAATTATCTTTTAATTACCAATTAATTAAATTAATTCAAATGTAGATAGGTTTATCAAATTAATCAAATTAATTAAAACCTATCCTTATCCCCTAATTTTCGATTTTTAGGATAGAGGTTTTAAGGTTTATCTTTTAAACAATTTAAAGTTACCAAAAATAGAATATCTTCTAAACCCTAATCATAAAATCGCCAAAATAGAGGGGAGGGGCTACTGTTTTTCAAAACCCTAAGTCCCTAACCCTAATTGTCGATTTGCCCAAAATTAGGGTTTAGATTCTATAAACCCTAATTACAAGGAAAGCAGTTATAGCAATTTAACAAGAAAAACAACCAAATGCTCTGATACCACTGAAAGGTTTTCTGCAACTATGAACTAAAAATCCTAAGTTCACATGCAACCTATATAGATCTAAGTTTTTCTTCTAGTTAAACATATAACAATTCCTAAAAGGCCCAAAAAGAATTAAACTAAAAGAAAGATCAAGAAAAACCAACCTTTAGTGAATCTTGGAAGCAAAGCAACATAAACCTCTTGCCTCAAATGCAGTCACACCCTAGCTTGGAGTTGTTGGCCGAAAATACCTTCTTAGAGAGCTTCAAAATCGTGGCTCTAGGGTTAGGGTGAGCCTCCCTATTTATAGGCTCCAAATGGTGATCAGATAAACCTTAAAGATAAACCTTTTTGAATTCAAATTAAGATAAGCCTTTATCTTAATAATTCAAACCCTTTTATCCTCATTATCAAAATCGAAAATATATATGTTTCCATATATAATTTCGTTCACCACTCTCACTCACTCAACTGTCACTTACTCAACTATTGAATAATTACAGTTTTAGTCCCTGCACCTTAATTAATCAATTTAACTGCCAAATTAATTCCAATTAATTCCAGAAAAATTTCTACTTAATTATTATAGTTTCTAATTAATATATTATCACTTAAATATATTAATAAACTATTTATTTAATTTCTATTGATTTATTAATCACATAATAAATCAATCTTTCTCTCTACCGGACTTTCTGCCAATCCTCCAACTATGAGGGCAACCCAAATGGACTATGCTACTATTAATTAGATATATACTAATTATTAGTCATGGCTTAGACACCTAATCCAACAATCTCAATACGTTATCCTGTCTTTTTCTCTCCTAACTCCATTCTGGTAATGTGTACTGTGACTTCCTATGGTTCTAGGGGTCTTTAGTCTACTTGACTGCATCCTAAGACTGATTCGAGGTGCTATGATGTGCCGGTAAACCACACGTGCTCCATCAGAATACCAACGAGATTCTTTAATCATGAAGTCCTTTAACGTCAAATTACCACTTTGAAAAAATATTTCAAATTATTACTATTACTTTCACCCCAATCATTTCCCAATGAAAACAAACCATCCAGTATTCCCAGCCAGACAATGTCCTGAATCCAACATAGTATGCCCTAAGCATCAAGTCATCAGGATATGTTCATGACATTTTGATCGATCCAAGAAACTTGTGGAACCCGATCTAATATTATTCCAAACCCTTTCGGAATCCAAAGATTATTTATAATCCTTGTGTCATGATTTTCGAAAAACTATTTCCTTTCGGAGACTCTTTTCATGCATCTTGAATCTTATCAAGATTATGCTTACAATGGCTAGGTCTATGCTGACGATTTCATCTATCCAATAGATGTTTGTGAATTACGTGAGTATGTTGCACCTTCTTTATTTCTTTCATGCCAGGTCATCACACTTTGCAATGATAGGAAAAACCATTTCCTAGGGCTATGCATCTTGAATCTCATCAAGATCATCTTGGCAGAGTTTCGATCTATCTTATAGACGTTTACAACCACCTGAGTATGTCGTATCTCTATTAAGTCTTTCATAGAAATCCGTCTCTTAACACCAAGTCATTACACTTTGTAATGAAAAAGATGTTTCCTAGAAACAGTATGTAACCCACATATGGAGATAGTAGATAACAGCGACACTCCCACTGGCTTTGACTCTTTCGGACTCTTCACAAAATCCAAACCTTTTTGGCACATTTTTAGAATCCGAAACCTTTCTGACATAGTTATGGGAATCTTTCAGGCTGTTCACAAAATCCAAAACTTTTGGCACATTTTGAGAATCCGAATTTCCTTTCTTGCGAGGTGCTCGTGGGATGAATCCCGGGGCCATGTACCTACTGTATTTGCATGCTCTTTGTGAGTCCTTATTAGTGTGCCGGTAATCCACACGCGCTCCACTAACGTCTCACAATGTGTCACGCAGTATCCTTTCGGATTTTATCTTCTATTGAGAGTGCTTCTCTCAGAATCAATTGCTTAACTCTGAGTATCGTCTCACTCAACCAGATGTTCAGTAAGTACATTTCTATCCATGTCGCTTTCTTTTGATGATTCAATTACTCCTACTGGTTTTTAGACCAGGTGTAAAATCAATCAAATTGTTACATAGACGTGTCTCGCCCTAAGGTTCTCTTATTTGGCACAACCGGGCTCACCAATGCTTCCAAGTAGTCGGACTGCAAATCCGTACCAACTTTAGTGTTTTACCACTAATTGGTATGTCACCCAGATCACAACACTTTATGACGGTGACTAATACTACTGGTTAAGAGAAGAGTATGTCAGGTTTAACAGGAATCTGATTCCTGCCCAAAGCCTAGTGATGACTAAAGGTTCTTTCACTTGGCTAATCCTGATCTCATCCAGGACTGTCTTAACTCCCATTGTTTCCTTAGAACATGAGTCCTTTCTAAAAGAGCTATTCTTTCACATGTACAGCGGGATAGCCAATGAAACGACATTGCTGATCAGGTTCAGGCTAGTCATGAGGTTCGAACGAACACTACATTACCCTGGACTTTCTATGTACAAGTGGGACGATCCCAGCTTTACATTTCAGACAGTGTCTGCATAACCTACTTAGTTTAAGATGTGGTCGGAATATGGTTTCTATGGTATGACTGGTTGAATATTCAATTCATCGAAAAACTAATTGGAAATGTATCTTATACATCGAGGATCGAACTATTTCGACCAATGCTCCATCATCTTCCCTAAGATACATTATAACCATTAATGTTCTTGGAAGAGGATAAACTGTGAAACATTTTCTCAGTCTATATTGTCACTCACGTTCTGTTGATCTTATACTTCCTTTGAAATCCTTGAACACTTCAAGGTTTCAATCAATCACTTATTCTGATAAGCGAAGCCATATTTGTCATACTAATTGGCAAATATCATGAAGTATAACTAATTGTGTTGTGTTCGAAGATTCGAGCAATACACAGATTCTTAAGTGTATGTTGCTCAAACTCTTAATATCTTTTACATCTCTATGTAAATTTATGACTTTGTTAATTTGTTCAAGATATGCAATCATCACCTGACTCTAAGTCAACTGATTCCAAAATCCTATCCTCAGGATCTTTGGGTGATTCATTTCTTGCCACATATGCTTTATAAAGAACTTAATCATCATGTGACTCTAAGTCAAATGATTCCAAAGTCCTGTCCAACTGGATCTTTGGGTGATTCATTTCTTGCCACACATGGTTTTATCAAGAACTCAATTCATCATGTGACTCTAAGTCAAATTATTCCAAAGTCTTGTCCAACTGGACCTTTGGTTGAATTGATTTTATAAAATATCTTTTAAAAATCATATAAAACACAATTCATGAATCCAAAAACTTTGGATGCATCATGTGACAACTGTCAAACTAAGTCAACAAAAGTCAACTCAAGTCAGTCAAAGCGTACGTTAGATCAATATGTGAAATGTAAACTTCATAATCTCTACGTTGTATAATATAATAGTATGTACGCTAATTCAAAACAATTATACGAATAAACGCTATTAAGTTAAATATTTTTTTAAAATAAAATTAAATAAAATTATTTTTTCATATCGTGAACAGTGAATAGTATCCGAATAGTAAATAGTGAACGGTAAAAATGTAAAACTCTTCGGAATATTACAAATTTTATATCAAAACGTAGATAAAATTACGACGGTTCCGAATATGTAATCATATTTTGACCAAATGTTATATATATAAAGTTATTATAAAAAATATATAATTTAACTTGAAAGCGACGTTTGATTATATATATATATATATATATATATATATATATATATATATATATATATATATACATATATATATATATATATATATATATATATATATATATATATATATATATATATATATATATATATATATATATATATATATATATATATATATATATATATATATATATATCTGTAAATCGAAAGATTCTAACATCCGTGATATTTTTAATATTATTATATATATATTCGATGAATCGTCGGTAAACAAACCCGTGATAATAATAATATTATTATATATATAGTGGGTCCCACTCCATTATTATCCAATTTTACATATTTTACCCTAAAGAATTCATATTTTCATTTATATGTATTCAATACGTATTGTTAAGTTTACCAACAATATTATATCAGTTTATAAAACACAAAATATACCATTAAAACGGTATCGTCGATACGAACAACCTGACATCAAAATTTCATATTATGGGTATCAGTTTTATATTTAATATTTTCTTTTTCTTTAAAAAGAAATTATATTTACATTTAAACCCTATACTCTTATTAAAACTACAACTAATACCCTTTCGGTAATTCGTTAGAGATTTTTAGTTAAAAAGTTGATATTATTAAACTACGATTTTTGCAGATTACATTTTTATAAACATAAATTATTTATCTTATATAAAAACTATTAAATCTATTTAAAGAGTGTTTAAGGGTATGTTTTGTCATAAACAAATTCTAAAAGCTATAATTATCAAATCTATGTATCTTGAGGGCTGCTATACGAAAATAAACATACTATAAATAGAAGCTCAACTTCTCTCATTTTTCTTCACAAATTCACCAGAGCTTCTAGTTTCTTCTTTCTTTCTCCAATTGTTCTCCTTTTGGCTAAGAGCATCGTCACTTCGCCGCACAAAACGTTGTTGTTTTGTGGTGATATTTCGCAGTGCTTCTCAAATACAATCGTTCTTATATCTAAACCGAATTTACGCTTCAAATGTGAGTTCATACCCCTTCTTTTTATATTTATTCAAGTTTTTAAGGGGGAGAATACAAGTCATAATATTGAAATAATTATTTATACTCATCTGTAATAGTAGTAAACAAAATACAAATTTTGTAAACACCATTATTACAATAATTCAATTATAATTCCAAAAATAATATTGAATGATCTACTTACGAGGACGGTGTCTAGGCCGATCATTTTGGGTTAGGTTGTTGGATTTTCGAAAGGCTTATACGTTGAAAGGGTCCTGCCTCCCCATCCGATCTTCTACCTGGTCGTTCTTTATTTGATAGTCATGAGATATTATTGAAATTAATAAATAGTATAATCATCTAAATAAGTTATTTCATACATATTCATAAATATATATATGACAGAATAATAAAAATAAACTATTATAGGTATAGTTTGTGGATACAAAGGTTACTATTATATTTTGAACAAAACCAAATAATTATATAAAAATATATAATTATTATACATTACAATATTATCAAGGGAAATATGATAATGGATAAACACAATGATTTTTCATATACAAATTTTACGTAAATAAGTTGATTGAATACATTTTGTGAGATGTGTCTTCACAAGTACTTATTTAAGTACTTACTATAAGTCCTGAATTTATAGCCAGAGTCTCGGTAAGAGAACGTGATAATTGTGTATAGATCTATACGGGATTGACAACCCCGCACCTAAGCTGTTAGCTACAGTTAGACCGGCAGGTCTGGGGTGACAAATGTCATAACATTCCGACGCCTGAAGAACGTCGCAGCAGGCCTACAAGTTACAGTATGGTTATAGGGCGTCTCACATGGAAAAACAATCAACTTTATAATTTGTTTACGTGGAATCATCTATTTTAACGGATTTATACTACAAACTATTTTATACATTTTAGTCTTTGGGACTTGGACATTTTATGAGAAGATATTGGATTTTCTCGGTTTACAATACTATCATTTACAAACAAAAAGGACTTTTCTTATACAAAAATCTTATGAACTCACCAACGTAATGTTGACACTTGAAAAATCACTTGTATTCTCAGGTAACAATTAGTCAGGACCGACTATCCTTTTGGGATGGGACGCGAAGACGTCTCCTTTATTTATTTCGTTATCGTACTTTAATCAGGTTTAAACAATACCGTTTGAATAATGTAACTTTCCAATTTCAATGTAAGATGGTTGTTTATTTACTTATGTTTCAATGTATACAATGGTTGTGATACTACGTTTCGTTCCACCCTCAGACGATTCCGCCATCGTGGTTTGAGGGTGTGACAGATTGGTATCAGAGCATTGTTTATAGTGAACTAAGTATATCAATCCATTAAAGATATACAACTATAAATACAATGGGACGAAAACTCTCTAAAAACATTCTGTACAAAATATACTTTAAAAATACAATGATATTTTATAAAGTATAAGTACAAGTACATACATACTACAACAGTGTCATAACCAGAACAATACAAGATTAATAAGATGAGTTGAACGCCATGAGTAGGCCTAAGTAGTTATGTAATCATACCTAGGATAGATAAAGCCTGATCAACTATATTGGTCCATGGTGTGGCTAACATCTACTTAGGGATAGTCGTAGGGAACAACAAGTCTAAAAACTTACCAAGAACCCTATACAAAGAAACTCTTAAATACTATAGGAGTATTTCTACACCTAGACACTTTACAGACCCCTCATACCCCATTCTTGCACAGACATCATGGCAGGATTTCATTTGCCAGGAGACCCTTATTTTCCTAGGGAGGGAAATGGAGGATGGCTCGATGAGGAGCCGGAGGAAGAACCAGAAGAGATTCCAGAGGAGGAACCAGAGGAAGCTTCAGAGGAAGAAGATCAATGGGAAGAAGAAGATTCTGATGACGAGCCCGAGGTCATCAACCCACCCTATCCAGTCCGCAACATGCATGCACCAGCGCCAGCGGCGACTTTTGAAGTATACCGTGACCCTGGTGGCCCATTGTGGAGACGTACTCCTCGAAAGAGGGTACTTCCCATCCATCGCCCTCTAATAATAAATGAATCTCATCAGGACCCGACGCCTGTTTAGGCAGAACACCTACACCGATGGAGTCGTGAACAGCAACAACGCCCTCCTTACGGCAAGAGCCATCTTTATTTTGACCTCAGCGAGGGAGGCCCGGCTGACAGAGCCTTACCTGTCACGATTAGTCGTATCAACCGCTTGGACGAACAAACTAGGGCTATCACTAGTCAAATCTATGATGTGGGAGCCACTACTGAGATCACCACCGCTCGCGTCCGACGCCTCGATGAGGCTCATGACGGTACCTCAATGAGGGTTGACTCGCTCGAGGAAGACAGAAGGACTGCCATGGAGATGTTCAAGGAGACCTTCGAGCGATTGCAGGATGCCGAACAGAGGATAAGAGACGTGGAGCAGAGGGCCGAGGAGGCCATACGGGAGGCTGCAGAGTTGAGGGCACAGGTAGCTGCGCTCCGGGGAGCATGAGGATTTGGCTCGCTATGAGAAATGTTTACTAAATTTGGATATATATTATAAACTTATGGGTAAACTCTATGCACTACTCATTATTGTAGGTAGGAGCGACCCAACAATTAAGTGATTACACTCTTTGGGGGTCGTTATGCCACTCGTTTGTTGTTATGTACTGAAGACCTCTACGAATGTCAAAAAAAATTTCCTTCTCAAATCGTGTAATGCTACAAAGTATTATTAATACGATGACATATTTATAAAGTAGTATACAAGTGTTTGATATGTATACATGATACTGGAAATATGCTTATAAAAAAAATTAATAATAATAATAAACGTGTAATAGATGGATGCTGATACCCCCCACGCCGCCGAGACCGCAGAAATACCAGAGACACCAATGATGGATACTGCTACCTTCCAAGCCGCCGTAACCGCCGCTGTGACAGCTGCAATTGCCCAGATAAATTCAAATGGAACAAATGGAAGCGGAAGTAAGAACGCCACTAACGATTCCACAAATGGAGAAACACCAAGCCACCCACGAGTATGTACATACAAAGACTTCGCGAATTGAAAACCGGTGACTTTTCATGGGACTGGAGGTGTTATCGCTCTTACAAGGTGGATCGAGAAAACTGAGTCGATCTTTGACATTTCTGCTTGTCCCGAGGAATACAAAGTCAAATACTCCACTTGTACTTTTGCTGATACGGCCATGTCCTGGTGGAAGGGTAATGTTAAGAGCCTGACACTCCCTGTAGCCAACTCAATGAGTTGGGGAGAACTAAATACCATGTTGATGAAAGAGTATTGTCCCAGAGGAGAGGTTCAGAAACTAGAACAAGAATTGTGGAACCTTACAATGAAGGGTGCAGATATAACCACTTACACCAACAGGTTCAACGACCTGGCAACCCTTTTCCCCTCAATGGTCACACCAGAATCCGTGAAGGTGGAGCGTTATATCTGGGGGCTATCCCCTCTAATTCAAGGTAATGTGGAATTAGCAAGCCCAGCCACGTACGACATTGCTAAACGACTGGCTCAACGACTAATCGACCATGGAGTTCGCCAAGGCACCATGACACTCAAAACCGAGCCACCAAAAGTAGAGACCACAAGAGAAAATTCTGGAACAGGGGGAGAGATCAACAAAACCAAGGAAACACTAAAAGACAACAAGTAGTGACGATCCATGCCGCTACTCTCCCTACCGCTCCAATACAAAACAAACAATACAGTGGAAACCTACCCAAGTGTAACAAGTGCAACTACCACCACCACGGAGCTTGTATGCACTGCACAAATTGTGGCAAAAAGGGTCATACTTCTCGCTTCTGCAAGGCACCAGCTCCACAAACACCCCAAGCCTCTAATGTTGGGGTGACTCAAGCTTGTTACGGTTGTGGAGAAACAGGACATTTCAAACGGGATTGCCCGAAAACAAAGACTGTTGGGAGAAATGGAAGGGTCCTAACTATGGGACGCACAGAAGCAGTGGAGGATCCCACCGTGGTTACCGGTACGTTCCTCGTCAATAATTCATATGCTTGTGTACTATTCGATAGCGGTGCGGAGAGGAGTTTCGTAAGTTATAAGTTCAAATACCTACTAAAACAAAAATCTAAACCACTCAATGAAACGTTTACGGTAGAAATGGCAAATGGCAAAACAGAAAACACCAACAATATATACATAGGTTGTACACTTACCCTGGACAATCACTCCTTCCAAATCGACTTAATGCCTGTTAAAATAGGAAGCTTTGACGTGATTGTTGGTATGGATTGGCTAATTCCTCACCATGCTGACATCATGTGCTACGAACGGGGACTCAGACTTCATCTACCGAATGGCAACACCCTTGTCGTCTACGGCGACAAACCCAGTACCAACCTCCGAATCGTGTCTTGCATCAAAGCCCGAAAATACCTACAGAAAAGATATCATGCCTTCCTAGCCCACGTTGTTGACGAGAAGAAAGAAGTAAAGAGCATCAAAGAGATTCCTGAAGTCTGCGACTTTTCCGACGTATTCCCAGAAGACCTCCCAGGTGTGCCGCCCATACGACAAGTCGAATTCAGAATCGATTTGATTCCTGGAGCCACCCCTGTAGCAAAAGCGCCATATCGGTTAGCCCCGTCAGAAATGCAGGAATTATCTAGTCAATTGAACGAACTACTAAGTAAAGGGTTCATTAGACCGAGTTTCTCACCTTGGGGAGCACCGGTCTTGTTCGTGAAGAAGAAGGATGGATCATTCCGTATATGCATTGATTATCGGGAATTAAATAAGCTCACTATCAAGAACCGATATCCGTTACCCAGAATTGATGACCTATTTGACCAACTCCAAGGATCGAGTTACTTCTCCAAAATTGATCTAAGGTCGGGGTACCATCAGCTCAGAGTTCAGGAGGAAGATGTTCCTAAGATAGCATTTAGGACTCGTTACGGTCATTACGAGTTCGTTGTGATGCCATTCGGATTGACTAACGCACCTGCAGTGTTCATGGACCTAATGAATCGCGTATGCCGACCTTACTTAGATAAATTCGTGATAGTTTTCATCGATGACATACTAATCTATTCACGAAGTAAGGAGGAACATAGTCAACATCTGTGACAAGTTTTGGAGACATTAAGAACAGAAAAGTATGCAAAATTCTCAAAATGTGAATTTTGTATTCGAAAGGTGGGTTTTCTAGGACACGTAGTCAGTGAGAAAGGGATACATGTGGATCCCTCCAAAATCAAAGCCATTGAAAACTGGGAAGCATCGAGAACACCGACGGAAATTCGCCAGTTTTTGGGTCTCGCTGGCTATTATCGAAGATTCATACGTAACTTTTTCAAAAATCGCAAAGCCACTTACTGTCCTGACACAGAAAGGAGTAACCTTCAACTGGGAGGATAAACAAGACGTCGCCTTCCAAACTCTAAAGAAAGCATTATACAGCGCTCCTATTCTGTCCTTTCCAGAAGGAATAGAAGACTTTGTGGTTTACTGCGATGCATCAAATCAGGGTCTGGGTTGCGTGCTCATGCAAAGAGGAAAAGTCATTTCCTATGCTTCGAGACAACTTAAAACCCACGAGGTCAACTACACCACGCATGACCTCGAGTTGGGGGCAGTAGTGTTCGCATTAAAGATCTGGAGACACTACCTATACGGCACTAAGTGTACGATCTTCACTGACCATAAGAGTCTCCAGCATATCCTCCACCAAAAAGAGCTCAACATGAGGCAACGACGATGGGTAGAACTACTAAGTGATTATGAATGTGAAATTCGTTATCACCCAGGAAAGGCCAACGTAGTGGCAGATGCCCTCAGTCGAAAGGAGTACTCACGTCACCGAGTGAAGTCATTAACAACAACGATCCATTCCCATCTGTCCACTCAGATCAAAGAAGCACAACTAGAAGCCTTAAAACCCGAGAATGTCGCAAATGAAGCCTTGCGAGGGATGGATAAAAACCTTGAAGTTAAGGATGACGGAGCTCGTTACCTCATGAACCGAATTTGGACCCCGAGATTCGGCGGATACAAAGACATTATCATGAATGAAGCTCACAAGACTAGATACTCTGTTCATCCTGGGTCCGACAAAATGTACCTGGATCTCAAGAAACTGTATTGGTGGCCAAACATGAAGGCAGAAATTGCTACTTACGTGGGCATGTGTCTGACTTGCGCCAAGGTTAAAGTAGAATACCAAAAGCCCTCGGGTTTGCTAATACAACCAGCAATACCTGAGTGGAAGTGGGAGCGGATAACAATGGACTTCATAACCAAATTACCAAAGACAACCGGTGGGTTAGACACTATATGGGTAATCGTCGATAGGTTAACCAAATCCGCTCACTTCCTGCCAATCAAGGAGGCTGATAGGACGGATAAGCTGGCGAGGCTCTACCTCAAAGAAATTGTAAAATTGCACGGTGTGCCAAAATGAATCATCTCGGATAGAGACAGCCGGTTCACTTCACACTTTTGGCAATCATTACAAAAGGCTATGGGAACCAGACTTGATATGAGCACAGCTTACCATCCACAGACCGACGGGCAAAGTGAAAGAACCATCCAGACGCTGGAAGACATGTTGAGAGCTTGTGTGATAGACTTCGGTAAAGCATGGGACACCCACTTACCGCTCATCGAGTTTTCATACAACAATAGTTATCACACGAGCATTAAAGCTGCTCCATTTGAAGCCCTCTATGGACGCAAGTGCAGATCCCTTCTATGCTGGGCTGAGGTGGGTGATACTCAGTTAGCTAGAGGACAAGCGCCTAACAACATTCTCACCGGTCCTGAGATCATACGAGAAACGACAGAGAAAATCGTTCAGATTCGTGAACGACTAAAAGCATCTCGAGACCGACAAAAGAGCTATGCAGATAAACGACGCAAACCCTTGGAATTCCATGTTGGTGACCGAGTGTTGTTAAAGGTCTCACCATGGAAGGGGATGATATGTTTTGGAAAATGTGGAAAACTAAACCCAAGGTACATTGGGCCATTTGAGATCCTTGCCAGGATTGGCCCGGTAGCTTACAAACTTCAATTACCACAGGAACTCAGCAACGTGCACCCCACTTTTCACGTATCCAATCTGAAGAAGTGTCTGTCCGATGAAACTCTCGTCATTCCACTTGATGAGATTGAAATAAACGAAAATCTCCACTTCGTTGAAGAACCTGTGGAAATAATGGACAGAGAAATCAAGAGGACGAAACAAAGCCGCATACCGCTAGTGAAGGTCCGCTGGAATGCCAAGCGTGGACCTGAATTTACCTGGGAACGTGAGGATCAAATGAAACGGAAATACCCACATCTTTTCTCAAACCCTTGAGAATCTACTTAAAGTGCTAAATTTCGGGACGAAATTCTTTTTAACGGGTATATGATGTGACAACTGTCAAACTAAGTCAACAAAAGTCAACTCAAGTCAGTCAAAGTGTACGTTAGATCAATATGTGAAATGTAAACTTCATAATCTCTACGTTGTATAATATAATAGTATGTACGTTAATTCAAAACAATTATACGAACAAACGCTATTAAGTTAAATATTTTTTTAAAATAAAATTAAATAAAATTATTTTTTCACATCGTGAACAGTGAATAGTATCCGAATAGTGAATAGTGAACGGTAAAAATGTAAAACTCTTCGAAATATTACAAATTTTATATCAAAACGTAGATAAAATTACGACGGTTCCGAATATGTAATCATATTTTTACCAAATGTTATATATATAAAGTTATTATAGAAAAACATATAATTTAACTTGAAAACGACGTTTGATTATATATTATATATATATATATATATATATATATATATATATATATATATATATATATATATATATATATATATATATATATATATATATATATATATATATATATATATATATATAGATATCTGTAAATCGAAAGATTCTAACATCCGTGATATTTTTAATATTATTATATATATATTCGATGAATCGTCGGTAAACAAACCCGTGATAATAATAATATTATTATATATATAGTGGGTCCCACTCCATTATTATCCAATTTTACATATTTTACCCTAAAGAATTCATATTTTCATTTATACGTATTCAATACGTATTGTTAAGTTTACCAACAATATTATATCAGTTTATAAAACACAAAATATACCATTAAAACGGTATCGTCGATACGAACAACCTGACATCAAAATTTCATATTATGGGTATCAGTTTTATATTTAATATTTTCTTTTTCTTTAAAAAGAAATTATATTTACATTTAAACCCTATACTCTTATTAAAACTACAACTAATACCCTTTCGGTAATTCGTTAGAGATTTTTAGTTAAAAAGTTGATATTATTAAACTACGATTTTTGCAGATTACATTTTTATAAACATAAATTATTTATCTTATATAAAAACTATTAAATCTATTTAAAGAGTGTTTAAGGGTATGTTTTGTCATAAACAAATTCTAAAAGCTATAATTATCAAATCTATGTATCTTGAGGGCTGCTATACGAAAATAAACATACTATAAATAGAAGCTCAACTTCTCTCATTTTTCTTCACAAATTCACCAGAGCTTCTAGTTTCTTCTTTCTTTCTCCAATTGTTCTCCTTTTGGCTAAGAGCATCGTCACTTCGCCGCACAAAACGTTGTTGTTTTGTGGTGATATTTCGCAGTGCTTCTCAAATACAATCGTTCTTATATCTAAACCGAATTTACGCTTCAAATGTGAGTTCATACCCCTTCTTTTTATATTTATTCAAGTTTTTAAGGGGGAGAATACAAGTCATAATATTGAAATAATTATTTATACTCATCTGTAATAGTAGTAAACAAAATACAAATTTTGTAAACACCATTATTACAATAATTCAATTATAATTCCAAAAATAATATTGAATGATCTACTTACGAGGACGGTGTCTAGGCCGATCATTTTGGGTTAGGTTGTTGGATTTTCGAAAGGCTTATACGTTGAAAGGGTCTTGCCTCCCCATCCGATCTTCTACCTGGTCGTTCTTTATTTGATAGTCATGAGATATTATTGAAATTAATAAATAGTATAATCATCTAAATAAGTTATTTCATACATATTCATAAATATATATATGACAGAATAATAAAAATAAACTATTATAGGTATAGTTTGTGGATACAAAGGTTACTATTATATTTTGAACAAAACCAAATAATTATATAAAAATATATAATTATTATACATTACAATATTATCAAGGGAAATATGATAATGGATAAACACAATGATTTTTCATATACAAATTTTACGTAAATAAGTTGATTGAATACATTTTGTGAGATGTGTCTTCACAAGTACTTATTTAAGTACTTACTATAAGTCCTGAATTTATAGCCAGAGTCTCGGTAAGAGAACGTGATAATTGTGTATAGATCTATACGGGATTGACAACCCCGCACCTAAGCTGTTAGCTACAGTTAGACCGGCAGGTCTGGGGTGACAAATGTCATAACATTCCGACGCCTGAAGAACGTCGCAGCAGGCCTACAAGTTACAGTATGGTTATAGGGCGTCTCACATGGAAAAACAATCAACTTTATAATTTGTTTACGTGGAATCATCTATTTTAACGGATTTATACTACAAACTATTTTATACATTTTAGTCTTTGGGACTTGGACATTTTATGAGAAGATATTGGATTTTCTCGGTTTACAATACTATCATTTACAAACAAAAAGGACTTTTCTTATACAAAAATCTTATGAACTCACCAACGTAATGTTGACACTTGAAAAATCACTTGTATTCTCAGGTAACAATTAGTCAGGACCGACTATCCTTTTGGGATGGGACGCGAAGACGTCTCCTTTATTTATTTCGTTATCGTACTGTAATCAGGTTTAAACAATACCGTTTGAATAATGTAACTTTCCAATTTCAATGTAAGATGGTTGTTTATTTACTTATGTTTCAATGTATACAATGGTTGTGATACTACGTTTCGTTCCACCCTCAGACGATTCCGCCATCGTGGTTTGAGGGTGTGACACATCATCATTCAAGTCATTACCATTCATGCAATTAACATACTCATACAACATTTCAAGGATAAAGATGTATTAAAAGAATATTTAACATTTTATAAAACCGAAATATCCTCGAACAGGTAATGTCGCACGCATCTAATAAGCTAATAACAAGGTCATGATATCTAACTAAACTCCAAAACTGCATGAGCTTCAGATCCAATCCGAATGTTCTCCTTTGCAACAAAATCCCGCATCCTACCTAGTCCATGCATACAGAGCAAATGTGATAAGCACATCCTGTATCAAGGAATTAAGGATCAGGAGTTCTGAGTTTTAAGATATTCCTGAGTTTCCAAACCGTTCGGCTTTGGGGCATTTTTCCAATCTTTCTGTGACTGTGTCCCACCTTGTGGATTCCCAGTTTGATACATCGAACAATCGGTCTAGACGATCTGGATCATTTCTTGATGCGCCTTAATACTGGACTCAATAATGAAGTAGCTGAATCAATGGAACTATGCTTCTCCATGAACGACTCATACAGAGTCGACATTGAATGCATTTCCATGATTGTCTTAATCTGGTTACCCTTTCTGTTCATCTGGATGAACAGATCAGCGAGTCGAGCTAATGCTTAACTCCCGATCAGAAGGGGTGACCTAATTTTATACAGTTTTCCCATGTATCCCTCAATCATGAGAACATGCAAACTGGTGCTACTTCCTTCTAGCTTGCAACTTCAAGCTCTTTGAATATCCTAGTTCGTTCCTTTTTCAACCAGTTCTAGGAACCTTTCCTCAATCAGCTGTGCTAACTTATCTGACCCCAGGAATTCTAAATCCTTGCGGAACTCGGGGTCAATGATAAATAGCAAGAGGCAACGAACTTCCTTTGACTTCATAGTCAAGGGGTCATGCTCATCACAAGCTACTGTGCGATGCCATGCTTTGGTAGAACAAGGAGCGGGCACTTAGTCAGATATGGTTTGCCAGCAAAACTAAGAATCATTCTCTAATTGCAAAGCCATATCACATAGCCAAGGCCAGTCAGCCTTACCATATTGAACAGGTGCTTTCTGAGACTCTCAGAAATGGGTGAAGGAGAAGAAGGAGGAGAATTGACACTATCTTTAAACATCTATAAAATTTTAATTAGTTTGATTTTAATCATTTTAAACAATTACCCAATATATTATTTAATGAGGCTAGGATCCAAAATACCCCAACTATGGTGTGAAGAGGGATGCCGTAATCACAACATAATGGTCATTAAGGTAGATAAACATTTATCAATTTCAGTCTTATGAAATTCCTAGATCTGTTGAGATTCATTGAACTGTTCAATGGCATGTTTAATCTCGGATATGCTCCACTGTTTGTGACTGGGATGCCGAGGATCACAAACTGGATGTGAATAACCATGCAAATATGCTCGATAACCTCAATGTCAGTTATCATCTCTAATTGATGTGCCAGTTAACCACACGCGCTCCATCAACAATGATAAATCATGAGAAACCCATTACCACTCTTTATGAGCCCCTATTAGTGTGCCGGTTAACCACACACGCTCCACTAATGTCTCATAAAGTGTAATGTGCAATTTCATGGGTTAGCATCTTTTCACATTTTTCCTAAAGTAACTAGATTTGAGATTTTATAAAGTTGTTCTAGTACTTTCATTAATAACATTATACTTTTAATGAGATTAAGTTGTCCTATCAAACCCGTTCGGCTAACGACCCTCCACTGATCAAGAGAGCGGTGGGTGAGATTGGACACCCATTCAACCGCCATTTTATAGGCAGTTTCCTTATACCCTCATTATAGACCAGCTTCGTGAATGAGGCCTACTATTGATTTGACTGACCAATTATCTTATACATATAATATTAACTTTTAATTATAATATATATAAGATGTATTTTAAACCTTTTAAAATATTGCTGGTTTATCTTTTAATTTATTGGAAATTTAAACTATTAAATTTAAAATTAAATTAAACCTTTAAAAGATTTAATTCATCTTTTAATTAAACAATTAATTAAATTAATTAAATCCAAATATTTTAGACTTTTAAAATATTCCTAGTTTTATCCTTTAATTTTTCAAAATTTAAAACTATTAAATTTAAAATTAAATTAAACCATTAATTAAATAATTAATTAAATTAATTAAAACTAGATAGGTATCACAAATTAATCAAAATAATTTAAACCTATCTTAAACCCTCTAATTTTTGAAATTAACAAATAATGGGTTTAAGGTTATCAATTTAAATAATTAAAGTTACCAAAAATAGAAAGCCTTCTAAAACCCTAATGAGAAAATCGAAAATCATAGAGGGGAGGGGCTAGGGTTTCCAAAACCCTAACCCTAAAATCGATATGGCCAATTAGGGTTTATAAGCATTAAACTCTAATTTTTAGGAAGACAATTATAGCAATTCAACAAGAAAACAACCAAAATGCTCTGATACCACTGAAAGGTTTTATACAAATCTATGAACTAAAATCCTAAGTTCACATGCAACCTAGATTGGATTTATGTTTTCTTCTAATTGAATATATAATAAATTCCTAAAGGCCACAAGAAAATAACTAAAAGAATAAAATCAGAAAAAACTAACATTTTAGTTGTTTATTACAAGCTAAGCAACGCAAGTGCCTTGCCTCAAATGAAGTCACACCCAAAACTAGGGTTTTCGAAAGTTCCAGAGAGAGGGAAGAGAGGAAAAAGTCGTGGCTTTTATGGTGCCTAGGGGTCTCTATTTATAGATTCCAAGTGACCACCAGATAAGCCTTTAGAGATAAACATTTTTGAATTCAAATAAGATAAACCTTTATCTATCAATTCAAATCTATTTATCCTAACATATAATAATCGAAATTATGGATAATCCCTCCATAATTTCGTTGCCGACTTAAACTACCATAATTGTCACTTACTCAACTATTGAATAATTACAATTCAGCCCCTGCACCTTTAATTAATCAAATTAATCACCAAATTAATTCCACTTAGTTCCAGATTAATTTCTAATTAATTAATATAGTTTCTAATTAATATATTATCACCATAATATATTAATAAACTATTTATTTTATTTTTATTGATTTATTAATTATATAATAAATCAATCATTCTCTCTCCTGGATTTTATGTTAAACCTCTAGCCATGAGGGCAACCCAAATGGACTTTGCTTCTATTAATTAGGTAAATACAAATTATTAGTCATGGCTTAGACACCTAATCCAACATTAGAGTAGGTCTAGAACTTGATATTAATTAAATGTTTTTATATGTAACAATATTATATATTTATATTATAAGTTACATTGTTTCTTTTTTGTAATTGGGAGAGTATGCAACTATGTTTTAACGCGTAAACATGGAATTTTATCAACTGAGAGAGTATGACTATGTTTAACGGGTAAACATGGAAATGATAAAATATTTCATCATATAGCTTAGTTATAAAAAATAAATTGGTGAGTAACGATAACTGTTAAGGTTCCGATGAGGTGCCTACTAGGTTTGTGATGATGTAATGGTTTGGGTCTAGCGAGGGTAGGGAAAATGGAACATGGACGACATCCAAATGCATAGGTGAATAGGAGTTGTTTATAGGTGCTCCGACAATTGCGGGCCAAAACCGACTAGAACGACAACATGTTTTTTGGCGAGGGCATCCTAGGGTACATACCATGTTTATAGGTGCTCCGACAATTAAGGGAAGTCATAGACTCACAAGTTCATATCATACATAAGGTTACAATTCAGGGGCATCTAGGAAGGGGTTACCACGTCGTTCGAAATGGTTACTCAGTTAAATCACCAAAGTCGAGCCTCATTGCTCTACAACGTCGAAAACCAACACAATACATACAACTCATATTATTTTAGATATGCTATTTTTTCTGATTGTATTTCATATCAACATGATCATATTTGAAAAAAATGTCATTACACATAAACTACCTCATCATTTATAAAGACATTATTAATAAATATTAACCATGTATCATGGTTATTCCATTATATTACGTAAACCTTTTGTAAAAGGGTTAGAGGCTCGAGTTTTATTTTGGTGCATTGTTGTTAATTTTTTAAGTAAAAAAAATTTGTTTATGCGATCTAAAGAGTCGAGACTAACAAGGTTTTATAGTTTTTTATTAAATATAACATTCAAACATTTTAAGGGGTTAAAGCATTTAAGTTTACTTTTGTTCAACGGTTCTGAAAACGTTTTCATTTTACCAAAAAATCAAATTTTAGAACAACAATTCCTTGGGTTTTTTTCATTTCGATAAAAGGAACTAAAAAATGTCTCTTTTTAATTGTCACATCCCCAAACCGTAATGGCGGAAACGTTCGAGGGTGGATGACTTCATGAACAATATCATAACAAAGTTGAATAATAGTGAATCCAATCAAAATAACCATCATTAAGTAATTGCAAATGTTACATCGTTTAAATGTTGCATGTTTCAAATACAATTATAATGATATCAAAAATAGGCAAAAACGACGTCGTAACGTCCCTTCTTGTAGCGCTTGATTTAGCTTATCAGTTTCCTGAGAATACAAGTAGTTGAAAAAGTGTCAACAATTAAGTTGGTGAGTTCATAAGATTTTGCGTAAGAAATATCCTTTGCTTGTAAGCAATAGTGTTGAAAACCAAGAAAATCCAATATTTTCTCATAAAATGTCCAAGTCTTTAAATCCCAAAGACTAAAATGTAATATGTAAACTGTAGTGTGAAATTCATTAGAAATGTATTTTTCCACGTAAACAATTTATAAAAATAATAAGTTGATTATTTTCCCATGTGAGATACCCTATAACCATACTGTGACTAGTTGGCATGCTGCAACGTTCTTCAGGCGTCGGAATGTTAGACATTTGGACACCTCAGACCTGCCGGTCAAGCTGTAGCTAGCAGCTCAGGTGCGGGGTTGTCAAGCCCCGTATAGATCTATACTCAAATATCACGCTCTCTTACCGAGACTCTGGTTATAAAAGTTCAGGACTTATAGTAGGTACTTATAAAAGTACTGTGATGATTCATCTCACAAAAATGTATGTATTCCAATCAACTTGTTTACGTAAAATTTGTATATAGAAACTCTTGTAATCATCCATTATCATTTTTCCCATGATAATATAGTATTGTTTAATAATTATATAATTTTATATAATTATTTTTGTCATGTTCAAACGTCATAATAACCTTGTGTTCATAAACTATTCCAATAGTAGTCTATTTTTAGTATTTCGTCGTAATAATCATATTTTTGTGAATAATAACGAAGTAACTTATTCAAATGATTATAAATATCATCTTTTGAGATATTTCTCACAAAAATGGTGTAATAACTTGATTATAACTATTTTTGCTAGAAAATAGTGCTTTTATTTATAAAAACATAGTTTTTACTAGTTTTCGTTTTTATAACGTTTTTATCCAAGATCTAGTATTTTTGTACACTTTATTTGTAGTTTTGTAACTTTTACACAACTTAATATGTCAAAGTGTTCATAATACATGGATCTATTCATATTTTATGCCAAGTTCATCTTTACACAATTTCTAGTTTTCATCTTTATAACATTTTTGTCCAAGAACTAACATTTTTACACATTTTATTTATAGTTTGGAAACTTTTACACTAACATTATATATCATTATGATCATCATACATAGCAATATCCATAAATCATATCAAGAGCATTTTTAGACAACAACTAGTTTTATAAATTTGTGTAAATCATTATTTATAGCATTTTAACACACATGAACTTGAATAAAACAACATTTATAGTAATTAAACTTGTATTCTCCCCCAAAAAGGTTAGAAAATATGAAAATGTGAGGTATGAACTCACCCTTGTAGCGTGTTTGGCTTAGAAACTAGGATGTTCTTGGAAGATTGATGGTAGGAATGAAGATCCAAGTCTTGGAGCTCGAAAGACCTTTGGACAAAACCATCACCCAATGGTTTTTCATAGATGTTAGTGTGTGTAAATGGTGTAAAACATAAGTTAAGTAGTTTAGAATCAAATGATGAATGAAGCTTACCACTTAAACTTGTTAAAGGAGCTTGGAAATGGATTTTGATGAGGATGATGATGGTGGCGGTTTTGGAAGAGAAGAAGAGAGGGAGAGAGTGTGTGAGCCGAGAGTGAGGAGAGAAAGAGAGAAGAGAGGAGTTTGGTTGGATGCTTTAAGTTCAAATGGTATCTCATCCTAGTTTATTATTAGATTTTTAGTTAGCTTTTATGTATTATTTTATTCTAGCCCCATAATACCCTAGATTATGAATAGTGACCCATGGATTGTGTTGGGACCTTACTTCAGCCGATGGGGGTAGGGGTAGGTTAGTTTTTATAAAAATAGCAATGTACTTATAAAAATGTGTGATTTTTATAAAATCGTAAGCCGTTTTAATGAAATTTTGTGAGTTTTTGACGAAACGAAGTTCTAAATAATTATTTTGTATAAAAACATTGTCAAACATTTATTTTAATTGAAACATAACTCGTTGGGTGTCGGAATACGCGTTTAAGCACAATATTCTTCCGATTTCGCGATTTTTGACGTTTTACCGGAAATTTCTTTTAGCTTTGAAATTAAATACTAGATATTATTACATTACTTGTCATATGAATTGTTAATTCATATTTGATGTTTAAGGCACCACATTTTGAAATTTGAGTCCAAACCCTGTGTACATTTATTCGTTCACAGCGGTTTAATCGTTAGAACTTTCACATACGAACTCCGTTTTCGACGTTCTATATATCCAAAGTTTCGTATTTACGAGTAGATCATTTTGGTAACATTATTATTCTCAAAATATTAATTTTATGATTATCAAATTTTTACGCTACAGTAGTTTGATGTCCGTATTTTCGACTTTTAATCGATAATTGTTTGATTTAGCATACGTGATACTATAATATTAATAATTCATCGCAAAAGTTATGGAAAATAACTTTCCAATATATAGATTAACGTACGCTTCATTTGACTACAGTTGACTTTTGTTGACAAAAATTTACAATTGTCACATCATCTACCCGTTAGAGAGAATTTCGTCCCGAAATTTAGCTCTTGAGTGGATCCTCAAGGGTTTGGGAAGAGATGTGGGTACTTCTGCTTCATCTGGTCTTCACGCTCCCAAGTAAATTCAGGTCCACACTTGGCACTCCAACGGACCTTAACTATCGGTATGCGGCTCTGTTTCATCTTCTTGATCTCTTTGTCCATGATTTCTACGGGTTCCTCCACAAAATGAAGGTTCTCGTTCACTTCGATCTCGTCGAGCGGTATGACAAGAGTCTCATCGGACAAGCATTTCTTTAAGTTGGATACGTGAAAGGTGGGATGGACATTGCTGAGCTCCTGCGGTAGTTGAAGTTTGTAGCCTACTGGGCCGATCCTAGCAAGGATCTCGAAGGGCCCAATGTATATGGGGTTCAGCTTCCCACGCTTTCCAAAGCGTATCATTCCTTTCCATGGCGAGACCTTCAACAACACTCAGTCACCAACCTGGAATTCCAAGGGCTTGCGTCGCTTATCTGCATAGCTCTTTTGTCGATCACGTGATGCTTTCAATCATTCACGGATCTGAATGATTTTCTCCGTTGTCTCTCGTATGATCTCCGGACCAGTGAGAGTGCTGTTAGGTACTTGACCCCTGGCTAGTTGAGTATCACCCACTTCGGCCCAGCACAGAGGGGATCTGCACTTGCGTCCATATAAAGCTTCGAATGGAGCAACCTTGATGCTAGTGTGGTAGCTGTTGTTGTATGAAAACTCAATGAGCGGTAAGTGGGTGTCCCACGCCTTACCAAAGTCTATCACACAAGCTCTCAACATGTCTTCCAGCGTTTGAATGGTCCTTTCACTTTGCCCATCCGTCTGTGGATGGTACGTTGTACTCATGTCGAGCCTGGTTCCCAAGGCTTTTTGCAATGATTGCCAAAATCGTGAAGTGAACCAACTATCTGTATCTGAGATAATAGAAATTGGTGCACCGTGTAATCGTACTATTTCCTTGATGTACGTCCTGGTAAGTTTCTCCATCTTATCGGTCTCCTTTATTGGCAGGAAGTGAGCGGATTTGGTTAACCTATCGACGATTACCCATATGGTGTCTAACCCACCAGTTGTCTTTGGTAGTTTGGTTATGAAGTCCATAGTTATCCGCTCCCACTTCCACTCGGGTATTTCTGGTTGTTGTAGCAGACCCGAGGGCTTTTGATATTCTACTTTAACCTTGACGCAAGTCAGGCACTTGCCCACGTAAGTAGCAATTTCTGTCTTCATGTTTGGCCACCAATACAGTTTCTTGAGGTCCAGGTACATCTTGTCGGACCCAGGGTGAATGGAGTATCTAGTTTTGTGAGCCTCATTCATGACAATGTCTCTGTATCCGTCGAACCTCGGGGTCCAAATTCGGTTCATGAGGTAACGAGCTCCGTCTTCCTTAACTTCGAGGTTTTTATACATTCCTCGCAAGGCTTCATTCGCGACATTCTCAGGTTTTAAGGCTTCTAATTGCGCCTCCTTTATATGAGTGGACAAATGGGAATAGAACGTTATTGACAAAGACTTTACCCGGCGGCCCGAGTACTCTTTCCGACTAAGGGCATCTGCCACCACGTTGGCCTTTCCTGGGTGATAACGAATTTCGCATTCGTAATCACTTAGTAGCTCTACCCATCGTCGTTGTCTCATATTGAGTTCTTTTTGATTGAGGATATGCTGGAGACTCTTATGGTCGGTGAATACCGTACACTCTGTGCCGTACAGGTAGTGTCTCCAGATCTTCAATACGAACACTACTGCTCCCAACTCGAGGTCATGTATAGTGTAGTTGACCTCGTGAGTTTTAAGTTGTCTTGAAGCGTAGGCAATGACTTTTCCTTTCTGCATGAGTACACAGCCCAGACCCTGGTTCGATGCATCGCAATAGACCACAAAGTCTTCTGTTCCTTCTGGAAGAGACAGAATAGGAGCGCTGCACAAAGCTTTCTTTAGGGTCTGGAAGGCGGCGTCTTGTTTATCTCCCCACTTGAATGTCACACCCTTCTGTGTCAGGGCAGTAAGTGGCTTCGTAATTTTGGAGAAATTCTGTATGAATCTTCGGTAATAGCCAGCAAGGCCCAAAAACTGGCGGATTTCTGTCGGAGTTCTTGGTGCTTCCCAGTTTTCGATGGCTTTGATTTTGGAGGGATCCACATGTATCCCTTCTTTGCTGACTACGTGGCCTAGAAAGTCAACTTTTCGAAGCCAAAATTCGCATTTCGAAAATTTCGCATACAACTTCTCTGCTCTTAATGTCTCCAAAACTTGTCGTAAGTGTTGACTATGTTCCTCCTTACTTCGTGAATAGATAAGTATGTCGTCGATGAACACTATCACAAATTTATCTAGGTAAGGTCGACATACGCGGTTCATTAGATCCATGAACACTGCGGGCGCATTGGTCAATCCGAAGGGCATCACAACGAATGCATAATGGCCGTAGCGAGTTCTGAATGCTGTTTTAGGAACATCTTCTTCTTGAACCTTGAGTTGGTGATATCCCGACCTCAGATCGATTTTTGAGAAATAACTCGATCCTTGGAGTTGATCGAATAGGTCGTCAATTCGGGGTAACGGGTATCGGTTCTTGATGGTGAGCTTGTTCAACTCCCGATAGTCAATACACATACCGAATGATCCATCCTTCTTCTTCACGAACAAGACCGACGCTCCCCAAGGTGAGAAGCTCAGCCTGATGAACCCTTTACTTAGCAGTTCGTTTAGTTGGCTGGATAATTCTTGCATTTCTGTCGGGGCTAATCGGTATGGCGCTTTTGCTACCGAGGTGGCTCCTGGGATCAAATCGATTCTGAACTCGACTTGTCGTGCGGGTGGTACTCCTGGAAGGTCTTCTGGGAATACGTCGGGAAAGTCGCAGACTTCAGGGATCTCTTTGATGCTCTTTACTTCTTTCTTCTCGTCAACAACGTGGGCTAGGAAGGCATGGTATCTTTTCTATAGGTATTTTCGAGCTTTGATGCAAGACACGATTCGGAGGCTGGTACTGGGTTTATCGCCGGAGACAACAAGGGTCTTGTCATCCGGCAGATGAAGTCGAATTCCTCGTTCGTAACACATGATGTCGGCATGATGGGGGATTAGCCAATACATACCAACAATCACGTCAAAGCTTCCTATTCTAACAGGCATTAAGTCGATTTGAAAGGAGTGATCGTCCAGAGTAAGTGTACAGCCTATGTATATGTTGTTTGTGCTTTCTGTTTTGCCATTAGCCATTTCTACTGTGAATGTTTCATTGAGTGGTTGAGGTTTTTGTTTTAGTAAGTTTTTAAACTCGTGGCTTACGAAGCTCCTCTCTGCACCGCTATCGAATAGTATACAAGCATATGAATTATTGACGAGGAACGTACCGGTAACCATGGTAGGATCCTCTACCGCCTCCGCGCGTCCCATAGCTAGGACTCTTCTATTTCTCCCAACGTTCTTTGTCTTCGGGCAATCACGCTTAAAATGCCCCGTCTCACCACAACCATAGCAAGCTTGACTCACCCCAGCATTAGAGGCTTGGGTGGTTTGTGGAACTGGCGCCTTGCAGAAACGGGCGGTATGACCCTTTTTGTTACAGTTTGAGCAGTGCATTTCTCTACAGGCTCCGGTATGGTGGAAATTACACTTGTTGCACTTGGGTAGTGTCTCATTATACTGTTTGGTTGCTGTTGGGGTAGTCGGGACAGTGGCTGCACGGACTGCCACAATCTGTTGTCTCTTGGCACTTTCTTGGTTAGGCTGATTCCTACCCCTGTTCCAGGGTTTTCTTTTATGGCCCTTCTCTCTTGGTTGATCAGTTTTAGAGGTCATGGTGCCCTGGCGAACCCCATGGTCGACTAATCATTGGGCCAGTCGTTTAGCACTGTCGAAAGTGGCGGGGCTTGCCGCTTCTACATTCCCCTGAATTAGAGGAGATAGCCCCCAGATATAACGTTCCACTTTCACAGATTCTGGTGTGACTATAGTAGGGCAGAGGGTTGCCAGGTCATTGAATCGGTTCGTGTAGGAGGTCAGATCTGAACCTTTCATGGTAAGGTTCCACAACTCTTGTTCCAGTTTTTGGATCTCCCCTCTGGGACAATACTCTTTCATCAGCATGGTCTTCAGTTCCTCCCAACTCATTGAGTTGGCCACAGGAAGTGTCAGAGTCTTAACATGACCCTTCCACCAAGACATGGTCGTCTCAGCAAAAGTACAAGCGGCGAATTTGACTTTAAATTCTTCGGGGCATGCAGAGATATCAAGGATTGATTCAGTCTTCTCAATCCATCTCATGAGAGCAAGGACACCACCAGTACCATGGAAAGTCACTAGTTTGCAATTCGCGAAGTCCTTGTAAGTACATACTCGCGATTGGTTTGATGTTTCTCCATTTGTGGAGTCGTTGGTGCCATTTCTGCTCCCGTTGCCATTCGTCCCATTCGAGTTTATCTGAGCGATAGCAGCTGCTACCGCAGCAGTAACAGCGGCCTGGAAGGTAGCTGAGTCCATCATGGGTGGCTCGGGAGTTGTGATCGGTGCGCGCCTAGCGTTTCTTCGACGGGGTGGCATATTTCTGCCACAAGGATTCAAGATTTGACGTTGGTTAGTTTCTGTAAGGATTATTATAAGTATGTTGTCGTTAGGACATGGCGACTATATTTTAAGTTTATCTTTGTCTTTTTCTTTTCGTAAGTTGTAACCATAAACCAGTATCAAACATACATATCAAATATTTGTACAACGTTTTATAAATAAACCACGTCATCATATTAATAATAATTTGTAGCGTTACATGATTTTTAAGATGGAAAATTTGACCTTCACAGAGGTCTACAATGCTAAAATAAACGGGCGGCGTAACGACCCACAAAGAGTGTAATCACTTAATTATAGGGTCGCGCCTACATATAAAGCGAGTAGCGTATAGTGCCTACTCGTAAAATCCTAGTCTATAACAAAATCTGAGCAATAAAAGTACCACTCATGGTGATCTGGATCCCCCAGCTCTGCGTAGTGCATCCACCTGTGCCCTCAGATCGGTAGCCTCTCGCTCGGCCTCCTCGGCCCTTCGCTCTATGTCTCGTATCCTTTCCTCGGACTCAGATATCCGTACAAAGGCCTCGCGAAACATCCCCATAGCTGTCCGTCCGTCCTCCTCGAGCGAGTCGACTCGCCCGGAGGTATGGTCATGGGCCTCGTCTAAGCGTCGAAGGCGTGCTGCAGTGACCTCGGCAGTAGCTCCCACGTCCATGACCTGACTGGAGGTTGCCCTAATCCGCTCCTCCTGACGGCTGATGCGTCCGACCATGACTGGTAAGGCTCGGTCTGCATAGCCCCCTCCGCTTAGGTCGAAGTAGTCGTGGGGCATGCCATGCGGGGGTCGCAAGCCCTGCTCGCGGCTCCAGCGGCGTAGATGCTCTGCCCACTCTGGTGTCTGGTCCTGAAGAGGTTCTTTTATTAGTAAGGGGCGGTGGATGGGAAGTACCCTCTTTCGAGGAGTACGCATCCATAACGGGCCACCAGGGTGGCGATATACCTAGAATGTCGGCGGTGGTGGTGGGGCATGTATGTCGCGGACTGGGTAGCGTGGGTTGATGACCTTAGACCCGTCATCAGAATCTTCATCTTCCCATTGGTCTTCTTCTTCCGAAACTTCCTCTGGTTCCTCCTCCGGAACCTATTCTGGTTCCTCCTCCGGCTCCTCATTGAGCCATCCTCCATTTCCCTCCTCGGGGAAATAAGTGTCTCCTGGAAAATGAAACCTGCCATGGTGTCTGTACGAGGATTGGGGTGTAAGAAGTATATAAAGGGGATTCTTAAATACACTTATATATGATTAAGTAATGTACACAAAATACCCTTATAGTATTTTAACTTCATGTTTAGTTCTATAACGTCATAAAATACTCCTATAGTATTTTATATCTTATTTGGTTATTAGTAAGTGTTCGGACTTGTTGTCCACCACGACTATTCCTAAGTATACGTTAATCATATCTTGGACCAATACAGTTGATCAGGCTCTATTTGTCCAAGATATAATTACCAAAACACTTAGACCTATCCGTAGTGTTCAACTCATCTTACTACTTTTGTATGTTTTCGTTATGATATCGTTCTAGTATGTATGTATGTACTTATACTTTTATAACAATTATCATTGTAATTTTAAAAGTATATTTGTACGAAAAATGTTTTTGAGAGTTTTAGTCCCATTGTATTTATAGTTGTATATCTTTAAATGGATTGATATACTTAGTTCACTATAAACAATGCTCTGATACCAATCAGTCACACCCCCAAACCGTAATGGCGGAAACGTTCGAGGGTGGATGACTTCATGAACAATATCATAACAAAGTTGAATAATAGTGAATCCAAGCAAAACAACCATCATTAAGTAATTGCAAATGTTACATCGTTTAAAAGTTGCATGTTTCAAATACAATTATAATGATATAAAAATAGGCAAAAACAACGTCGTAACGTCCCTTCTTGTAGCGCTTGATTTAGCTTATCAGTTTCCTGAGAATACAAGTAGTTGAAAAAGTGTCAACAATTAAGTTGGTGAGTTCATAAGATTTTGCCTAAGAAATATCCTTTGCTTGTAAGCAATAGTGTTGAAAACCAAGAAAATCCAATATTTTCTCATAAAATGTCCAAGTCTTTAAATCCCAAAGACTAAAATGTAATATGTAAACTGTAGTGTGAAATTCATTAGAAATGTATTTTTCCACGTAAACAATTTATAAAAATAATAAGTTGATTATTTTCCCATGTGAGATACCCTATAACCATACTGTGACTAGTTGGCATGCTGCAACGTTCTTCAGGCGTCGGAATGTTAGACATTTGGACACCTCAGACCTGCCGGTCAAGCTGTAGCTAGCAGCTCAGGTGCGGGGTTGTCAAGCCCCGTATAGATCTATACTCAAATATCACGCTCTCTTACCGAGACTCTGGTTATAAAAGTTCAGGACTTATAGTAGGTACTTATAAAAGTACTGTGATGATTCATCTCACAAAAATGTATGTATTCCAATCAACTTGTTTACGTAAAATTTGTATATAGAAACTCTTGTAATCATCCATTATCATTTTTCCCATGATAATATAGTATTGTTTAATAATTATATAATTTTATATAATTATTTTTGTCATGTTCAAACGTCATAATAACCTTGTGTTCATAAACTATTCCAATAGTAGTCTATTTTTAGTATTTCGTCGTAATAATCAATTTGTGTAAATCATTATTTATAGCATTTTAACACACATGAACTTGAATAAAACAACATTTATAGTAATTAAACTTGTATTCTCCCCCAAAAAGGTTAGAAAATATGAAAATGTGAGGTATGAACTCACCCTTGTAGCGTGTTTGGCTTAGAAACTAGGATGTTCTTGGAAGATTGATGGTAGGAATGAAGATCCAAGTCTTGGAGCTCGAAAGACCTTTGGACAAAACCATCACCCAATGGTTTTTCATAGATGTTAGTGTGTGTAAATGGTGTAAAACATAAGTTAAGTAGTTTAGAATCAAATGATGAATGAAGCTTACCACTTAAACTTGTTAAAGGAGCTTGGAAATGGATTTTGATGAGGATGATGATGGTGGCGGTTTTGGAAGAGAAGAAGAGAGGGAGAGAGTGTGTGAGCCGAGAGTGAGGAGAGAAAGAGAGAAGAGAGGAGTTTGGTTGGATGCTTTAAGTTCAAATGGTATCTCATCCTAGTTTATTATTAGATTTTTAGTTAGCTTTTATGTATTATTTTATTCTAGCCCCATAATACCCTAGATTATGAATAGTGACCCATGGATTGTGTTGGGACCTTACTTCAGCCGATGGGGGTAGGGGTAGGTTAGTTTTTATAAAAATAGCAATGTACTTATAAAAATGTGTGATTTTTATAAAATCGTAAGCCGTTTTAGTGAAATTTTGTGAGTTTTTGACGAAACGAAGTTCTAAATAATTAATTTGTATAAAAAAATTGCCAAACATTTATTTTGATAGAAACATAACTCGTTGGGTGTCGGAATACGCGTTTAAGCACAGTATTCTTCCGATTTCGCGATTTTTGACGTTTTACCGGAAATTTCTTTTAGCTTTGAAATTAAATACTAGATATTATTACGTTACTTGTCATATGAATTGTTAATTCATATTTGATGTTTAAGGCACCACATTTTGAAATTTGAGTCCAAACCCTGTGTACATTTATTCGTTCACAGCGGTTTAATCGTTAGAACTTTCACATACGAACTCCGTTTTCGACGTTCTATATATCCAAAGTTTTGTATTTACGAGTAGATCGTTTTGTTAACATTATTATTCTCAAAATATTAATTTTACGATTATCGAATTTTTACGCTACAGTAGTTTGCTGTCCGTATTTTCGACTTTTAATCGATAATTGTCTGATTTAGCATACGTAATACTATAATATTAATAATTCACCACAAAAGTTATGGAAAATAACTTTCCAATATATAGATTAACGTACGCTTCATTTGACTACAGTTGACTTTTGTTGACCAAAATTTACAATTGTCACATTAATTTTGACATGAATAACTAAAAAATCCTTCTGCTCAGTTGACATTGCAGTCGAAGCTTTGGTGTGTGCAGTGTGAATTGGAGGAGATTCAGTCTATCGAAGCTTAAATGGTTCGTGCAACTGTGCCCTAAGGGGATTTGTAGGACTTTTTTCAATATCCATATCCTTTTTGGAGGATAAGGATTGACAGTGTGAAATTCTGTAACACCAAGATACTTTATTATATAATTATAATAAAAGGGTAAATTGGTCATTTTACCATGTAAGGGTAAAATGGTCTTTTGGACAGAAAAGTATTTGGTTTGAAATAATATTTTAAGTTTTGGACTTAAAATGTTATAAAAACTGATTTTTGGTCGTTTTACCGAAAAAGGGTATTTTGGTCATTTGACCAAGTCAACGACCAATTATGTAAAAATATTGTTGGTTGTGGCCAAAATGTAAGAAATGGAAGTTTTATTGTTATAAAACTTGATTATTGTGGTCAAAGTTCAAGGAAATGAACTTAGGGACCAAATTTGTAAAAATTTGTGGTATAAATAGAGAGTTTGACTCTCTTCTTTGACCAGCCATTGTGCAGCAACGGGAGGAGCAAGGGGAGCACGATTTCAGCAAGTCTTGAAGGAATTGAGGCAAGAAATGGGAATCAAGGCTTGGAATTGATGATTTCTAAACTAATTAAGGTTAGTAACTTGATTTCTAGCCAAGCTCTTGTGTGTTCTTGGTTTGGTATTTTAGAAACTGAAATTTATGAATTTCAGTTGTGATTATGTGGTTAAATTGGTTTATTACTTCCATTGAGTCATGCTAGAAAGGACTTAACTCAAGAAAATGGAAGTAGGTTGTTATTAGTGATGAATTTGAAGTTTGGGGTTGTTAGAACTAAGAACCCTAATTCTTCATTTTGATTGATTTGGTTGTTTTAGATGGTTGAAAACCTTGTTAAAGTATAAGATTTTAGTCCTAGAACAAACCCCAATCGATTAAGGACCTGATTAAGGACTTAATGGACCAAAACTGCTTGCTACAGTGCATAAATCGCGGCTGGACAGGAGGCACCTGCAGGTGCCAGGCGCGGTGCGCCCAAAATCCTGGCGGGGTGCGCCCAGGCACAGTGCGCCCATATCTGGGCGGGGTGCGCCCCTCAGACAGAAACTTTGAAACGCTATCTTTTGCGTTGCTTGTCCGATTAAGCCCAAATTTGGACCATAGGCTCGTTATGGTCTGAAAAGTTTGGGAAAATTTTTAGATTGAGTTTCCGACCCCTCGGGGGCACTGTAGATCGATTCCAATGCCTCGGTGAATAGTAAAATTCATAAAAAGTTAGTAAACGGAAAGTTTATTAACTAGGCATTGTTTGTGATGTTATTGTATTGAACTCTAGTGTATTAGAGTCAGTTGGAATGATTATTAACCTATTATCATTTGAAATATAAATGGATATATAGGTATGGGACAAAATGGTTGTGGTGCACGCAAAGGCAAGAAACAACCGGGGTTTAAACGCAGCTGGTAACCAGGTGAGTAATCTCACTGATATCATATGCGATATATGATGATTGTATTGTTACAGGTTGAAACGGCTTCGAGGGACGAAAATGACAAGTGTAAAAATATATGTAAAAGACAATACCAGATAAGCCGTGAGTCATTGCGATGACAAGAACGGAGCTGTGAGTCAATACATATATATACACTATGATGTGACAATACCAGATAAGCCGTGAGTCTATAATAGACAAGAACGGAGCTGTGAGTCAACCTTTTATTGACAAGACCGGGACCAGCCGTGAGTCAGTAAAATGAAATGACAAGACCGGATCCAGCCGTGAGTCAATAAACTTATATAGACAAGACCGGAACCAGCCGTGAGTCTAGGCAACATCGGGATTTTCCTGTGAGCCACATATTTTAGGCAACAGCGGGCTAACCCGTGAGCCATATCTAACCGGTGCGGCCTTGTTGGCTATGACTCCGGTGCGGCCTTTGGGCTATGTCTCCGATGCGGCCTTCGGGCTATGATATTTGGTACAGCCTGTTTGGCTATGATTTTGTTACAGGTACTGGTGCAGCCTGCGGGCTATGAATTGTATATTGATAATGTTTTGGTGCAGATTATATAGCTATGACACAGGGTGCGGCTGTTAGCCATGATATATGATGCAGTCCAGTGTGACTAAGAAATATGGGACAGAAATCGTTAGACATGATTATAGATGCAAATAACTAACCTGGCTTGTTGATTACAGGTTACAATGATTCAGCCTGTAGGGCTACAGAATAGGATGTGAAATCCTAGAGTATATATGGTCAGCCAGTAAGGCTAGGAGTTTGGATTCGATATCCAGACAGTTATATGATTGTGTTTTGATACGTGTTATCTGCAGATTTGATTATTCACTGAGCTTTGTAGCTCATACCGTTTGTTACTGTCCCTGCAGGTTAGCATGATACTGATAGGGGACAAGATAGAGTCCGTGACTTTGAAGTGGGACTCGTAGATGCTGTCAGTAGCAGCCCGGCTTTAAAGGAGTTATGGTATTTTTATACTCTCCTTGATACACTTGTACCCGTATTTATTAAAATATACCCCTTGTTATGGTTTTATGTATTGAAACCTGTGTTTTAAATGAAAAATTTTTCAGGGGTGTTTTTGTTTTAAAAGCCGGGTGTTACAAGTTGGTATCAGAGCCGTGGTTTAAGTGAACTAGGTGTCTATAGAGTAGATTCCTGGACTTAAACCCTGAAACAGTAGACATGATGAACTGTTAGGTGTATATAGTTGTTATTATACATATATAACCTAACTATTGCTGACTTCTAACGTATAAGAAGTATGATCAGCGGATATTTCTGGGAGAAATTTAGTGCGTGTAACTGTAAGAGGCGGATCAGCCTTTTTTCTCAAGACTCCATCGAACGAGGGGCAACGAGACAAGTAGCGAAAAAAATCCACATGACGAGCAATGTTAGCTGATGTGGTCAGATAAATGAATCGGTTACTCACCTTAGTTGATATTCAAGGTGAAAGAACAGTAGTTGGGACTACAAGAAAAAGCAGAAAACGATTAGTGGACGCTTCGGGAGAAGTTGTCACAAATTGGGTCCAGAAAGGACCAAAACAGAGCCACTATGTATAGTGATCAGTGCAGGAAAAGCACTAAGGAAAATTGTAGAGTTGAGACTCTACCGTTGACATGCTGAAATTGCAGATGATAGGAGCAGATTGCTCGAGTTTTATTGTATGGGACGGAAGTGGTTCCAGCGTGGAACTATAGATCACTTCTTTATGAAATACTCACATGCGAAATGTGGAGTAACGGGTGATGAACCCAGGAAAGACAGAAGGAACGAATGGTCGAAAAGGACCCATGGTACCATGAGCATTCCAGTAGATTGTGGAAGAAGCTCGTGAGGAAACTGATATGATCGCAGATATCATTGTTTTGAATATAACTCGTGTATGTTATATTGGATCCATGGAGCTATGCTTTGGATCGATGACTTGATGTCTTGTTTGAATTTTTCATCAATGATTTTGGATGAAATATTTGAAATAGCTATAGTAGATAGCAAGTATGTTCAAGATATTGAACACCTGGAAAGTAGTCTGCCTAAGATTTACGGGACCATTTTTCCCTATGAATCTGAAGCCGATGACTACCAGCAAATCTGAAGCAATTGTGCTTATGAATTGGTTAGCAATGAATTATGCTAACATGAATTGTAGAAATATGAACATGATGGTTCAGAAAGCAGAAATGAGCGGATGAAAATCCATGGTAAATGACAGTTGTTGAGAATACTGGTTAGCTTCTTTGCTTAAACTCAGAAAAGAGTTAGTAAAGGAATGATGTTGTAGTTGGCATACGTGGTATGGGCCAAGTTTAATAAAGTGGTGATAGTAGTGTACTACTTTAAATAAATTTTCGGATGATTCTTTTGAAAAGAACTTCCAAGATTTCTGCCAGATTGGCAAGAAGAGCTTATGATTAAGCTGGTATTGGGAGCCGTTCCTGTTATCTAGGCTCTGTGTTTATTGGCCTCTACAGAGATGGCAGAGTGGTAAAACAATTGGAAGAAATTGTTTTTAAATTGGGATCTCATATGACTGTAGGTGTCATCAGAGGGAGCCCTATCTTGTTTGAAAAGAAGAAAGATAAGTTAATGTGTATGTACATTGACTACTGAGAATATGATATTCTCGAGACCAGTTTGAATATGAGGTACATTGTACCAGATACTGGAGTTACTTCACTGAGTTAAGTGATATGTTAAATTCTCCAAGTATGAAAAATTTAGCTAAAAGAAGTTTCAACTCCTTGGGCATGATAATACTGCCAAAGATGATGAAATAAATCCAGTGGGATAGATGATGTGGTAAAACTGGAACCGCCTGAGAAATCCGACTGACATTGTAGTTCCTTGGATTTGGCGGGTTACTATAGGAGAGTTGTAGAAAACTGCTCCTTGATTGCTGGTTAGCTGACTAAAGTTGACCAAGGAAAGTGTAAAATCTGAGTGGTAGAAAGACCACAGATAGGTTGTAAAGGTTTGGAATAAACCTTGTGTGAACCTCTAACATTAGCAATGATGCTAAGTAGAGAAGATGGATTGGACCATTAAAAGGTATCCAACGTTGACTGTGGATGCATGATATTGCGGTAGCAATTATGAACGTGGCATTTAAGCTTTGGAAACACTACTTGTATGGTGTAAAGCTTATAGCGATAAGATCATAAAAGTTGAAATACTTGATTGATCAAAAGAAGCTAAAGATGAGATAGCAAAGGTAGATGGGTTACTTAGAGATTTCGGGTATGAAATCTTGTACCATCTCAGAAAGGCGTATGTGATTACAGATGCCTTGAATTAGAAAGAGTAACCTTTGTAGGTTACATTCACGTGTATGAACGTGGCAAATTGAATACCTGAGTTGATTCGGGTAGCACAAAAAGATGTGTGCAAGTCTAAAAACGTGAAAAGTGAATAAATGATTGAAAAGTAGCGGAAGTTAGTTGGAATATCACAGTGATTTAACACCTGTGGCGGTTGTAAATGTGAATTCCAAAGTCAAACAAAATATAAAAATCATCTTGAAAAGATGTATTTTGTATCAGATATGCAGCATACCCGGGGCAATACCAAACTATATAGGTCGATAAAACCTATGTGTTGGTGGTCGGGGCTGAAGAAAGACATGTGAAAAATGTTTGACTTGTGTGTAACTACAGTCAAATCATTAGAAGTATGTGGACTGTCAGTCCCAAAAATGAAATGGGACGAAAAATATCATAGACTTTGTAGTAAAGTCTTTGCAAGTACCGTATTAGTATGACACCATATGGGTGAATTGCAAGTTGATTGATGAAATCAGTGTAGATTTATACTGACTAAGAAGAATTAAGAGTGGAAAGTAGTGAAAAACTACAAATATAAAGAAAATTGTCGACGTGAGTTATCGGCGCGAATTATATCGAACAGAGATAACAGAATTATTCTTTGAATTTAGCATTAATCCTTAGAATTATTATCTCAAAAGTACTAGTAAGTACTGTGTACGAATTGCAGATGGATTGACGAAGCGAGAAAATGATGCAGACTCCAGAAGATATGCCTGAAATCTGCATAACAGACCCTAGCGGAAGACTAGATGACCGTCTATCCTTGGTAGAAGTTGTAGATAAGTATAGGTATTATACTAGTGTTTTATTGACTCGTAGGAAGTATTGTATAGACTACCGTGTTGCACGCCGAATTGCTAGATAGAAGTTGGGGAGAAGCTATTGATTAAACTTGAGATTGTATCTCAAACAGAAGAAAAGATTTGGCAAGGTCGAGAAAGCTTAGAAATAGACCAAGATCGACAAGAGTAGTATGCGGATTGTCGAGTAAAACCTTTGAAAACCCAAGTAAGTGAAGAAAGTGGAACTAAAAGTGACCCTCCGGAAAGACTAGAAATTGATGTGGGACAAAAAGGAAAGTTGAGTCCTTGTTGATTGGACCTTTCCGTATATCCCAAAAGCAAGAATTGCAGTGTAATGATTGAATATCCTTGATGAACTTCAAGATGATTGTAAAGTTTTCTATGGGTCTCATGGTTTTGAGAACATAGAGTGATAAATGTTAGTGAATCCCTCATGTTGAAATGAGGAAGATAAGTGATTAAGATGCACGGGACAACCGGATGAGTGATATGCGAGTGGTGATATAACCACGAGATAAGAAGACTAGTATGGTTAAGTGCTTAGGCAATACCATAATGTTTTCCATATGATATGGGAAACCGAAATTGTAACGAGAAAGAAATACCCTCGCTTGATAGTATGATTTCGGGGACGAAATCTTTTAAAGGAGGGGAGAATTTGTAACACCAAGATACTTTATTATATAATTATAATAAAAGGGTAAATTAGTCATTTTACCATGTAAGGGTAAAATGGTCTTTTGGACAGAAAAGTATTTGGTTTGAAATAATATTTTAAGTTTTGGACTTAAAATGTTATAAAAACTGATTTTTGGTCGTTTTACCGAAAAAGGGTATTTTGGTCATTTGACCAAGTCAACGACCAATTATGTAAAAATATTGTTGGTTGTGGCCAAAATGTAAGAAATGGAAGTTTTATTGTTATAAAACTTGATTATTGTGGTCAAAGTTCAAGGAAATGAACTTAGGGACCAAATTTGTAAAAATTTGTGGTATAAATAGAGAGTTTGACTCTCTTCTTTGACCAGCCATTGTGCAGCAACGGGAGGAGCAAGGGGAGCACGATTTCAGCAAGTCTTGAAGGAATTGAGGCAAGAAATGGGAATCAAGGCTTGGAATTGATGATTTCTAAACTAATTAAGGTTAGTAACTTGATTTCTAGCCAAGCTCTTGTGTGTTCTTGGTTTGGTATTTTAGAAACTGAAATTTATGAATTTCAGTTGTGATTATGTGGTTAAATTGGTTTATTACTTCCATTGAGTCATGCTAGAAAGGACTTAACTCAAGAAAATGGAAGTAGGTTGTTATTAGTGATGAATTTGAAGTTTGGGGTTGTTAGAACTAAGAACCCTAATTCTTCATTTTGATTGATTTGGTTGTTTTAGATGGTTGAAAACCTTGTTAAAGTATAAGGTTTTAGTCCTAGAACAAACCCCAATCGATTAAGGACCTGATTAAGGACTTAATGGACCAAAACTGCTTGCTACAGTGCATAAATCGCGGCTGGACAGGAGGCACCTGCAGGTGCCAGGCGCGGTGCGCCCAAAATCCTGGCGGGGTGCGCCCAGGCGCAGTGCGCCCATATCTGGGCGGGGTGCGCCCCTCAGACAGAAACTTTGAAACGCTATCTTTTGCGTTGCTTGTCCGATTAAGCCCAAATTTGGACCATAGGCTCGTTATGGTCTGAAAAGTTTGGGAAAATTTTTAGATTGAGTTTCCGACCCCTCGGGGGCACTGTAGATCGATTCCAATGCCTCGGTGAATAGTAAAATTCATAAAAAGTTAGTAAACGGAAAGTTTATTAACTAGGCATTGTTTGTGATGTTATTGTATTGAACTCTAGTGTATTAGAGTCAGTTGGAATGATTATTAACCTATTATCATTTGAAATATAAATGGATATATAGGTATGGGACAAAATGGTTGTGGTGCACGCAAAGGCAAGAAACAACCGGGGTTTAAACGCAGCTGGTAACCAGGTGAGTAATCTCACTGATATCATATGCGATATATGATGATTGTATTGTTACAGGTTGAAACGGCTTCGAGGGACGAAAATGACAAGTGTAAAAATATATGTAAAAGACAATACCAGATAAGCCGTGAGTCATTGCGATGACAAGAACGGAGCTGTGAGTCAATACATATATATACACTATGATGTGACAATACCAGATAAGCCGTGAGTCTATAATAGACAAGAACGGAGCTGTGAGTCAACCTTTTATTGACAAGACCGGGACCAGCCGTGAGTCAGTAAAATGAAATGACAAGACCGGATCCAGCCGTGAGTCAATAAACTTATATAGACAAGACCGGAACCAGCCGTGAGTCTAGGCAACATCGGGATTTTCCTGTGAGCCACATATTTTAGGCAACAGCGGGCTAACCCGTGAGCCATATCTAACCGGTGCGGCCTTGTTGGCTATGACTCCGGTGCGGCCTTTGGGCTATGTCTCCGATGCGGCCTTCGGGCTATGATATTTGGTACAGCCTGTTTGGCTATGATTTTGTTACAGGTACTGGTGCAGCCTGCGGGCTATGAATTGTATATTGATAATGTTTTGGTGCAGCTTATATAGCTATGACACAGGGTGCGGCTGTTAGCCATGATATATGATGCAGTCCAGTGTGACTAAGAAATATGGGACAGAAATCGTTAGACATGATTATAGATGCAAATAACTAACCTGGCTTGTTGATTACAGGTTACAATGATTCAGCCTGTAGGGCTACAGAATAGGATGTGAAATCCTAGAGTATATATGGTCAGCCAGTAAGGCTAGGAGTTTGGATTCGATATCCAGACAGTTATATGATTGTGTTTTGATACGTGTTATCTGCAGATTTGATTATTCACTGAGCTTTGTAGCTCATACCGTTTGTTACTGTCCCTGCAGGTTAGCCAACCGCGATAGCAATTTTATCCCGCTATTAAAAAATTTAAATATTTACACATGGGTTCACCTAAAAAGGCACTCCCAATGACTAAGCCAAACTTAACCAAGGTTGAACCCGGTTATACTAGGCTTAGTGGGTGAGACTCTTGGCCAAGGATCTTATTTATAACAAGAGGGCACAGCCAATGTTTTATTATTGAGCGATGTGGGATAACTTCCAAGTTCATATTATATCACAGATGTCATCTCCAATATTATCGACTTCCGATTGTCATCATCAGTTCGAAACTTCAACGACTTCATCGGCTCGATCACGACTTCGTTCAAATTAACAGGTTCTATCTACTTTTCGATTTCAGGTTCTCATCGATCACGACTTCGTTCAAACGATTGCAGACATCGATTCCTTTGCTATCGGTTCAAACGACAAACGATTCAGGAATGATTCCTTTGCTATTGGTTCAAGCGATTCCTCGACTTCAGTTCCATTCCTCGACAGAGTTTAGACATCGATTGCCGACAGAGCATCAGTAATTCCATTTGTCTTTTATGATTATCAGACTCGTTTTGGCATTTGTACCGATTTTGATTATGTTCAGCTTCGATTCAGGTTTGTGTAATCAGGTTTGGATTAATTCACATGTACCGATTTTGATTCAAAGTTGGTTTTCATTCAATTACAGGTCCTTATTTGCAAATCGATTGAAGCTATCGGGAATTGGTTTGGTTAGCGACTTGGTCTGATTACATATTTGAATTGGTTTCTTTCAATTACAACTTTGTATATAATTAGTTCTAACTATGTAATCAGTTCTTGTGAATTGGTTTCTTTCAATTACAACTTTGTATATAATCATTTCTAACTTTGTATTCAACTTTGTATATAATCAGTAGATCTAAATATGTAATCAGTTCTTGTGTAATTGGTGCACACCAAGTGTTTGTTAAATTGCTCAAGAGAATTTCAAAGCACTAGGATTATGTAATTGGTTCTAATTTCACTTTGGATGATGAAAATGTGTTCCTAGCATGTGAATTAGCAATAATCAATAAGTAATTAAATATATATTAATGCTCTCAATCTCTAATATATAAATTCTATATAACATAAAAAAAACGCTATACCACCGCTATACCACCGCGATAACCGCGATTTCATATAGCGGTCATTGACCGCTATACGATTTTCGACCGCGATAACTGCATAGGACACAGGGTGCGGCTGTTAGCCATGATATATGATGCAGTCCAGTGTGACTAAGAAATATGGGACAGAAATCGTTAGACATGATTATAGATGCAAATAACTAACCTGGCTTGTTGATTACAGGTTACAATGATTCAGCCTGTAGGGCTACAGAATAGGATGTGAAATCCTAGAGTATATATGGTCAGTCAGTAAGGCTAGGAGTTTGGATTCGATATCCAGACAGTTATATGATTGTGTTTTGATACGTGTTATCTGCAGATTTGATTATTCACTGAGCTTTGTAGCTCATACCGTTTGTTACTGTCCCTGCAGGTTAGCATGATACTGATAGGGGACAAGATAGAGTCCGTGACTTTGAAGTGGGACTCGTAGATGCTGTCAGTAGCAGCCCGGCTTTAAAGGAGTTATGGTATTTTTATACTCTCCTTGATACACTTGTACCCGTATTTATTAAAATATACCCCTTGTTATGGTTTTATGTATTGAAACCTGTGTTTTAAATGAAAAATTTTTCAGGGGTGTTTTTGTTTTAAAAGCCGGGTGTTACAAGTTCCCTTCTCATTGATTTTTGAGACACCATCTCCTTCAAAGGGTGAATGACATGGTAGAGGTGACTCTAGGTGATCCGACATGATATTTAAGTACACCCAAAGCCTTTTGAGAGGATATGGTGCTTAATGTAGCTTGTATTTTGGCTGGTGAGGAGGTGGGATGTCATCAATTGTAGCTTTTATTTTATTCCCTTTTTCTGTTCTACTTTTTAGAGATTCTCCTTCACTTTTAGATTTCCCTTTTCCTGCAACTTGTTTATTCTGCTGTTTAAGGACAAATCTCTCTCTATCTCTCTCGCGCGGATGGATCCTTGGTATTGGTTGCAAGGGAAGACAGGGTAGGAGGATTTTTATATAAATCCTTTGTGTTATTGAGATGTTAGGTCAATAATGTTAAGACATGACTAATTATATCTAACATGGTTTGAGAAGTCTTTTCATTTTTTTCAAACATATATTTATCTTTGGGAAATACAATTTTGTTTTGTTATAAGTCATTGCGAAGTTCCTGGCTAACAATTCGGAAATATCGAGTCTACTTGTAAACATCTTTGATAAGCTCAGGGAAAAGTTAAAGGTATGGCAGTAGGGATTAACAAACCTATTGAAGTAATTCAATCATGACAATTCGTCTCTCCTAAAATGGCTAATGTGTAGCAGACATGCCAAAAGTAGGGAGACAACTTATTTAGACGATGCTGGTCCAAAAGGGGAAGTAGTGAACCAATTGCCCAAGCTTGGTCGGAGAATGCATGACAGAAACGAAAATGGGTAACGGACAGTTGTATGTCCCTAGACTCAGAAAGGCTTAACAGAATTGTAGATAACACCCACTATGAATGAGATATGGTACAACCAAGAAGCACTAGCTATGCCAGACAGTGAAGTCTTTGTACCAATGACCGAGAAAGAAGAGGAACGTAGGGAGTAAGTGGATAATGATTATGACATGATCGCGGAAAGGTGAATCAATTAGAGACTTGCAGAGGAATTCAATCATTCTGACCCTCTTGTGGAAGTGAGGCAAAAGTTAACATGGATTTCATGACGAAATCATCCTAAATTCTGGATAGTCATGATTCAGCCGAGGTTGTAGTCAAATGAATGGCCAAACTTGTGCACCGTACCAATTAGGGTTGTAAACGAACCGAACGAAGTAATGATCATGTTCGTTCGTTTAAGTTTAACCGAACAAATGAACGAACACAAACGCATAAACGAACGAATTTCCTTGTTCATGTTAGTTCGTTAAAATATTCTTTTGTTCATGTTCGTTTATGTTCGTTTATGTTCGTTCATTAATGTTTTAAACGAACATAAATAAATGAACATAACAAACTGAAATGAATGGATGTAAACAAACATTAATGAACATAAACAAACGAACATAAAAAGCAACCTAAATGAAGATAAATATTGATAAACGACCATTAGCATCAAAACACTAAACCATCCGTAAATACATGTATTATAGCAAATCCTACGATATAAAAACATCAAAAAGTCTTTAAAATATAGTTTTTTTTCCATATATCTTCTGTAATACAAAAACATGCATGACTTTGACATTCAGCTTCATCACATCAAGTATCTTCTACACACACGCAAATGTAAACGAACGCATATAAACGAACGTTAATGAACGAACGTAACTAACGTTCATGAACGTAAATGATCGAACAACACCAATGTTCATGTTTGTTCGTTAAACTAAACAAACAAACAATCTTATTCGTGTTCGTTCATTTACTAAATAAACGAACTTCCCACCAAACAAATCACGAACGGTTTACTGAACGTTCAGTTCATTTACAGCCCTAGTACCAATCCATGAGAACGAGACGGTCAAATGAGTAACTGATGGTAAATCAAGGAAGTGATTGGCCGACAGGTAGTACCAACTTCATGTGCAACTGATAAGGACAACTGTATCATGTCTTAACTGTTGGCTTAACTTACAGAAGCAAATAAGAACCAAAGTGTTGATGGGCACAACTTGCTATCCATGGAAGAACAGATCGGGATGGGAAGGTTAAACTTGTGAATGTTTGACGTGGACTTCACAAAAAGATCGAGCATGGGTCGAGAATCCAAGTGAAAATGTGAGTTGAAAACCCACGCTAGTTTGAATGGTTCCGAGGACATAATCTCTTAAAGGAGGGGAGAATTGTGACAACTGTTTCGTGACTAGCCAATTATTGAGAACATGTATTAAACGCTAAAAATTCACATGACCAATAACGAAATTATGTTTATTGTGGAAAGCAACAATGGGTGGAATGTGTGCAAACACTGGTAATTGACTAAGTGTTTTGCCAAAAAAAAAAAAAATTACGCCCCATGTAGTGCTAGTGTATGCCACGTGATGGGAAGAGGCAGAAGAAAACAACTTAAACAAAAAATTGTAACACCAATGAGAGACTCTAATATGAACGGCATTTGTTCCAAAAAAACATTACGCCCCATAAATGTATCATTATGTACGAACGACATTTGTTCCACAAATATTTTGTAGTTTTTCATTTCTACAATTCGAGGCTTGAGACTCGATTTGCTTCGAAATTAGTTATTATATACAAGCATAACACCAATGAGAGACTCTAATCAATTTCAAATCAATCATGGAAATCATAACATACAATAGAAAGTCAATGGAACACTACTTATTATAGTAAATTTAGATTTACTCCAAAGTACTGAATTAAATGAGTGCTTGTAGTTGAATCATCTTCGTGTATTAAGAAAATATTGAACTTAACCTCAATTGTAGTCAGGAAGAAAACAACTTAAACAAAAAATTGTAACAATTAAATATTGAGAAATATATTAAATATTACTTTAAAATGATTAAAATATGTTGAATTGTTTGTCTTTTACGACGATATAAGAATCATATAATCATAAAAAAACAAAGTTTTTTGTATGTTTAAGATATCTTAGTTAGATTCCTAAAAACAAATGGTTAATTTGCAGCGAAAAAGGGCAGGAAAAAAGTAAATAAAGATGCTGGCTATGGGGTTCGAACCCATGCGCACTTATGTGCAGAAGATCTTAAGTCTTCCCCCTTAACCACTCGGGCAAACCAGCTATTGATGACTACTTGATCGACATATACAAATTTATATTGTAAATATTCCTTACTATAAATACCTGACCTTGCATAAAAATTTCCTTTCACCCCCAAATTTCAGTTCACATGTTGCGGTCGAACAAGTGATTAAGCGAGCCCTAATGCTTTCTACATAAACCCTAACCCTAGTTCACACACCTAGAAATAATCAAACCCGAAATCAAAGCAACCGAAGAATGGCGGAGCACTTGGCGTCAATTTTTGGTACAGAAAAGGACAGAGTGAATTGTCCGTTCTACTTCAAGATCGGAGCTTGTCGACATGGAGACAGATGCTCGAGGCTTCACACCAAACCTAGCATCAGTCCTACTCTATTGCTTTCGAACATGTACCAGCGTCCTGATTCCATCACTCCAGGCGTTGATCCCCAGGGTCAACCCCTTGATCCTCGCAAAATCCAAGATCACTTCGAGGTTTTTAACCCTTATTTTCTTCTTTCGTACATAGTCAGATATTGAAGAGTATTTATATAAATTGTGTTTTAGTAATCTTGGATTTGTTTGGTATTTACATCATTGATTTCGTGCGTTTGATATTCAACATTACTTTTACTTGTGGTCTGCTTTTATTTAATGAGTTGGTTAGATGGATGGACAAACCTACATTTTCAGATCTTTGAGTTTTGTGTTCCCATGCCATGAAAGTAGAAGAAAGATATGCACCTTGTTTTGTATGAATAAGGAATGTTTTTGGAAGGAATGAAGGATTGTGTTTTAGTGATCTTAGTTTTCTATTTATTTTAAATGTAGTGTTTCTTACTTTCTTGCTTTCGTTACTTCAACTAAAATGTGAAAATGCAGGATTTTTATGAAGATTTGTTTGAAGAGCTGAGTAAGTACGGGGAGATTGAAAGCCTAAACATATGTGATAATTTGGCTGACCACATGGTAATCATTACTTTTTTAAAAATTGTTCAAATTCATTTTACTGTTTCTGATACATTTTAGAATAATCTTTCTTCTTTATAAACAGGTGGGAAATGTGTATGTCCAATTTAGGGAAGAAGAACATGCTGCAAATGCTCTTCAGAATCTGACTGGGAGGTTTTATGCAGGTACACATCGCTTTTAAATTAAATACAAAATTATACTTATATATTTTTTTGGAAATTAATTGTTATAAATACTTCTTTATATTTTCAGGTCGTCCCATTATTGTGGACTTTTCTCCAGTTACAGATTTTCGTGAAGCCACATGTAGGCAGTATGAAGAAAATGTATGCAATCGTGGTGGTTATTGCAATTTCATGCATTTAAAAAAAATTAGCAGGTTAGTTATTTGTTATTGTTTATTATATTACCTAAGTTTTTACTATTTATTTCTCATTAGAGTCGGTTTATTTCGATGGAATGGAATGACAAATTAATGGAATGGAATAAACGAGGTAATGGAATGAGTCATTACATTATAGAAGGAATCACATTCCTTAAAGAACGTTCCATTCCACTCCATTCCAATTTCCAACAAACATTTCTTTTTAATTCCAACGGAATCACCAATTCCATTCCTTCTCCAATTCCAGAGAATTGAGACGTCAGTTATTCGGAAGAAGTCGGAGACGCCGAAGCCGAAGCCGGAGCCACAGTCCGCAGCGCCACCGCGGGTATGACGAGCGGCCGCCAGGTGGCGGCCGGAGCTCCGGGAGACGAGGGGCCAGCGGTGATTACGCCGACCCCCGCCACCACGACCGCAGCCGCCGCCCGCGCAGCCGGAGCCCCGGTCGAAGAGGCGGCGGCGGCCGCAGCCGTAGCCCTGGCGGCAAAAGAAACCGGAGTCCGGTCAGAGAAGGCAGTGCTGAAAGAAGAGCAAAAATCGAACAATGGAATAGAGAAAGAGAACAAGCGGATTCCCGCCCTAAAACCGCCACTGATAATAATAATAATATTAATAATAATAATAATAATGATAGTAATAGTGATGGAGGTGGTGTTCAGAATGGAGATGAGTATTATGATCCACGTCAGCAGCCACATCAGCAACATGATGACTAAGCGAGGTTTTATTCACGGGTTTGTTTCTTTATTCTCTTTTTTTCTTGTTTGTATATAAACCATGCATCTTACTTGAAATTACACAAGAGTTCCGATAAAAAAAATAAAAAATAAGGTTAAATCATAAATGCAAGGAATAACAATGTACTTTCAATGTTTTATTATTATTATTATAATATTATAGCATCCTACCTTTGTTTCTTCCTATACATTGAAAAATATACCAAAAATAGAAAGAAATGAAAGTACATTGCTATTTCATGTTAAAAAAGATACAACTTATTGCCCACTTTCTGCTGTGCAGGAGTACAGGGTACAGGTTCACCAGGCCTCCTGTTTCATTCAAATATCAGAAACATGTGAATTATTGCTTTCGAGTTTCTTACATTCTTAAAAAAAATAATTTATTTTCTTTTTCTTTTTGTTAGTAAAACCAAAAATAGAAAATTGTAAGAAACTTGGCTTCTTTGAATAGCTTTTAGTGCTAATGCAAGAAATAGCAACACACTTTCGTTTGTTTGTTTATTATAGCATCCTACTTTCGTTTCTTCCTATTACAACATTGTACTTTCAAAATATTTCTTATCAAAGTGGTAAGAAATTTTTTGAATTAAATATTGTAATAGAAATAAATAATGGTAGGATGCTATAATAAATCAATGGGATATATTCAGGAAAGTCCTTACATTTTGACCATATATTTGATTAAGCCCTAATTGTTTTTTTTCATCCAATTAAGCCCAACATTTGTTAAATATTTACAATTTTAGTTATATATAAAAAGGAAATATTCATTAAAGTCCTTACATTTTGACCATTTTAACAATTAAGAGTTGAATTTTTAGTTTTTATTTAATTAAGTCCCTACATTTTGACCCTATACACGATCAGTTGTAAAAATATAAAAACGGCATAACCATCTACTATCCAAAATTGTAAACATTTGACAAAATGTTAGGATTAATTGAATAAAAAAAACAATTAAGGCTTAATTGAACATAACGTCAAAATATAAGGACTTTTCTGAATATATCCCTAAATCAATAGATGAAAGTATTTCGCTATTTCTTGCATTTATCTTTTTTTTTTTTCTTTAATTCAGATGGTATAGGAGTAGAAATGTGGTTAAATACTTGCATATTAGAAGTAAGAATCAATTCTTTGAATAATATGTATAATTATTTTTTATTTTTTTAAAAATATGAATATTATGAATAAAGAAATGTGATCTTACATAATTTATTAGTTTTGCAGGTTCAGGTATCCCTGCATGAAGGATGAAGCCTTATTTATTGGAGCTTACGATTATTTTTGTATACAGGTTGACTATTCAATGGAAGGAAAAATATGAAGATGACGTGGCATTAAATTCATCTAGGATTTGAGCTTTTCTTTTTATGACGTGCCTCTTTGTGAACAACCGGTGTTGAAACTAAAAAGTGGTAGTAGTATTTAATTTATGTTTTCTTGGAATATTTGTATTTTTAGTTTCTTTTGGGTAGATGGTTTTTGGGGTATGTATTAAAAGACGGTTTTTTTTGTTTGTTTGTGTATGGCGGTTGATGGATTTATTATTGGTATGCAAATTTGTCTCATTAACATCAACTAATTTAATGCATAAAAAAAGTATGAAACGACAATTTTTTGAATGTTTTAGAATAAAAAATATAATCAAATATTTTGGCCAATCATTGAAGATAATAAAAAACATAATCGAATATTTTATCCAATCATTACTATATATAATTAAATTACAACCTGTTTCTAGAAGAATTGGGGGTGAGGGGGGTTTGAGCGTTTTAAGGGGGGTGGTTTTTTTCCACCAATGACTTTGCACCAGCTTTCTTTCCACCTCCGGCTCTCTTCACGACAGCTCCCCACCCGCATTCATCTGTCGCCTTCTTCCTTCATCCACGTCTCGCCTCCTCTTTCTGCCTCCTCCTCTAGACAGCTATCTCTCTCCACCACCATCACCTTATCATATTCTTCCCTTGAATTTGCTTATTTCGACTGCTTATGGACTTCTGCTTTCTTCTTCTGATTTCTTGCACGTCCAATTCGGTTCCAGGTACTTCGTAAATTTCTTTTCGATACTTTCTTTGGGTTTCTTTTCACTTTCACGTAATCATATTCCTCAATTCATTGATCTACCATCCGAATTCCAAATCAATTTGGGGGGTTTTTAAAACAGCAATGGTACCCACTCTCGAAGACACTGGTAGAGAAATCAGCTTCCTTGACCTGAGTGTAGAATGAATCTGGCAATATGATTTCTACCCTTTCTCTAAAACCCTAAATTAAGCCTGCAACAACACTCACAAACATCGTCAAAATCGTCCACCTCTGTCATTATCATCTGCCACATCATCGTCGCCTCTCCATCGGTGCATCACCACACCAACACTATGAAGAGAAACACCTTCTTCATCCGACAGACGAATGATAAGGGTTCGTATATGTTTTGTTTATTCTAATTTTGAAAAATTTCTCTGATACTTCGCGTACCCCTTTGTGGATTTGATAGTTGTTCGGGATCTGGAATTAATCGTCGACTGATGCTACCGTCCACGGGTTTATTACTACAACTTCTAATCTCCTCAACTCTTATTACCTTGCAATTTCCAGTAAGCACTTATTTTTGTTTGAATTTTAGGTTTGTAGTGTAACTATACCTCAGTTTTGATTTTCGTTTGCAGATTATCGTTCAACCCACAATCATTATCCACTCCACTTTGCTCTCCTCCCTAATTGTCCTCTCCGGATGAGCCTACTGTCAGTCAAAGCCCCCACAAAATGTATGTGGCAAAAATTCTTCTCTTTCACAAAGAAATAAGTTAAAAAAATTATTTCAGAGGCTTTTCCTGGTCAGCTAACCGTTACCATCTTGTAAGAGAATTTACCATTTTGTCCTTTGCTTCTTTTTCCTTTTTTGGAAACTTTCTCCTGATATTTTTCTTTATAATTACAGAAGTCTTTTGGGAAACCGCCTCAGTGGTCCAATACCAAGAGAAATAGGTGATATAGCTACACTTGAGGAACTGTAAGTAAATATCTTAATTTACTCAATATGAATATTTGTAATATTTACAGCTAATTAACCGCATAATTAACAGCGTTTTGGAAGACAATTTGCTTCAAGGACAACTTCCTTCAAGCCTTGGGCGTTTGACTGGCTTGAGAAGAATGTAAGACTTTTTTTAGTATTGATTAATTTCAGTTGCCCATTATTATTATTATTATTATTATTATTGGTAGTCTCATTAAGATTTTTCCTTGCAGTCTTCTTTCTGCAAATAATTTTACAGGAACTATTCCAGAAACATATGGCAATCTGACTAATTTAGAAGATTTGTAAGTAATATATTCTTTTTAGAAGATTTAGTCATTCAAAAAATCTTTTTATCCTGATAATTTGAAATTTCATTACAATACTTGCAGTGGGATAGTTGGGAGTACATTATCTGGGAGAATACCTAGCTTCATTGGAAACTGGACAAGACTCATAAGAGTGTGAGTATTATATTTTTTTTCATTTTAAAAATTGTTCCAAATATTTCTGCTTTCATTTAAATATAATAATTTATCATGCAGTGACTGGCAAGGAACATCAATGGAGGGACCTATTCCTTCTACAATATCTCTGTTGAGAAACTTAGAGGAATTGTGAGTACACTTTCTGTCACCCTTCTTTTATTAAATGAATGCATTGTATGTTACTTTATTTAAAAAAAAATGTTTTCAGGAGGATATCTGATTTGACAGGACCAAGTACAAGCTTTCCCAATCTGCAAAATTTGACATAGATGGTTAGACTGTAAGTTAATTTCATGGTTGTTGTAGAAAGTGGAGAATTAGCTTCTTAACTTAGTATAATTATTTGTTAAAATAATTTTATTGCAGCCATTTGAGAAATTGCTTGCTTACTGGTTCAATACCTTAGTACATAGGACAGATGAGACCTGCCTCACTTAATCTTAATTGTATTAAGCACTGTAATTGGTCCATTATGCTATAAAAGGTCTACTCAATTATAGCCCTCTACTTTCGACTATTTTTCCTATTAGGACATTTTACTTTGAAATTTCTATCCGATTATAGCTGTGAAAATTGCTTTGAATTTGGATGACATTGCTATAATTTGGTATATTTGTCAACTTACAATGCTTTAACAGTAAGAAATGAAAGTAGGATGCTACAATAAACAAATACATGAAAGTACATTGCTTTGCATTCAACCCCTTTATGTATTGCATACATACAGATGGTTTAGATGGTTTCCTACTATATCCTATTGATGATTTCGTTTTTTCTTCTAAAAGTTTCTTCTAATTTCAGGCTTGTGAATTGTTATTATATTTACCAAATTTTGATGTCACTTCTAAAAGAGTTAAAGCAGCTTTTGTTGTTAGTGACCCTGTTGACTGGAGTAGAGATTTTCAGGTAGCTGCTCTTCATATCGTTTAAAAAAATTCTTTTTGCTTTTCAAAACATCAAATTCTATTACAAGATTTCATGGTTTTTAGTTATTTTTATTATTGTAAATAGTTTTTTAAATGAGAATGGACATAATTTTTCCAGGTTCTTTATGACATTTTAAGATCTGGTGGTTTACTTGGAGAGAAATGTCAACATCAACCACATATGTATTTTGCAGCTGACCATCTTGAATATCAGGTCATTATTTTATTCATTATTTATCATAATATTCATTTTGTTTTTCATTTCTAAAAGTAGACTGTCAAAAATTATGTAACCTACTTTTGTTTTTGTTTTTTTACACAAGCTGTTTTTCCTTATGAAAGTCTTGGCATGGGGGGCTTTCCGAATTGCTCTAGAAAGCATCTTTAACAAGTAATAATCAATTTAAAAAAATAAATATGTTTATTGGTTTTATTTTCTTATTTGATATTTACATTTGTAGGATTCACCACAAGCCGTTGGAGCTAAATCAACTTCTTAACGAATATCACAAACATAAAAAATCCGAAAATTTTGAAACTCTATACATGATTGGAGACAATCGTGAAGTTGATATTAAGGGTGCAAGACGGGTTTGTTTTCTATTACTTCTGAATATTTATTAAATAAAAGTCCTCAAATTTTGGAGTTATAATTTTTTATATAATTTCATTTTCCCATTATTATATTTACGCGGGACATCCATGGTTTTCTATATTGACAAGGACAGGTGTGTTTAGAGGGAAAAAAAAACCACACGGATTGTCCTGCTGACCAGGTAAGTCAGAGTTTAGATGATTTATGATCTAATTTTTTATAAAAAATTGAACTTTATTTCAATTTTTTTAATTAGTAATTTAATTACTTGTGTTTTGTAGGTTGTTGATACTGTAGAAGAGGCTGTGGAATATATCTTGCAAAAAGAGGGTAAGTGGTGTTGAGATGTTCATAAGACAAGCACTTGGCCAGTTCAGATTGTTCACAAATGGATTAGGTATTCATCTTATTATCTACATGCTTTTATTAGCTTTTATTATTTAAATTGGTTGTAGATTTGGAACATATGAGTTTCTCTCTCCCAACCCTTTTTGTTCGGGAAAAATGTAGTCTTTTCCTGGGTTAAGTGCAATGAACAACAACGTACTTTCATTGATCATACTCTCCATTCTTCGTTCTTCCTATTACGACATTACACTTTAAAAAAACTACCTTATTATGGCAATGTCATTTAAATACAAAACAACTTACACTTTTATAATTTGGTGGATTATTCAAAATATAGTGTCCTGATAAGAAAATAACTGAAAGTATAATGCTATAGTCGGGTAGATCTTTCAAAGTACAACACCTTAATAAGAAAAAAATAATAGCACGATTCTGTAATAAAACAAAATAAAAGGCTGATAGTACAAGATACAAATAAATGAAAGTACATTGCTATTTCTTGCATTTTTCCCTATTTTCTATTTTCGCAATTTCCCATCATCATTTGCTTACTAACCTATAAAATGGACATGAAAGTGGTGATCCATCTGCTGAAAAGAAGCCTGGTGTTGTTTGGTCTATTGATCTTCAAACAAAGTTTATTGCTTCTGTTAATCAATTGGGGATTGAGAGTAAGTCGTTTTTGGTAATTTTGCATTGTGGGCATGTTTGAATGTTGTTTTTTTACTTGAACTGTTGTAGAAGCTGTGCCAAAAAGGAATCTTGATTTGATGAATGTGGATGGAATTATTAGGGAAAATGTTGCAAGTCATCTCCAGGTATGCAAATATTATCTTGAAAATACATTCTTTGCTGAATGGATCATTCTGTTTCTTTTTTGCAAATAAATGACCGTTCTACCCTTTTGTGTTACAAGTATCTCTGAAAGAAAAAGTTAGGTTGTTTGTGAATAGATGGGAAAGACAGGTTTTCTTTTGCTCATTGCCTCATTATACGTTCAAATGGTGTGATAAATGACCATTTTACCCTTTTGTTTGCAAGATCATTTAGTTGTAACTTTGAAAGAAAAAGTTCATTCTTGGTGACTAATAGGAAAAATACAGGTTTTCTTTTCGCAATTATGTGTTCAAAGGTGGGAGTAAAATGACCGTTTTACTATTTAAGAGTAACTTTAAAAGAAAAAAGTTTCTGCCTAACCGAGAAAAATATACGTTTTTTTGTGGCATTATATGCTCGAAAAATGCGGTTCTTGATGATCAAATGGATAAAGTTTCATTTTTCCTTTTTTTGGCAACCTTTATGCGGTAAACAATCAAATTATGCTAGACATTCATTTTTTCATGAATATTCATAGTTTTGCGGTTACTAGCATCCTACTAATTCAACAATTTTCACATAGATCAACTATGCGTAAATGAGCATGTTATATTAATAACAGTTTTCTATCTTTTTTTTTTGTCGACAGGTGTCGAGCAATGTTTGAGCGAAAGGTGAGTGTCAAGGGAAGGCTGGTTGGTTTTCGTTGGATTATGTAGAATGCCGAGAAATTTTAATGCTTCTGATCAAGATGTTATGATGGGTATGTTTATGACCCGTGCAGACACAAAAATTGAAAAGAAAATCGATTTTGAACTAAACCCTTATACGTAAAATAAAAAATTACTTTTTAGAGATCCCAAGCCGCACGTGCGTAGCACGAAGCTTCATCTAGTTGAAGATGATAAAAGAAGCGTGAAAACTCACTTTGCAATACTAGTTTAGGTTTTATGAGATTGTCTTAATTTGTAAAACGGACTATGAGTGAAGATATAATAAACTAATAACTTGGTTAATTAGATGTATAATGTATTACTATACGAATACATAGAATTATCCAAGGATGAAAAGAAAAAAATGACAGGAAAACCACTTTGCGAAATGTTTTTTTGCAAAATAATCTTGTGTATACAACAATTTTGTATTAGCAACTTGGTTAAGTTGTTATATCGCCATATTGACCCGATTTGTTTAATGATCTATAAACATACATAATCTATAAACATAGCAAGAAAAAACGTGAAAATATGTCAAATAACGTAGGAATAAATTAAAAAACGTCAAAAAGACAATTTAAGAAAAGGGTACACGGAACATTATTTGGTTAAAAAAAGTTCCTAACTTGGAAGTATTGTTTGGGTGTATAAACAACTATATCACCAAATCTATACATACCAATAAAGCAATCATTGCATTGCCACATGTCCTTTTTCTAGATGTATTTTATGCCACGTGTCCTTCCCTAGCGCTTTGCCTTCTGCTTTTCCCGCCCAATTCCTATACGCTTTTACTCTACTTTTCCAAGATAAATGCCATTAATTTCTCCTATAATTTACTAAATCAGTTTTCCCCAGATTTCGCCCCCAATCTCGGTCCCTCGAATCGTTCAATATTTAATTTCAAAATCCCGGACTCCATTCAGTTGTAATAATCTCTCGAGTAATATATTCCAAAACCGTATCTTCTCCACTCTCTCTAGAAACCAGAAAACCCTAGATGCCTGTTTTGCCTTCTTCATCACCAAAATAACCCCAACCTCTGTCATTGGCAACAACATTTAACATATTAAATTCTTTGATTCCTCTCATTCTCAGACCACACTCGGATGAGGACACCAGTAAGAAATCGTTGTTGAGGTTTGGGTTGCTTTATTTTTCATCTTAATTTTTGTGGGTTTACTTGATTGACTCTTCTGTTTCTCTATTCCTTAATTTAACTGTCTTGGCCTCTAAAACAGCAAAACAAGCCTCCGAGATTGAACCCTGGATGGAAAGGAGGGGCATAATGTCAGTATCTAACAAAATTCCACCTGTTTATTTGGTAATATATATTTTTATACTGTTAATTTATGCTTAAGGTCGGTTAATAGGATGTTTGTATCAAGCTCAAGTCCACCTGTTTATTTGGTAACATATTACCTTCGTTATCTTAAATTACACAAGAATTACGTTTCTATTTTGGTTTATTTTTTGTACAATGATGTTTCTATTTCCTTTCTAACAGCATCGTCTGAAGCATAAGAAAACAAAAAATAGTCCTCATAGATATGAGACACATGCTCAAGATAGTTATTTGTTGCACTAGCCGACAAAGTTTCTCTAGGGAGCCACATAAGTAAACCTCCTATAAATCTGTCATTTAGAAAAGTTGAGAACTACAATCAACCTGTTCGGCTTTGAGTATACCAATATAATAGTTTTTAATGTCTATTCTTCAAATTATTTTTGAACTCCAGGTCATTTAACCAATATTCATCACTTTTATTTACTACTATAACATTCTTAACCTTTTTCTACAAATAAATTGAGTAGTTAACATCCATATGGTTCATTTATTTATTCATAATCTAAACTAATTTAATAGAAAACTTTTCCTGATGCATGAAGCTTATGCTTCTTGAAGAAAGGTACAAATGCAATATATTGTTTACTTCTCATTTCTTGAGTGTGTGTGGGGTTGTTGTTGCTATGTGTGTGGTCCATCATTACTCAAGTTAGGAGTTCATGAAGCCACTCTTAAGATCAAGGGTGATTGGACGAAACTGAAAATATTTGCTCTGCTCACTATAGTTGTTGTTGCATTTTTTATCCAATATTAGACTATTTTACCCCTGCTGCTGCTTTGTTGTTGTCCTAAACATGATTATGGACCTTTTTGCCCCTGTTGCTGCTGTGTTGTTTCTACTCTACTCAACACTGTTGCTTATGCCGTGTTGCTCTCTTGGGTCCAATTATGGACCATTATACCCTGCTAATGTTGTCTTGTTATCTGGACCTGCTTTAGTGTTGATTGGACATCTTTGCCCTAAAGAAATTTAATATATAGATTGGTGCTTTACAGAAGATCTTTTAATAGAAGATGCCCTGTTATTGTAATCTTGGACTTGTGGCGGTGTTCTTCAAAAAAATTGTTATTTTTTGTTAGACAATTTGTAATCTAGGGTGTACTCTGATTTTTGTAAAAATCTATCTGATTCCTGCATGCAGTCATCTGGGATGCAGTCTTATATGATGTAGTAGCAGATCAAGTATCCTGCTAGACTTAAAGAAAATCTGTTGTCCAAGTCCAGCTCTAATGTTGTTATTGAACTTGAAAATCAAATTTTACTAAATGAATGTCATGAGTTGACTGAGATTTCACTTGTAGAAGATGTAAGTTTTTGTTAATGTTTATGTACCACTTTTTCTTTCTATTTTCTTCGGTATTCAAACAGCTTTAACATTACAGTTGAAACAAGAGTCGTCATCTTTTAAGAATGAATATCCTCCTGGTTTTGAGGAAGTTGCTTCTAAAGCTGATTGCCTAAGATGAAAGTTGTTATGATTCGGAGCATATAATGGAAGGTGTAGAAAATGACATCCATTTATCCATATGCAGAGGATTTTTTTTCTTTCTTAATTCTAGAAATAGAAACACAATGTCTGGATTTTTATATGAAAATTGTTGTGTAAATAGTAACATACTATTTAAAATTTTATAAGGACATCATTGTAGTTTATGTACTTAGCCATTTTTATCTTAAATTTTTTTTTTTTCCAATTTTGGTCCCATATAGATGAAATTAGACGTCCACATATACATAACCATTCGAGAGGCTAAAATTGTTTGTTATCAACGAGCATATTGATTTCCAAGATATTTCTTATTACAGTCTATTATATCCTACTGATAATTAAAATGCAAATTTACTTGAAAATATTATAATATTTTTATGTTAATAATGGTTTTAGTCGTAATGTAATTACTAATTATCGATTAATTTTCGACAAGTCTAATATGAAAATTTGTTTTGCAGTATATACATTTGTAGTAACGAGGATACCTTATATATAATTTACTCATCTTTGAATAATAAAGAGATACCACAACTCAAATTCTGATAAGGCCCCTATAACTTGAAATCTTATATTTATATTAACATGATTTTTGTATTAGTTCTAACATCATTTGCAAATTATTACATGTTCGGTTTTGGACATTTTTATTTGTTTTAAACTATGTATGTACAAATCTGGGATCATTTTTAGTTTTCCGAGTCTATCAAAAGTGTAGTCTTATACGTGGATTGTAAGTACACTACTTTTTAGCACCTGATCTATCTTGCTACCACTTGAATTATTATGATGCAGTCCTACCAGCCTTCTTAGGGAATGTACCTGCATCTTTGAAAAATGGATATTTCATCAGCAAAGATAACATGTTTAGGGATTTGGTAAGTGTTTTTACCATCTTTAAACAGAAGGGTAATATGGTCACGGTACAAAACTTAATGAGAAAAATAAGAAACAGTCTTTATATGTACAATATTGTACTATAATTTCTTTCTATTAGACCATTTTACTTTCATTTTTTTGTTTAAAGGGCGGTGTACTTTGAAAATTACGAAGATTCATAAACTGCCTAATTGCAAGAAATAACAACCTACTTCAAAGTTGCATTCACTCATATATGTTTCACACATTGTACTCTGAATATGTGTAAAGTAGCATTGTACTCTGCTTAAAGAAGAAATAACAATTGTGATGTATTGGTATGAAATTAATAGCATTGTAGTATGTGAAAGCATTGGTGCCTTTGGGGAAAAACATTTAACAAGGAGGCAAGGGGTAGTTTGGTCATTAAAAGTCTCCTTTGCTAATATTCATCGCAACTATTTTAACTTTTTTCATTCAACCCGTGTAGTACACGGGTTTTAACCTAGTCATGTTATATAATCTACACGACAAAACACGTGGAAAAAGATAATTCACAACACGTGGTCAATTCGCAAAACATAGATATAAACGAAAATCAGAAGAGGTTATGGATAACTTGCGGTTTTTAGTTGGTATAAAGTCATTTAGTTGCACTTAAACAACATTATAAAAATATGTACTCGAAAAGAATTTTAAAAGTATTTAAATTTAACCAACAATTCGTGAAAACATGTCACAAACGTCGATTATATAACGAGAAATTGTATTTATTCCTATCTTTTGTTCCTATTCATATTTCTATCAATGTGAAATTGTGACAAGTGTCACATTTAATAAAATTAATAATATTTTAAGACACATGTCTTAATTTAACTTGGGTAGGACCGTAGGAACATGAGTAGAAACAAAAGATAAAAACAAAAACAATTTCTCTTTCTCATGTAAAATTATGACAAATGTCATATTTAATAAAACTAATAATATTTTAATACACATGTCACAATTTAACTTGAGTAGGAAGATTAGTAGAAATAAAAGGTAGGAATAAAAACAAGAGAAATGTTATATCATCCTAATTTTTCTTCCTAACTATCCTCCTAACCATGTGAAATAGTGACAAGTGGATTAAAATATTAATAATTTTATTGAATATGACATTTGTTATCATTTCAAATAGTTAGGAGAATGAGTATGAAGAAAAATTAGTAAAATATAAGACTTCTTTAAAAACAATTTCTCTTTCTCTTATATAACGGATACCAACCATATGCAATGTTTCGTTATAAAAGTTGATGATTAAATGATTATGTTACATGAAAGTGATTAGCTCGTATTATTAACTATTATTATTTTTTTTTCTCTAAAAACACATAATGATTCAACTTGTGACGTATGTGACATTGTTTTTGAGTTTGAGAAATGCGATGAAATATGGACCGTTGGATTAGAATAATTAATGTTATCAAAGTGTGGTGGGTGAAATATCCAATTCCCAACAAAAGCCCCACTCTTCTGAAAAGTGTGTCACCCATTTGTACTGCCAAAAATAGCTTAGAATCCAATGTTGCAAGTCCGCCCCCCTCTACTTTTCTTTAGTTACATTTTTATCTCTCTATTTTTAAACATCTACCTATTTCATGTTATGCAATCTGCAAAGAATAACAAAACCTATTAAAAAATAAGATACCAAAATATAAACATTAACTTGAACATGTAAACTGGAGTTAATTTATAAATGTTTCAATTTGGTTAATTAACTGTTATGTATATACATTTAGCGAATGTTTTAAAATTGGATTTTTAGTTGATCAAGTGTGGTGGTCGGGTCACGGTCAACCGGTTCAACTGTCTGGTCAATCCGGTCTTTACAATGTTCATACATTGTATATTTTTCAGCATAATTATATATTTATAAAACATAAACAATTTAATTTTACTTTTTTGACATTGAGTAAAAGCAAATTCAAGTTTTTATAATTTTTTTACTAAATTTGATGAACCAATAGTTGATTAATTTTAAAAGTTTGAGCAATGAACTCTTTAACCAAAAGTTTAAAACTAAAATTCTAATTTTTTGCTTCAACACCCGGATCAACCCGGTTTCGGGTCACCTATTCAACCGTTTTTTTAGAAAACTAACCAGTTCAATCCAAGTCGAAAATTAGCAAAAACCCGGTCATAATTGACCCGCTCTCTTCACCGGGTCACGGTTCAACCGGCTGATTCAACTCGGGTTTAAAACATTGACTCGAGTTTTAATTGGAGTCTAACTTTTGTCAAAATATTTAGGTTAAATCTGTTAGATTGTTGATGTATACAAATATGCTTATATGGGTTCTATGTATGCACATATTACTAAGTAATTACTTCATTATTATTATTAAATAAACCCCAAGTCTACGTGATAATTGACACATTCACACCTAGTACAAATGAAGTGATAAATAAATATAATCTGATCGCCAAATAGAAAGTGAATAATGGAACGAGCACACAACCATAATTCAATTGTCAATCGAGATAAAGTGCAAAAACTTTGAAACTAAAATGGGAAAAAGTGAGTTCATGGTGAAAGATTAGGTAGTAGAGTGCAATATATATTATAAATACAAGGACCGTTCATTTAGTCCCAAAACGTAACATCCCCACCTAACGGCGTTTGACCTGACACGCTTGACACTTGCAGACCGCCAGCTAAGCTTCATTGGATTGTAGTTGACTCACGTGTCCCCTCCCAGTTTACGAATTACCACGCCGCCTTCATTTCATATATCTATTTGACTATTTCTAATTTCCAAGTTGTAACTTGTAACCCTATTCCTTCATAGGTTTTACATGCAATGCTACATGCAATGCCACCAGGTGGTTCGCAACTACTCTATTATAATTGATAAACCATATGTTGTGTTTTGAAAATTAGTAAATAGATACTTGATTTTTGGATATCATTTATATAGAGTTCATCAATGCCGTATGGCATTTTGAAGCTTCGGGAGAGATAAGTAGAGGATGCATGTATTTCTGACAAACAATTTGATGATTAATGTTGTGAACTAATTCCGAATAGTAACAGAAACCAAAGCAAACGGATCAAAAAATAATATTGATAATTATATATTGGTTGGTTGCTAATAATAAGTTCAGTTATTACTATTAGTTATTTAAAGAGTTTCGTCAATAAATCAGTTTGATCGTTCTCGACCAGATCTGATTATAAGAAAGGAGTAGAAACATACTTTCCTGTTGTAGGACGAATTAAAAGACGAAACAAAAATATAAAACCAACCTGCAGATCGTTGATTCTTAACTCGAAAGACTGTATAGAAGAACTACTGTCCTTAAAGGTTGTTACAACGCTCATCGGCTGTAACCTATTAGCGTAATACCACACGATTTAATGCAGAATATTGTTCGTTCCAATAAATTTTGAAGAACAAATAAACCCAGAGCAAATACTTGGAAACCAAAAGAATATATATATATATATATATATATATATATATATATAGAGAGAGAGAGAGAGAGAGAGAAATATAGAAAGAAAGAGAGAGAAAGATAGAGAGAGAAAGAGAGAGAGAAGTGTGTGTGAGAGAGTGTGAGAGTGAGAGTGAGCTAGAGAGAGATGGGAGAGCACGAAAGGCTATGGATTTTGGTGTTGTAACGTCTGATTCACATATACAGTACACCCATAAAATTTCATTTATAAAACGCACACACACACACACACACACATATATATATATATATATATATATATATATATATATATATATATATATATATATATATATATATATATATATATATATATATATATATATATATATATATATATATATACCGTTAACAAAAGATTATCACAACTATTGGTGTACATTATATCAACCACGATCACAAGTGTATCATAAGGATGTACAAAATTACAAAAGTCCCATCCAAGCCGAGAAGCTACATATCTTTCTACTTAGGCCATCTAAGCATCCACCTTCTCCTTACCCCTATCCGCTTTACTAGTCCCTGCCAAATGAAACATACCTACACATGTAAGCTTTAAAGCTTAGTGAGCAGCCCTGCAAAACATATATAAGCACATATAACAGATCAATATACTTCCCATAGGACACGTAATTACCAACCATGCAAACACTTCTAAACCATATGACATTATCAAGCCACATAGACGATTTAAAGCCTCATAAACCATGTCGAGCCACTTAGGAATAGCAAGTCACAAAAGTAATATACCAAGCCACTAAGGCACTTTATCAAGTCACTAAAGAAATATACCAAGCCACTAAGGCACTTTATCAAGCCACTAAGGCAATATACCAAGCCTTTAAGGCACTTTATCAAGCTACTAAGTCAAAGCAATTCATCTAAGCGAAATAATCCACACACACAAGCACATGCACAATATTTAACCCTCTTTAAACACTCTATATAAGCCATTGAGAGTATGGCTACTCACCTGTTTTGTCATTGGATGCGAATTAGGAGAATATAAGAAGTTCCGATTCGATTATTAACATTGCTCCTTCCGAACTACTAGTGTTTTTCAATCATATTCATCCATTAATAATCATTCAAACCCATTTAAGAGTCTCAAACATCCATAAAAATGAGTTTCCCATCATTTCCAGCCAATTTCCAACCATTTTCCACCCCTTAACACCCCTTTTTGTCTTTTGGTCCAGACTTAGCGTCGCTAATAGAGCATTTGTTACCAGATATCGTGATTGCTCGTGACTTAGCTATTTGGCTGACATTCGACCTGTTCCTATTCATACCCTCACTCAAGGTCCAAACCAAATTCCGATTGGGATTCAATCAAGGCATTTAATTCTACTACTAACATCCATTAGATTGAGTTATTACCCATAATTTACCCATCTAGGGTTAAACTCCATGAAATAGCACAAAGAGAATTTCTTACCTTGAAATTGAAGTTCACAATCAACTATAGGTAGCATGCAAGCCTCCTATAAACTCCCTTCAAGATTAATCAGCCTTCACAAAGTTTCCCCTCACAAATCGCCTGGACCGGTGGTCCTTTGGGTGTGTTTTTCTAAAAATGGCCAGACTTACCTCACTAATGTAACACCCCTTTCTCAAACCGTAGTTTAATACAGTTTATACTACAAAATATCTTACAAAGCGTGACTATGAAAAAGTCACTTATTTTTTTTACAAATTTTATTCTCAAGGGGTATTACAGACTCAATACAGAAACCATAATTCAAACTTATCTGTATCTTACACTGGTCCCAACCTCAACTCCTGCTCCTTTCACCTAAGTACATAGCATTTAAAAATAATACGTGAGACATAAAGTCTCGTGAGTAATATGGGTTTTAGACCCAAAACCTTTCTGCTCAAACTTGAAATATAAACAAGTAAACTGCTTAAAACTTATTTTTATAATAAATCTCTTTTCTTCTCTATTTTCAAACTTTTAAAAAAATACTTTCTTTTGCAAAAACTGCTTCTTTTCTCAAAACTGTTTTCTTTCTTAAAACTAATTTCTTTCTTTAAAACTACTTTCTTTCTTTAACTGCTTTCTTTCTTTAACTGCTTTCTTTCTCATTTACTTGTGACCAACTGAAACTCATGAATTAGTTTAGTTTAATTCATTTTACTAATTCCCCTTCACGGGACAGAACAGATCTGCCCGCAAGGTTGTTCTATCTCTGTCTCCCCTTCGTGACTTGGAACAGATCCAATCACAAGGTTATGCTAAGCTAGACAACTACTTCGCGATGGGAGGTACCACCCCAGTAGTGTCTTCAGATCTCCCGATTATGTGGGTGATCATAGTCCGGACAACTGACTCTTATTAGTTTCTTTGCTTTAGGTCTTATCTCTTTACTTTCTTCATTACATCTCAAATTGGTCAAAGAGGGACACAATTTATAATAGACTCAAACTCATGAACTTCTTAACTCTTAATAAAAAATACTTTTAAAACTAACTTCAATAGCTTTAGCTCACACATGGAGCTACTTTCAAAATACTTTACAAGCTATACTTCTTTAAAATCTGCTTAAAACACTTAGCCCTTGTATAGAGCTACTTTAAAAACTGTTTCCAACTTTAGTATTCAAAAGTATTTGGAAATCTCTTTTCTGAAAATATCATTTTGCTATGTACAAAAAGTCCACATAAACTCACCTTGGTGTAGCTATAGGTCACTAAGCTTCTCGTACACTTTTCCCCTTTCCGTGCTCAATACTATTTGAAGCACCTCTTACACATGTATCACATATATATATTTACTCAATTAATACATACTACATCTGACTCTATAACTTAAGAGTCTCATATGACACAACTACAGGTCATAACAAATGTATAACCTTTAATACTCATTTTATAATTTTCTCCGAAATACGCGCATTTTGCTACAGTACCCCCGAGGGGTCGTATTCCGAATTTAAAAATTTTCTACGTGGTTTCATACCATTTTAAGCCTATGGTATGAATTTCAGGTCAAACGTACATGCCTAGCAACAAGTTCAAATCTCAAAAATTAGACAGAAGCTTCTCATCTTCCTGCCGCCAGGTCGCGTCGCGACCCTAGGGGTGGTCGCGTCGCGATCTATAGTAGATTGCTATATTGGGCGATTTTTCAAACTGTAGTTTCACTATTCACCCCATTAAGCTCTTAATACTTGACTTAATTAGTTTAGGGTCATTTCCAGGCCCTAAATACCAACTTATACTTAATTTTAAACCTCATAATCATCAAATCATCTTTATAAGCTTGAAAATTCTTCCGAAATCCCCATTTTTCACCAAAAACCCATTTATTGAATTTTCAAGCTTATGAACTGGTTTCTTGTTTCTTTTATAACATTTTTAACTTAACAAAACCATTAGAACCATATGAAATCAGTTTCAACTCATTAACCTATTTCTAGGGTTCTTGAGCTAAAAACCCATTTCATCATTTTTTTGCATCAAATCTTCAATTCCATGAAATTACTTGTTAATACAAGTTTCTTTCATCATTTCTAACCTATTAGACTCATCAAAACCACTTGTTCATCCAAACCCACGAGTAATGTTCTTGAACCAAAATCATCATTTCTTGGTTTTCAACATGTTCAAGGGTTAGAACATGTTTACTTGATGATTTTGAGCAAGATGGTTTAGATGATTTCACTGAAACCATGACTTCTAGAAAATCAGAAATCAAGTGCACGATTCCCGTTCAAGACTTGAATGAAATAAGCTTAGAACATGGAGTTCTTACCTTGTTTGCTTGGAAACCTTCAATTTCTTGCAAGAATTTCCAGAAATCCTTCTCCTCTCTTGTTCTCTCTCGCCCTCTCTCGATTCTTCTATAAACTTCTACTGGGTTCTAAATAATGAGAGAATAACTCTCATATATTTATATATTTAATGTTTATAAAACATTTGCACTTTAGCCCCTAGCTTCTCTCTTTTGTTCAAAAGTGGTCCAAAAGCTCACATCTTTACAAACCAAGTTATATTAGTTACTAACTTAACATTTTCTTGACATTTTGGTCATTTCCATGTCAAATGACCATTTTGTCCTTTTTGGTCAAATTTCACTATTCATGCAGTAAAACTCCAAATTTTGCATAATATTTTATTTCTTATAATATTATTCCACAAATAACATATTATTTTACATAATGGTCTTATAATGTGTCAAAAGACCATTTTACCCTTTTTACAACTTTTTCGCGGGTTCTTACAGTCACCCCTCCTTAAACGGATTCCGTCCTCGGAATCTTTTCGTAATTCGTGAAATCTGGATATCTTCTCTTCATTTCTTCCAAAGTCTCCCAAGTCAGGTTTGACCCTAAGGGATGCTTCCACTTGACTAGCACAATGTCAATCTCCTTGTTCCTTAGCTTCTTAGTCTGCATTTCTAGAATCGCTTCGGGTTCTTCAATCAGTTTGCTAGGAGTCTCCACCCTCAAGTCTGTATACGGTATAACTAACTCTTCTCTTCCAAAGTATTTCTTCACATAGCATACATGAAAGGTATCATGTATTCTACTGAGTTCTGGTGGTAACTCCAGCTTGAATGCTTGCAATCCAACTCTCTTCATAATTCTAAAAGGTCTGATGTATCTTGGACTCAATTTTCCTCTTTTACCAAATCTGACTACACCCTTCCACGGCGACACTTTTATCATCACTAAATCTCCTTCTTACAAATCATACAGTCTTTTCTTTAGATTCGAGTGACTCTTCTGTCAGTCTTGTGCTTCTTTCATGTTAGCTTGAATCACTCCAATCTTCTTATTGGTTACTTTAACAATCTCTGGTCCTGTAAGCTTAGTCTCACCCGCCTCTAACCAACACAAAGGAGTTCTACATTTTCTACCATACAATGCCTCAAAGGGTGGCATTTTAATGCTAGAATGGTAGCTATTGTTATATGAAAACTCCACTAAAGGCAGGTGTTCATCCCAACTGCCTCCAAAATCCATCACGCATGATCGTAGCATGTCTTCTACTGTCTGAATTGTTCGCTCACTCTGACCATCCGTTTGTGGATGATACGCTGTATTTAGCTGAATTCTCGTCCCCATTTTCTCTTGTAAGGCTCTCCAAAAGTTAGAGGTAAATCTGGGGTCTCTGTCTGACACGATAGACAACGGTGCACCATATCGTCTTAACACTTCATCTATGTACAACTGAGCTAACTTCTCCAATGGAGTAGTTTCTCTTATGGCTAGAAACAGTGTACTCTTGGTCAACCGGTCCACTATAATCCATATACAATCATAACCTCTTCTCGTTCTTGGTAACCCCACAATGAAATCCATTGTTACATCTTCCCATTTCCATGCTGGAATGTGCAAGGACTGGGCATCTCCATGCGGGACTTGATGTTCCGCCTTGACTTGTGCACAAATGACACACTTGGAGATATATTTAGCTATTCTCTACTTCATTCCAGGCCACCAGTACTGTCTTTTTAGATCTTGATAAGTCTTGGTACTCCCTGGATGTATGGAATACTTTGACTTATGCGACTCTTCTAAAATCAGCTTTCTCAAACCTCCTATTTTCGGTACCCAAATGCGGTTTCTAAAAGTCTTCAATCCTTGACTGTTTGTTTCAAACTGCATGTCTTTTCCTAGTTTCTCATATTTCAAATCTCCACTTTCTTCAACTTTCTGTTGGGCTGCTTTAATCTGCTCTATAATACTGGATACTAGTTCTATACGCATCGATCTTGCCTTGATTCTTTTCTCAGGAACTTTTCTAGTCAAGGCATCTGCTACTACATTTGCTTTACCTGGATGGTATACAATCTCGCAAGCATAGTCACTGATCAACTGTAACTATCTTCTCGGTCTCATGTTCAACTCTTTTTTGAGTGAACACATACTGCAAACTCTTGTGATTAATGAATAGCTTGCACTTGGTACCATACAGGTAATGCCTCCAAAATTTCAAGGCAAATACAATCGCTGCAAGCTCTAAGTCATGGGTAATATACTTTGTTTCTGGGATTTCAACTATCTGGGAGCATATGACATAACCTTCCCCCTCTACATCGACACACAGCTAAGCCTTCTATGTGAGGCATCGTTGTATACTTCAAAATCTTCTGTCTCATCTGGTAACAAAAGGATAGGCGCATTACACAACTTTTCTTTTAATGTAACAAAAACTTTTTCTTGTTCTTCTTTCTTAGCAAGTTTCATACTTTTAATTTACTTTCTCTCTTTTCTTATAGAAGCTTTGCCACTTCATTATAGAAAATTGACTTTCCAAAAGTCAATCTACATTTTTAATTACTTCTTTCTTGTCATTAGTCTTAAACCTCATATACTATTCTTTTTCTTTGTCTAGTAAACGATACACATCCAATTTACCTTTATACATTTCTTTAGAAGTTTTACAACTTCTTATGTTTACATATACTAGAAGAATTGACTCTTCAAAAGTCAATCATTGTTCTTGCTTCATTTATCTTATCATCCATCTTTAATTCTCAAAGAATTTTCTACCTTTATTATTATTATTATTATTATTTTTTAGGAACAAAACCTTTTATATCAAAGGTGTTGCTACTACTACTGCTAAAACTCTTCTTTGCCTCTACTATTAGTTTTCATAGACAGCTAAGCCTTCTATGTGAGGCATCGTTGTATACTAAATCTCCTTCAACACAACTACTCCTTAGCAACAATCATATATACATAAACATAAAGAGCCAAGGAAACTTCTTACCAATTTGGTTTATGGTGTCACATGTGTGGAATAAGTGGGATCTGGGAGTCCCCAAAAAATCAGATTTGATGAAAGACAACGACCCTATCAAGACGCGACAAGTGGCACCATCTGCAATTCAAAAAACCTAAAGGTTATCCGAATTCAACATGGAGTTTATCCAATTTCTGGAACCTTCCAAAAGAGTCCTAGTGTAATCCAGGAAGTCAAACACATGGTCAATGTGCTGACCGAGTTGGTCCAACCCGATATGACCTAGACCTAGCTAAAAATAAATATAGAGTGCGAAGTGCAACGTACGCCTAAATCGTGCCATTTCGCAAACCTCGCGTCTCGCGTCCACGGCCCGGTTCAGTCCGTATGTGGGCTTGATCCATCCCTTGACCCACTTAAATTTCCAGCATTCCCCTACTAAGTTGGAAAATTTCCTTTCACTTAGACAGATGATGTCACCTAGGTGTCACGAAGACTAAGCCCAAGTTTAATGTGAATAAACAAGAAGAGACCGATTCAATGATATCCTATAGATTTAAACCAAGAACCTTTATGACATATCTGATTTATCCCAACACATCACCTGCCATCTTTGTGGTCTCACTGAGAGTGAATATGGTCATGCACTATAAACCCTTTTCATGACCCTCTAGAAGATAAACCATTGATCTTCATTAAAGGTGGCACCACCTCCAGGTTGCATATGAAAAGTTTTACAACATCTTCGTTGCTTAGATGTCTCCAAACTTTGTTAAGAGCATTAGCTCAACCTCAAGTTGGGTTTCCATCACTAAGCAATTCTATTAGGGTTTAGACCCATGACTCTCGTGGTAGATTCCACCAAATCTCTCGTTAGAGGTTTTTGTTGGAAATAGCGTCCAATGTCATTAACTATTGGTGATATTTCTAATAATCACAGGGTCCTTTTGGGTTGCCCTCATGACCCAAAAAAACAAATAGTGACAGAAATAAACTAGGAGAAATTAGTTTATTAATTTATCATGATATGATAAATTAATTAGAAACTAACAAGGATTGGATTGTGATTAATTAAAGAGATTTAATTAATTAGAACAGTCCAGGGGCTATACGCAAGGAGGATCCTTAAGTTTGAAACCCTAGGAGCCTTCCACTATAAATAGAGGCTTAGAGATCAAACCTTAAGCATCCATTGCCTCACATTGAGCCGCCAACTCCCTCTCCCCCTCGTTGGACGCATATATCACATTTTCATAAGGAATATGATTGTTATTATATATAAATCTTTAAAAAATCGTAATGAAAGCATTATATATATATATATATATATATATATATCTATATAAATATATATATATATATATATATATATATATATATGTATATATATATGTATATATATGTATATATATATATATATATATATATATATATATATATATATATATATATATATCGAGTCTGGTCGGGGCGAGGAACCCAAACCCGACGTGATACCCTACTTTCTCGGGTTTCAGGTTTCAGATCTCAGGTTTTTATGCTCGAGTTTGGGTTTTTTGCCATCCCTAGTGAGTGCTAACGATCAACCTATCATCAACATATAAACATATGATGATTGTGCATTTAGAATAAATACAACAGTTAACACTGTTGTGCTGAATCCAAAAGCGGTCACAGTGGTGTCAAACCTCTCGTGCCAATGTTTGGGATCCTGTTTCAAACCATATAAAGATTTAATAAGTCTATGCACTTTATTTTCTTATCCGAGTGTCATAAACCATTCTTGTTGCTCCAAATAAATATCCTCATTGAGATCACCATTTAGGAAGGTTGTCTTTACATCCATTTGATAAATGTATAGTCCTTTTAAAGCTGATACTGCTATAAGAGTTCTAATAGAGCTAATTATAGCAATTGGGGCATGTGTATTGAAATAATCGATTCCTTATATCTGCCTATAACCTTTAGTAACTAATCATGCTTTATAGGAATATATGGATCCATATGGATGATACTTTCTCTTGAAAAATCCATTTGGATCATATGAGCATCTTTCCATTGGGTATATCAACTAACTCCCATGTACCATTACCCATAATCGAATCCATTTCGTCAATTATAGCTTCCTTCCACAATGGAGCATCCCTAAATGTCATGGCTTCATTGAAGGTCTTAGAATCATCATCCAAATTAATGAAGAAAATGACATTTCTTGTCACCTTCTTTTGTGCCCCTTAGACCAAATAAGAGTAAAAATCATCTTCCAGATTCTTCGATTTTCTAGCCCCTGTACTTTTTATTGGTTATTTTACAACTTAAGAAGGTAGGATATTATCTCGAGAAGTACTTGAAGCTATTATAGGGTTTGAGTTTTCATTATCTCTTGAAAAATTATCCTCAAGAAGAATTTTGCATCTCTGGATTCAACTACAACACCCTGACTCGTTATCCAATAGTCGGTAAGCCTTGCTGTTCTGAGCATATCCAATGAATATACTCTTCATATCTCGAGCTCCGAATTCGGGTCACTTGGCATTAAGGGGTAGTGATATTTGTTTCAAACCTTATCTACCAAGAGTAATGGTTCACATGGAAGGCGATGAACTCTCTCTTATTCAAGAAAATGTTAAGTATTTCTTTGAAAAAGGAGACAAAAATATGTCAACTTGTTCAATTAGATCAAGCATGGGGCATATCTCATGTTTAGATTGGCATTCTTGGAGTTGTTCAAATTTTATTTTTGGCTATTTCTAATTTCCTTGCATGTTTTAGCTAGCTCCTTACTAGCTAGTTTCTAATACAATCAAAACTCATTAAAAATACTTGTATCCAAAAACTTGTTTATTCTTTTGTTATATTTTTTATTACATAAAAACTAATGAGCCCTCGTTTCTGTCACCCAATTTTATCTTTCTCTCATTTTCCACATACATCTTTTTTCTCTTGTTAGATGTTTTCCTCTCACTAACATCTACTCATCCTTAAGCCTTTATGTATCTATTAGGGGTGCTCATGAAACTACACAAAGTGCCTACAGTGCACCAAATCGCACCACATAACACAATTTTGAATTGCCATGATGCAATTTGTATCTTAGTTAAACCGCATTGAACGATGTGGTTTGCGGTTTTTAATTGCGAAACCACATTTCAAACCTCATTGCAATATATATATATATATATATATATATATATATATATATATATATATATATATATATATATATATATATATATATATATATATATATATACATATATATATATATACATATATGTATATATATATGTATATATATATATATATATATATATATATATATATATATATACATATATATATACATATATATGTATATATATATATATATGTATATATATATATATATATATATATATATATATATATATATATATATATAGTATGTATGTGTATGTGCATAGCCAGTGAGTGTACATGTGTGTGTGAGTGAGATATCAACTCAAATCCAATTAAAACCCAATTTCCATTAGTTTCATATTGGAAGTGTTTCTATTTGTTAAGTGTTCTTTAAATGAGACAGTTAGTTTTTGTTAGCGGGCTGTACCTTTGTACATTTATATTTGTATTAGTTATATTTGTATTAGTGAGCCCTAGCCTATTTATATTTGTATTAGCCCACGCAGGCTTTGTTGTATTTAGTCCACATTGTATTGTAATGAGATACGAAAACAAAATGAGATACGAAAACAACTTCTATCATGGTATCAACCTAAAATAACATCAAAAATTAGAAAATTAAAATCTAGGGATACAGCTTGTTGGCTTCCCCGACTAATAATTTTTGTAAAAGATGAATCGTCCCAATGTATACGTCAAACACATATATGTGCTTTTTTCTTGATTGTTGTTGTTGTTTTGGAGCTATTTTGGACCATTTATACTAACATTCTGCAGAGCTTGAGAAACACCAACTACATTTACTTAATATGTCTATCACATATTAGATTTAGGAAACTAACAATATTTCCGCTAGCTCTAATGAAAAACTTGCAATCCTTTTCTTATCATTTAGTTAGATTTTCTAATGGAAGAAGAATTGCAATTCGGTGCCTACTTGAGATGAAGTATCTACACATCATTAGGAGATTAAGACTTCTCGAGTTATTTTGATGAATAAGTAATTCTTCCTTACTTAAGGTGACCTTGAAAATGTACTCTAAGAAATCCCTGCCATATCTTGATAATCTAAATTATCCATCTAGTGATGACAAATATCTTAATGGTTACTTTGATTTTTACCTAAGAGGAAAATTTTCCCAAAAGTCTATACTTGGGCAAAAGAGGACTTGAGTCTGATCGACAACGACAAAATGGTGTAATTTGTCGTTCATATGTGCCGTTTACATTAATTGACAACTGTACTAGAACTTACTTGTTTCTAAGAGATGTCCAACTGTAACTATACATAGTTGTTCCTTATTGATTGCATCTAAACATTCATAGTTCTAAAACATTTATCCGTCTCTAATCCTGATAAAAAAATATGGATACGGAACTGATTACTATAAATCCTCTTATTTATACTTCTAAATTGCTATCAGGAATCAATATTTCTTGACAATTTTCAAAGAATCTACTAGAATGCTAATGGGTTTGGTTTTTTTCTAGCTGTGCCTCAGCATATCAATTATGTGGGTCCGAACATCTGCTAGTTTATAGAATGTATGATATAATGTGGTGCTTGGGTTTTCCCAAGGTTCATGAAACACCCCTCATATAGGATAAATTATTTAGTAATTTTCAAAATCATTTTTCAAAGTTTTAGACTTCATTTTTGGGTAAAGGTCCCATAACTCAAGTTTCAACAAAGTAAAGATCTAAATTTAGTTATATGAGGGTGTACAATCATTATAAAAATATAAGTCAAGCTAAGTAATTCCACAACATAAAATGTGGTCTTCCATATATCCTTGCTTTATCCAACCATCCTCCCCTTAATCATCTAGTATTAATACATGTCAAAATACGTAAGTAAGGCTCAGAAAGTCTAATGAGTATTACCGGGTTTTTCTAAGCCTCCATATCATGATATTTTAAGAGCATTGCACCCCAACAACATTGGATACACTCCCATGCAAATTAGGTTACCACCAAACCAGTTATCAAAAAGGGCTACAACCAAACCATTACACCTACATATATAAAAAGTAGTGTTCAAAGTAGAAGTACATTCACGACTTTTATAACCAACCATTAGTAAGTTAGTTGGTTTCCTAGATGTGTTCCCTTCATCACCCTTACCCCCAATCTATTTACCAAGCTTTGACTTCACTATCCTCCCTGACTTCCTCATTCTCCTTAAGATCTCACCCACCTTACCAAGATTAGGCTCTAATATGGTTTGATTTGCTTCCTGCACCATATTTGGCCTGTTTCTAGCACCAAATTTTGGACAATTGGGTTTTTCTACTGGGCACAACTTACTCAGAAATTTGTCATCGATTGTCTTGCTCATGCAACCGATTTCATCATTTAGTTCCTCATCAAGTAAAATGTTGTCTCAAAACATTTCGAGATTTTATTTTACCTGTATACATGATTAGGCTTCCTCAGTACTCACCACTTCCTCATTTTATTTCTCAAACCACCCCATGAAACTATACCCAAAGTGATTAGTACAAAGGGGTACTTGACCACCTAAAGTGTAAGCAATATGTATAAAGTTGTGCATAATCCCCTTCACTTTAAATACATCGAAGACTAGAATGCAAGGGTTGATTAGGCATTTGGTAGTAAGGCTTTTCACAAGGTTCTTACATGAAATGAACGAGGAAAGTTTTATATTCAGTGAAATCCATACCATCGAAGTCGTGGTCAATAAACATGAACTTCTTACTATCAAAATAACCAAACAGACAACGAACAAAAAGTCTATCGAAGTTCAACTCAACTCTTGGATAAACAGCATCCGGATTCACATTCGGCATTGTTAAAAGTGTGAAAAATCTTAAAATCAAGTAATTGAAAAACAAATAAAGGGTTGGAAACTTACGATTATCATGCACAAAACCCTAACTACAATTTTCCTACTTCGATGACGGTTATGTTAAGCAGCAAAAGAGAAGAGGTTGAAGAAATAAATGAGAACAAATCAATATATAATAAGGTTTGTTTATAGTTCACATAATTATCGAAATATCTGGAAAAAAAAGACCAAGTTGGACTCATTACCATCTGAACCCTCTCTAACAGGTGAAACCGGATGAAAATTTATCCCTTCCCTTTTTAGCAGGTAATTTGAGATTTTATAGGTGTAGAGTAGAAAAAAAGTTGATAACCAAATGAGATCAAAACTCATAGTTTATTGTGCTATAGTGACATCATACTGATTTTTTTAATTGCTTTGGAATCAACCAATCTCCACCCTAGACAATAAACAAAGATAAAATCGATAAATACATTATAACTATTTCACAAATATATAAAACATTTTGTGAATCTATTAGAATCTTCTTTATGATTATACTCGTATAATTTTCCACAAAATTTTGATAGTTTAATTATTAAATTATGTAAAAAATAATTTTGTTTAAAGGTTTTTTTTATAAAATTGACAATCATTTGTTGAAAGAAATTCCAACAAACTTGGCTTTACCTGAAAGAGGTGAAAACACCCAAACAATTACATATGGTTTTCGACTTTTCATACAGGTGAACCGAAATCAGTGAAATGTGTATTAGGTTATCCATTTACTAGTAAAGTTAAAGAAGGGATGTTCAAAAGATAATTTTAAAAGAACTCTTTCGTGATGTGACATATGTATATGTATATGTGTAATCTACATTTTACACAAATATGTCACATCATAAGATTATTTTTAGCACAACTCATGTCCAAATGATGTGACACTGATCATCGATATTGTTTCCGACTCACCTAGTAACTTTGGTAGGTGTGTCTTGTATAATAGTTAATACATCCAACAGATAAAAAAACACTACATTAGGTCCTTTCTTTTCTTCCCTTTGGACAGTCTCAGTGGAGATGATCGCGTTCTCGATAGCTAAAACATACCGGACTTGTCTTGACATAATCTTTCACCTTATGAACATATTCACCACACTGATAACACCTCACAGACTGGGAGATAACCTCATAGCTCTCCACTTGTTCACTTTCTTTGGATCCCTAGTCTTCAGACTCCTCAGAATTCTCACCACTATCCCGTTGCCATTGAGATTCAGCTATCTCAATCTCCTTTTCTTTTTGTTGATAATTCAACTCCCTTTCTCGTTCCTTTGCCGCCTCCACTACTTGTCGAAAAGTAGTGAACCTTGAAGTTCGTACGAATTCTCGAATCGAGGTTTTCAAACCCCAAAGATAACGATCGGCCTTTCCTTCCTCTGTGTCAACTTGATGCTTTGCAAATCGTGCTTATCCCGATTTTTAACTGCTTTGGAATCAACCAATCTCCACGATAGACAATAAACAAAGTAAGAATCGATAAATACATTATAACTATTTCACAAATATATAAAACATTTTGTGAATCTTTAGGAATCTTTTTTATGATTATACTCGTACAATTTTCCACAAAATGTTGATAGTCTAATTATTAAATTATATAAAAAATAAATTTGTTTAAAGGTTTTTAAAAAATTGACAATCATTTGTTGATAAAAATAGTGAAAACACTCAAAGACTACATATGGTTTTCGACTTTTCGTACATGTGAATTGAAATTGATGAAACATGTATTGGGATACTCATTTACTAGTAAAGTTAAAGAACGGATGTTCAAAAGATAACTTTAAATGAACCATCTCATGATGTGACATGTATCATGATGTGACATGTATATGTATATATGTAAGGGTATTGGTAAAAAAACCCCCTCATAATTATCCTAGGATGTCCCATCAATTGGGGTTTTTTTTAATATATATATATATATATATATATATATATATATATATATATATATATATATATATATATATATATATATATATATATATATATATATATATATATATAGGCGTGTTATTTGGTCGATTAAATCGGGTTTCGGTTTAAGTCGGTTTTTTTAATTTTTCTAAATTAATCGTAACCAAACCAAATAAGGTTCGGTTAAATCAGTTTCGGTTTATTTGGTTTAGTTAAATCGATTTCGGTTTAATTTAACCAAAACTAAAAATGTTCGGTTAAATCGATTTCTGTTTAATTTGTTTCGATTTATTCGGTTTGGTTAAGCGGTTTCGGTTTAATTTAACTAAACCAAATAATGTTTGGTTAAATCGGTTTAGGTTTATTCGGTTTGGTTAATCGGTTTCAGTTTATTCGGTTTGGTTAATCGGTTTCGGTTTATTCGATTTGGTTAATCGGTTTCAAAATTTTGGCAATTATACATGAATCATTTCCGCTTTAATCGTAGCACTGAAAGAACTGTATTAGATGATTGATGATTATTTAAGTAATTTAATATTTTATTTTATTATTTTCATTTATGCAAACGGACAAAACATATAAAAGTGTATTAAAAAAAACGTTAAAAATTAGAAAATTAGTACGTCAAAAATTAAAAAAATAGTAAATTACAACGTTAAATAATACAAACGAACAAAACGTAAAAAAAAACATTTTAGAAAATATATTCGAACTAAACGTCAAAAAGTTAGAAAATTATTTAAATTATAAATACCAAAATAAATAAATAAATTAAATAAAACTAATATATATATATATATATATATATATATATATATATATATATATATATATATATATATATTTTTTTTTTTGCAAGTTAAGGATGAATCTACTACATGAGGAAACGTAATATACTACAGGCTACGCTTGGTACATTAGCTAAACTACAGTTCTTCGTAGTCTTCGCCTTCTCCGAGGAACCTGCACAGAGACTAGCCCCATTGACGCAGCAGCAAACCTTGGTGCATGGCACAAGCCCACCCCGGAAGGACTCCCTGCATGGCAACGGACTACTGGGTAAACCAGCAGCCCCCGGGTACACAAACAACAGCTAGCACAAAGGCTACAAATGGAGCTTTAATATCTTTCGCTACCACTTGCACGCGGCAAGGATCGAACTCACAACCTCGCATACGCGAGGCATGAGTCTTACCCGCCACGACCACCAATGAGTGTGTATATATATATATATATATATATATATATATATATATATATATATATATATATATATATATATATATATATATATATATATATATATATATATATATATATATATATATATAAAAGAAAACCCCAATTGATGGAACTTTCTAGGATAATTATGAGGGGGTTTTTTTAAGATGACCCATATGTAATTGATCATTTACACAAGGATAGTCTTAAATAAACTTCACCTGATACAACATATGTGTGTAGGTGTGTGTTTGACTTTATACATACATGTCCTATCAAAAATAGTTTTTCTGGCAACATCCTTACATAAATATGTCATATCATAAGGTTCTTTTCAACTCCACTCATGTCCAAATGATGTAGCACTAATCGTATATATACAATTCTAGGTGTGTCTTGTATATATAAAATTCTTGCTGTTTCCGAAAAAAGAAATAAATAGCGCTTAATTAAAAAAAGAAATAAATAGCGCTTAATTAAAAAAATAAATACTGGTATAAAAGGACGTTAGTTACTACTAACGGGTTATGACTAGCGAACCCATAACAATAAAACTTTCCTATTAAAAAAAGCTTACCGGGAAAAAGAAGCCATGAATAAAAAAGACACTCTCTTCAACAGTGTTTTCTTCTTGCTTCTAATCTTCTCCTTCTCTCTCTTACATGGAGTCATTCACATACACTCTCCTTCCAATTTCGCCGCCGATCACCGACTGAATTGGATCTCCGGTCACAAAGCCTACTTCAGCAAAGACTCCGCTCAGCAAGGTTAGCAGCTTTTTTCAACGCACTTCATTTTTTCCGGCATTCGTTTGTTTTTTCACACAAACAGTGTGTAAACTATGTGTTTTCTTTCTCGAATTTGTTCTTCTTTCAATTGATTTGACTGTCAGATCTCTGCAACTTCGTTTTGTAATCTATGCGCATTTTTCGCGAGATCTGTTGGTTTGAAGGAGCTATTTTGGTGTGAACGAAATGAATTTGACCAACACTTCCTCTCTAAACAAAATTTCCTTCTACTTCTGCTAATTCAAACTTCACATGATATTTTCATAATTTTTGTTCCCAATTTATTAGTAGTTGTTCATAATTACAGCTGAAAACACAAATTTCGATGACCAAATACTCATGCATTTTCTTCTTCTTTCTTCTTCTTCTTCATTTGTACAGTTTTCATGGATATTCAACAAAATACTTGCGTAAACGTAGACCAATCAGTTTCGTTTTATGTATTTTCCTTTATTTTATCAAAATAATTTCTCTTTCTGCAGATAATGTCTGAAAAAGGCTTTGATAATTGAAAGTACGGACACTGTTAAAGCTGAAAAGCTTTTCCCCTATTCTATCTCTCATGAATTCTTCATAAAAGTAGTTGGGGGAAGAAGGATTGGTTTATTACCATAAACGTTAACCGGATAAATCGGTTAAAAATGGATATAGAGAGACATACTTCATCTCGCAACTTCCAAGTTCCGGTTTACTCGACTCCAACCACTCCTTCAAATCCAGATTTTTCAAAATCAAAAACTTACTTCAAAAATGGATCCGAAGAGCAACTTAACTCGAAAGTTTCTGGTAAAATTTTGATGGATAATGTCTGGACTCACATTCCTTGTAGCGATCTTCTAGCACTTGCAGACGCCGCCGCCACCACCACCACCACCAAGGGTTCAGGCGGCGTTGGATTAGATATGCATAGTGAAAGCAGCTTCATGATGTCGGATTCACAACAATGTCCGCTTGATGAAACAAGGTACTTATTTGACCTAAATTCACCGCCATTAACAGAGCCAGAATCGATCGCTAGCATTACCACTCAACTAACTCCGGTGACACCAAAGCAAACGATAACAACGGATGAAGATAAAGAGGATGACGATGTTTCGGAATTGGAAGTGGATGAAGAATTTGAAGAGGAATTGAGTGACGATTCTAACCTCAAGAAAACACCACAACCGAAACAAAAACGAAGAAAGCATAGACCAAAAGTAGTCAAAGAAGGTCAAGTAAAAACTTCAAAAGGGTTAACCATAAAGAGGAAATACGTCAGGAAGATTGTAAACGAAGCTAATAATCCAACCACAGTTGCAAAAACTAGGAGAAAAATCAACTTTGAAGAAGAGCATGATTTCGGGCAACTCGGGCAGGTGACCGGAGATAAGAATAAGACCCATATTGATTTCACGATACTTGAAAGTCAAGCCGTGGGTCCGATTACTCCAAACAAATATGAAACAACACCCGAAAAGATTATCAAACACAAATGGTCAAGAGCAAAACGTAATATAAATTTCTCAAAAAATGATTCTAGTACAAGTGAAGGTCAAGAAACAAGGGGAACAAAGCGTGAATTTGAATCTTTAGAGGAATATTTATCAATGAGTACAAAATTCAACAATGGCGGTACACCGGGATTGTATTTTCCGACAATTTTCAAGAAAAAGAGAACCGAAAAGTGTCGGGGTTCGGTCACATCAAGGGCGATTTCGTCTTTTTGGTTTAAAGGTTTTGATAATGTGGGGGGTTTTAGAAAGAAGAGAAGTAAGGGTGTAAAACGGATGCGGGATTTGGGTTCGTTTAACGGAATATGGTTGGAGCACAAGAAAGCATTAAGACGTAAACGGTATACATGCATGGAAGCTCTTGTTAATGATTATGGTGTTAATATAGCAACAAAGAAACGAACAAAGAGAAGCTCTATTGTGGCTTCTTCGTATTATAACTATTGGTTTCTTACAAACCATATAGGTAAGCTTCCTTTTTTAGTTACTAGTCTATGTCCAAAAGACATGAATGCCCTTTTCATTTTCATCATTGGAAGTGGCCTAAAATACTTGTTTGTGTTGTATATGACATGCATTAGATTGAGGTTAAATGTTAAAATAGGAAAAAAATTGCATTTGTGTTGTCCCACCCAAAAATATGGAAGAGACTCCCTCTCGTATGTGTAAAGACGTAAATACCCTTATTATCCTCATCATTGAAAGTAGCCCTAGACAGGGGAGGACGCAAGATTTACCAATAGCCATGGCACCGGAGAGGCACCCTATTAAGTAGTGGCATTTTTTTTCCGCGGAGTTGCAGCCTTTTAGGAAAATAAAAATTTTACACTGCGTGTCCAAAATTTAGCCGTGTCCTAGGCCACCCCAGGACACTATATACATCCGCCACTGGCCCTAGAAATCTTGTTTGTACTGTGTTTCAAGACTAAAACTGATGTCAATGAGACAAAATTTGAATTATTTTTTGTCCTACCCAAAAAGATGGGACAACAACTCCCTTTTGATCTCTCATCTATGTAAAAAGACATAAATGCCCTCATTGTCTTCACCATCGAAAGTAACCCTAAAAATCTTGTTTGTACTGTCTTTACACTAGGACCGATGTCAATAGGACAAATTTTGAATTATTTTTTGACTCGCCCAAAAAAGATGGGACATAAGCTCCCTTTTGATATCTCGTTTGTACAAAAAGACGTAAATGTCCTCCTTATCTACATCTCATACAACAAACGCATCAAAAACTAAATAACCCTTTTTCTTAATGCATTTAATTCAGGATTTCACCCCGGTTTTAGATGGAAAACAACGTACGATATCAACACGCTCATAAACCAATTTGAGAATTTGGACATAAACAACCGAACATCGAAACAAGATCGGCGTGCACTTGTACCATACTTAACAAGATACAGGGAGAGGAATGGAATTGTATTATATAAACAAGAAAGAAGAGTTGTGCCTTTTGAAGATGACTATGATTCATTGAAGAAAAGAAAGGCACGCCCGAAAGTTGATCTTGATGAGGAAACGAGTAGAGTTTGGAGGCTTTTGTTGGAAGATATAAACAGCGAAGGAATCGATGGGACGGATGATGATAAGACAAAATGGTGGGAAGATGAACGAAACGTGTTTCGTGGACGCGCGGTTTCGTTCATCGCAAGAATGCATCTTGTTCAAGGTGTTTTGACTTTGACTTTGACTTTGATTTTGACCGTGGGACAAGAATTGCAAATATCATAATTCCATTTTGGAAAATCGATTATGTTTGCGGTTTCTTTTCGGGTTTTTTCGCGTTTTTATATTTTTCGTGTGTCATTAACCATACTGATAAAATTATATAAAAATAAAAGTAATTTACTAAAAATAATACAAGACGCATAAAAACATGTTTAATATTCAATGGGACACCAAAATCTATTTTATTTTATACACAAAACAATGTAGTGTTTGGTTCTTTAGTTCAGTTTTTATATAGGAAAATCTATCCGATTTTTTTTTTTTTTTTTTGAAAGCCAAAAATCACACCGTTTATTGTTTTGGTTTTTTTTGCACAAACTTAATTTTTTGTCCCACCTAAAAAATGGGACATGGACTCGTTCTCGACCTCTCACCTGTATAAAAGACGTTAATGCCCTTCTAATTATCTTCAATTGTATCAAACACAGAAATTTATCTATGTTAACACCAAAATTGATTTTTTTTTTTTTTTCAGGTGACAGACGTTTCTCTCAGTGGAAAGGGTCAGTTGTAGACTCTGTTACGGGTGTTTTCCTTACCCAAAACGTATCAGATCATGCATCCAGGTAGAATAAATATTATAGTAACAAAATAAAAAAAATAATAAAAAATCACAAACACTAAATTCATATATATTTGTTCATCTTTCCAGTTCAGCATTCATGTCTCTTGCTGCAAAATACCCCCTCAAGTCAAAAAGCAGCCATGAACCATGTGAATTAGATATAGAAGAAACTCAAGAAAGCATCACATGGAGTGAAGAAAATCCAAATCAGCAACTATCTCAAGATCTCAATTCATTAACCTTGAAAAACACGGATTCATATATCGAGTCAAATTCATTCCATGATAACAGTGGAAGTGAAGAAAGTGGAATATCAACAGAATCTACAACTCAAGAACCACTTAAATCATCCATTATTCAAAGTGAAGAACACGATATGTTCAAATGTCGAATGATATCCGATATCATGAATAATAATCAAGATGTACAAAAAGCTGAAAATGAGAATATCACAGGAGAGATTTCGGAAGTCCATGAAAGGAAAAACGAGGATGGAAATATTGCGAAAATGGAAAGTGGGATTGGTGTGAAGAAGGGTAAAAGTGGAAAAGTGAAAAAGAGTAAAGTTGATTGGGATGGTTTGAGAAGAAGGGCGCAAGTTAATGGTAAGAGAGAAAGAACAGTGAATAGTATGGATTCGTTGGATTATGAAGCGGTAAGGTTAGCGGATGTTGATGAGATTTCGGATACTATAAAGGATAGGGGTATGAATAATATGCTTGCTGAGAGAATTAAGGTAATTTCGTATATGTTATTTTTAGATAAGTATTTGTTTGTTATATGGCACATGACTGGACGAGACTGGACAAGTTTTTTAGGGGTATTTTGGTCATGAGGAATTGAGGATGCGGAGGGCATTCTCGTGTCTTTTGCAAAGACGAGATATAAAAAGCAAGTCCATGTTCCATCTTTTTGGGTTAGACCCACCTGTCTGCTGTCTGCTGTCTGCTGTCTGCTGTCTGCTGTCTGCTGTCTGCTGTCTGCTGTCTGCTGTCTGCTCTTAACTGTGTTGTCTGCTGTCTATTCTCAATTGTGTGTTGTCAGTTGTTTATTGTCAACTATCAGTTGTTTGTTGTCTGTCGTCTACTGCCTGTTGTCCACTTGTCCACTGTCTTCTGTTGTCCACTGTCTTCTGTACACTGTCTACTCTCAACTGTCTGCTGTCTATTGTCAACTATCAGTTGTTTGTCATCTGTCGTCTATTGTCTGCTGTCTATTGTCAAGTATCAGCTGTCTATTGTCAAGTATCAGTTGTTTGTCTACTGTCTACTGTCTACTGTCTACTGTCACCTTGTTTTGTCCTGTCATGTCATGTATAACAAATCGGGTCAAATGCTGGCTACAGTTTTGAAATTTCTACTAAAAATCTATACAGGCTTTTCTGAATCGACTTGTCAGAGACCATGGAAGCATTGATCTCGAATGGTTAAGAGACGTTCCACCCGACAAAGCCAAGTAAGAAAAATAACATAAAAAATATATTAATTATTTTTTTCATTTATAAAATGCATCACTTCACCATAATGTTGCTTTGTCACATAGCACTAACACTGTTTGGTGTTAGGGAGTATCTACTAAGCTTTAGGGGTTTGGGCTTAAAAAGTGTGGAGTGTGTACGGCTACTCACACTTCACCATCTTGCTTTTCCAGTAAGAATTAAAAAAACTAATTAATCATTTTGTTATTATTTATTATAACGTTCAGTTTATTAAATATATATGGTATATTGGTATGTGTTGAAATAGGTTGACACAAATGTGGGACGTATAGCTGTAAGACTTGGATGGGTACCCCTACAACCACTTCCCGAGTCTCTTCAGTTACATCTTTTAGAATTGTAAGCATTAAATTTCCTTAATGGAAAACTTGAAAATAAATTATGAAAATTTGCTAATGTTTATGTTTCTATACAGGTATCCAGTTTTGGAGTCTATCCAAAAATATCTCTGGCCACGACTTTGTAAACTTGACCAGAGAACTTTGTAAGAAAAATTATCATGCATTATCACAATAAATGTAAACTCATTGTCCATTGTATTTTATGCAATGTAATTCCTTCTATTTTGTTAATTTTCATTCCTTAAGCAAGGGCTGTTTTTTATTTATTCATAAATTCCATTCATGGGTTAAAAAATATAATCCATTTTTATTTACTTAATATACAGTGAGACAAATCTTGTTTTAATAAATTTCATGCTTTGGGTTAAATTTAATTTTATTTTCTAAAAGTAACTAGAAATATATTATTATAACCTTTAATAAGCTTTTATTATGTTTTATTTTTTAAATTCTTGTAAAAATAATTATTTAATAATAATTAAATAATATATAGGGTTGAGTTAAAACTACATATCATGTTAAATTCAAATGAAAATTCGCTCTAATCCTATACGCCAACTAAACGTAATCATGGAATGTGGTGAAAATTTAATTATTTTTGCTAATTTTTATTGTTGATTGACAGATATGAATTACATTACCAGATGATTACTTTTGGAAAGGTAAAACGATATAATTACTTGGGTGCTACTAAAGATACACCCTAGATACACCTTTAATAAAAGTCAAAGCATTTTCAACCAATCATATCTGATTTTTCCAAAAAACAATGCAATATCAACAAATAGAAAACCATTGACTTTGAATAGGGTTGTATTTTTAGTGAAATAGGGGTGTATTTTTGGCAATTCCCAATTACTTTACCAGATAATTAACATAAGGTATGTTCCTAATTGATGTCAACATAAGTTGATAATTTGTGCAGGTTTTCTGTACAAAGAACAAACCAAATTGCAACGCGTGTCCAATGAGAGGAGAGTGCAGACATTTTGCAAGTGCATTTGCAAGGTTCCAAGTTTTAACCAATATTTATTTTCAATTCAATCTACCACAACCTATCCAACTTTTCTCTTTTTATAGAAATACTTTTTAAGGTGCAAGTCTTTTCATAAAGATCACAACACAACTTGCAAAACAAACACCATGAAAAGACGTAAATGCCCTCATGATCCTCATAATAATAAGTAGCCCTAGAAAGGTGGAATAGCGATCTTGACATGCGGACTAGGTCTCATGTCATTGGAACAAAAAATGCAATTATTTGTTTCACCTGAAAAAAGGTGGGACGTGGATCTTGATCTGTCGTCTATATAAAAGACGAAAATACCCTCCTCATCATAATAATAATAAATAGCCCTATAAAGGTGGAATAGTGATCTTGACATGTGGACTAGGACTAATGTCATTTGAACAAAAATTGCAATTATTTGTTTCACCCAAAAAAGACGGGACATGGATCTTGATCTCTCATCTATGTAAAAGACGAAAATGCCCTCCTCATCCTCATAACAATAAATAGCCCTGGAAAGGTGGAATAGTGATCTTGACATGCGGACTACGTCTCATGTCATTTGAACAAAAATTGCAATTATTTGTTTCAGCTAGAAAAGGTGGGACGTGGATCCTAATCTCTCGTTTATGTAAAAGACGAAAATGCCCTCCTCATCCTCATAAAAATAAATAGCCCTAAATAGGTGGAATAGTGATCTTGACATGCAGCCTAGGTCTAATGTCATTTGAACAAAAATTGCAATTAATTTTATGCACTTAAAAAAGGTGAGAGACATGGATCTTGATCTTTCGTTTATGTAAAAGACGAAAATGCCCTCCTCATCTAAGACCGATGTCAATGAAACAAAAACTACAGCTTTTTGTTTCACCCAAAAAGATGGGGGGACATGGAACTTGATCTCTCAAGTCTTAACTATGTAAAAGACGTAAATGCCCTCATCATCAAAAATCGCCCTAGAAAGTTTGTTTCGGCCAAAAAGAGGATATATTAATATATTTTATAAATTAAAAAAATCATATTTTAAAAATCTCCCATGTGGTCTTTGGTTCCTAATCTGTCACTAACCAAGATTTTCATTTTCAGTGCAAGGCTTTCCCTACCATCCCCAGAGGAAAAAAGCATAGTAACCGCAACAACCGAAACTCAAAACCCTACCGGACTCATCACCTACCACCGCCTACCGCCGCCACCAAACCACCACCTGCCGCCACTACCCGAAAACATTGAACAACCAAAAACACCAGAGCCCATAATCGAGGAACCATCAACACCAGAGCCAGAAAAAATTCAAGAATTTGATATGGAGGATTTTTATGAAGAAGAAAATTGTGAAGAAATTCCAACAATTAGACTTAATATGGAAGCTTTTACTCATAACTTACAGAATTATATGGAAAATAATATGGATTTTGGAGAAAATGACATGTCAAGGGCATTGGTTGCCTTAACATCAGAAGCTGCATCAATTCCAACACCTAAGCTTAAAAATGTCAGCCAATTAAGAACAGAACATCAAGTGTAAGTAACTATTTTCTATATAATATTTTCACTGTTTTATCAATTTAGTCACAATGAATTTTTTTTATTTTTTTTTGGTTTTTAACTTATTATAATGACATGTTTTAACTGTTATATGAATGTAACAGATATGAGCTTCCAGATTCGCATCCACTATTGGAAGGGGTGAGGATACATTTTGGAAAGGGAAATCTCCAATAAAGTCTCAATATTTTGGCACAGTTTATGAAAAAGTCTCAAATTAATTTTTATTGACAAAAAAGTCCCAAATTGATTTTTATTAACAAAAAAGGACAGAAAAACGGCTAATGTTGGGACTTTTCCATAAACTGTGCAAAAATATTAGGACTTTATTGAAGATAAAACATGTAGTTTCTGTCCTTTTTTGTTAGGGAAATCTCCAATAAAGTCCCAATATTTTGGCTCAGTTTATGAAAAAGTCTTGGATTAATTTTTATTAACAATAAAGTCCCAAATTATTTTTTATTAACAAAAAAGGACAGAAAACCGGCTAATGTTGGGACTTTTCCGTAAACTGTGTGAAAATATTAGGACTTTATTGAAGATAAAACATGTAGTTTCTGTCATTTTTTGTTAGGGAAATCTCCAATAAAGTCCCAATATTTTGGCTCAGTTTATGAAAATGTCTTAGATTAATTTTTATTAACAATAAAGTCCCAAATTATTTTTTATTAACAAAAAAGGACAGAAAACCGGCTAATGTTGGGACTTTTCCGTAAACTGTACGAAAATATTAGGACTTTATTGAAGATAAAACATGTAGTTTCTGTCATTTTTTGTTGATAAAAATTAATTTGGGAATTTTTTGTTAATAAAAATTAATTTGGGACTTTTTCATAAACTGAGTCAAAATATTGGGACTTTAATGGAGATTTCCCTTTTTGTTAATAAAAATTAATTTGAGACTTTTTCATAAATTGTGCCAAAATATTGGGACTTTAATGGAATACAAGTTTTGGAATTTTTTTTATTAAATTTCTGTTTTTTTTCAACAAATGTTTTTTTTTTAATTTCAGCTGGATAAACGAGAGCCTGATGATCCTTGTTCATACCTCCTTGCAATTTGGACACCTGGTAAGTAGGAAATGAAAAATATATCCAATTATAGCATCCTACTTTCGTTTCTTTCTATTACTGTATTACAACATTGTACTTTCAAATTTTTTTTCTTATTAAGCATTGTACTATGAAAAATATACCCAATTATAGCATTATGCTTTGAAATTATTTTTTTCTTATAAAAGCATTCTGCTTTAAAAATCTTTAAATTATAGAATTACAACTGCTTTGTATTTAAATGACATTCTTATAAATGTTGTAATAGGAAGAAAGGAAAGTAGGATGCTATAATGAACAAATAAACAAAAGTACGTTGCTATTTCTTACATTTAACCTTTTTTACTATTTAGGTGAAACTGCTGAATCGATTCAGCCACCATTAGGACAATGTAGCTCACATGAATCTGGTAACTTATGTCATGAAAAAACATGTTTCTCATGTAACAGTATAAGAGAAGCAAATTCCCAAACGGTTAGAGGAACACTCTTGGTGAGTATAAAATATAACTACTTCTAAAATTTTAGTAAATTACACTTTTGTCCCTGTGCTATACTTGTCATTTTCGTAAAAATAATGATTGGGCTGTTAGCTTAAGCGACACATGGACTAAAAATGTTAATAAAGACAATATTGCACAGGGACCAAAAATGTAAAAAAAAAACAAGATTGCACAGGGACCAAAAATGTAATTTACTAAATATGTATATGTGATTCTGATCTTATATGCACATGATGAATAGATACCATGTCGAACCGCAATGAGAGGAAGCTTCCCACTTAATGGAACATACTTCCAAGTTAATGAGGTAATTCATAAAGGTTAAATGCGAGAAATAGCAATGTACTTTCATTGGTTTGTTTATTATAGCATCCTACTTTAATTTCATCCTATTGAAAAATCTACCCAATTCTATATCTAACATTTTAGAAAATGGGAGTACTGTAGCTAATTTTGCATAATTACAACTTGGCTCCTGCATTTTTTGCATAATTACAACTTAGCCCCTGTGAATTTTTTCATTTATAGAATTATATCTTTAGGCTAATTAAAACTTCAATCCCTATACTTTTTAATTACATTTTCAGGTTAATTACAATTTCAGTCCCTATACTTTTTAATTTACATAATTATAATTTTGGTCCCTATAGTTTTTAATTGACATTAATTATAGTTTTGATCCCCATACTTTTTAATTTAGGATAATTACAGTTTTGCTTCCGGTATTTTTTTAATTTGCTTTAACTATATTTTTGGTCCACGTAGTTTTAAATTTCAATAACTACAATTTTGGTCTCTGTAGTTTTTAACATTAACTACAGTTTTAGTCCATGTAAATTTTAAATTGTTTTTTTTTATATGCAGGTGTTTGCAGACCATGATTCTAGTCTTAATCCAATTGATGTCCCGAGATCTTGGTTATGGAATTTACCAAGAAGAACAGTTTATTTTGGAACTTCCATACCAACAATATTTAAAGGTAAAAAAGGAGATAATTTTAATAGACATAAATTAATAGAGTGAAATACAGAAAAAGGCAACATACTTTTTTAGCTACTTAACTACTTTCCATATTTGATTAAACCATAGATTTTTTTTCATGGTTTAAACAAGGAATATTCTCATTCACCAGATTTTGAGAATGGAAAAAATACAGAAAAACACAACAAATATACTTTCACCATCTTATTAATTTAGCCACTTAACTATTTTCTGTAGCCATCAAATATTAATACTTTTGACTTTTTAAAAACCATTTTTCCCGATTACCCGGTTTTAGAAACGTACTTTCACCGTTTTTTTTTCCGATTTAGACAATAAATTATTGTTCTTTTCATGATTGTTATAATAATAGTTCAGTGTATGTATTTATTTTTCCCTGAATTATTATTCTTTCATGATTGTTATAAATATAATGTTTTAATCACTACAGAACGTTTAAGTGGCTAAATCAATACAACATTATATAAATGTAAATATTAAAGAACTCTACAAACATCACATTTTTACATAACTTTTATTTTCCAGGACTGACAACAGAAGGCATTCAATACTGCTTCTGGAGAGGTATGCAGATATATTGTTCTTCATTTCATAGAGTTTAATAAATATCTTTGACTAATAATAAAATACCTAAATTGCCCCTTATGAGGAGATAATCAAGAAACATGGATAGGAATCTTTCCAAAAAACACAACTGATTCCAATTCCTTCCAAGACATTTCATGAACCAAACACCCCCTAAATGTGTCATTATTTTCTTTTATATTTTTTAAAAATCATTTATCCAAAGAGTATATTGTCTTTCAGGGTTTGTTTGTGTGAGGGGATTTGATCAGAAGACGCGGGCCCCACGTCCCTTAATGGCTAGACTACACTTCCCGGTTAGCAAGTTAAAAAGATCAAGGGGAAAAGATGATGAAAATAATTAAATTAAATATGGATGGATGCACATAGATTTGGTGGTAGAAAAAGGCTGACTATTGACATGTTGATGATTTAGAGATGATAGAGGTGCCTGCCTGACTAACTGTAATAAAATCAAACATAAAATACGGTGCTTCTTAGATTTTATTCAATTTTAGAAATATTAATGCCAGATTTTTCTTTAATTTTGAAAATTCTTTTCGGTAAGATGTACACTGCAATAGGTGAGCATGTATGGAATCAAGAAATCAAATGTGTGTTTAAATACCTAATAATGGATAGAACACAGTTAAGCTGTGTTTGACAGACTAGCTGGAAAAGTTAGCTGATAGCTGATAAGCTAGCTAATAAGAAAATGACGTTTGGTAAATAGTAGCTTATAAGCTAGCTAGGAAATTATAATGACATAAAAGGGAATGTAAAAAAGTGAGTTTTTTAAAATTAATTATAAGGGTATATTTGGGAAAATTCTAAAAAAACTCCATAAGCTCGTTGTATGTAGCTTTTTAAAAAACTAACTTCTAAGCTAGCTTAAAAGCTACACCTTTTGGCTTGCCAAACATGACAACCTGAAATAGCTTGAAAAATAAGCTACATTATCAGCTAGCTGTGACATGCCAAACATAGCCTTAAAATAAATCAAGTAGCATGATATATCATATATAAACATGCTTGATTTCAATGATAGTCAATTATGGAACAATATGAGTTATTCTGTTTTAATGCACATTTTGACATTTTGTACGTAACGTAACGTTTTGGTACGCATCCAATTTTTTACAAATATTTTGAACTCACATGGGCTTCCGATGTCATTCATGAAAATGAAAGTTAAACACCTTGAGAATCGATAGCACAAGAATACCAATAAGTCACCATAGTTCGCACCACACAAAAAGTTTAAAAGATCTTAGAAAAAGATTAATAAAAAATTTAAAACTAAAAAAGAATAAAAGTTTAATAACAACATATCCATTTAAGAATTTATCAATTTAAAACATAGGCAATAAAGCTTTTCTTTGAATTTACTAATGAAACATAATAACAACCCATCCATTTAAGAATTTATCAATTTAAAACATCAATAGTCATGAGGCCCGACAATGAACAACAACCAAGGTTTGATCATCAACGAGTACACAACCATTGATCAAGTAAGACGAGTAAAATTCAAAAATGGTTAAATAACTTCTTTGGACTAGCCGACTAAACCTAACAATTGTACTACTATTTGACAATTTAGAATCCTAAGCATCAATCAACAAGTTCAAACGTTAAATCTCAACAAAAAGTCTAATCTTCGACAGTTACACAACCATAGATCCACACAAACGCAAGTAATTTAAGCAGATCCGAGTACTTATGCTAACATAGACCTCTAAACAGTTGCGCTTGATTATTGCATTTCGGTATTCAATAACATAGAACGCTATCGCATTAAAGTTTAGCGAGAATTAATCGAAGACGAAACATTAATCGGTGATCATCAACTAATTTCACAGAATCGAACTTACATTTTTTTTTAAATGATAGGCATGTAATGTATTATGTACCTGTAGACAGATAAAAGCCGACGACGAAGACGATGACAGCAGAATCCTGTGTCGAAACCGGCGACAGCGGTGGCCGGTGGTGATACTCTGGAAGCTGGAGAACGGCAAGAGACGAGAGTACCTGGTGAGATATTTGTGACTTTTGACGCAAAATTCGTTCCCGATTTCCCGGTCGAATGTAAACTAAACTTATTTCAAGTTGGGAAGATAACATTTCCCCCTACACTTTGAACAAATACAAGTTACACCCTCCACTAAACAAACTTTTGCATTTGTATTCCATAAGACCTAACGTTTGTAGCGAAAATTAAAAACTTCCCAAATTTGCTACTTTGTTGTTTAAAAGCTATCCTAAGATATATTTATCCATTACTAAGATAAAATGTTATAAGGAAATACTTCTAAAACGTAAGATCATGCATCCTCTTTCATTATCAAAATTGAGCATAGGTTGTTTGTTTGGTTCGTATTGTTTGTCAAAGCCTCAAAGGAGACATGTGCGAATATTATATTTTGCTAATATTATGATACAATAATAAAGACATGTTCACTTTATTTCTTGAAATTTTTTGGTTCTTATTGTACTTTCAATTTATGTCTTTATTGAACTTTGGAAAATATATCCAAGAGGCCTCTTAACGCCATAATAGTTAATTTTGTGAGGTACGAAGTTTAATAAGATACAATTTAGAGGTACGACGTTATGATAAGCAAAAATAATAATAATACTTGAAGAAACGACTTAGAACTAAATCATTAATAAAATCTAACATTTAAATACCTCTCATTTTTCGTACACTTCCGGCATTGTTTTCTTTTAATAGTGATGTTATATATATATATAAAAATGTTAAATACTTGAACGGGCATTCAATGAAAATTTTCAATTCCTATAAGCTGTGATTATAATTTCATTACAACAAACAATACAAAACTATGACCACAGACAAACACCCTCTGCATTAAACAAAACGACCAGGAACAAATTGCTTCTCCTGTAGAAAACCCCATTGTCTTTCGTGGATTCCAAATAAAATAAATTTTCCAAAAAAATACATATGTACACCAATCATCCTGCAACACATCACGTAAAAACACCCATTAGAAACAACCATGCCCGTGTTTCTAACACATAACACAAGACATGACAGAACACGTTGTACTGCGTTTGACATTTGACAGACAAAACATTGGACCAAGACCGAGACTGATGCAGGACAACATAATAATTTCAAGAGTAAATTACAGTTTTGGTCCATGTGGTTTACACCAAATTACAGTTTTGGTCCTACTTTTGAAAATCTTGCACCGATAGTCCCTGTGGTTCCAAATATTTCAACTTTAGTCCCTATGGTTTCCAAATATTTCACTTTTGGTCCCTGAGGTTTACAAATATTTCACTTTTGGTCCGTTAGGTTTACACAAACGGTAACAGAGGAAGGGACCAAAAGTGAAAGATTTGGAAACCACAGGGACCACCGGTACAAGATTCTCAAAACTAGGACCAAAACTGTAATTTGGTGTAAACCATAGGGACCAAAACTGTAATTTACTCTAATTTCAATTTTATATCCCACGTAGAAAAAGGTGGGACATGCACTCGCTCTCGATCTCTCATCTGTGTAAAAGACGAAAACGCCCTTATCATCGTAATCATATGAAATAGCCCTAGAAGTCTTGTTCAATGTCCGGTCCAACCCCATCATGTTCTGTCCCGTGTGGTCACACGGGACAGAACTGAACTGGGACTGGACACAACTAAACAAGCTTTCTAAGGCTATTTCAGATGATTATGATGATAAGGGCGTTTACGTCATTTACACATACGCGAGATCGAGAGCGAGTGCATGTCCCACCTTTTTCCGTGTAGGATATAAAATTGAAATTATTACGTCGTCCCACATCAGTCTCGGTCTTAGTCCAATGTTTGTCTGACAAATGTTAAACGCAGTACAACCTGTTCTGTTCTGTTAGAAAGTCAAATAGTCAATGATTGAGCATGGATTATTATTACTATTATTACGTTGTCAATAATTCACCATATATATTATGCAAGTAGGAGAACGTCTGTTTGACTTGTTTGTGGAGTAGGAGGTTTTGTTAACGGTCTCAAGGTATCCATGATGGCTGAAAACGAAGGGCGTTTCCATGGCTCGCTGTATCAAAATATTTATTTATTAATTAATTTAAACAAAATATAAAGCATCAAAAATAGTTTTTCTTTTTTTTTTTTTTTAAATGAAAATTTGATGTTTGAACTCACTTTGCCCAACAAGCTTCAATCAATGCTGCTACTTGAGGGTTTACATCTCGAGGAATCTCAAGCCTCTTGCATTTAAACCCTACAGCTGCCACAACCTAAAAAAAAGTATAATAAATAAAAGCTAATTTTAATAAATACCAACGTACTTATATTTTTATTTTCTTATTAAGGCGTTGTACTTAGAGATGTCTGCCTGCTTTATGGTATAAATTATATTTGTATTCGGATATTATACTTTAAAAAAGAGCAAATTACGAAAAAGGCACTATATTTTAGCACTTTTTCTAGTTTAACCATCAAGTTTCATTTGTTCTAATAAAACCACCAATTTTTGGAAAAAAAATTCAACCCGGCCATTAGAAGCAAGTAACAATGGCTAAAATGAAACTTTTTACCAAAAAATGATGGTTTTTCCGAATCTTAAAAATTGGTCGTTAAACCGAATTTTTGGCAAAATATAGTGTTTTTTTCGAAATTAGTCCTAGATAATGTTTACACTTTAATTTATATAATTACGAAAAAGACACTATATTTTATCACTTTTTCTAGTTTAACCATCAATTTTTCATTTGTTATATAATAAACCACCAATTTTTAGAAAAAGTTTCAGCCCAACCATTATGACCAGAAGAGCCGGTAACAATGGATTCGATGAAACTTTTTACCAAAAATTGGTGGTTTTTTCAAAATCTTTTAAAATTGGTGGTTAAACCGATTTTTCGGCAAAATATAGTGTTTTTTTCGTTTAAAAATTGATACCCAATTATAGCAGTTAAAATTTGTTTTGTATTTGGATGATATTGCTATAATTAGGTAGATTTCTCAAAGTACAATGCTGTAATAGAAAGAATTAAAACTAGGATGCTATAATACAAAAATATAATTTATTATAGCATCCTACTTTCATTTCTTTCTATTACATCATTCTCCTAATAATAGAATTAGAAGTTTAGAACCACTTTATATTTATTTGATATTGCTATAATTAAGAAGAATTCTCAATGTGCAATGCTGTTATAGGGTGATATAAATATAATAGACAAATTTATAAAAGTATATATAAATATAAGAACCTGTGCTGGATTTAAATTGCCCCAAGGTTGTTGTAAAGTAGCAAGCTCCCATAAAATCACCCCAAAACTGTACACATCTGATTTCTCATTTGAAGGTTCATCACGAAGAACTTCAGGTGCCATCCATTCAGGCTGTTTTTTTTTTAAAAACAGTGGTTATAGATAATTATAAAAATTAACTTATAACTAAAACCGGTTTTTATTTATTGTAAATAGAAAAAAAAATTTATTTGATTTAGATAAAAAGGAACTCACTGTTCCTGCTGCGGTCTTGGATGAAAGAAATGTATTTGCTTTTAATCTCGAAAGTCCAAAATCACACACCTGAAAAAATCAATTAATTTAATATGATGAAAAAAGTAAACAATAAATGAAAATTAATATATTATAGAAAGAAAAAAAAAAACATTTTCTTGCTTTAATAATTCTCTGTTTATTTTACCTTCACGGTGTATTTCCGGTCTACTAAAAGATTTGGAGATTTTAAATCTCTGTGAACAATAGGAGGATTACGTCTATGAAGGTAATTCATTCCTTTTGCCTGTATAAAAAAAGAACCAAAAAAAGAACCAATTAGTATTAATATATATATTAATTAATAATTGACATGATAGAGAATTTTGCATTTTTTTCCGGATTGAAAATCATTTTCTTCGGATTTTTTTTAAATAAAATATTTTATAATAATGAAAAACAGAATATATTTTTAACTTATAATATAAGCATAATATTTCCTTTAGTTTTACAATGTCTAACAAATTAAAATACTTTTTTTCTAACTTTTTAAATTCTTAAAATACTATGCAAATAAAAAAAATAGAAATTTAATGAGAAAAAGAATAGATACCACATCATATGCCATACTCAGCCTTCGCCTTTCATCCAAGGCCTCTTTTGCTCCAGGTTTATGCAACAGCCTATACAAACTACCCCTGCACTTCAAAAATATTACAAAAATAGCCCCCATACAAAAAATACATCATTTTGTAGAAATTTTTAAAAGGGACTAAACCTGGATAAATATTCTGTGACTATTGACAGATTTGGTGGTTGAGTGACAGCACCCATAAAAAGAACAATATTTGGATGCCTTAATCGTCTCATTATTGCAACCTAAAAAAATTAACAGGTATTAAACATTTGACACATAAATATAAATCAAATTAAAAAAAAAAAAAAACATTAAAACTTACTTCTTGCAAGAATTCAGTCAACCTTTCTGGATGAAAATCTTGTTCTAAAAGAATTTTGACAGCAACATCCTGTAAGAGTGAAAATTTTAAACATCTAAATGAATAATAATGTAACTTTTTTTTTATACAGGGACAGTTTATAACAATAATGTAACTTGACATACAGTATTACCAAAATAGGAATAAAAATAAAAATAAAGCAAGAAAAGTGTGTATTACTTACAGAACCATTCCAATCAGCACGATGTACAATACCAAAAGAACCTGAAAATACAGAGTGAAATTTACTAAATTACCCTTACAACGGGAAGGGACTTCAAGGCCTTTGGTAATTTTTATAGTTCTTGTAATCTCAATGCAATTTTTTGCGATCTTTATAAATCTAGTAGATTTCAATGCACTTTCTATAATTAGTCTTTTTTATAACTCAAAATAACAAATTAAAAAGGCATTATAATCGGGTAGGTTTTCAAAGTACGATGCTATAATAGAAAACAAAACCACATTGCCATAATTCTTAATACTTTATAAATTTCAAAAGGGGATATATTCAGGAAAGTCCTTACATTTTGACTTTATATTCGATTAAGCCCTAATTGTTTTTTTATATTCAATTAAGCCCAACATTTTGTTAAATATTTACAATTTTTGATATATATAAAAAGGAAATATTCGTTAAAGTCCCTACATTTAGACTTTTTTAACAATTTAGAGTTGAATTTTCAGTTATTATTCAATTAAGTCCTTACATTTTGATCCTATACATCATCAGTTGTAGAAATATAAAAACGACATAACCAGCTATTATCCAAAATTGTAAACATTTAACAAAATGTTGGGCTTAATTGAATACAGGGAAATCTCCATTAAAGTGCTAATATTTTGGCTCAGTTTATGAAAAGTCCCAAATTAATTTTTATTAATAAAAAAGTCCCAAATTAATTTTTATCAACAAAAAATGACAGAAACTACATGTTTTATCTTCAATAAAGTTCTAATATTTTCGCACAGTTTACAAAAAAGTCCCAACATTAACCGGTTTTCTGTCCTTCTGTCCTTTTTTGTTAATAAAAATTAATGTGGGACCTTTTTGTTAACATGGTTTAAAAAAACGGTTGAGGCGTACGCCTCGGCGCGCCTCGAGGCGAGGCGGTAGAAAAACGTATCTGAGGCCGCCTCAGGTGGTCTATTTAGGGCGGACGCCTCAGATAAATGAGGCGGTGAGAGGCGGTCCGAGGCGGTGAGAGGCGGTCCGAGGCGTATATATTGATTATGCTGTTCTTTTTGGTTACTTTTATTGGTTTTTTTTTACTTTTTAGCTTCTTTTTAGGATTAAACATAATAAAAAAGCATAAAAGTAATTTTAAATCTGCTTTTGACTTAAAATGTGAGAGTTGAGACTTCGTTTGACCTAATAGTATTTGTATTATATGATTTTGATGAATTTTAAGACTAAGAATATTTTATTTTTTTGAAAGATGATATTTATTATGACTCTTTATGTTTAATTTGGGATTTTATATCGTTTTTATGACATATATAATATTTTATATTTATTTTTTTTAGTCCGCCTCGGGCTTACGCCTCGGTTCGCCTCGAGGCTTACGCCTCACGCCTTGGTGGGAAAACGCCTCGAGGCACGATTCCGTACTTTAAAACCTTGTTTGTTAATAAAAATTAATTTGGGACTTTTTCATAAACTGATCCAAATTATTGGGACTTTATTGGAGATTTCCCTTGAATATAAAAAAAAAAACTAGGGATTAATCGAATATAGGGTCAAAATATAAAGACTTTCCTTTTGTTAATAAAAACTAATTTGGGACCTTTTTGTTAATAAAAATTAATTTGGGACTTTTTCATAAAGTGATCCAAAATATTGGGACTTTATTGGAGACTTCCCTTGAATATAAAAAAAAAAAAAAAAAAAAAAAAAAAAAAAAACTAGGGCTTAATCGAATATAAGGTCAAAATATAAAGACTTTCCTTTTGTTAATAAAAATTAATGTGGGACCTTTTTGTTAATAAAAATTAATTTGGGACTTTTTCATAAACTGATCCAAATTATTGGGACTTTATTGGAGATTTCCCTTTAATATAAAAAAAAAAAAAAAAAACTAGGGCTTAATCGAATATAGGGTCAAAATATAAAGACTTTCCTTTTGTTAATAAAAATTAATTTGGGACCTTTTTGTTAATAAAAATTAATTTGGGACTTTTTCATAAACTGATCCAAAATATTGGGACTTTATTGGAGATTTCCCTAGAATATAAAAAAAAAAAAAAAAAAAAACTAGGGCTTAATCGAATATAGGGTCAAAATATAAAGACTTTCCTTTTGTTAATAAAAATTAATTTGGGACCTTTTTGTTAATAAAAATTAATTTGGGACTTTTTTATAAACTGATCCAAAATATTGGGACTTTATTGGAGATTTCCCTTGAAAAAAAAAAAAAAAAAAAAAAAAAAAAAAAAAAAAAAACTAGGGCTTAATCGAATATATGGTCAAAATATAATGACTTTCCTGAATATATCCTTTCAAAAGTAACAAATTATAAATTAATAATATATATATATATATAAATTACCTGCTCCAATTCTCTCTTTCAAAATCAAATCACTCCAAGGAATGTCCAAATCTTCCACATCAATAGTAAAATTCCCCCTATCCTTATGCAGTTGACTTTGACTTTGACCTTGACCTTGACCTTGACCACCTTCAAACCTTTGATTACTAGCCACCACCATTCTTGAATCAGACATGACATATGATTGGGAATCCATGGTAAGTTGTAAAGGGACATCATTGACCATTTTTGTTGACCCGATCATATTTTGAGCATATGTTTTTGGAATTTGTGAATTTCTGTCATGGCCTTTTGGGCGTGTGGTGGCTTTTGAAGGAGGTAATCGAGAGGATTCATTACTGTTGCTTGGACTATTTCTAATGGCGACATTTATATCTGATTGTTTTTGGTATACAACATCAACACTTTCTCCATCACCTAAAATATAAATAAATAAATAACGTGTTTTAGACAAACCACAGCTTCTGATTAGCAAAACACTAAGGATTAAAGTTTGGTTTTCAAAATAGTGATTAAGGATGAGTTGAAGAGTTATTGAATACTAATAATCAAAATATTAATTAATTACTAACAACTAATAAATCATAATTGAAAATAGAAAATGGCCGACATTGTGATTTTGATTTATATACAGATAAAATTATCAAATGTTAATAATTATCTAATTAGTTGAGTATTTTTAATTATTTAGGGATTCTTGAAGATCAAATTTTAATTTGTAAAGGGCTGTTAATTGGGAGAATCGAGAATGTTAATTAAAGTTACTGTTTGTTAAAAGTTAAATTGGTTATTGTTTATTGTTAATTATTACTTTTACTAATTAATATTTTGTTAGGATTTGTTGAAAATGAAATTTTAATTATTAGAGTTCGTAAACCGGAACAAAGTTTATTCAAGTCGGAGTTTGTTGAAAATCGATTTGTTTATTGTTATTCGTTAACTTTCACTTGTTAGTAATTAATATATTACTAAGAATTGATGAAAATAAAATTTTAATAGTTAAGACTTAAGAGTTTGTTAAACAGTAAAACCGTAAAGGGAAATCTCCATTAAAGTCCCAATATTTTGGCTCAGTTTATGAAAAAGTCCCAGATTAATTTTTATTAACAAAAAAGGACAGATTCTACATGTTTTATCTTCAATAAAGTCCTAATATTTTCGCACAACTTACAGAAAAGTCCCAACATTAGCAATTTTTCTGTCCTTTTTTGTTAATAAAAATTAACTTGGGACTTTTTTGTTAATAAAAATTAATTTAGGACTTTTTGATAAACTGAGCCAAAATATTGAGACTTTATTGGAGATTTCCCAACCGTAAAACATTAAATTAATATACAATTTGTAAGAGTTACATTATTCGCTATTTTTACTTGTAATTGATAGAGTTATTTATTAGTTACCATTTATTTAATATTTCAAATTTTCAATTTTATTTATTACGATTTGTATTTGAAAAAAAGATGGTAGTTCAAGATAGGGAAATCTCCAATAAAGTCTCATTATTTTGGGCTAGTTTATGAAAAAGTCCCAAAATTAATTTTATTTACAGAAAAGGACAACATATCGGCTAATGTATTCAATTTAGCCATTTCATCAAGTTTACCAAGTTTCCTAGATTGGAAATTTTCAGTAAAGTCCCACTATTTTTGGTCAGTTTATGAAAAAGTCCCAATGTTGAATTTTTTTACAAAAACAATAGGACTTTTTTATAAACAGACCCAAAATAATTGGACTTTATTGAAGATTTCCAATTTAGGAAACTTGGTAAACCGGAAAAAATGGTTAAACTAAATACGTTAGCCGATATGTTGTCCTTTTCTGTAAATAAAAATTAATTTTGAGATTTTTTCATAAATTGTCTCAAAATAATAGGACTTTTTTATAAACAGACCCAAAATAATTGGACTTTATTGAAGATTTCCAATTTAGGAAACTTGGTAAACCGGAAAAAATGGTTAAACTAAATACGTTAGCCGGTATGTTGTCCTTTTCTGTAAATAAAATTAATTTTGGGATTTTTTCATAAATTGTCTCAAAATAATAGGACTTTTTTATAAACAGACCCAAAATAATTGGACTTTATTGAAGATTTCCAATTTAGAAAACTTGGTAAACCGGAAAAAATGGTTAAACTAAATACGTTAGCCGGTATGTTGTCCTTTTCTGTAAATAAAATTAATTTTGGGATTTTTTCATAAATTGTCTCAAAATAATAGGACTTTTTTATAAACAGACCCAAAATAATTGGACTTTATTGAAGATTTCCAATTTAGGAAACTTGGTAAACCGGAAAAAATGGTTAAACTAAATACGTTAGCCGATATGTTGTCCTTTTCTGTAAATAAAAATTAATTTTGAGATTTTTTCATAAATTGTCTCAAAATAATAGGACTTTTTTATAAACAGACCCAAAATAATTGGACTTTATTGAAGATTTCCAATTTAGGAAACTTGGTAAACCGGAAAAAATGGTTAAACTAAATACGTTAGCCGATATGTTGTCCTTTTCTGTAAATAAAAATTAATTTTGAGATTTTTTCATAAATTGTCTCAAAATAATAGGACTTTTTTATAAACAGACCCAAAATAATTGGACTTTATTGAAGATTTCCAATTTAGGAAACTTGGTAAACCGGAAAAAATGGTTAAACTAAATACGTTAGCCGATATGTTGTCCTTTTCTGTAAATAAAAATTAATTTTGAGATTTTTTCATAAATTGTCTCAAAATAATAGGACTTTTTTATAAACAGACCCAAAATAATTGGACTTTATTGAAGATTTCCAATTTAGGAAACTTGGTAAACCGGAAAAAATGGTTAAACTAAATACGTTAGCCGGTATGTTGTCCTTTTCTGTAAATAAAATTAATTTTGGGATTTTTTCATAAATTGTCTCAAAATAATAGGACTTTTTTATAAACAGACCCAAAATAATTGGACTTTATTGAAGATTTCCAATTTAGAAAACTTGGTAAACCGGAAAAAATGGTTAAACTAAATACGTTAGCCGGTATGTTGTCCTTTTCTGTAAATAAAATTAATTTTGGGATTTTTTCATAAATTGTCTCAAAATAATAGGACTTTTTTATAAACAGACCCAAAATAATTGGACTTTATTGAAGATTTCCAATTTAGGAAACTTGGTAAACCGGAAAAAATGGTTAAACTAAATACGTTAGCCGATATGTTGTCCTTTTCTGTAAATAAAAATTAATTTTGAGATTTTTTCATAAATTGTCTCAAAATAATAGGACTTTTTTATAAACAGACCCAAAATAATTGGACTTTATTGAAGATTTCCAATTTAGGAAACTTGGTAAACCGGAAAAAATGGTTAAACTAAATACGTTAGCCGATATGTTGTCCTTTTCTGTAAATAAAAATTAATTTTGAGATTTTTTCATAAATTGTCTCAAAATAATAGGACTTTTTTATAAACAGACCCAAAATAATTGGACTTTATTGAAGATTTCCAATTTAGGAAACTTGGTAACCCGGAAAAAATGGTTAAACTAAATACGTTAGCCGATATGTTGTCCTTTTCTGTAAATAAAAATTAATTTTGAGATTTTTTCATAAATTGTCTCAAAATAATAGGACTTTTTTATAAACAGACCCAAAATAATTGGACTTTATTGAAGATTTCCAATTTAGGAAACTTGGTAACCCGGAAAAAATGGTTAAACTAAATACGTTAGCCGATATGTTGTCCTTTTCTGTAAATAAAAATTAATTTTGAGATTTTTTCATAAATTGTCTCAAAATAATAGGACTTTTTTATAAACAGACCCAAAATAATTGGACTTTATTGAAGATTTCCAATTTAGAAAACTTGGTAAACCGGAAAAAAATGGTTAAACTAAATACGTTAGCCGATATGTTGTCCTTTTCTGTAAATAAAAATTAATTTTGAGATTTTTTCATAAATTGTCTCAAAATAATAGGACTTTTTTATAAACAGACCCAAAATAATTGGACTTTATTGAAGATTTCCAATTTGGGAAACTTGGTAAACCGGAAAAAATGGTTAAACTAAATACGTTAGCCGGTATGTTGTCCTTTTCTGTAAATAAAATTAATTTTGGGATTTTTTCATAAATTGTCTCAAAATAATGGGACTTTATGGGAGATTTCCCTTCAAGATATGCTTAGAATATTATGATGTTGTTAAATTGGTTGAACTAATTATTTATTAAATATTTAAGAAAATTACCTGTAGATGGATCTTCAAAAACAAGATTTAAAGAATCACAATCAGCAAAATATTGTTTTGCAAGTGACCTAAAATCAACCATGGATTCAACTTGTCTAAAACGTGGGAACCGTAAAGGGGAAGAAATTGAGATTGTTGATGGACCGTTTAGTAAAGAGTCTGGTTCAGATAGGCATCCTGGATTCCCAATTAAATCAACAAGAAGTTCTCTGTATATAAAAAAAATCAAATATTGAAATCGTTAAAAATTATTGTGGTTAATAAAGTTAAAAATGGTAGGTATTAATTAATTTTATGGTTTACCTGTCAACACCAAAACGAACAAGGCAAGATGATGCATCGTCTCTTTTACAGTATTTGCAACCTTTTGCTATTCGACATGGTAAATCAATTGTGTCTGCTAAAATCTGGTGAAATTTATGATTGTTAAAACATGTAAATATATTATTGTGGTTGTGGTTAAAAAAAATAAAACACCAAAAAGAAAACACCAAAATATTGGAAAGAGTACGTTATAAATTTGGTCCTTATTTCACTGTTTCAATACAATTTTGGTCTCTTAGTTGTTTAAGTTAACAGTCCAGCTGTTAAATTTCTTAAACTGAACATTTTTCCCTCACTTTGATTTTTTTATTAATTAATAAAAATGAAAAAGTGGTCAAAATGGTCATTTTAAAAAATTTAACAGCTGGGGTGTTAACTTAAACGACCAAGAGACCAAAAGCATTATGAAATAGTGAAACAGAGACCAAAAGGAGCAAAATCAAAGTGAGGGCAAAATGGTCATTTTAAGAAATTTAACAGCTCACGGCTGGACTGTTAACTTAAACGACCGAGCGACCAAAAGCATTATGAAATAGTAAAATAAAGACCAAAAGGAGAAAAATCAAAGCGAGGGCAAAATGGTCTTTTTAAGAAATTTAACAGCTGGACTGTTAACTTAAACGGCCAAGGGACCAAAGCATTATGAAATAGTGAAATAAAGATCAACAGGAGCAGAACCAAAGTGAGGGCAAAATGGTCATTTTAAGAAATTTAACAGCTGTGATGTGATGTTAACGTAAACGACGCAGGGACCAAAAGCGTAATGAAACTGTGAAAGAAAGACCAAAAGAAAAGAAAGAAAAAAAAGTGAGGCCAAATTTAACAGCTAGGCTGTTAATTTAAACGTTAAAGGGACCATTAGTGTTATGAATCGGTGAAATAAGGACCAAAATTGCTAAACAAATTTACTGTATTAAAAAATGAAGTGAAGAGTCCTGTTGCATGTTAAGGTTATTAATTAATATTTTATATAAATATATAAATGTAAAACATACTTTAAATAGTAGAGCTCGATGTCTGCAAAGGCCAACAGAGAGGCTACCCATTGGAAGAACAACAGATCCTAAACAATCCTTAAGATCCTCACTGCACTCCTTCCACATTGAAACCAACTCATCTTCACCAGTTAAAGTTGTACCCCTTGTATAATAAAAAGAAACATAAAAAAAGTTAAATCATAAGATAATATAAAAGATGCATATGTTTCTGAAAGTTGCATTCAGTAAGTAGTGTTTGGAATGATGGAATCCGAGAAGGAATGGAATGACGCATTCCATTGGAATGAAAGAAATGTTTTTTGTTTTGCCTGATGGAATTTGATTCTTCACATTTTGTTAATAGTTTTTTTTTTTTTTTTTTTTTTGATTCCATTATGGAAGGAAACACATTTTTATTTATGTAACTTTAATGACCCACTTTTCGAAAAAATTTACAGTTTTAAATAAATTATAATTTTATTTTTTTAAATTAACTTGAAAAGATATATCTTATTCGTAAATCGTAACCTTATTGATTATTTTTAATAATTTATTCTTGTAAATTGAAAATTCATTAATAATTAAATAATGTATAGTAGAGTTAAATGTTAAATAAATTACAATTCTATTTTCTAATAGCTACAAATTTTTTTTTATTATTGTAAATTAAAGATTCATTAATCACAATTAAATGATGTAGAGTAGAGTAAATCTAAAAAATTACACTTTTATTAATTAAAAATAACTAAAAAACTTATATTTTCCTTATTCTTGTTAAAAAAATGCACTAATTATAAATTAAATAATGTAGAGTAGAGTTGAATTTTGATTAGATTACAATCTTATATTCTAAAAATTAACTAAGAAATATATATACCTATATTATAATCTTATTTGAGTTTAATTGAGCTTTTATAATGTTTATTATTTTTATCTACAAATAAAAAAAATTCATTATTTGCAATCAAATAATGTATAGAGTAGACTTAAAATTGTACATTGTACTTTTTATAAAATAAAAAAACTCATTAAAATCCATTCCATTCCTACCCGCCAACCAAACATTACAACGGAATGTAATCACTCATTCCATTCCATTCTTTTGTAATTCCATTCCATTCTTTTGTCATTCCATTCCATTCCATCCCATCCAACCAAACACACCCTTAAACACAACAAACTAAAAAAAAAAAAAAAAAAAAACTCACCCCATTCGATTGCAAACAAGTTTTGCAAGTTGATCAACAACTTCCAAAGTGGTTATGCTATTACACGAAATGCTATGAATCCGATTCTGTAATTCCCTAAGACTCGGATCATTCCGTCTGTCAATCAAAATGACTTCAATTGAAGATTCATTGGCAACATCAATGGCTTTCAACAACTCAAGTGATGGAATTCTTCCACTCTCTTGTAAATCACAGCACATTGTCCATACGTATGGATCCATCCCATATATCAAGTAAAATCCATCTGGGACTTTGTCAAAGTATGACAAACACCCATTTGCCTAATACAATAATGTATAAAACGTGGATAAATTAAGCTCACATATGTAAATACATAAATCATATATATAATTATCAATCAAGGATGAATCTTGTAATGTATCGATGATTGAAATCCATATAATCCTTCCAACTTTCATCCCACTTTGAGCTTGTTTTCTTTAATTTAATGTGAGAATGTACAGTTTTAATTTATAAATGGTCATTTGTTATTTGTCACTTTAAATAGGAGGGTAAAATGGTCATTTATTCAGGTTCATATAGTGTATTCAGTCCAAAAAGAAACAACATTTCGACCATCAAATACTTTATTTACACATATTTCATTATCCATTCAGCATAATTTATCCATTCAGGACTTGATATGGTGAAAAAGAAAACCGGGCCTAACTTTTGTTACTCTCAATTCATTCGATTAAAATCGCTGTTTATTCAGATTCATATATTCTCAATATGAGCCATCAAATTTGTAGGTACAGGTTCATTGTTTTTATCAAATATTGGTCCATAAAGCAAGTCATTCTCATGTCACATTAAAGCATTGTTAACTCCTTTATTCTACAGTAGCAGATTAAAAAATATCTACACATCGCTTATTTAAGTTGAGTTTTCCAGTAATAATATGTTCCACATTTTTTCATAACATAAACTGTGATAGGTCACCACACCGTAGCAGTTCTTTATGTACTTCATGCAAGAATATATAATCAATTTCCAAACACAGTCATAATGCTGTCCAATTAGCAGTTAATAAGTTTTCAAATACACACACGGAGATAGCACAGATACATACCCAGAATCGATGTGATAAGGCTTCTGCAGATGTAGAAGAACCGGATGACCTCGACCCTGCGGATTCTTCCGTCACAGGATCCAGTAAATTAGGATCATCGGCACACATAGCTTCCGATGAAAGCCGTAGCGCCAAAGCCAACTGCAATTGGTAACTTTCCTCCGTTTGTTGTGCCCAACTTTTCGACGAATAAGACCCTCCCCCTCCACCACCACCACCAGTAGCCTCCGACGACTTCAACCTCAACGCCTCACCACCACCTCCATCCGGCAAGTGAGCGTAAGCATCGGGATCACCACCGGCACTGTTCACAGCCGCCGACAACGACGGAAGAAGGTAATCGCCGGATATAGAGCTCTCCCCGTAACTACTCCCGCTAGATTGTCTCTGCAATCCACCGATCGAGGCCGGAAAGGGCGTTTGGCGAGTTTGCTGCATCCGTTGGTCAGTTGACAAGTTCATCAAGTCCCAATCAAATCCAGCTCTTTCGTTCCTCTTTTTTTCTCCGGAGTGAGAGTGATGAGATGAGTCGTATCCACCGCCGCTTCCGGTGCCGCCGGAGAACATCGACGGAGGAGGAGGTTGTGGTGGTTGGAGGTGATCGTCGTCGGGAATCTGAGTCAACAAGGTGTAATTGGTACGTCTACCGGGCATTGCCATCTAGAACTAAGAAAGTTAAATCGAATAAGTGTGTGATTCTTTTCGGTAATTAACCCTACAAACCACCAATTCAGTGTGTGGGGTCACGCGGATAAAAGGGGATGTTTCGGGTTTTCGCGGTGGCGTAATCTTATGGGAAATTTACATCCGCATCCCATAGTTTCCGTAATCCTAGGCACATTTACTTTACTAAAACTTTTTCTTTAATAATCAAAATCTAGATTATGATTTATAAGAATATGAATTTTTAAGGTATCTGAAATTTTAAAAGATCTGAATTTTTAAAATTTAAATTTTTAATATAGTGATTTGTTGGAACCTCCGAATTACTGTGTTGAATGATAAAGGAATAATCATCTTAGGCGTTGTTGATAAAGGTTATTGATCTAAAGGCCCCACAAAGTATCATGGAAAATTCTAAATGGTCCTTAAACTTAAAATTGGTCAGTTGAGATCATTAAACTGAAAAATGAACTGTGAAAATGGTCATCGGGTAAACATTTAACCGGTTATCCGGTTAAGGCATGAATTAAAAAAAAAATTAGCAACTTGGCACGATCTTGACACGTCACGATGACAGCTAAGACGCAGACCCTTGATGACAAGCTCTTTGGTCATTTAAAGACGAGTTCATATTCATAAATGGTTGAATGATCACTAGATTACTTGAAATCGAAGCGGGAAAACTCTGTCTTCATCGTCTCCTTAAATCGACTGAAATGGCTAACAATACCTACTACCTGGAGCTGGTGGAGAACAATCGTCCCTTACCTCCATGCGAGTGTAAACTGACTGCGATGCTACGGACATCGACGACTCCCGATAACCCTAGAAGACGGTTTCTCAACTGTAGAAACTCCCTGGTAAGCGATCTTTTCTAATGAACTTGAAGGTTAAACTGTAATGTATAGTAAAAAATGGAAGGATTTTGGTGTGATTCGAAGGAGTAAAAACCCTAATTTTTATGTCATATGCAGACAATTGAAAAGAACTGCAAATGGTTTAGATGGGTGGATCTGGAACTGAGCAGGCACTATAAAAGTGAAGTCGTTCAGTTGATGAACGAAATCATAAGGCTGAATGAATATCCAGTGGTTGAAAAGTTGAAAGATGAACTGAAAGAAGAGAAGATTAAGCACGAGGCTGAGCTTGATGAAGCTACTGGGCGTATTCTTCAGCTGGAAGAAGAACTTGCTCAAGAGAAAAGAAATGCAGGTCGGAAACAGTTGGTTAATCGTATCTTGGTTGGGATGTTGCTGGGACTGTTTATGTGGAGGTTGTTTGTTTAGCTGGGTAGGAGGTTGGGTCAAAGGGTTTTTGGGTTTTTCGTTGGGTTATGGACTTATGGTATATGGGAAGTTGAAGGGTAGTATATAGGTAGGTTTGATAGGTAATTCGTTTTGGGTGAAGTTGAATGCTTGGAAAAGGGTAGCAAACTTTTTGTTGATCTAACCAACATGTTTTGTAAAGAAGGGTAGCAGGTTGGACACTAATCCTTGTACCCTTGGATGGTTGTAAATTAAAATATAACTAATGAAATGCTGATGGGATTTAACAGAATCCCACATTTTGTATGTTAGTCTTTGTCCATGTCTCCATAAGAATTATAATGTTGTTATTTATGTCCAAAAGTTGAGGAATGGGGGACCATTGGTGCAATATAGGCATAGTACTTTCAACTGATTAAAAAAGTGGGGTTTTTTAAGTATGGAAACATGTGTAGTTAGGACCATAGTTGGAATGTATGGTGTGTAGTTGGGGACCATAGTTGGAATGTGTGGTTTTTTATGAAAATGTGGGGTTATTTTGGTCTGAATTTCTTGGAATATAGAATTGTGTTTTACCCTTTCATTAAATAACTTTAAACTGGTCAATGGGGACCATGTTTGCAGAATATGGGAACATTATGCAGAACCTAATATAAGCATGTAAAAATATGAGACATTAAAGTACATTGCTAAAACTTTAATAATTCAACAGGTGGGACCTTAAAACTGCAACATGTGTTAAAATTACCAAAATTGGTGTGCACATGCACACCAACACGTTGCCATCAACCCTACAGACTAAAAAAAGACACACCAAAGAGTTAAAGTACATTGTTTGATCCACTTGGAACACATGTCCACTAGTTCAATAACATAGATTAAAATACCTAACAACTGCAATCTATTCTAACTTGACTGGTTTTCCAATTGAATTTCCATCCCCATTTTTTCCAATGACATTCTTGGCCAATTTTTTCTTAACAATTTTCTCTGACTGCCTTATCTTCTCAATCTTCTCTTTCTTCACTTTACAACCAATTATGGTTGCATGCATGTTTGTTGACACAACTTCACTTTGACCCTGGTTTTCTTGACTTACACCCTGTGATGGCATTGGAACATGGTTTTCTTCACTTACACCCTGTGTTGGCATTGGAACATCTGCACCTTGAACCTGGTTTTCTTGAGTTACACACTCATTCTGAGAAGGCATTGGAACATATGCACCTTCATCATGGTTTTCATGAGTTACACCCTCATTTTCGGAAGGCATTGGAACATCTACACCTTAACCCTCCTTTTCTTGACTTACACCCTCATGTGGAGAAGCCATTGGAACATCTTCACATTGCACCTGGTTTTCCTGATTTGTCTTTGGACCACCTTCAGTCTCATAACACCTTTTTATAAGGAAACAATTACAAAATATTTAAAGAAAAATTAAGTGGACTTATTACCTGGTTCCTGGCATGGTCCTAGCACGTTTGACTTTAAGTTTTGTAGGTTTGGGCACCTTTGGACATATTGCTTTGTTATGACCTGGTTCATGACATATACTACAATTAATTTTTTTACCAACCTTTGAAACTCTATGTTTTCCCACATTTTCAGTTACATCCTTTGTCACACCCCAAAACCGTATTGGCGGAATAGTTTAAGGGTGGATGACTTCATGAACAATATCATAACAAGGTTAAACAATAGTGAATTCCAAGCACACAACCATCATTAATCAATTGCAAATGTTACAAAGTTTAATTGTTTCATGTTTCAAATACAATTGAAATAATATAAAAAATAGACAAAAACGACGTCGTAACGTCCCTTCTTGTAGCGCCTGAATCTACCTTAACACTTTTCTGAGAATACAAGTAGTTGAAAAAGTGTCAACAATTAAGTTGGTGAGTTCATAAGATTTTGCGTAAGAAATGTCCTTTATTTGTAAGCAATAGTGTTGAAAACCAATAAAATCCAATATTTTCTCATAAAATGTCCAAGTCTTTAAATCCCAAATACTAAAATGTAATACGTAAACTGTAGTGTAAAATTCTTTAGAAATGTATTTTTCCACGAAAACAATTTATAAAAATAATAAGTTGATTATGTTCCCATGTGAGATACCCTATAACCATACTGTGACTAGTTGGCCTGCTGCGACGTTCTTCAGGCGTCGGAATGTTAGACATTTGGACACCTCAGACCTGCCGGTCAAGCTGTAGCTAGCAGCTCAGGTACGGGGTTGTCAAGCCCCGTATAGATCTATACTCAAATATCGCGCTCTCTTACCGAGACTCTGGTTATAAAAGTTCAGGACTTATAGTAGGTACTTATAAAAGTACTGTGAATATTCAACTCACAAAAATGTATGTATTCCAATCAACTTGTTTACGTACGATTTGTATATAAAAACTATTGTAATCGTCCATTATCATTTTTCCCATGATAATATAGTATTGTTTAATAATTATATAATTTTATATAATTATTTTTGTCATGTTCAAACGTCATAATAACATTGTGTTCATAAACTATTCCAATAATAGTCTATTTTTAGTATTTCGTCGTAATAATCATATTTTTGTGAATAATAACGAAGTAACTTATTCAAATGATTATAAATATCATCTTTTGAGGTATTTCTCACAAAAATGGTGTAATAACTTGATTATAACCATTTTTGCTAGAAAATAGTGCTTGTATTCATAAAAACGTAGTTTTTACTAGTTTCCATTTTTATAACTTTTTTATCCAAGATCTAGTATTTTTGTACACTTTATTTGTAGTTTTGTAACTTTTACACCACTTAATATGTCAAAGTGTTCATAATACATGGATCTATTCATATTTTATGCCAAGTTCATCTTTATGACATTTTTGTCCAAGAACTAACATTTTTACACACTTTATTTATAGTTTGGAAACTTTTACACTAACATTATATATCATTATGATCATCATACATAGCAATATCCATAAATCATATCAAGAGCATTTTTACACAACAACTAATTTTATAAGTTTGTGTAAATCATCATTTATAGCATTTTAACACATATGAACTTGAATAAAACAACATTTATAGTAATTAAACTTGTATTCTCCCCCAGAAAGGTTAGAAAATATGAAAATGAGGGGTATGAACTCACCTTGAGTGGTAGATCTTAAGGTTTCTTGGTAGAAGATTGAAGAGTTTGGTTCTAGGACCCGGAGGACTCTTGGACAAAACTATTATCTAATGGATTTTTTGTGAGTATGTGTGTGTAAAATAGTAAATGGAGGTATTTAGAACTTAAATCACTAGATGATCATAACTTACCAAGAAAGCTTGCAAGATCCTTGGAGATGATGAAGATTGGAGCTCAAAGACCCTTGGACAAAGCTATTATCCAATGGATTTTGATGGATGTTAGTGTGTGTAAAAGGTGTAAAACTTGTGTTATGTTGTTTAGAATCAAAAGATGGATGAGGCTTACCACTTAATCTTGTGAAAAGAACTTGGAATTGAAACTTGAAGATGATGATGGTGGTGGCGGTTTGAGCCGAGAGCAAGAGGGGGAGAGAGTGAGCCGTGAGTGATGAGAGGAAGAGAGAAGAGAGGAGTGGTGTGATTTGATTCAAATGAAAGTGATCATATCTTGCATGGTTTTGATTAGATTTTAGTTTGATTTCTTTTGCATTTTTAAATTCCTAGACCTTATCATATCTAGATCTTGTATAGTAGCCTTGGATTTGCATGGGGAGAGGTGTGTTCAGCCGATGGGGGGGGGGGGGGTAGGGGGTGGGGTGGGTTAGTTTTTATAAAATAGCAATGTACTTATATATAATGTGTGATTTTTATAAAATAGTAAGACGTTTTAGTGAAATTTTGTGAGATTTTGACGAAACGAAGTTCTAAATAATTATTTTGAATAAAAACATTGCCAAACATTTATTTTGATTGAAATACAATTCGTTGGGTGTCGAAATACGCGTTTAAGCGCAGTATTCTTCCGATTTCGCGATTTTTGATGTTTTACCGGAAATTGTTTTTAGCTTTGAAATTAAATACTAGATATTATTACGTTACTTATAATATGAATTGTTATTTCATATTTGATGTTTAAGGCATCTCATTTTGTATTTTGAGTCCAAACCCTGTGTACATTTATCCGTTCACAGCGGTTTAATGGTTGTAACTTTCACATACGGACTCCGTTTTTGAAGTTCTATATATCCCCAGTTTCGTATTTACGAGTAGATCGTTTTATTAACATTATTATTCTCAGAATAATAATTGTACGATTATCGAATTTTTACGCTACAGTAGTTTGCTGTCCGTATTTTTGACTTTTAATCGATAATTGTTTGATTTAGCATACGTAATACTATAATATTAATGATTCATCGCAAAAGTTATGGAAAATAACTTTTCAACATATAGATTAACGTACGCTTCGTTTGACTATAGTTGACTTTTGTTGACCAAAATTTACAATTGTCACATCATCTACCCGTTAGAGAGAATTTTGTCCCGAAATTTAGCTCTTGAGTGGATCCTCAAGGGTTTGGGAAGAGATGTGGATACTTCTGCTTCATCTAGTCTTCACGCTCCCAAGTAAACTCAGGTCCACGCTTGGCACTCCAACGGACCTTAACTATCGGTATGCGGCTCTGTTTCCTCCTCTTGATCTCTTTGTCCATGATCTCTACGGGTTCTTCCACGAAATGGAGTTTCTCGTTCACCTCGATCTCGTCGAGTGGAATAACAAGAGTCTCATCAGACAGGCGTTTCTTTAAGTTGGATACGTGAAAGGTGGGATGGACATTGCTGAGCTCCTGCGGTAATTGAAGTTTGTAGGCTACTGGGCCGATCCTAGCAAGGATCTCGAAGGGCCCAATGTATCTGGGGTTCAGCTTCCCACGCTTTCCAAAGCGTATCATTCCTTTCCATGGCGAGACCTTCAACAACACTCGGTCACCAACCTGGAATTCCAAGGGCTTGCGTCGCTTATCTGCATAGCTCTTTTGTCGATCACGAGATGCTTTCAATCGTTCACAGATCTGAACGATTTTCTCCGTTGTCTCTCGTATGATCTCTGGACCAGTGAGAGTGCTGTTAGGTACTTAACCTCTGGCTAGTTGAGTATCACCCACTTCAGCCCAGCACAGAGGGGATCTGTATTTGCGTCCATATAAAGCTTCAAATGGGGCAACTTTGATGCTAGTGTGGTAGCTGTTGTTGTATGAAAACTCAATGAGTGGTAAGTGGGTGTCCCATGCCTTGCCGAAGTCTATCACACAAGCTCTCAACATGTCTTCCAGCGTTTGAATGGTTCTTTCACTTTGCTCGTCCGTCTGTGGATGGTACGCTGTACTCATGTCAAGTTTGGTTCCCAAGGCTTTTTGCAATGATTGCCAAAATCGTGAAGTGAATCGACTATCTCTATCTGAGATGATCGAAATTGGCGCACCATGCAACCGTACTATTTCTTCGGTGTACGTCCTCGTAAGTTTCTCCATCTTGTCGGTCTCCTTGATTGGCAGGAAGTGAGCGGATTTGGTTAACCTATCGACGATTACCCAAATGGTGTCTAACCCACCAGTTGTCCTTGGTAATTTGGTTATGAAGTCCATGGTTATCCGCTCCCACTTCCATTCGGGTATTTCTGGTTGTTGTAGCAGACCCGAGGGCTTTTGATATTCTACTTTAACCTTGGCGCAAGTCAGGCACTTGCCCACGTAAGTAGCAATTTCTGCCTTCATGTTTGGCCACCAATACAGTTTCTTGAGGTCCAGGTACATCTTGTCGGACCCAGGGTGAATGGAGTATCTAGTTTTGTGAGCCTCATTCATGATAACGTCTCTATATCTGCCGAACCTCGGGGTCCAAATTCGGTTCTTGAGGTAACGAGCTCCGTCTTCCTTAACTTCGAGGTTTTTATCCATCCCTCGCAAGGCTTCATTCGCGACATTCTCATATTTTAAGGCTTCTAGTTGTGCCTTCTTGATCTGAGTGGACAAATGGGAATGGATTGTTATCGACAGAGACTTTACTCGGCGGCCCGAGTACTCTTTCCGACTAAGGGCATCTGCCACCACGTTGGCCTTTCCTGGATGATAACGAATTTCGCATTCGTAATCACTTAGTAGCTCTACCCATCGTCGTTGTCTCATATTGAGTTCTTTTTGGTTGAGGATATGCTGGAGACTCTTATGGTCGGTGAATATCGTACACTCTGTGCCGTACAGGTAGTGTCTCCAGATCTTCAATGCGAACACTACTGCTCCCAACTCGAGGTCATGTGTAGTGTAGTTGACCTCGTGAGTTTTAAGTTGTCTTGAAGCGTAGGCAATGACTTTTCCTCTCTGCATGAGTACACAGCCCAGACCCTGGTTCGATGCATCGTAATAGACCACAAAGTCTTCTGTTCCTTCTGGAAGGGACAGAATAGGAGCGCTGCACAAAGCTTTCTTTAGGGTCTGGAAGGCGGCGTCTTGTTTATCTCCCCACTTGAATGTCACACCCTTCTGTATCAGGGCAGTAAGTGGCTTCGCTATTTTGGAGAAATTCTGTATGAATCTTTGGTAATAACCAGCAAGGCCCAAAAACTGGCGGATTTCTGTCGGAGTTCTTGGTGCTTCCCAGTTTTCGATGGCTTTGATTTTGGAGGGATCCACATGTATCCCTTCTTTGCTGACTACGTGGCCTAGAAAGTCCACTTTTCGAAGCCAAAATTCGCATTTCGAAAATTTCGCATACAGCTTCTCTGCTCTTAATGTCTCCAAAACTTGTCGTAAGTGTTGACTATGTTCCTCCTTACTTCGTGAATAGATAAGTATGTCGTCGATGAACACTATAACGAATTTATCTAGGTAAGGTCGGCATACGCGGTTCATCAGATCCATAAACACTGCGGGCGCATTAGTCAATCCGAAGGGCATCACGACGAATTCATAATGGCCATAGCGGGTTCTGAATGCCGTTTTAGGAACGTCTTCTTCTTGGACTTTGAGTTGATGATACCCCGACCTTAGATCGATTTTTGAGAAGTAACTCGATCCTTGGAGTTGATCAAAAAGGTCGTCGATTCGGGGTAGCGGATACCGATTCTTGATAGTGAGCTTGTTCAATTCTCGATAGTCAATGCACATACGGAATGATCCATCCTTCTTCTTTACGAACAAGACCGGCGCTCCCCATGGTGAGAAGCTCGGCCTGATGAACCCTTTACTTAGCAGTTCGTTTAGTTGGCTGGATAATTCTTGCATTTCTGCCGGGGCTAATCGGTATGGCGCCTTTGCTACCGGGGTGGCTCCTGGGATCAAATCGATTCTGAACTCGACTTGTCGTGTGGGTGGTACTCCTGGAAGGTCTTCTGGGAATACATCGGGAAAGTCGCAGACTTCGGGGATCTCTTTGATGTTCTTTACTTCTTTCTTCTCGTCAACAACGTGGGCTAGGAAGGCATGGTATCTTTTTTGTAGGTATTTTTGAGCTTTTATGCAAGACACGATTCGGAGGCTGGTACTGGGTTTATCGCCGTAGACAACAAGGGTCTTGTCATCCTGTAGATGAAGTCGGATTCCTCGTTCGTAACACATGATGTCGGCATGATGAGGGATTAGCCAATCCATACCAACAATCACGTCAAAGCTTCCTATTTTAACAGGCATTAAATCGATTTGGAATGAGTGATCGTCCAGGGTAAGTGTACAGCCTATGTATATGTCGTTTGTGCTTTCTGTTTTGCCATTAGCCATTTCTACTGTAAATGTTTCATTGAGTGGTTGAGGTTTTTGTTTTAGTAAGTATTTAAACTCGTGGCTTACGAAACTCCTCTCCGCACCGCTATCGAATGGTATACAAGCATATGAATTATTGACGAGGAACGTACCGGTAACCACGGTAGGATCCTCTACCGCTTCCGCGCGTCCCATAGCTAGGACTCTTCCATTTCTCCCCACGTTCTTTGTCTTCGGGCAATCACGCTTAAAATGCCCCGTCTCACCACAACCATAGCAAGCTTGACTCACCCCAGCATTAGAGGCTTGGGTGGTTTGTGGAACTGGCGCCTTGCAGAAATGGGCGGTATGACCCTTTTTGTTACAGTTCGTGCATTTCTCTACAGGCTCCGGTATGGTGGAAATTACACTTGTTGCACTTGGGTAGTGTCCCATTATACTGTTTGGTTGCTGTTGGGATAGTCGGGACAGTGGCTGCACGGACTGCCACAATCTGTTGTCTCTTGGCATTTTCTTGGTTAGGCTGATTCCTCCCCCTGTTCCAGGGTTTTCTTTTGTGGTCCTTCTCTCTTGGTTGATCAGTTTTAGAGGTCATGGTGCCCTGGCGAACTCCATGGTTGACTAATCGTTGGGCCAGTCGTTTTACGCTGTCGAAAGTGGCGGGGCTTGCCGCTTCTACATTCCCCTGAATCAGAGGAGATAGCCCCCAGATATAACGTTCCACTTTTACAGATTCTGGTGTGACCATAGTAGGGCAGAGGGTTGCCAAATCGTTGAATCGGTTCGTGTAGGAGGTCAGATCTGAACCTTTCATGGTAAGGTTCCACAGCTCTTGTTCTAGTTTTTGGATCACCCCTCTGGGACAGTACTCTTTCATTAGCATGGTCTTCAGTTCCTCCCAACTCATCGAGTTGGCCACAGGAAGTGTCAGAGCCTTAACATGGCCCTTCCACCAGGACATGGCCGTCTCAGCAAAGGTACAAGCGGCGAATTTGACTTTAAATTCCTCGGGGCAGGCGGAGATATCAAAGATTGATTCTGTTTTCTCAATCCATCTCGTGAGAGCAAGGACACCGTCAGTGCGATGGAAAGTCACTGGTTTGCAATTCGCGAAGTCCTTGTAAGTACATACTCGCGATTGGTTTGATGTTTCTCCCTTTGTGGAGTCGTTGGTGCCATTTCTGCTTACGTTGCCATTCGTCCCATTCGGGTTTATCTGAGCGATAACAGCTGCTACTGCAGCAGTAACAGCGGCCTGGAAGGTAGCTGAGTCCATCATGGGTGGCTCGGGAGTTGCGATCGGTGCGCGCCTTGCGTTTCTTCGATGGGGTGGCATATTTCTGCCAAAAGGATTCAAGATTTGACGTTGGTTAGTTTCTGTAAGGATTATTATAAGTATGTTGTCGTTAGGACATGGCGACTATATTTTAAGTTTATCTTTGTCTTTTTCTTTTCGTAAGTTGTAACCATAAACCAGTATCAAACATACATATCAAATATTTGTACAACGTTTTATAAATAAACCACGTCATCATATTAATAATAATTTGTAGCGTTACATGATTTTTAAGATGGAAAATTTTGACCTTCGCAGAGGTCTACAATGCAAAAATAAACGGGCGGCGTAACGACCCACAAAGAGTATAATCACTTAATTGTAGGGTCGCGCCTACATATAAAGCGAGTAGCGTATAGCGCCTACTCGTAAAATCCTAGTCTATAACAAAATCTGAGCAGTAAAAGTACCACTCATGGTGATCTGGATCCCCCAGCTCTGCGTAGTGCATCCACCTGTGCCCTCAGATCGGCAGCCTCTCACTCGGCCTCCTCGGCCCTTCGCTCTATGTCTCGTATCCTTTCCTCGGACTCAGATATCCGTACAAAGGCCTCGCGAAACATCCCCTTAGCTGTCCTCCCGTCCTCCTCAAGCGAGTCGACCCTCTCTGAAGTATGGTGATGAGCCTCGTCGATGCGTCGGACGCGTGCTGTGGTGACATCAGTAGCGGCCCCCACATCCAGGACTTGGCTGGATGTCGCCCTGATCCGATCCTTCTGGCGACTAATACGCCCGATCATGACCGGTAAGGCTCGGTCTGCGGAACCTCCCTCGCTGAGGTCGAAGAAGTCTCGGCGCATGCCATAAGGGGGAATCAGGCCTTGTTCGTGGCTCCACTGGCGTAGGCGCTCTGCCCATTCTGACGTCGGGCCCTGAAGAGGTTCTTCTATTAGTAAGGGACGGTGGATGGGAAGTACCCTCTTTCGAGGAGTACGCATCCATAACGGGCCACCAGGGTGACGGTATACCTAGAAGCTCGGCTCCGGGAGTGGTGCATGATGCTCGCGGATTGGGTGGTGGGGGTTGATGACTTTGGGTTCGTCCTCGGACTCCTCCTCGTCTCATTGGTCCTCACTATCCGACATTTCTTCCGGTTCTTCTTCTGGGTAGTAAGGGTCTCCTGGTAGGTGATGTCCCGCCATGACGTCTGTACGAGGAGTGGGTGTAAGAAGTATATAAAGGGGATTCTTAAATACACATATATATATAATTAAGTAATGTACACAAAGTACTCATGTAGTATTTTAACTTCATGTTTAGTTCTATAGCGTCATAAAATACTCCTATAGTATTTTAAATTTTATGTTTAGTTCTTTTGGTTATTGGTAAGTGTTCGGACTTGTTGTTTACCACGACTATTCATAAGTATACGTTAATCATATCTTGGATTAATACAGTTGATCAGGCTCTATTTATCCAAGATATAATTACCAAAAATACTTAGGCTTATCCGTAGTGTTCAACTAATCCTACCTCTTTTGTATGTTTTCGTTATGATGTCATTCTAGTATGTATGTATGTACTTATACTTTTTATAAAATTTTCGTTGTAATTTTAAAAGTATACTTGTACGAAAATGTTTTCGAGAGTTTTAGTCTCATTGTATTTATAGTTGTATATCTTTAAATGGATTGATATACTTAGTTCACTATAAACAATGCTCTGATACCAATCTGTCACTCCCCAAAACCGTATTGGCGGAATAGTTTAAGGGTGGATGACTTCATGAACAATATCATAACAAGGTTAAACAATAGTGAATTCCAAGCAAATGTTACAAAGTTTAATTGTTTCATGTTTCAAATACAATTGAAATAATATCAAAAATAGACAAAAACGACGTCGTAACGTCCCTTCTTGTAGCGCCTGAATGTACCTTAACAATTTTCTGAGAATACAAGTAGTTGAAAAAGTGTCAACAATTAAGTTGGTGAGTTCATAAGATTTTGCGTAAGAAATGTCCTTTATTTGTAAGCAATAGTGTTGAAAACCAATAAAATCCAATATTTTCTCATAAAATGTCTAAGTCTTTAAATCCCAAAGACTAAAATGTAATACGTAAACTGTAGTGTGAAATTCTTTAGAAATGTATTTTTCCACGTAAACAATTTATAAAAATAATAAGTTGATTATTTTCCCATGTGAGATACCCTATAACCATACTGTGACTAGTTGGCCTGCTGCGACGTTCTTCAGGCGTCGGAATGTTAGACATTTGGACACCTCAGACCTGCCGGTCAAGCTGTAGCTAGCAGCTCAGGTGCGGGGTTGTCAAGCCCCGTATAGATCTATACTCAAATATCGCGCTCTCTTACCGAGACTCTGGTTATAAAAGTTCAGGACTTATAGTAGGTACTTATAAAAGTACTGTGAATATTCAACTCACAAAAATGTATGTATTCCAATCAACTTGTTTACGTACGATTTGTATATAAAAACTCTTGTAATCGTCCATTATCATTTTTCCCATGATAATATAGTATTGTTTAATAATTATATAATTTTATATAATTATTTTTGTCATGTTCAAACGTCATAATAACATTGTGTTCATAAACTATTCCAATAATAGTCTATTTTTAGTATTTCGTCGTAATAATCATATTTTTGTGAATAATAACGAAGTAACTTATTCAAATGATTATAAATATCATCTTTTGAGGTATTTCTCACAAAAATGGTGTAATAACTTGATTATAACCATTTTTGCTAGAAAATAGTGCTTGTATTCATAAAAACGTAATTTTTACTAGTTTCCATTTTTATAACTTTTTTATCCAAGATCTAGTATTTTTGTACACTTTATTTGTAGCTTTGTAACTTTTACACCACTTAATATGTCAAAGTGTTCATAATACATGGATCTATTCATATTTTATGCCAAGTTCATCTTTATGACATTTTTGTCCAAGAACTAACATTTTTACACACTTTATTTATAGTTTGGAAACTTTTACACTAACATTATATATCATTATGATCATCATACATAGCAATATCCATAAATCATATCAAGAGCATTTTTACACAACAACTAGTTTTATAAGTTTGTGTAAATCATCATTTATAGCATTTTAACACATATGAACTTGAATAAAACAACATTTATAGTAATTAAACTTGTATTCTCCCCCAGAAAGGTTAGAAAATATGAAAATGAGGGGTATGAACTCACCTTGAGTGGTAGATCTTAAGGTTTATTGGTAGAAGATTGAAGAGTTTGGTTCTAGGACCCGGAGGACTCTTGGACAAAACTATTATCCAATGGATTTTTGTGAGTATGTGTGTGTAAAATAGTAAATGGAGGTATTTAGAACTTAAATCACTAGATGATCATAACTTACCAAGAAAGCTTGCAAGATCCTTGAAGATGATGAAGATTGGAGCTCAAAGACCCTTGGACAAAGCTATTATCCAATGGATTTTGATGGATGTTAGTGTGTGTAAAAGGTGTAAAACTTGTGTTATGTTGTTTAGAATCAAAAGATGGATGAGGCTTACCACTTAATTGAAAGGTTTTCTGCAACCATGAACTAAAAAAAACCTAAGTTCACATGCAACCTATAAGGATCTATGTTTTCTTCTAATTGAACATATAACAAAACTTAAAGACCGTAAGAAAATTAACTAAAAGAATAAAATTAGAGAAACCAACCTTTTAAAATTTTCTGGAAGCTGAGCAGCAAAAGTATCCTGCCTCAAATGAGATCACACCCAAGCCAAGAGGATTATGGATCGATATTCCAGAGAGAAATAATAGAATGAGCCACTGATAATGAGGCCTAGGGTTCCCTATTTATAGGGAACCAAGTGGCAAAGCTAGAAACCCTAGCCGCAGCCCATTTTCCGGATTATCTGTACGCGCACCGCGGCCTTTACATTTGCGCACCGCGCGCCGCAATTCAAACTATTGAATTCGTACGGATATGTACGCGCGTCGCAGCCTTTACATTTGCGCGCCGCAATTCAACTATTGAATTTGTACGACTTTAATCCCTGACCTCCTGATTAATCCAATTAATGTCACAGAAATTAATCCAATTAATTTCTGATTAATTATTAATCAAACAATATTATTTCTAATTAATATATTATCTCCATAATATATTAACAAACAATATCTTGATTTATTAATCATATAATAAATCAACCCTCTCTCTCTACTTAACTTTCCAACAAACCTCCAGCCATGAGGGCAACCCAAATGGACCGTGCTACTATTAATTAGGTAAATACTAATTATTAGTCATGGCTTAGACACCTAATCCAACAGTCTCCCACTTGGATAAGTCTATGACTATAATTACCAATTTAACCTTTAATTAACCAGCACTTTTAGCTTCCTAGAAACCACTGCCAAACTCTGATCTAATCAGTTCTGTCCATAGATAAGTGATCAGATGATCCTCCGTCCAACAAGATATTTTCAGACTCAAGACATGGATTAAAGTCAATCCCGGTCTGATTCACTGTTCCTCGATTTCCGATTTGCATATGACTCTTAGACTACCAATTTAGTCCCGGTTGGCCAACCATTTTAGTCAAGTTCAAATTCATCGAGAGGCCTACAGATATCTGTTCCCGTTAGGGTCAAGGGACGAATAAGCTTCGACTCATATACTTATGTCTTTTACCAGACAAATCACTCACAACAATACGTTTTATAACACCGAGTTACCGATGCGTTTTCATATTATCAATGAACAACCGTCTAATAAATCATAACTCATATGTCTTAGCTTAAAGATCAAAAGATATTATCGTCTCAACATTGCTCGTGATGAAATCCATGAAGCAATCCATTGAGCGCGGGTTTATCCAATACTCAAATCTCCATTTCCAAGTACTCACGAATGGTGCAGCAATCCAACTGCAATGTCTAACTCCTTAGACAATCTATTACCAATTCATGACAGTCTTACTTCACACTTACTCCCAAAAAGTGTAATCGACTGTGGATATTTGAATAATCCAATTATTCAGGAAGTAAAACATGCAAAATGAAACACAATGATAAAGTTTTGACAAAAGTAGTAAACCATTTCTCATTAATAAATCTCTATTATTAAATCACAAGAGTCAAATACAATACATTGTTACAAGTTTCGAAACCTATCTAATTTACATAAACTTTATATCATCTCTTAATCCAATGCTCCTAGCATGCTGATTATGCTTAATCCTACTCAGAGCCTTTGTCAAGGGATCTGCAGGATTATCTTCCGATGATACAAGTTTCTACCTTATGCCTTATGTAGTGGTACTTTCTGTCGATATGCCTGGACTTTCCATGGTCTCGTGGTTCCTTTGTCAAGGCGACCGCACCTTCGTTATCGCAGAACAGTTCCACGGGCTCCTGAATACTCGGGACTACTCCAAGGTCACCGATGAAGTTCTTCAGCCAAGCCGCTTCCTTAGACGCTTCACTTGCTGCTATATACTCTGATTCACAAGTAGAATCAGCCACCGTATCTTGCTTGGAACTTTTCCAGGTTACTGCTCCTCCGTTCAGAAGGAATACCCAGCCAGACTGAGACCGACCACTGTCTCTATCCGTCTGAAAACTGGCATCCGTATATCCTTCAACTCTCAATGTATCACTGCCTCCAAGGACCAACACCATGTCCTTTGTCCTTCGCAGATACTTGAGTATATTCTTTACAGCTATCCAATGCGCCCTTCCAGGGTTACCCTGGTACCGACTGACCATGCTCAAGGCAAAGGCCACGTCAGGGCGAGTACACGTCATAGCGTACATGATCGATCCTACAGCCGAAGCGTAAGGTACCCAACTCATTTCAGCTATTTCTTCGTCTGTACTCGGACTTTGAGTCTTACTCAATTTTGCATTACTTTGGATAGGTAGCTCTCCCTTCTTGGAATTTTCCATACTAAACCTTTTCAGTACCTTTTCCAAGTATGTACCCTGACTAAGTCCAATTAGTCTCTTCTTCCTATCTCTCAATATTCTTATCCCGAGAATATAGGCAGCCTCTCCTAGGTCCTTCATGGCGAAACATTTCCCAAGCCAAGCCTTGACACCTTGCAAGGTTGGAATATCGTTTCCCATGAGCAGTATGTCATCGACATACAGCACCAGAAAGGTGACTATACTCCCACTAGCCTTGACATATACGCAGGACTCATCCTCGCTCCTAGAGAAACCAAACTCTTTGACTTTCTCATGGAAACAAAGATTCCAGCTGCGAGAAGCTTGCTTCAATCCATAGATTGATCTCTCAAGCTTACACACCTTATTAGGATACTTTGCATCGACAAAACCCTCTGGCTGATTCATGTAGACATCTTCAGTCAACTTTCCATTAAGGAAGGCGGTTTTGACGTCCATCTGCCAAATTTCATAGTCATGAAATGCAGCTATGGCCAGCATAATCCTAATAGACTTTATCTTGGCTACAGGTGAGAAGGTCTCGTCATAGTCAACCCCTGGGGTTTGAGTAAAGCCCTTCGCAACCAGTCTTGCCTTGAAAGTGTGTACCTTTCCGTCCATGTCGGTCTTCTTCTTGAAGATCCCTTTGCACCCGACTGTCTTTTGACCCGGTACGTTGTCAACCAAGTTCCAAACTTGATTGTCATACATGGACTTGATCTCGCTATCCATGGCCTCTTTCCACTTGGCAGACTCAGGGCCCGCCACTGCTTCCTGGTAGTTAGCTGGTTCATCCAAATTTATCAGTGTCCTATCACTGACAAACATGTCCCCATCCGAAGTTATATGGAACCCATAAAACTCGGGTGGCATGCTAACCCTACCGGAACGCCTAAGAGGTAAGGATACATCTGTCGGACCAACAGGAACTTCTTCCTCTTGTTGGTTGCTAGTTTCTCCTAAGGTTGCGTCATCTGATGACTCTTGAATTTCTTCCAGATCAATGGTACTCCCACTGTCCTCTTTGAATATGAGCTCTCTCTCTCGAAAGACCGCTCGTCTAGCTACAAAGACCACGTCCTCGCTCGGTCTGTAGAATAGATATCCAAAGGACTGTTTGGGATAACCAAGGAAGAAAAACCTTTCGCTTCTTTCTGCGAGTTTGTCTTGAGTCTCTCGTCTAACGAAAGCCTCACAACCCCAGACTTTGATATGTGCCAACGAGGGAACTTTCCCCGTCCACATCTCATGAGGTGTTTTAGCAACCTTTTTAGTAGGGACAAGGTTGAGGATATGGGCGGCAGTCTCTAAGGCATACCCCCAAAAGTGAATGGGAAGTGAAGCTCGACTCATCATGGAACGAACCATGTCTAACAGGGTTCGGTTGCGCCTCTCTGCAACACCGTTCAACTGTGGTGTCCTGGGAGGTGTCAACTGCGAAACTATTCCGCATTCCTTTAGATAGTCTAGGAACTCGATACTTAGATACTCTCCGCCTCTGTCAGACCTGAGCATCTTTATCTTCCTGCCTAATTGATTCTCTACTTCGTTCTTAAACTCTTTGAACTTTTCAAAGGTGTCCGACTTGTGCTTGATCAAGTAGATATAACCGTATCTACTAAAATCGTCGGTAAAGGTCACGTAGAACCGCGTGCCATCCATTGTGGTTGATCTGAATGGACCACACACATCCGTGTGAATAATGTCCAGCAGACCCTCACCTCTTTCAAAAGATCCTTTGAAAGGTGATTTAGTCATATTGCCCAACAGACAAGATTCGCATACATCATCCGACCTGAGGTCGAATGATTCCAACACTCCATCCTTTTGGAGTTGGGCGATGCGTTTCTTGCTGATGTGCCCGAGCCGACTATGTCACAGACATGCCTTTTCTACACCACTAGTAGAATCAATATAATTTACACTATGTCCTAAATTGTCAACACATTCAACAGTTTCATATACACCATCACAAGGATAAGCAGTAAAAATCAAAATACCATTTTTGAAAACAGAAATAGAACCAATTTTATTATCAAAAGAAAATTGAAATCCTTGTCTGAACAATGCGTGAAATGAAATAATGTTTCTTGCCATTTCTGGCGAATAGCAACAATTAAATAACTCTATACTAACATCACTACTAAGCACTAAACTGTAAACGCCGATCTTGGTAACAGGGGACGATCTCCTATTGCCCATGATCAAGTTCAGTCTACCGTGCTCCACCTCCCTGCTTTCCTTTAGGCCCTGCAGATCAGAACAAATGTGAAAACCACATCCTGTATCAAGGACCCAAGAATTAGAAGATGGTGAGTTTTTAGAGATAGTGAATATACCTGCTGTCGATGGCTTTACTTTCCCATCCTTGACATCCTGCAAGTATTTGGGGCAGCTTCTCTTCCAATGGCCCTTCTCTTTGCAGTAAAAACAGTTGGCTTCATCGGGGTTGGCCACACAAGGAATTTGGGAAGACTTGGTTCTCGAGCCATTACTAGATGACCCGACCTGAACCTTTTCCCTCCAATTTTGCTTAGGAGGGCCCTTCTTTTTCTTTCCTTTGCCACTTCCGATGGCTAGGACGGGCTGATTAACCGAGGGTACACTTTTACCCTTCATCCCGTCCTCAGCTACTCGAAGCATGCGATGCAACTCAGTCATATTAGCCTGATTGTTGTTCAAATGATAAGCCAGCCTGAACTGGTCATAAGAACTCGGTAACGAGTTAAGCACTATGTCAACGGCCAACTGCTCCGGTACAGGCATCGTAAGCTTTCTAAGCCGCTCCACGTAACCTTGCATTCTTTGCACATGAGTGCAGATGGACTCTCCATCTTTAGGTTTGCTGTTCGTGAAGTCCTTGACCACTTCGCACCTCTCGATGCGCTATTGCTTGCGGAACTTTTCCGCAAGCTCCTTGTGCATCTCAAAGGGCCGGTAGTCTTCGTATATCCTCTGCAATTCGGGGTTCATTGTGGCGATCATGATGCAGGCCACTTTGGTCGCATCATCAGAATGTTTTTGGTACGAGGCAATCTCCTCGGGAGTAGCAATTTCAGGGTCAATATCGACAAGCTCAGTCTCGAGGACATACTCCTTGTTCTCGTACCTCAGAGCCATCTTGATATTTCTAATCCAGTCATTGTAGTTTGTCCCGTTCAATTGAACCTTGGAACATAATGAGAGGATTGAGGGAACACTGGAGTTTGAGTGGGGAGCGGATTGATCAGCAGAAGACATCTATAAAAGAAGGTAAGTTTAATTAGATACTTGTCGGTCCTTATAATAACCCAATATAAAATAAGGCTAGGATCCAACTATAACGATTTGCAACATAGAAGAGGGATGCCGTAATCTATAAGCAAATTTTATAAAGGTAGGCGAATGACGATTCAGCCAATTCCACCGCGGAAAAATAATCTTATTATAAATGGAATTCCTAGTTTCTTTTGAGATATATTGAACTGTTCAATAGCATGTTTAATCTCAGATATGCCCCACCGTTTGTGACTGGGATGCCGAGGATCACAAACCGGGTGTGAATAACCATGCAAATTAGCTTGGTACTCTCGGGGTCCATTATCATCTCAAATTGATGTGCCGGTAAACCACACACGCTCCATCAACAATGATAACACCCGAGACACCCATTGCCACTCTTTATGAACCCCCATTGGTGTGCCGGTAAACCACACACGCTCCACCAACGTTTCATAAAGTGCAATGTGCAATTTCATGGGGTAGCATCAAATTCACATTTTTCTTAAAGTAACTAGATTGGGATTTTGTGTAAAGGGTCTAGTACTTTGATCATTATACTTTTAATGATTATGTGGTCCTATCAAAACTGTTCGGCTAACGACCCTCCACTGATCAGGCGAGCGGTGGTTGAGAGTGATCACCCATTAGACTGCCATTTTATAGGCAGCCTCCTTATACCCACTTTATAGACCAGCTTCGTGAATGAGGCCTACTATTGAATCGACTGACCAATTTTATCTTATACATATAGTATTAACAATTAATAGCATATATAAGATGTATTTTAAAACCCTTTAAAATATTCAAGGTTTATCTTTTAATTTTACCAAATTTAACAATTAAAATTTGAATTAAATTAAACCTTAAATTCGATTTAATCAATTTTAATTATCAATTAATTAAATTAATTAAATCTAAATATTTTAAACATTTTAAAATATTTTTCTGGATTTTTCTATTAATTTTCGACAATTTAAAATTAATTAAATCCTTTTGAATTATCTTTTAATTAACAATTAATTAAATTAATTCAGTTGAAGATAGGTTTATCCAAATTAATCAAATTAATTAAAACCTATCCTAAACCCCTTAAAAATCGAATTCAAATAATGGGGTTTAAGGTTATCCATTTAATTAACAAATAAAGTTACTAAAAAATAGAAAACCTTCTAAAACCCTAATTGTGAAATTCGAAATAGGCAAGGGGGGATTAGGGTTTCCAAAACCCTAATCCTAGAAATCGATCCTGATATATATATTAGGGTTTATAGGCTTTAAACCCTAAAACAGTTATAGCAATTCAACAAGAAAACAAGACAGGCTCTGATACCACTGAAAGGTTTTCTGCAACCATGAACTAAAAAAAACCTAAGTTCACATGCAACCTATAAGGATCTATGTTTTCTTCTAATTGAACATATAACAAAACTTAAAGACCGTAAGAAAATTAACTAAAAGAATAAAATTAGAGAAACCAACCTTTTAAAATTTTCTGGAAGCTGAGCAGCAAAAGTATCCTGCCTCAAATGAGATCACACCCAAGCCAAGAGGATTATGGATCGATATTCCAGAGAGAAATAATAGAATGAGCCACTGATAATGAGGCCTAGGGTTCCCTATTTATAGGGAACCAAGTGGCAAAGCTAGAAACCCTAGCCGCAGCCCATTTTCCGTATTATCTGTACGCGCGCCGCGGCCTTTACATTTGCCTTTACATTTGCGCACCGCGCGCCGCAATTCAAACTATTGAATTCGTACGGATATGTACGCGCGTCGCAGCCTTTACATTTGCGCGCCGCGCGCCGCAATTCAACTATTGAATTTGTACGACTTTAATCCCTGACCTCCTGATTAATCCAATTAATGTCACAGAAATTAATCCAATTAATTTCTGATTAATTATTAATCAAACAATATTATTTCTAATTAATATATTATCTCCATAATATATTAACAAATAATATCTTGATTTATTAGTCATATAATAAATCAACCCTCTCTCTCTACTTAACTTTCCAACAAACCTCCAGCCATGAGGGCAACCCAAATGGACCGTGCTACTATTAATTAGGTAAATACTAATTATTAGTCATGGCTTAGACACCTAATCCAACATTAATCTTGTGAAAAGAACTTGGAATTGAAACTTGAAGATGATGATGGTGGTGGCGGTTTGAGCCGAGAGCAATAGGGGGAGAGAGTGAGCCGTGAGTGATGAGAGGAAGAGAGAAGAGAGGAGTGGTGTGATTTGATTCAAATGAAAGTGATCATATCTTGCATGGTTTTGATTAGATTTTAGTTTGATTTCTTTTGCATTTTTAAATTCCTAGACCTTATCATATCTAGATCTTGTATAGTAGCCTTGGATTTGCATGGGGAGAGGTGTGTTCAGCCGATGGGGGGGGGGTAGGGGGTGGGGTGGGTTAGTTTTTATAAAATAGCAATGTACTTATATATAATGTGTGATTTTTATAAAATAGTAAGACGTTTTAGTGAAATTTTGTGAGATTTTGACGAAACGAAGTTCTAAATAATTATTTTGAATAAAAACATTGCCAAACATTTATTTTGATTGAAATACAATTCGTTGGGTGTCGAAATACGCGTTTAAGCGCAGTATTCTTCCGATTTCGCGATTTTTGATGTTTTACCGGAAATTGTTTTTAGCTTTGAAATTAAATACTAGATATTATTACGTTACTTATAATATGAATTGTTATTTCATATTTGATGTTTAAGGCATCTCATTTTGTATTTTGAGTCCAAACCCTGTGTACATTTATCTGTTCACAGCGGTTTAATGGTTGTAACTTTCACATACGGACTCCGTTTTTGAAGTTCTATATATCCCCAGTTTCGTATTTACGAGTAGATCGTTTTATTAACATTATTATTCTCAGAATAATAATTGTACGATTATCGAATTTTTACGCTACAGTAGTTTGCTGTCCGTATTTTTGACTTTTAATCGATAATTGTTTGATTTAGCATACGTAATACTATAATATTAATGATTCATCGCAAAAGTTATGGAAAATAACTTTTCAACATATAGATTAACGTACGCTTCGTTTGACTACAGTTGACTTTTGTTGACCAAAATTTACAATTGTCACATCCTTCCTTCTATTCAATGTGGGTCTTCGAGGCATTCTCCTACTCTTAGGTGGCAAAGGTGGGGTAAATGGGGTTTCTGGCCACATATTGCTCCCATTCATGGGTGATAATCTATGTTTGTAAGCTTTTAAGTACATATCCCTAGTGAAAAAATCATGAACATAACTCTCAACGTTTTTATTAAGGAAACATATGGCTGCCACTGAATGGACACAACCATATCCATTTAGTTGCCATAATCTACAAGAGCAAGTCCTTTTTTCCAAGTCCGCTTCATAGGCTTCACCTGCACATCTGGTTTCAAATTGATGAAAGCCACTTGGCAAAACCTCCTAATACCTTTGTTTCATCTTTAAGTCATTCAACTTATGTATAACCAAGGGGATATGTTAGTGGACCATCCTTTTCCATTCATCTTGAACATCCTCTCCATCATGTACAACCTTAATTCCTCTAGCATTGTAATGATGGGTTTTATCCTTGCTTCAACAATAACTGCATTGAAACTTTCACATAAACCATTCTCATTAGATGCACATCCTCTCCCAGTTTGAAAATAAGCTTTTGACCAACTTTTTGGATCCTTGTCCATTAAAAACTGGTTGGCAGGTGGTCACAGTAACTCCAATTCCTTCATAATTTGTTTGAAGTGTTGTTCTGTAGTAGTATTGGAAGCTTTCCAGAACAAGTTTTCAAAATGTGCACCAAGGAATTTTTTTAAGTTTACACATATGTGTCTTGCACACTGCCTGTGTTCTGCTTGAGGAAGCAGTTCCTTCATAGCCTTCATTAATCCCTAAGTAAAAAAATACAATATCAACCAACATATTCACACAAACAACTAATAATAGTAAAACTAAGGGAAATTACCTTGTGTTGGTCAGACATCAATGTTAAGCCATTTCCCAAAACAAGATCAAGGTCATCTATAAGCAAATACAAAAACCACTTCCAATTCTCCTTATTCTCAACACATACCACTGCCCAAGCAATTGGGAATATGTGGTTATTTGCATCCCTACCTATAGCACAAAGCAACTCCCCACAACAAATTCCCTTTAAGAAACACTCATCTATTCCTATCACTCTTCTACACCCTTCAATCCACCATTTCTTGATAGCTTCAAAACACACATAAAACTTGCTGAAGTAATTCTTTCCATCAGCCATTGTATTTACTTCCACTTTTACAGTAGATCCAGGATTAGTCCTTCTAATCTCTGCCTCATAAGTGAAAGGTAGACCATAATTTTGCATAATGCTCTGTAAGTGTTCCCTCTATCAAAGACATTGCATGTTGTCTTGACCTTCTACATTGGCTGAGACTAACATATATGCCAAATTTCTTTATGACTTCAAGTCTAAGTTGCCTAATAGTTAGCTTTTGTCTGTGTAACATCTATTTTGTGTAATGGCTTCTAATCCAGGAGTATGTGACAATTGATCCTAACTTGTAGTTTCTTGCACAACTATGCTCACTTTTCAATGATTTGATTTGAAATGAATGTTCTACCCCCATCCAAGAGGCCCATAATCTAAAAGTACAATCCCCTTTACAACATAACACGAGTAGCCTTTGTTATCATTTTTGTTGAAACAAAGTTGGTATCCATTGGCAACAGCATAGTTACATAACATGTGTTTAAGCTGTTTTGGGTTTTCAAATCTCATACCTAACACAGGACATTGGTTCCTCCAATGTATATTCTCATTAAAAATGCAATGTTCAACTCCATCCTCATTTCCATCAGCTTGGCCATCATCAGTCTCCTCAGAACACATTTTACCTAGGAAGTGGTCATCACATGTCTTGTTCATCTTGGGAATTTCTTCTGCACCAATCCAATCATCCAAATCTTTAAAATTTGGAAACTCTTCTTCTACAACAGCCTCTTTTTCAACACCTACATCTTCTTCATCAACAACTTTATCTTCTTTATCAACCACTTCATCTTCTCCTTCAGCACTTAAAACAATATTCATATCTTCATCAAACCATTCTTCTAGACCTGAACCTGTATGGTCCATATACAATGATATTACCATATTTGACTCATATGCTTCAGTATCCTCATCTAGAAATTGGGAATAGTCGAGATCATTCTCTATGGGTCTTACACCAGTAGACAAAGGTTTATTTGGGATGCAATAGAACAGTCCCTCACATGGTGATCCAGTAAAACGTTCCAACCAACTGCCACATGCATGAAGATTCAGAGCAGCAAAATCGAAGTCTGTAAACAGATACGTTTCCCCTTCAGCATAATAGCAGGGATGGCGAACAAACGTACCATTATAGTGCAATCTTACTTTGAAATAAACAGGATCAGGAAGATTATTAGCCATGCTCTTGTGATTCTCTAGTAACTCCTAATTCAACCTTGAAAATCCTTCCTCGACACTGCCTTCGTTCTTGAAAAAACCCTAATCTCCCTACTGTTGTTTCAACTACACCGATATGAGTAATGAAGCTACCGGACACTGTCATTTGGTCATTTATTTCGATGATATTATCTAGGTGTCTTTTTTTCCTTATTTAATTCAAACGAAATTGCCATGTGTATGCCACATAAGCTGGTTCACCGTCTCATCCGGTAACACTTCGAAAAAGGACTAAATAGACACGATTATTTTCTCTTTAATGGCTTAAAACAACCCAATTAAAGTACAGGGACCTTTTAAAACTTTTTCTGATACTTTGTAGGGCCTTTAGATCAATAACCCTGTTGATAATTATTGATTGTGTGAGAGGCTTGACCGAGTCCGAAGCTCTTATTAAATCTACCTCTGACAGAAATCATGTTGTTTAATTATGTCTCTGACTAAGTGTGCTAAATGTTAAATATGACCATTTAACCCTTCTGTATAAAGTGAAGCAGCAATGCATTCCATTTATCAACCATTTGTATGTCACCAGTCACTACATCAAGCATTTGCAATTGCATCCAACCTGAATCAGATTTCCACATCTAACTCCAGATATCTATCACCAAAGAGCCAACCAACAACCGAATGAAATCTCAAAAAGTAAAAAAACAATTATTCAAATAACATAACATAACATTTTACTATAATTTGCATTACCTTTTACTATAAAGGTCATATTATTTGTGAAGGTAAAAATATATAAAAAAAATGGGAATATTGATTTGCTAAGAAAACTCGGCTCTTCTAAAGTACATAATCAATACATCACATTAGCAAACAGAATGAAAATCAAAATCATATTAGCAAACACAAGCAATACATGACAATTATCTACATAAACAATTAATGCTAGTGAAATCGGACACTGTGTTAATGGAGATGGAAGACGAATATATCATACAAACTGAACAATAGCATCAGTTCCAATATAGCAAAGCCCTTTCCAAAACAATGAATCATATTAGGAATGATTAATTACTTTTCGGAAAAACCAAGACTAGCAGAAGAGAAGCTTACCAATTTCAAATCAGATCCATAAACACATCATATAATCAAAGTCGAACAAAAATGTTCAGATTTATAATCAATTAACAAATCGATTTTAAAGATGGAGAAATCAGAAGCTTACTAGCGATTTGGAGGACGGGGATAGCAAGGCGGTGGAGGATGGAAGCGACGGCGACGACGAATGGAAAATGACTCGATCAGACCTCTCAAGTGTGCAAATCAAGCAGGCTGACCCAGACCGATTCAGACAAAAGCTCTAACCGGACCCGGTCAGACCGAAATCAAACAGCCCCTTACCCTTCTGCATTATTTTATGTTGAGTTAAATGTTTATGTTTTATAAATAATTAAACCAACTTCTTGAATAATTATAAAAAATATAAGACGTCACATACAAATCCAAATTAAACATAAATCCAAATTAAACACAAATTCAAATCAAGATATTTTCAAAATCACGAAACCGTACTAAAATCCAAATAAATCTTACAAAAAAAAAAATAAACAACCAACTAGATTTCTCCAGTTTTCATAATCCAGAAAAAATAACATTATTCCAGAAAAATAAACTAAACAACCATTCCAGATTTTTACAATTATGATAATCGATTTTTAGGGCAAGAAAAATAAATCTTACATAAAACCAGAAAGTCGAGACGTTGAGGAAGTGGAGGTTGGGGGCTGGCGAGGTTGACGATGGTGTCGTGAAGAAAAAAACCATACCTAAAACCGGAAAATCAGAGAGGAAGTGAGAGGGAGAAGGGGTGATGGTGTCATAAAGTAAAGAGAATTGAAAAACGAAGGTGGTTGTTGAAATATTAAGAGACTGACTTTAAAAAAGTTCAGACATGATTTCACCTCTTAATTTTTAAAAGGATTTTGATAAATTAAAAGGCCTTTATTCAGATGCTACCAAACACACACAATCCGAAAAATTAAGAAACTGCCTCTTAAATTTTCAATTAAGAGGCTACCAAATAGGGTTGGATTGTTTGTTGTTTTAAGTAGGGGTGAGCAAAAACCGAACTGTAAACCGAAAAATCGCAAAACACCGCAAAATCGAAACCGAATGAATAAACCAATATCTGTTGGAATGATATAAGCTTAGATGTGTGAAACTATTTTTCTTGTTGAGTGATAAACGCAGAGGTTATGTAGGATAATAGAGTTTACATCTAAAGTGACTTTAAGTATGTATAGGTCATGTTGTGTGGTTTAATTTTAGTCTTTTATGATGGCAGGTTTTGAAAGCAATGGTTTGTGGGTGGTTAAAGATAGTTAGTTATATTTCCGTATTGTTGGTACATATTAGGTATGTTTGTTATCATGTGTCATGATGGTGTGAAAGATTTCTTTTTTTCTTTATAAGTCTATCTTCCATATTGCATCTTAATCACGTTTGTTGTCATTTTAGGACTTTGTTAGGTACTAATAACTACTTTGACTTATGTTAGGAAAATGTCTTAGACCCATCCCACGAAATTCTATATATATCATTCAACTAGACGAATGCCCGCGCGTTGCGCAGGGAAAAAAAATTAGTTAGAATATAAACAAATACATTTTATTTTATCCCAAATTAAAAAAATTACATAGAAAAATATTTTCATTATTTTTAATTATATAATAATACATACACGTGTCATAAATTTAGAAGATAACAAATTTTAATAATTTAATGAATAAATACAATGTATCAAATAAAAATCAAATTAATATGGTTTAAGATAAAGAGTTATCTCAAACCATATAAATTTGGTAGTCTACCAACAGATTGTACTTGGATAAAGTTTTTGTAAAATTTCAAATTTAATTTACTTTTATCTATTTTAAAATCAATTTAAAGATTATGTATTTGTTCATGTTTTAATTTCAAATATTTAATTTAAATTAATAGTATGCTCTTTTCTAAATAATGAAAGTAAATTAATTGTATTATATAAGAGAAAGATAAAATGTCATATGTGTATGTGAAACAATGTGAGATAAAGAAAAAAACTCAAATTGATATGGTAAAAGATAAATCATTTATCTATATTAATTTGAATGACTTCATTTATAATAAAAAATAAATATAGTTAGAATACTCGAAGTATATTTATTGAATGATATTGCATAATAAATAAAAATTCAAATTTGCATTATTCAACACAATGCATGCGATTTTGTGCAACTTGATGAATGAATCCATATCTCATCTCGAATCGACTTGCTAAATATTTAAAGCTCAACTTCATTAAAAAATAATAAAAGTTTAACTATATATTTCCTTGAACTTTACTATTTGGAAATGTTTCCAACAATAAAAAATATATAATGATCTATATAATTATTTTAATTTGAGGGAGCCTTTATTTATAGAATAAAGATGCTTCTTGGGTTGCTTTACCATGACGATGTGGGATCAAAATTTTCTTCATAATGTGTTATTTTGTGTCATTTTCTTATCCCACAACGCTTAAGAACACAAATGAAGAGAAATCAAAAATCTATGAGTAAAGAGACTAATATATTTTTCATCCCACATAGCTTAAGATACAAATTTCAAGGGAAAGAAAACATCTATAAGTAGAGTGGCTAAAATCATTTCTCTAATATCTTTGTTCTTTTGTGATTTTGATTATAACCAAATTAGGAATCAGTTGCAACATTCCAGGAACCTTTGGTTTTAGTTTTAAGATCATTTTCCTAAAATTTTGATGGGTACTCACCGATGTCCACTATGATACAATTTTTTCTAATAAATTCAAATTAATGTGGTATACGATAAAAATTGATTAAATAACATCTATTATAATATTTATATAAACAAATTTTTTTGAACTTTAAACGATTACCTTTTAGAAGTTTCATGCACATAAATCTTATGAAAGCAAAATAAAATGTTTAAAACATTGTCATCACACATTGAACTGTGGCACATGACTTACTATGAACTTGCAACTCAATTGATTTTTTAATAGTTTTTAACTCTTTTAAATATTCATCTTTTAGTTTAAATGATTTTTGAAGTTAAAACAAAATAGGATAATTGTTGAAACTTTGAGATAAAAACACTAATTAACAATAGACTTTTAAAACAATGGTACGCTAAAAGATTCATAAGAGAACCTAAAAAGTGGTACCATATAAGAGAAAATTAAAGGTTATATATGTGCAACGCAACTTCCTTGTCACTATTTTACGACATACTTTAAACTTGTAACCTAGCAAGTTTTCAAAAGTTTTTTTTTGGAATATTCATCTTCATTTTGAGTTTTAATATTATTGGAAACTAAAACCTATAAATAGAAGCCTTTATCACTTTGAGAAAACATGTTTGTACGATAATATAATATTTAATTAATATTAGACTTTGAAATTCATATTATGATCAATATTAATGTTAAACCACATTGTTTTGAATAATCTTCTTTATAATAGATGGTTAAAACGTTAACAATTGGAAATTTGTATGCATATATATATATATATATATATATATATATATATATATATATATATATATATATATATATTGGTGAATTGAAAAATAATAAAAGTTTAACTATATATTTCCTTGAACTTTACTATTTGGAAATGTTTCCAACAATAAAAAATATATAATGATCTATATAATCATTTTAATTTGAAGGAGACCTTTATTTATAGAATAAAAATGCTTCTTGGGTTGGTTTATCATAACGATGTGGGATCAAAATTTTCTTCATAATGTGTTATTTTGTATCATTTTCTTATCCCACATCGCTTAAGAACACAAATGAAGAGAAATAAAAAATCTATAAGTAAAGAGACTAATATATTTCTCATCACACATAGCTTAATATACAAATTTCAAGGGAAAGAAAACATCTATAAGTAGAGTGGCTAAAATCATTTCTCTAATATCTTTGTTCTTTTGTGATTTTGATTATAACCAAATTAGGAATCAGTTGCAACATTCCAGGAACCTTTGGTTTTAGTTTTAAGATCATTTTCCTAAAATTTTGATGGGTACTCACCGATGTCCACTATGATACGATTTTTTCTAATAAATTCAAATTAATGTGGTATACGATAAAAATTGATTAAATAACATCTATTATAATATTTATATAAACAAATTTTTTTGAACTTTAAACGATTACCTTTTAGAAGTTTCATGCACATAAATCTTATGAAAGCAAAATAAAATGTTTAAAACATTGTCATCACACATTGAACTGTGGCACATGACTTACTATGAACTTGCAACTCAATTGATTTTTTAATAGTTTTTAACTCTTTTAAATATTCATCTTTTAGTTTAAATGATTTTTGAAGTTAAAACAAAATAGGATAATTGTTGAAACTTTGAGATAAAAACACTAATTAACAATAGACTTTTAAAACAATGGTACGCTAAAAGATTCATAAGAGAACCTAAAAAGTGGTACCATATAAGAGAAAATTAAAGGTTATATATGTGCAACGCAACTTCCTTGTCACTATTTTACGACATACTTTAAACTTGTAACCTAGCAAGTTTTCAAAAGTTTTTTTTTGGAATATTCATCTTCATTTTGAGTTTTAATATTATTGGAAACTAAAACCTATAAATAGAAGCCTTTATCACTTTGAGAAAACATGTTTGTACGATAATATAATATTTAATTAATATTAGACTTTGAAATTCATATTATGATCAATATTAATGTTAAACCACATTGTTTTGAATAATCTTCTTTATAATAGATGGTTAAAACGTTAACAATTGGAAATTTGTATGCATATATATATATATATATATATATATATATATATCTATATATATATATATATATATATATATATATATATATATATATATATTGGTGAATTGAAAAATAATAAAAGTTTAACTATATATTTCCTTGAACTTTACTATTTGGAAATGTTTCCAACAATAAAAAATATATAATGATCTATATAATCATTTTAATTTGAAGGAGACCTTTATTTATAGAATAAAAATGCTTCTTGGGTTGGTTTATCATAACGATGTGGGATCAAAATTTTCTTCATAATGTGTTATTTTGTATCATTTTCTTATCCCACATCGCTTAAGAACACAAATGAAGAGAAATAAAAAATCTATAAGTAAAGAGACTAATATATTTCTCATCACACATAGCTTAATATACAAATTTCAAGGGAAAGAAAACATCTATAAGTAGAGTGGCTAAAATCATTTCTCTAATATCTTTGTTCTTTTGTGCTTTTGATTATAACCAAATTAGGAATCGGTGCAACATTCCATGAACCTTTGGTTTCAATTATAAGACAATTTTCTTATTTTGATGGGTACTCATCGATGTCCACTATGATACGATTTTTTCTAATAAATTCAAATTAATGTTGTATATGATAAAAATTGATTAAATAACATCTATTATAATATTTATATAAACAAATTTTTTTGAACTTTAAACGATTACCTTTTAGAAGTTTCATGCGCATAAATCTTATGAAAGCAAAATAAAATGGTTAAAACATTGTCATCACACATTGAACTGTGGCACATGACTTACTATGAACTTGCAACTCAATTGATTTTTTAATAGTTTTTAACTCTTTTAAATATTCATCTTTTAGTTTAAATGATTTTTGAAGTTAAAACAAAATAGGATAATTGTTGAAACTTTGAGATAAAAACACTAATTAACAATAGACTTTTAAAACAATGGTACGCTAAAAGATTCATAAGAGAACCTAAAAAGTGGTACCATATAAGAGAAAATTAAAGGTTATATATGTGCAACGCAACTTCCTTGTCACTATTTTACGACATACTTTAAACTTGTAACCTAGCAAGTTTTCAAAAGTTTTTTTATTTGGCAATATTCATCTTCATTTTGAGTTTTAATATTTTTGGAAACTAAAACCTATAAATAGAAGCCTTTATCACTTTGAGAAAACATGTTTGTACGATAATATAATATTTAATTAATATTAGACTTTGAAAGTCATATTATGATCAATATTAATGTTAAACCACATTGTTTTGAATAATCTTCTTTATAATAGATGGTTAAAACGTTAACAATTGGAAATTTGCACGTATATACATATTGGTGAATTGAAAAATGTTTACACCGGTGTCATTTTTTACAAACGACGTATTAATAAACTTCCAACCTAGTCAAGTTTTTAAAAGTTTTAAGTAAATTTTAAAATCTCTACGTATATACATATTGGTGAATCGAAAAATGTTTACACCGGTGTCACTTTTTAAAAACGACATACTATAACTTCCAACCTAGTCAAAATTTTAAATGTTTTAGTAATTTTAATTTTAATTTTTGAGTTTCAACACTTTTTATAGTTGAAACTAAATATTAAAATTTTTTAAAACTTGCGATAAAATCATGTTTTATGTTAAAATGATCACTAACTAATAATAGACTTGAAAGATCAAGTTTGATGGAGAAAAGAAACAAATGCATTGTATTATATAAGAGAAAGATAAATGATCATATATGTATGTGAAACAATGTGGGATAAAGAAAAAAACTTCAAATTAAAAAGAAAGTTGAAAGGTTGGGGGGTCTTTTTATAAGATATATAGATATAAAACATAAATATTAGGCATGCGAGAAATATTACACATGGGGGAATATTTTATCGTATACTAGGATTTGATGTAACTAAAACATCAACTTTATGAACTTAGTTATTGACAAAGTACCATAATCCAATCATACAAATAATTCATTTAAAATAGATTAAGATGATCTAAAACATGTTTTGAAGCTTAATTATTTGTTTCGCAATGAAGTTTTAGTATGTTTACAATTTTATAAAACAAAGTGAGGTTTTAGACCAAATATGTAATTATGTTTAAATTAAGGACCAAAATATTTAACACTGTGTCTTAAAAACTTATTTACCGACATAGATTATATATATATATATATATATATATATATATATATATATATATATATATATATATATATATATATATATATATATATATATATATATATATATATATATATTGTGTGTGTGTATGTATGTACAATGGCGGAGATAATAGTGGGCTGGTGGGTGTTCTGCCCCTGCCATCTCTCTTAATTTATGTATTAGCTTAACCATTTGAAAGTCCACCGCCACCCACAACTCTTTTAAATTTTAATTTCCATGTCCTCATTCTTTTCACTTCTAAGTAGTAATATAATAGCAATTATCCTCATTCTTTTCACTTCTAAGTAGTAATATAATAGCAATTAGGCCTTTTTTGTTGAGATGCTAGTATTTGCACATGGTTATTAAAAAAAAGCAACAATTTACACGCTTATGACTTTCATCGGAAACATAAGATAACTTGCTACTAGCCTACCATACTAGTTTTTAATTGTACATGTTTTGTTTATTTGTTATTTTATTACTTATTTATCATTTGTAAAATACATCTTAAATAATCAACTAAGATAATTCAAAGAAACACATTTCAATCCGTACAAGTAGAAGAAATAAAATTATCATCACTAATATAATGCTATTATAATTAAGCAAAAATACACTTATTGATTGTTAAGTTGCTATATTATGTTGTTATTTTTATTTTTTTTTAGCTTACAAATCGTCAAGGTAACTAGTTGTTTAACGGAACCAATTTGTTAATCGTTATTTAATTTATTTTGGTTTGTTTAACATGTAAGTTCTTTCAAGATTTCGATGAGCTATTAGATATTTTATCGACGAAAATACACTTACGTGTTCCTGTAACCGATAACCAATCCAAAAAAAAACATTGAGCATTTCTTTGGGATTGTTTTAAAGTTTTTATTTCGCCACCTAATTTTGTACCATGTATTCCGTTCCTAATTTACAATGTAAGCCCCCTTATTCTAAAATCCTGGCTCCGCCCCTGTGTATGTATGTATGTATGTACGTAACGTCCCAAATTCCACGATAAAATTTTCATGTCTAAAAGCGGTTCAAATACATAATATGAGTTGGAAGTAAAACCATCTGATCCAATTACGATAATTAAAATATCTAAAGTCGGGTTTATCAAAACAGTTTCCAACATTATCCAACGGAAGAGTTGAATACCAAATTCTCAGATGCGATATAGTCACGCCGTGTTCCAAGCTCAAGCTAGTAAATACCTGAAAAACATTTAGGATGAAAGAGTAAGCACAAAGCTTAGTGAGTTTTCCAAAATACTCCAACACATTCAATTAGCAGGCATAAAGGTCTCCGGGATCATCCCAAACAACCTGGCTCTCAGGCTCACCCCGATCCATCCCACTAGGATTCGCAGGCTCACCTCGTTCTGCTCGTTGTAATGGAAACCCTACAAAGGATTACCATAATATAATAATATCGAAATTGAAAGATAAAAATTGATGTATGTACAATTTACAAAATAAAATTTAAAATAAAATTGGTAAAAATAGAAAAAACAATAAAAAGACAAAAATAAATATTTAAAAACAGAAAAATCTTTTTAATATATGCATTAAGACAAATATGTAAAAATGTTTTTAAAATATTGTATGTAAGAAAATAATTTGGTAAAACTAGTTTAAAAAAATGTAATAAATACGTAAATGTTGTAAATTTTTTGTTTAGACGGTTTCATAAAAAAAATGTTGTAACAAATATGTAAAGAAAATTGCACAAAAAACATATAAAAAGAAAGAAAGTTTAAAATAAAACGTTATAGGAAAAATGGAGAAAATTGTAAAAATAAGTAAACTTTGCAAAATAGAAATTTTTTTGGTTTAAAACTCTAAATAGGAAAAACGAAAGCGCAACCGTAAAAAAGATATTTGGAAGGGATTTATTAAGAAATTCTAGTAGTGAAAATGTTGAAAATGTCTGTAGTTTTGTTTTGTGTATAAATGTTCGGCAAAAATATTTGTTAGCTTTTAGAGGTATAGAATAATATAAAAAATAAAAGCTAAAAGCTACCAAATGCTATATGAAGTATCTTTTAAATTATGAGCTTTTGTTTAAAATAAAAGTTAAAAACTCCTGTTGCCGAATAAACTTTTATATTTTCAAGGGTTTTCTTAAAAACTAAAAGCTAAAAACTCTTCAAAGCTGCGTGCCGAACACGCCTCACATACTATTGAGACACTCGTTAATTGTTGTTAAATGTTGGCACATAATATTTATAAAATAACACTTTGGTATTAAAAAATAGTTAATTGTTGTTAAATGTTGACATATAATATTCATAAAAAAAAACTTTAGTATTAAAAAACTAATAAAAACAATATTCATAACATAATATTTATAGAGTAAAACTTTGGTGTTAAAAAAAAGTTAATTGTTGTTAAGAACCGGTACATAACTAGGGTAATTCTTTTGCGTGTTGCTCTAGATAATTTTCTATGCAAAAAATTCCAAAAAAATGGCTTGTTAGTTTGTAAAAATAAAAAGTCTTTAAAAAACTAAACAAAATACGAAAATGTAAATTTCCTAAAAAACAAATTTGCTACAAATATGTTGTAAAAGAAGTTGTCCAATTTAAAAAAAAAGTAATTTGTAGAACATAAAAAAGATATAAAATGATAGCAAATATTCTCCTTGTCTGATTCGTATTCACAAAGGAATATATATACATAGTACAATGAAGAGATGGGCCTATACATCATATCTAATGGGCTAGACTAAATATACATGGGAGCAATACATGATCCGCTAACATCCTCCCGCAATTTGATTGGGAGGAGAATTCCGAACGTTCAAACTGGATTTGAAGTCATTGAATAGCACCGTGGGAAGTCCTTTGGTGAAGATGTCTGCATACTGGGCAGAGGACGGGACATGAAAGATGCGAACAAGACCGCGGGCCACGAGGTCACGCACGAAGTGGAGGTCAATCTCGATATGTTTGGTGCGCTGATGCTGAACCGGGTTGGAAGTCATGTAAACGGAGCTGATGTTATCACAGTATACGAGAGTGGCTTTGGCTGGCGGACATCGGAGCTCTCGAAGTAAGTTACGAACCCAACATGTCTCTGCAACGGCATTAGCAACCCCGCGATACTCGGCTTCGGCGCTGGACCGAGATACAACACCCTGTCGCTTGGATGACCATGAGATGAGGTTGTCACCAAGGAAGACGCAATAGCCGGAGGTAGAGCGGCGGGAGACGGGACATCCCCCCAGTCTGCATCGGAGTAGGCATGAAGCTCCGCCGTGTGGGACACATGTAACTGGAGGCCATGATCCCACGGATGTAACGAAGTATGCGCTTTAGCGCATGCAAATGAGGCTCACGAGGATCATGCATGAACAAGCAAATTTGCTGGACAGCGAATGCGATGTCGGGTCGCATAAATGTGAGATACTGAAGTGCTCCTGCGAGACTGCGGTATAGGGATGGATCGGCAACAGGTGGGCCAGTGGCATCTAGCTTTTGAGTAGCCTCAACAGGAGTTTTGGCTGGATTACACTGAAACATATGAGCACGGTCGAGGATCTCGGATGCATACTTCTTCTGAGATAGAAAGAGACCCTTAGAGGATCGCGTGGCAGAGATCCCGAGGAAGTAGTTGAGAGCGCCGAGGTCGGTCATTGCAAACTCCCGACTAAGCTGAGAGATGACGGACTGAAGGAGGTGTTGAGATGAAGCAGTCAACACAATGTCATCAACGTAGAGCAAAAGATAAGCAATGTTAGCACCGTGACAGTAAATAAAGAGAGATGAATCCGTGCGACTGTGATGGAACCCCATGCGTAAGGCGTAATGAGCAAAGCGTTGGTACCAGGCTCTTGGAGCCTGTTTTAGACCGTATAAAGAACGTTGAAGATGACAAACGTGATCGGGATGCTGAGGGTCGCGGAAACCCGGAGGCTGATGCATGTATACGGTCTCGTGAAGGTGACCATGAAGAAAAGCATTCTTCACATCAAGCTGGTGGATAGGCCAGTGCCTGGACACGGCCAGGCTAAGAACGGTGTGGATAGTTGCCGGTTTGACAACCGGACTGAACGTCTCATCACAATCAATCCCCTGTTGCTGACTTCGACCATTAGCCACAAGGCGCGCTTTGTAGCGATAGAGTGAACCATCAGCATTAAACTTCTGTTTAAAAAGCCACATAGAGCGAACAACATTTGCTCCAGGCGGTCGTGGTACGAGGACCCAAGTGCCATTTGTAATAAGGGCATTATATTATTCGTTCATGGCTTTATGCCAGTTTGGATCTTTCAAAGCCTGTATGTGTGACCTCGGGACGGATGAGATGGTGGTGGTGTGAAGATTTAGGCGTTGAACCGGTTTGACAATGCCGCTTTTCGAGCGAGTATGCATGTGATGGGGTGGTGGGTGGTGGGGCATGACCTCGTGAGGAGGGGAGGGAGGAGACACGTGAGGAGGAGAGGGAGGGTCCTCGTGAGGAGGAGCCTCGGGAGTAGGAGAATTAGTCTGAACGATAGGGGGTGGTGTGGAGTCGGATACGGTAGAGGTGGAAGATAGGATGCGGCACAGATTATGGGAGACATCAGAGTCGGAGAGGAAGTCATAGGAAGGAGGGTCGGTGGGGGTGACAGATCCGTATGGAAAAACAGACTCGTCAAACGTGACATGACGAGAAATGATGATCTTGCGAGTGGATAGATCGAAGCAACGGAAACCTCGGTGATATGTGGGATAGCCGAGGAAGATGCACGGGGTGGAGCGAGGTTGGAGTTTATGAGTGGTGTGGAGCCTAGGAAAGCATAGACAACCAAACACACGGAGGTGGCCATATGTGGGGTGGCGTTGGTTGAGACAGAAGTGAGGAGTATCATTAGAAATGGATGCGGATGGCAGAAGGTTAAGTAAGTGAGTTGCCATGTTGAGAGCTTCGGGCCAAAAGGTGGGTGGAAGGTGTGAGTGGAAGAGAAGGGTTTGCATCATATTGTTAATGGTGCGAATCATGCGTTCGGAACGACCATTCTGTTGGGAGGTGTGAGGACAAGAGAATCGAAAGGTAATGCCATGAGATGCAAAATGGTTGTGAAATTGTTTGTTATTGTACTCACGACCGTTGTCACATTGGAACTGTTTGATGTGACCCCCAAATTGATTTGCGATGGTTTTAGAAAAATGTAAATATTTGGCAAAAGCGTCAGATTTTTGTTTTAGAGGATACACCCATAAGTAGTGAGTAAAATGATCAAGAAACAAAATGTAATATCTCACACCACCATTACTAGAAATAGGAGATGTCCACAAATCAGAATGAATAATCTCAAACGGTGTAGAAACATTAGAATCAGACAAATAAAATGGTAATCTAGTATGTTTGCCAAGATGACACGCATGGCAAGTTACATTATTTTTTGGAAAACGACACGAAATAGAACTACGGGAAAATAAATGCTTCAAGACTTGATCGCCGGGGTGACCGAGTCGTTAATGCCAGGTGGTAGGTGATGTGGAGATAAAGGCATGACTTGTGGATCTGGTAACAGGATAGAGAGTCCCGGAGCTATCACAGAGGATGAGAGGACGCCGTGTCTGATAATCAAGAACGGTAAAACCGTAAGGATCAAAATCAATAGAACAACTATTAGTAGTGGTGAATTTACGGACGGAAATGAGATTTTTAATAATGTTTGGCGTAATGAGAACATTTTGCAAATGAAGCGGGTGATAAATATTAGAGATAGGAAAAATGGAATGTCCCGATGTCACGACAGGCATTGCAGAGCCGTTACCGACATAAATAGAGCGAGGAAAATGCGTATTACAAGTGGAGGAGAGTATACCTGCGTTTGTGTGCACATGGTCTGTTGCCCCGGTGTCCATGACCCAACCGTCATTTCCCGGGTCGTTTAAAGACATAGTATTGAATAAACTCGGGAGAGATGTAGGCTGATCGGATCCGAGAAATTCCCACGGGGGGTGAACCTGGGCCGGCTATTGCGTTTGGGCTGGTGGGGCCGATGCTGAGGTGAAGTGGGCTGCTGATGCAGGCTTACTACCCAAAATACCTTGGCTGCCGTGAGTGGGTCTGCCCCAATTCGGATGGGCTTGTTGGGCCGGTGGAGAAAAAAGAGTGGGATTGGCCCACAGTTGCTGGGTTTGACCAGCTATTTGACCAGCCATTTGATGCGTATCCCACTGATGAGTATTCCATTGTTGCACGTGCGAAGGCGGAGGGTAATACACCCGACCGTAAGTGGGTTGGCGAGGGTTTGAGCCGGGGACAGTTTGAGATGGCTGTTGTCGGCGATTCTGTTGGCGACCTCCCCTACCGCGGCGGCTGTTGTTTCCCCGGTAAGTTCCGACCCCGCCTCCACGATTTGAAGATTGAGAAGAAGCAGTAACGTGGAGGAGGGAGTGAGATGACGAGTGATTTTCGTGAGAAGGAGCAGTGATTCGGGGATTATTGAGTCGGGTCTCTTCAACCGCCAACATAGACCTCATCTCCGAGAATGTAGGAAAAGGTTTTGGGAAGCGAATTATCCCGGCAACACTCTCATATTTGCTCGGTAATCCATTGAGGGCATGGAGTACGACATTCCGGTCCTTTACCTTTTCCCCAAGACCTTCGAGAAGGTCGGCGATTTTTTTTCACTTTTTCACAGTAGTCATGAATAGAGGAGTCTCCCAAGGTGATGTTTCGAAGTTCGTTTTCGAGTTGCATTGCAGTAGAATCAATGTTTTCATAGAAGAGAGAATGAAGGTTCAACCAAACCTTGCAGGCCGTGGCCTTGACGGAGTACGCAGAAGTGATCAGTTTTTGTGAAATAGAACCGAAGATCCATAGTTTGACAATCGAGTCAAGTTCTTGCCATTCCGGATCTGTAGGAGGTTGTTTAGGTGGGTCGTAAGAATCGTTGATGTGATCCGCAACCCCGTAGGCAATGCAGTGAGCGGTAAAAAGGTCGCTCCATGGTTCGTAATTTTTGGTGGAGAGATCGAGAATCAAGAGAACGTATGTTTTAATGTTTGTAATGCCGTATGCCTTGTGGGTCGGCTTTGTTGGAGACTGTTCTTCACCCGACATGATGATGTAGAGAGAGCGAGATGAGGATGGTTGTAGCAGGCGGGAAAAAAAGGAAGAATAAGAAGTCGACAAAGGAGGTCGACAGAAGAAGAAGAAGAAGGGATGAGAAGATTTAGGATCGGCTAGGGTTAGGAGCGTGTCTCTGATACCATGATAGCAAATATTCTCCTTGTCTGATTCGTATTCACAAAGGAATATATATACATAGTACAATGAAGAGATGGGCCTATACATCATATCTAATGGGCTAGACTAAATATACATGGGAGCAATACATGATCCGCTAACATAAAAAGTTGTGAAAATTTTGTAATGTTACTTGTTAGAAAATGTAGTCGGAATTGTAACAATAACTTTAAAAGAAGTTGTAAAAGTATTTCAAAAAAAGTCATTTTAAAAAAAAGTTGTGGAAAACTTGTAAAAAATGTTTGCATCGAATTTGTAAAAACTATTTAGAGTAGGCTAAAACAATAATAAAAAGACCTATGCAAAAATTATAAAACATATGTTTAAATATAAATATGGATGAAACTAGTGGAAAACTAAAGTTTGAAAGAATAAAAAGACATATCTACATATGAAAAAGAAAGTAGAAGGGAGAGATTCTATCCCTCACCCATTCCTTAGGCCACCCAGAGTCCCCCCCCCCCCCCCCGACGCCCTGTCCGACGAGTGCGACGGGTGCGGTGAACACCGGCCCCCATGCGACGTCGCAGACCCTGAACACCGCGCGAGTTCATAGCGTCGTGTGACGTGTGCTTCTTCATGACCGTTACCAACGGCTATTTAAAAAAATTATTTTTAATTTTCAAATACCTCTATATATACATCTACATCTCACACATTTCTCACATACACATCAATACACATACATATATACAATTATAAAAAAATGGCTGGTTGGAAAATGAAACGTAATCGGCCATGGACTCAACAAGAAGAGGTAGCTTTAGCGACCGCCTGGGTCATCCAATCTGAAGACCCCAATGTGAGGAGTCGTAACACCCGCGGTCTCTGGGAACGTGTTTCGGAATCGTTTCACACAATTTTGGGCGTAAATGAATATAGGAGTAAGGATCATCTTTGTTCCAAATGGATGAATATGTCAGTTAAAGTGTATAACTTTGAACAATTTATGAAGGCGAACCGCTACGAGGGGGTCACTGACGAGCAGATCCTTTCCCAATCGTTGGAAAAGTATCGGGCGATGCACGACAACGATTTCACGCATATGGATGCGTGAAATGTCATGAAAAATGTACATTGGTTTTGTCGTCGTTAGCTTTTAATTTTTGTATTTTAGGTTTTCATTTATCGTATCTTATGTTTAAGTTATCGTATCTAGGATTTAAATTATCGAATTTTATGTTTTAATTTATCGTATTTTAGGTTTTTAATGAAGTATTTTATTTTGAAAAAGTATCTTATGTTTTAATTTATGAAATTATTTGTTATGTTTTAATTTTAATTTTAATTTAGTTTTTAAATTAAAAAGTGAGATGAAGTGAAAGGTAGTGAAAGGTGACCATTTCCAGGGGTGAGGGGGAGGAGAGAGAATTGCTGACCGGATGCTGAGGTGGCAGACAAAAAATAAGTTCAGGAGAGAGGACACTCCTGATGGCCTTACAAAAAACGACTTACAAACCACAAAACCAAATGCATTCTTCCTTATATACTTGCAATCAAAAGTCTTTAATTACATAATGATGCAGGTTAGCAAAACCCAAAAATAAATACTAATTTGGAGCCATATATATATATATATATATATATATATATATATATATATATATATATATATATATATATATATATATATATATATATATATATATATATATATATATATATATATATATATATATATATATATATATATATACACATATATATAAGTTCAAATAAGACCATGCAAACTTTGTAAAACGGTGAGACGCAATCCTAGCCACTCATTTTGAAGATAAAAAATAAAAAAATTAAAATAGGCTAAAACAATGAGAATTTAAAAAAAAATTCTACTAATTTTTGCTATTTATTCTATCTAAAAAAAATCGAAAAAAACTTGGAAAAATCAAATTTTTTTCGGTGGAATGTTGCTGGATGTTGAATATTCTAATAGAATATTACACATAATAATGTAATATTGTATTAGAATATGAAAAAAACGCTAAAGTTTTATTTTATTTTACTTTATTTAATAAAAAATGCCGAAAATAATAAATAAAAAAATATTTTTCAAAATTTTTCATTATTTTGCATTTTTTAATTTTTTTTTTTTGTTTTACACCCAAAATGAGTGGCTATGAATATGTCGCGCGATGCTGCGGAAGCCCGGTATATTGAAAAACGCAGCTCGACAAAGACAAATTATGTAATGGACGGAAAATGTAACTTTAAAATATAATAAGGGACTAGAATCGTAACTTACGAAATACCAATAATATAACTTTATAATAAATAGGGATGAAAACAATTAATTCGAAATTAGTTTAAGGAAAAAACGTAAATATAAAAGTTTGCTATAAGAAGAATCAAAATTGCTATTTACAAATAGAAGATTATTTTCAATTTATATCCCATGCTTTATTAATTATACTATGATCTGAATTTAGTAGTTCTGATTTTGGACAATGAAATATGAAATGAATAGTAAATGTATGAGGAGAAGCGATTTTGGTAATTAATATATATATATATATATATATATATATATATATATATATATATATATATATATATATATATATATATATATATATATATGATATGGATCCGGTGAGGACTCAAAAAATGGTGAGGACAATTCTCCACCACCCACTTCGTCAAGGCACAAACGGCAAACCCAATACTTGGACGTGACGCGATCGCATGCGACGCACGTCCGTGGAACGTAGTACGGAGTCGATGATCTAATCACATTCGATGAATGTCCATAGAATGTCATTTAAGTGGGTTTTTTTTCGTTTTTTTAATAATTTTTTTATTTTTTTTATTTTTTTTATTTTTTACAATTTTTTTAAAATTTTTTTAAATGCCTATATTCTCGGTTTTAACTTATTTATTTTTATTTTTCATTTTTTAAATTTTTTTCGTTTTTAAGTTTTTTTCGTTTTTATTATTTTATTATTTATTATTTTATTATTTTTTATATTTTAATATTTTTACAACATGTTTGAAGCTACCAGTGTTATTTTGTTGTTTTTTAATTTTATTTTTAGTTTTTTATGTTTTTGAACTAAATATGAGTTTTTTATATTTAACAATTATAAAAGTTTTGAATCATAAAAAATTAAACATATATTATAGGTCATACTACTTTTGGATCATATCATTTTTGGATTATAAATTTTTGGATCAAAACATTTTGAATCATAGTATTTTGGATCATATCATTTTTTAATCATATAATTTTCGATCAATAATATATTGATTAAACAAAAATTTTGTTCATAACAAATTTTTGATTATTATATATCTTGAATCATTTAATTATGAATCATAAAATATTTGAATCAAAATATTTTTACATCATAACAAATTAAGGATCATAAATTATTGAATCATAACTTTTATTTCTTAAAATTAAAATATGTACACTTCAAAAAGTTATTTTTAAAAAACTCTTTTTACAAAGTCACTAGTATAGTGAGTCGAAGTATCATTTAAATTTTCATGATTTTTGGAGAATATTTTTTTCTGGGTTTTTTATATAAATAAAAAATTAATTTTTTTTTTCAAATTTTCATGATTGTGCTCATTTTGAAGAGAATTAAATTTTAAGAACTTTCGTTTTTTCAGAATTTTTTTTTTGTAAAGAAAAAAAAATTTATAGCCGAAAATCAAAACGGGTGAAAAAAATAAACATGGCAGAGAGAGAAAATGGTGGGAGAGTTGACGTCATTTTCGAATTTCTAATTATTTTTTTTGTTTTCTTTTCCATTTTAACCCTCCAAACAATTAACATTCGCCGGAATTTGTCAAAATCTCATAAATAATTACCAAATGTCATATCATCTTGCGATATTTTGACGATAAATAAGATTAAATCTCATCTGCTTATTTTTCCAATCTTAAGGCTAAAAATTATCCTTGCAGTCCTCACAAACTTTTGAGTCCTCCCCGATCCTAATTCTATATATATATATATATATATATATATATATATATATATATATATATATATATATATATATATATATATATATATATATATATATATATATATATAATTCTATAGAATATATAAATTTTAAAGAGTAAATTACATATTCGGTCCCTGTGGTTTACCAAAACTAACACTGAACACCCAAGTATTCGATTTCCAATAGATCAATCACTAAACTTTCCTTAAACGGACACATTGGTCCTTGTGAACGTTATCATTAACTCTCCGTCGTCAAACCCCCACATGTGCCGTTCACGTGGGGGTATATTCGTCCTTTCTTTTTAGATTTTGTGCAGGTAATGATTTACCACCATTAATGAGCGTCAAGTCATCAACCACTTCATACAACCTGAAGATACGATCGGCTCAAAGATTACACAGTTGATTATAAGGGAAGGTGAAAGCGTTGAGCATTGAAGTAGTCGAACACAATGTGGGTCATTCGAGAAAAAAAACGAAGACGATTCCGCCTTTAATCAATACGGTAAGCTTCATTGTTTATATAATAATATTGAATGTTGATGTGTATCGGAACTGATAAACATTAATGTTACATTTTTCAGTCGGTAAGGAGAATCTCTTCACCATGGAGCTACACTATGGAGGATCGTTTCACATGCAACCGATTTTGGAATATTGTAATGGTAATTTTACATTCGTTGACAATGTAGATGTCATTGACTTTAACCAGGAAGTAATACTGTCCATCCTTAGGGTTTTATGTGTGGATACACATGAACCACTGTTCGTCCATTACGTTCTCCCAGGGGTAAGCTTAGAAAAGGGTTTGATTCCCTTAGATTGTCCGGCGGATTACAAAATCCTAGCTAGATATGTGGTAATCGTAGGTCAGATTCAGTTCTTTGTCGAACACGAAGCGTCATCGCTCAACAATCATGGTAAGTCTCCCATCCTTAACTATTTCGCCGAAGACGGGATTCTTATATCCCCGGAACTATGTGTCACACCCCGATCCTTGGCGGAATCGATCAAGGCGTGATATATTGTTCAAAGTCTCATGACAACTATGTTATAATATGATTAGATTCAATTAAGTACTAAGTATGCAAACAAGATCCACAACATACAAATACAAATCCAAATACAACAACATTTATTACATCAAATTTAAATAGTATTGTGGGTTTCTAAGGTACACCCTACTTTTTATCAACTTCATTCTTCAAATCTGCATCATGGGTAAAACAGGTCAACTACGAGAGTTGGTGAGTAATCTAGTTTTATTAAAGAAAATCGTGAGTTTGAATAATTTGAAATTTGTTTTCTTTTGAAGTTGGCAAGCAAATGTTATCGAGATAACAGTTTATAAATCAAAAATTGATTAACAAATGATAACAACAATAATAAGTCCTCACCCTATATATACATATATATATGTATATATATAGGATGGAGCATCTAATCATCATACACACACAACCACGTGCGATCAATCACCTTAGCGTCCCAAGGCGGGGTGGTCAACCCAATAGCGCTATTATTGTCCATAACGTACCTCAAGAATACGGGCATAGTCATGGAGATTAGACTAAAAATGGTAATGCACTACAAGTACATGTAGCGTAAACAAACAATAATTATACAAATAATGATTCATGTATAAATGTCCCAACAATGTCTCAATGGTGAAAAAATAATAAAATGAAGTTGGAACATATTAAAACCACATGATACACCCCAAAAGTATTGAAAATTATAAAATATGGGGTAGATTACTCACATTAGTCCAATAAGGAATGCGCGTGTTGTACGATAGACGGCTCGAGTCAAAATATCGTAGAACCTAATATAATTAATAGTTTTGGCTTAGGAATCGATAAACGGGAATATAGTATTAATAAAAATAATTAGACACATATTCTTATATTAGATGAATTAACAATAATCCAAATTTTGTTTTGAATATTAATGTATTCATATGTTAAATAAATTTTAAATTGAATTAATTACTTTGCTTAATTAATTTATATTTTCACTTTAGGCAAGATTTTAATAATTTCTTATTAAAATAATAACTAGTCAAATTATAAGTATTTACAGATTTTATATATTATAAACAATTATTTATATGAAATAATCATTAAAATGCATTTTTACATGCTTAGATATTTAGGAAAATGGTTTTAAATACTAAACAGTAATGAAACATTCTGAAATTATCAGAAAATAATTATTTCATAAAATAGTAATTACTGTAAAATTATCATATTTTTCTTAACTTCTTTAGTATTTATTTAGTATTTTAATAATTAAACCACAACAAAATTCGGGAAAAATAATAAATGATTCCCAAAAATTCTGGAAAATTAACCATAGTTTTCTAACATTATATTGAGGTTACTTTAAATGTTTTGGATATTGTTGACTAGGGGAAGTATTTATTATGTTTTTCATTATTAACTAATCAATAAAATCATAAATAATAGGAAAATATTACTAGAAGTTAATTAGACTTTTTATTTATGATTAACATGCTATATATGATATTCTGATAAGATTTTATAATTTTTGGACATGTGTAGCTATTTATTATCAATTTAAACCATTAAATAATCATTAAATCAGGAAAAATAAGCAAACATTCTTACAAAAATCTGTAAATTTTGTCATGGAGTATTTAAAATGTTAATAAGGTGCTAAAAATATAAAATCTAGTTTTTAACATACATAACTATATTTTGCAATTTATTTATCTACAACAAAATAAAATACAAAATAAGAATCAAACAGTAATATAAATGCATGACACTTCAGAAATCCACTTTACTCATTGTATGGGTCATCCTAGAATTTTCCCAGAATTTATTGACTAAAAAAGTATTTTATGTGAATTATTGCCTTATTATATTGCAATAATTATAGTAATTCAATAAAAATAAGTTATTTTCTGAAAATTTCTAGAACTTCTTATTTTATTTATGGGATTTTGAGAAAAATCAGGTTTATGCATAAAATGAGTTTTAGATAGTTTGGTGGATTTAATTTGTTTCATGTATGAATTTGGAAATTTTAACAACATACCTTCATAAATGCTTCAAGAGGGATGGAGATTTGAGTATATTGGAGTGTTCTTGGCTGAAAAATGAAGATTTCTAGGAGGAATTTCGAGATTGATAGGGAGAGAAAGAATAGAAATGGTTTGAATGGTGATGAGAATAATGTGTTGGGAGAAAAATGAAAGGAAAGATGATGGGAGGTGTGAGTGGGAGACAATGGGAATAACCTTTTACTTTTGGTGGTCTTCATAATTCCCCACTAACACAAGCATCTTAAGAGTTTTATAAAATTTAATGTAGTGTTTATAAAAATAGGGTTTTATAAATAAAAAATAGGTTATTATTTGATTATAACAATCTACTTTGATTTGAAGTTTAATTTTAGCATTCAAGTTTAATTCTTTTAATTTAATTAGAGCATCATACTTTGATTTGATTTTAATATGGTATCATAATTTAATTTGATTATAGTTATAACGTTATACTATGCTATATTGCTATTAACGTCAATTTATATCGTAGTGTAAGGGTTTTGATCCTATTAGCATCAAGAAATCTCGAGTAGGGTTTATTAAATTTTCAATTGGGTTGGGTTGACCCGAATCCATTTTAGGCGGATGTCACAGTCTCCCCTACTTTAGGAAATTTCGTCCCGAAATTTAAGAAGAGAGTACCTTAAGAGAAAAGTTGCGGGTATTTGGTACGCATTTGATCCTCACGCTCCCATGTATACTCGGGTCCACGTGCTGACTGCCACCTGACCTTGACCAGGGGAATGCGACTTCTTTTGAGTTGCTTTTCCTTTCGGTCGGCAATTTCCAAGGGTTTCTCGATAAATTGCATTGTCTCGTCGATTTGAATATCCTCGAGAGGAACATGAAGGTTCTCGTCTGCTAAACACTTCTTGAGGTTGGCTATATGAAATACTGGGTGAACTTTATTAAGCTCTATTGGTAGATCCAACTCGTAAGCTACTATTCCGATCCTTTTCAGGATTTTGAACGGGCCTACATAGCATGGTGCCAATTTACCCTTGCGTCTAAATGGAACCACACCTTTCCATGGGGACACTTTTAACATGACCATGTCACCCACGGTAAATTCAAGCGGTTTGCGTCGCTTGTCGGCGTAACTCTTTTGTCGGCTACGAGCTGCGAGAAGGTTATTGCGAATCTGAGTGATTGTGTCGGTTGTTTCATGGATAAGCTCAGGACCAACGGTTGGAGAATCCACTGTTGCGCGAATCACGTGGGACTCGCCAATTTCATGCCAGCAAATAGGAGATCGGCATTTACGGCCATACAATGCCTCAAATGGTGGCATCTTGATGCTAGAATGATAACTGTTATTATAGGAGAATTCCACCAACGGTAAATGAGAGTCCCAGTTTCCTCCGAAATCTAAGACACACGCCCTCAACATATATTCGAGTGTTTTAATTGTCCTCTCAGATTGACCATCGGTTTGAGGATGATAGGCGGTACTGAGATCGAGGCGGGTTCCCATGGCTGCTTGAAGTGATTGCCAAAACCGAGAGAGAAATCTCCCATCACGATCTGAAATGATGCTGAGAGGGATGCCATGCCGACTAATTATCTAGTCGATGTAAATTCGAGCAAGTTGTTCGACCTTGAAATGTTCACGGATGGGAAGGAAATGAGCGGATTTGGTCAAACTGTCAATGATTACCCAAATGCTGTCGTGTCCCTTGGTGGTACGGGGAAGTTTGGTTACGAAATCCATGGCGATCGCTTCCCATTTCCACTCGGGGATTACCGGTTGGACCAATAGTCCAGAGGGTCGTTGATGTTCTGCTTTAACCCTGGAACATGTAATGTAACGACCCGGCTCTCCTAAGCCTGTCTTTTACAAGATAATATCACCAGGGATCGTCCCATGATCCAAGCCGAGCGTTACCTATACCTGCAAAAACCACATAAATAAAGGGGTAAGCTATAAAGCTTAGTGAGTAATCGAATCACAGTATGGCCTAAGTAGCCACACTCGTTTCACAGATTCATTTTACTACACTTGACCGTCCTACGATCATACTGTGAAACTACCGTATTACCCGACGGAACTCACTTCTCTTGTACACTCTTACTACACTTTCTTCTACTATCTGGTAACATATAATGTTACTCTTTTACTATTTTCTTTTACTGTGTGGTAACTTATGATGTTACCGTACTGTCTGCACTTTCTTCTATTACTTGGTAACTTATAACGTTACCATACTGTCTGTTTTTCTGTACTTCCTTCTACTTATAGTATTATCGTACTGTCTAACGTTACTTACTTACGGTACCGCATACCGTTCTGTATTTTACTATTATGCCGCCTATTTTTATTATACGGCTACTCATTCGTTACTACTATGTTATAAGTGTTTACCGGTTCCGCACCGGGTTATCTGACGATACTATTCCTCTTAACCAAATTTATTATTTGGTACTGTCTATACGATCTTGTTTTATGGGATATCTATATCCCCTTTATTTTATTAAATCAATACTGGTGCGACACATGGAGCTGGCACACAGTATCTACACATTATCTTTATGTCGTATGCCATTCTTTCGCATGGACACTATACTACTGATTAATTATACTGCTTAGTATCATCCTGTGATACATTACTTCTCATGGGTCAGACTCGTCATCGGGTCTGTAGCATACCTACTTTTCTCACGACTACTAACATATATAACTACTCTGCATTTCTTTCAATAATTTCTTTCTACTAAAGCTCAACACGTAAAAACTACTAGGGAGATACGGTAGCGATTACTCACTTGAGTTTGGTGCTTTCCCGGAGTCCTGGCACGGTTCTCGTTCCGGACTTCTGTCAGCTCCCGAGCACCTCAACGCTAGCTACCGCTGACTTCTTACTTCTCACTATCATCTCTCAACATATACTCCTTACCAGAACACTCTCTTATATCGTATATGTGTTTCGTGTGTGTTCTGCCTCAAAAATGAGGCTTGTGCCTCGTATTTATAGCCTCTGAACATCCCTCGCGTCGCGACCATGCCTCCCGTCGCGTCGCGATGACTCACCTCGAATGATTGCCTGATTGCACAATTTATGGCGCAATTTACGGACGTGCTGACACGCGTCGCGTCGCGACCACCATTGCCGTCGCGTCGCGAGGCGCCGACACTAAAAAGTGTCACTTTTTCTGCTTTTTGCTTCGTTTTGACTCCTAGGCTTTGATCGTTATATTTTTCTTATCTCATAATGACCTTAACATCGTTATTTGGTCACACTAACGGTTAAAACGTTCTTACTTTTGATCTACAGTCCCTTCCGGGACACGGGTGTCACATGTAAGACATTTGGCCACGAATAAAGCAATATCCTTTTTCATTCCCGACCACCAATAATTGGTTCTCAGGCCATGATACATCTTGTCAGCACCAGGATGAATGGAATATCGAGTTTTATGGATTTATTCCATCAGGAAGGTACGAAGATTGTCGCGATCTGGGATCCAGATGCGATCTTGATAATAGAAAATACCATCAGATTTACTTTCCAACTCCCCATCAATTCCCGTGGGCATGTCATTTTCGGTAATTGTCGAGTGTTGGGCTCCTCGAATTCGGTCATTGAGATTGGACAAGATAGGATAACATATTAGATGAAATGCTTTGGCATGTTCTTTTCGACTTAACTCGTCGGCTACTACGTTTGCCTTTCCTAGATGATAGCGTATTTCACACTCGTAATCATTTAGGAGTTCGACCCATCGTGTTTGTCTCATATTGAGTTCCTTTTGATTAAGAATATGTTTCAAGCTCTTGTGGTCGGTGAAAATTATGCATTTAGTGCCGTAAAGGTAATGCCTCCAAATTTTAAGAGCGAAAACCACGGCACCGAGCTCCAAACCATGAGTCGCATAATTCCTTTCATGGATTTTGAGTTGTCGCGATGCGTAAGCTATAACCTTTCCCCTTTGCATCAAAACACAACCTAGACCGAGATTGGAGGCATCACAGTATACTACGAAATCTTCGGATCCTTCAGGGAGTGTAAGAATCGGAGCGTCACACAATCTTTGTTTAAGGGTTTGGAAAGCGTCTTCTTGCTTGGGTCCCCAATCAAATGGCGTACCCTTGCAAGTGAGAAAAGTAAGCGGTAAAGCGATCTTTGAGAAATTTGAAATGAAACGCCGGTAATAGCCAGCTAAACCGAGGAATGACCGAATTTCCTTGGGGGTACGTGGGGCTTTCCAATTCTTAACTGCTTCAACTTTTGCAGGATCGACTAAAATACCATTGTCACTTACAATATGACCGAGGAATTGTACCTCATTTAACCAAAACTCGCATTTCGAAAATTTGGCATAGAGTTGATTTCCTTGCAATGTTTGGAGAGTTAGACGAAGGTGTCTTTCATGTTCTGCCTTTGTCTTGGAGTAAATGAGGATGTCATCAATAAAGACGATAACAAAACGGTCGAGATAAGGTTTAAATACCCGATTCATCAAGTCCATGAATGCGGCAGGGGCATTCGTTAGGCCAAAAGGCATAACGGTGAACTCGTAATGACCATAGCGGGTTCGGAAAGCGGTTTTGGGGATGTCTTCTTCCCGTACTCGAAGTTGGTGATAACCCGAGCGGAGGTCGATTTTTGAGAAGCATGAAGCTCCTTGAAGCTGATCAAAAAGGTCGTCGATCCGAGGTAACGGATATCGGTTCTTGATGGTCAATTTATTTAACTCCCGATAATCGATACACATACGAAACGAACCATCTTTCTTTTTGATGAAGAGAACCGGGGCTCCCCATGGTGAAGTACTAGGGCGGATAAATCCCTTATCGGTTAATTCTTGGAGCTGACTTGCCAATTCTTGCATCTCGGTTGGAGCCAACCGATATGGAGACTTGGCTATGGGAGCAGCCTCAGGAACGAGATCGATGCGGAACTCTAGCTCACGTACTGGAGGGAGTCCAGATACGTCATCAGGAAAGATATCGGGAAAGTCTCGTACAATCGGAATATCTTCGATCTTCTTTTCTTTGACCTTTGTTTCCACCACATGGGCTGTAACATCCCAAAATTTTAGGGTAAAATTAAAAAAAAAAATTAAACGAACACTTTAATATAAGAAAAGCCACTTAATTAAATTTGACAAAATTCCATAACTTATAAGTTTAATGAAAACATCCCAGGATTAACAAAAGTTAATGAAATCACAACATTACGGAACATCCATTCAAAAACAGTCCTACAATAATGCAGCACAGTGTATACACGTCACGCCTTGCCATCCATGGTACCTGATGTACCTGAAACAGTAGTTTATATAGGGAAATGGTAAGCACGGAGCTTAGTGAGTTCCTCAAAATACCATACGATCCATCACACATCATAACCATTCATATGTCTGTGAGACTCGCGGGCTATCCCTGTTCCGCTGAAGACTCACGGGCAGTTCCCGTTCTGTCTTATCGCTCGCAGGCTTCTCCCGTTCCGTCTAATGACTCCCAGGCTATTCTCGTTCCGCCTATTGGCTCGCGGGCTATCCCGTTCCGCCTATTGGCTCGCGGGCTATCCCGTTCCATCCACAAAGAATCATTATCATAGCAATAATTCATATAATTATCATAACAGGTAAGATCACCTTAGTCTAACATATCTTCCTTCCTACGCATGCAATATCACCTATAGTATAGTGAGAAGACTCACCTGATTGTAGTTGACTATATCGTTTATCTTTCTCGCCTTTGTATTTCTTTTCAACTTTAACTGTTAACATAATAAGAAATCTATCATTTCTTAATCCTTAATTATATTATAGTCGCATCATAAAACCCTTCAATAATTCCAACATGATACTCCATGATTTATCAAGTAAAGAACGGCTAGGTAGAAGATTAGATGGGGTGGCAGGATCCTTTCATCATTTTAGCCTTTCGGAAAATCCAACAACCAGATCCCAAGTAATCGGCCTAGGCACCGTCCTCGTAAGTAAATCAATCGGTATTATTTTCAGAATTACGAATTGTTATAATAACGACGTTTTTAAGGTTTTTATTTACTATTGTTGGAAATGAATATGTTATACTTATTACATATTCTACTTCTTAATACAAAAATTATTTTACAATACCTAATTAAGCTATAGAAAGGTTTGTAGTTACCTTATGACCCGTAGTCGAGATCTATAACTCCTTCGTTAGGCTTTTGAGCTTCCTTCCGCTCACTTGCTTACACTCTAATGCTTAGAAACCTCTATATATTGGATTGAGATTTAGTTGTGTGGTTTATGAGATGTTTTGAGGGGTATTTATACTTGAATTCTTCAATAAAAAATGGCATGACACTTTTGACAAAAGATTTTAATAATATAACTTTGTTGAAATTAATACCATCTAGAATCAGTCTGTTCAAGACTGGTTTAGCCGACTTTAAACCCATGAAATTCACGTTTTTATTTCATATTCCAGAAATTTATCTCAATACCTTTCCAAGGATATATTTTACGTATTTATACGATTTTTCTATGATTTATTATGAATTTTTGAAAACAGACTATCTAATCTGTCAATTCCGAACTAATCAGTAAAGATTGCATTTTTTACCATAGATAATGTCATTTTCAAGCGTACTATTATTTTTGGTAATTGTACTAGACTCAATTTGTAAACTTTGTGCACTGGTTTGAGGTCCAAACGATTTTTCTAGAATTAATTATGATTTTTTCTAAAAAAGACACAAAATGCTGATTTTCATATGAAATTGTAACTAAAGTTTTTTCTTAGCTTTATAACTACCAATGATCATATAATTCCTAACACTCTTATTTTAAGTATATGTTATAATCAGGATACGGGTCTTACATGGGCTAAGAAAGCCATGTATTCTTTACGTAGATATGATCGAGCTTGAGTACATGACATAACACTAAGCTTTTTTGAACGAGTCTCGCCATAAATACGAAGACTTTGACCGTCGGAAAGAGGAATACGAATAAACTTCTCGTAACATACTATTTCAGCATGGTTTTGGGATAGCCAATCCATTCCCACGATGATGTCGAAGCTACCAAGTTCCATAGGAACTAAATTGACGGAAAATTTATGACCGCAAAAATCGAAAGTGCAATCTTGGATGACTGCATTGAGTGAAATGTATTTTCCATTGGCGACTTCTACGGTAAAGTGTTCATCAAGAATCGTGCGAGGTGTGTGAAGTATGGGTTCAAATTCCAAAGACACAAAACTTTTATCGGCACCTAAATCAAAAAGTACTGACGCATAGCAGTCATATATGAGGAACGCACCATTTACGACCTTGTTATCGGTCTGTGCTTGGGTTGCGGTAATGACAAATGCTCGGCCTTTGGGAGCTGGAACCTGCATTGTTGGATTTTCCTGGGCTTGAGTGTTAATGATATTGACAAGCCTAGGACACGCGTTTCTGAAATGGGTGGGGTCACCACAGTTGAAGCATGTTCCAGTTGGATACCGGGTTTGTGTTTGCTGATTTGAGGGTAGAGCGAATGGTCGCTGAGTTTTTTGGTGCACGGCATGTGTCCGCCAAGTGGCCATAGCGACCACAAGTCGTACAAAGGCGACACGGGCTGGTGGACATATGGTGATAGTTACAATGGTTACAGAGGGGGTCGTAATGCCATCTATGAGAAACACGCAAATGGACTTGTGAGTTATTTGTAAATTAATTATGGAAATTAAGTTTGTAGACATTGTTGGGTAAAATGATTGTAAAACACTTGTTGGGCCATGGTTAGGAGTGTTAGGCACCTTTTGGGCTTTCCATGGGTACTAAATGTGAAGCATGTAGCAATTGCGTGGGCCCCCACAATACTAAGATTTCACATGTTTTTCCCACTTCAAGGCCCATTAGGGAACTTAATAGTCCAATGAGTTGGCCATATCGGAGTGTATCCTTTCAGATACGTTTGATAAGGTCGGGTAGTTTGATGGCTCAAAAGTAATGTGAATGACGCGCTTTGGCCTATAGGTTTGGGAACTCTCGCCTTTGGTCCCCAGGTAAGCAAACTGGTCCCTCGGTTGATTGGGATGAATACGAATGCTTACCTAGTCAGGACTTTCGGACTACCGGCATCTCCCCCTTCCAGTTACTACTCGTCCATTACTTTGATCCTACCCAACTAGAGTGGATGACTTTTAATTTCCTATAAGCTCTAAGGAATATATATGTATGTAAATTTTTATTTTGAAACCATTTGAGTATGTGTGTGATTTTAAGAGAAAGAGGAGAAAATTCACAAGTGTATGCACACATATAAGTGTCGGGAGTAATACGTAAGCACATAAGGGAGCAATTAGCACACAAAGGTATTCCTAGGATTTTCTAAGTGCGAATTGCATGCAGTTGTATGTGCATTTTATAAACTAGCATACAAGAGGACCCTAGAGGCTATAAACTAGGTCAAGGCAATTAACCTAATTCCCTATAGTCAAGGGCTCTGATACCAATCTGTCACACCCCGATCCTTGGCGGAATCGATCAAGGCGTGATATATTGTTCAAAGTCTCATGACAACTATGTTATAATATGATTAGATTCAATTAAGTACTAAGTATGCAAACAAGATCCACAACATACAAATACAAATCCAAATACAACAACATTTATTACATCAAATTTAAATAGTATTGTGGGTTTCTAATGTACACCCTACTTTTTATCAACTTCATTCTTCAAATCTGCATCATGGGTAAAACAGGTCAACTACGAGAGTTGGTGAATAATCTAGTTTTATTAAAGAAAATCGTGAGTTTGAATAATTTGAAATTTGTTTTCTTTTGAAGTTGGCAAGCAAATGTTATCGAGATAACAGTTTATAAATCAAAAATTGATTAACAAATGATAACAACAATAATAAGTCCTCACCCTATATATACATATATATGTATATATATAGGATGGAGCATCTAATCATCATACACACACAACCACGTGCGATCAATCACCTTAGCGTCCCAAGGCGGGGTGGTCAACCCAATAGCGCTATTATTGTCCATAACGTACCTCAAGAATACGGGCATAGTCATGGAGATTAGACTAAAAATGGTAATGCACTACAAGTACATGTAGCGTAAACAAACAATAATTATACAAATAATGATTCATGTATAAATGTCCCAACAATGTCTCAATGGTGAAAAAATAATAAAATGAAGTTGGAACATATTAAAACCACATGATACACCCCAAAAGTATTGAAAATTATAAAATATGGGGTAGATTACTCACATTAGTCCAATAAGGAATGCGCGTGTTGTACGATAGACGGCTCGAGTCAAAATGTTGTAGAACCTAATATAATTAATAGTTTTGGCTTAGGAATCGATAAACGGGAATATAGTATTAATAAAAATAATTAGACACATATTCTTATATTAGATGAATTAACAATAATCCAAATTTTGTTTTGAATATTAATGTATTCATATGTTAAATAAATTTTAAATTGAATTAATTACTTTGCTTAATTAATTTATATTTTCACTTTAGGCAAGATTTTAATAATTTCTTATTAAAATAATAACTAGTCAAATTATAAGTATTTACAGATTTTATATATTATAAACAATTATTTATATGAAATAATCATTAAAATGCATTTTTACATGCTTAGATATTTAGGAAAATGGTTTTAAATACTAAACAGTAATGAAACATTCTGAAATTATCAGAAAATAATTATTTCATAAAATAGTAATTACTGTAAAATTATCATATTTTTCTTAACTGCTTTAGTATTTATTTAGTATTTTAATAATTAAACCACAACAAAATTCGTGAAAAATAATAAATGATTCCCAAAAATTCTGGAAAATTAACCATAGTTTTCTAACATTATATTGAGGCTACTTTAAATGTTTTGGATATTTTTGACTATGGGAAGTATTTATTATGTTTTTCATTATTAACTAATCAATAAAATCATAAATAATAGGAAAATATTAAGAGAAGTTCATTAGACTTTTTATTTATGATTAACATGTTATATATGATATTCTGATAAGGTTTTATAATTTTGGACATGTGTAGCTATTTATTATCAATTTAAACCTTTAAATAATCATTAAATTAGGAAAAATAAGCAAACATTCTTACAAAAATCTGTAAATTTTGTCATGGAGTCTTTAAAATGTTAATAAGGTTCCAAAAATATAAAATCTAGTTTTTAACATACATAACTATATTTTGCAATTTATTTATCTACAACAAAATAAAATACAAAATAAGAATCAAACAGTAATATAAATGCATGAAACTTCAGAAATCCACATTACTCATTGTATGGGTCATCCTAGAATTTTCCCAGAATTTATTGACTAGAAAAAGTATTTTATGTGAATTATTGGCTTATTATATTGCAATAATTATAGTAATTCAATAAAAATAATTTATTTTCTGAAAATTTTCAGAACTTCTTATTTTATTTATGGGATTCTGAGAAAAATCAGGTTTATGCATAAAATGAGTTTTAGATAGTTTGGTGGATTTAATTTGTTTCATGTATGAATTTGGAACTTTTAACAACATACCTTCATAATTCCCCACTAACACAAGCATCTTAAGAGTTTTATAAAATTTAATGTAGTGTTTATAAAAATAGGGTTTTATAAATAAAAAATAGGTTATTATTTGATTATAACAATCTACTTTGATTTGAAGTTTAATTTTAGCATTCAAGTTTGATTCTTTTAATTTAATTAGAGCATCATACTTTGATTTGATTTTAATATGGTATCATAATTTAATTTGATTATAGTTATAACGTTATACTATGCTATATTGCTATTAACGTCAATTTATATCGTAGTGTAAGGGTTTTGATCCTATTAGCATCAAGAAATCTCGAGTAGGGTTTATTAAATTTTCAATTGGGTTGGGTTGACCCGAATCCATTTTAGGCGGATGTCACAGTCTCCCCTACTTTAGGAAATTTCGTCCCGAAATTTAAGAAGAGAGTACCTTAAGAGAAAAGTTGCGGGTATTTGGTACGCATTTGATCCTCACGCTCCCATGTATACTCGGGTCCACGTGCTGACTGCCACCTGACCTTGACCAGGGGAATGCGACTTCTTTTGAGTTGCTTTTCCTTTCGGTCGGCAATTTCCAAGGGTTTCTCGATAAATTGCATTGTCTCGTCGATTTGAATATCCTCGAGAGGAAAGGTTCTCGTCTGCTAAACACTTCTTGAGGTTGGCTATATGAAATACTGGGTGAACTTTATTAAGCTCTATTGGTAGATCCAACTCGTAAGCTACTATTCCGATCCTTTTCAGGATTTTGAACGGGCCTACATAGCATGGTGCCAATTTACCCTTGCGTCTAAATGGAACCACACCTTTCCATGGGGACACTTTTAACATGACCATGTCACCCACGGTAAATTCAAGCGGTTTGCGTCGCTTGTCGGCGTAACTCTTTTGTCGGCTACGAGCTGCGAGAAGGTTATTGCGAATCTGAGTGATTGTGTCGGTTGTTTCATGGATAAGCTCAGGACCAACGGTTGGAGAATCCACTGTTGCGCGAATCACGTGGGACTCGCCAATTTCATGCCAGCAAATAGGAGATCGGCATTTACGGCCATACAATGCCTCAAATGGTGGCATCTTGATGCTAGAATGATAACTGTTATTATAGGAGAATTCCACCAACGGTAAATGAGAGTCCCAGTTTCCTCCGAAATCTAAGACACACGCCCTCAACATATATTCGAGTGTTTTAATTGTCCTCTCAGATTGACCATCGGTTTGAGGATGATAGGCGGTACTGAGATCGAGGCGGGTTCCCATGGCTGCTTGAAGTGATTGCCAAAACCGAGAGAGAAATCTCCCATCACGATCTGAAATGATGCTGAGAGGGATGCCATGCCGACTAATTATCTAGTCGATGTAAATTCGAGCAAGTTGTTCGACCTTGAAATGTTCACGGATGGGAAGGAAATGAGCGGATTTGGTCAAACTGTCAATGATTACCCAAATGCTGTCGTGTCCCTTGGTGGTACGGGGAAGTTTGGTTACGAAATCCATGGCGATCGCTTCCCATTTCCACTCGGGGATTACCGGTTGGACCAATAGTCCAGAGGGTCGTTGATGTTCTGCTTTAACCCTGGAACATGTAATGTAACGACCCGGCTCTCCTAAGCCTGTCTTTTACAAGATAATATCACCAGGGATCGTCCCATGATCCAAGCCGAGCGTTACCTATACCTGCAAAAACCACATAAATAAAGGGGTAAGCTATAAAGCTTAGTGAGTAATCGAATCACAGTATGGCCTAAGTAGCCACACTCGTTTCACAGATTCATTTTACTACACTTGACCGTCCTACGATCATACTGTGAAACTACCGTATTACCCGACGGAACTCACTTCTCTTGTACACTCTTACTACACTTTCTTCTACTATCTGGTAACATATAATGTTACTCTTTTACTATTTTCTTTTACTGTGTGGTAACTTATGATGTTACCGTACTGTCTGCACTTTCTTCTATTACTTGGTAACTTATAACGTTACCATACTGTCTGTTTTTCTGTACTTCCTTCTACTTATAGTATTATCGTACTGTCTAACGTTACTTACTTACGGTACCGCATACCGTTCTGTATTTTACTATTATGCCGCCTATTTTTATTATACGGCTACTCATTCGTTACTACTATGTTATAAGTGTTTACCGGTTCCGCACCGGGTTATCTGACGATACTATTCCTCTTAACCAAATTTATTATTTGGTACTGTCTATACGATCTTGTTTTATGGGATATCTATATCCCCTTTATTTTATTAAATCAATACTGGTGCGACACATGGAGCTGGCACACAGTATCTACACATTATCTTTATGTCGTATGCCATTCTTTCGCATGGACACTATACTACTGATTAATTATACTGCTTAGTATCATCCTGTGATACATTACTTCTCATGGGTCAGACTCGTCATCGGGTCTGTAGCATACCTACTTTTCTCACGACTACTAACATATATAACTACTCTGCATTTCTTTCAATAATTTCTTTCTACTAAAGCTCAACACGTAAAAACTACTAGGGAGATACGGTAGCGATTACTCACTTGAGTTTGATGCTTTCACGGAGTCCTGGCACGGTTCTCGTTCCGGACTTCTGTCAGCTCCCGAGCACCTCAACGCTAGCTACCGCTGACTTCTTACTTCTCACTATCATCTCTCAACATATACTCCTTACCAGAACACTCTCTTATATCGTATATGTGTTTCGTGTGTGTTCTGCCTCAAAAATGAGGCTTGTGCCTCGTATTTATAGCCTCTGAACATCCCTCGCGTCGCGACCATGCCTCCCGTCGCGTCGCGATGACTCACCTCGAATGATTGCCTGATTGCGCAATTTATGGCGCAATTTACGGACGTGCTGACACGCGTCGCGTCGCGACCACCATTGCCGTCGCGTCGCGAGGCGCCGACACTAAAAAGTGTCACTTTTTCCGCTTTTTGCTTCGTTTTGACTCCTAGGCTTTGATCGTTATATTTTTCTTATCTCATAATGACCTTAACATCGTTATTTGGTCACACTAACGGTTAAAACGTTCTTACTTTTGATCTACAGTCCCTTCCGGGACACGGGTGTCACATGTAAGACATTTGGCCACGAATAAAGCAATATCCTTTTTCATTCCCGACCACCAATAATTGGTTCTCAGGCCATGATACATCTTGTCAGCACCAGGATGAATGGAATATCGAGTTTTATGGATTTATTCCATCAGGAAGGTACGAAGATTGTCGCGATCTGGGATCCAGATGCGATCTTGATAATAGAAAATACCATCAGATTTACTTTCCAACTCCCCATCAATTCCCGTGGGCATGTCATTTTCGGTAATTGTCGAGTGTTGGGCTCCTCGAATTCGGTCATTGAGATTGGACAAGATAGGATAACATATTAGATGAAATGCTTTGGCATGTTCTTTTCGACTTAACTCGTCGGCTACTACGTTTGCCTTTCCTAGATGATAGCGTATTTCACACTCGTAATCATTTAGGAGTTCGACCCATCGTGTTTGTCTCATATTGAGTTCCTTTTGATTAAGAATATGTTTCAAGCTCTTGTGGTCGGTGAAAATTATGCATTTAGTGCCGTAAAGGTAATGCCTCCAAATTTTAAGAGCGAAAACCACGGCACCGAGCTCCAAACCATGAGTCGCATAATTCCTTTCATGGATTTTGAGTTGTCGCGATGCGTAAGCTATAACCTTTCCCCTTTGCATCAAAACACAACCTAGACCGAGATTGGAGGCATCACAGTATACCACGAAATCTTCGGATCCTTCAGGGAGTGTAAGAATCGGAGCGTCACACAATCTTTGTTTAAGGGTTTGGAAAGCGTCTTCTTGCTTGGGTCCCCAATCAAATGGCGTACCCTTGCAAGTGAGAAAAGTAAGCGGTAAAGCGATCTTTGAGAAATTTGAAATGAAACGCCGGTAATAGCCAGCTAAACCGAGGAATGACCGAATTTCCTTGGGGGTACGTGGGGCTTTCCAATTCTTAACTGCTTCAACTTTTGCAGGATCGACTAAAATACCATTGTCACTTACAATATGACCGAGGAATTGTACCTCATTTAACCAAAACTCGCATTTCGAAAATTTGGCATAGAGTTGATTTCCTTGCAATGTTTGGAGAGTTAGACGAAGGTGTCTTTCATGTTCTGCCTTTGTCTTGGAGTAAATGAGGATGTCATCAATAAAGACGATAACAAAACGGTCGAGATAAGGTTTAAATACCCGATTCATCAAGTCCATGAATGCGGCAGGGGCATTCGTTAGGCCAAAAGGCATAACGGTGAACTCGTAATGACCATAGCGGGTTCGGAAAGCGGTTTTGGGGATGTCTTCTTCCCGTACTCGAAGTTGGTGATAACCCGAGCGGAGGTCGATTTTTGAGAAGCATGAAGCTCCTTGAAGCTGATCAAAAAGGTCGTCGATCCGAGGTAACGGATATCGGTTCTTGATGGTCAATTTATTTAACTCCCGATAATCGATACACATACGAAACGAACCATCTTTCTTTTTGATGAAGAGAACCGGGGCTCCCCATGGTGAAGTACTAGGGCGGATAAATCCCTTATCGGTTAATTCTTGGAGCTGACTTGCCAATTCTTGCATCTCGGTTGGAGCCAACCGATATGGAGACTTGGCTATGGGAGCAGCCTCAGGAACGAGATCGATGCGGAACTCTAGCTCACGTACTGGAGGGAGTCCAGATACGTCATCAGGAAAGATATCGGGAAAGTCTCGTACAATCGGAATATCTTCGATCTTCTTTTCTTTGACCTTTGTTTCCACCACATGGGCTGTAACATCCCAAAATTTTAGGGTAAAATTAAAAAAAAAAATTAAACGAACACTTTAATATAAGAAAAGCCACTTAATTAAATTTGACAAAATTCCATAACTTATAAGTTTAATGAAAACATCCCAGGATTAACAAAAGTTAATGAAATCACAACATTACGGAACATCCATTCAAAAACAGTCCTACAATAATGCAGCACAGTGTATACACGTCACGCCTTGCCATCCATGGTACCTGATGTACCTGAAACAGTAGTTTATATAGGGAAATGGTAAGCACGGAGCTTAGTGAGTTCCTCAAAATACCATACGATCCATCACACATCATAACCATTCATATGTCTGTGAGACTCGCGGGCTATCCCTGTTCCGCTGAAGACTCACGGGCAGTTCCCGTTCTGTCTTATCGCTCGCAGGCTTCTCCCGTTCCGTCTAATGACTCCCAGGCTATTCTCGTTCCGCCTATTGGCTCGCGGGCTATCCCGTTCCGCCTATTGGCTCGCGGGCTATCCCGTTCCATCCACAAAGAATCATTATCATAGCAATAATTCATATAATTATCATAACAGGTAAGATCACCTTAGTCTAACATATCTTCCTTCCTACGCATGCAATATCACCTATAGTATAGTGAGAAGACTCACCTGATTGTAGTTGACTATATCGTTTATCTTTCTCGCCTTTGTATTTCTTTTCAACTTTAACTGTTAACATAATAAGAAATCTATCATTTATTAATCCTTAATTATATTATAGTCGCATCATAAAACCCTTCAATAATTCCAACATGATACTCCATGATTTATCAAGTAAAGAACGGCTAGGTAGAAGATTAGATGGGGTGGCAGGATCCTTTCATCATTTTAGCCTTTCGGAAAATCCAACAACCAGATCCCAAGTAATCGGCCTAGGCACCGTCCTCGTAAGTAAATCAATCGGTATTATTTTCAGAATTACGAATTGTTATAATAACGACGTTTTTAAGGTTTTTATTTACTATTGTTGGAAATGAATATGTTATACTTATTACATATTCTACTTCTTAATACAAAAATTATTTTACAATACCTAATTAAGCTATAGAAAGGTTTGTAGTTACCTTATGACCCGTAGTCGAGATCTATAACTCCTTCGTTAGGCTTTTGAGCTTCCTTCCGCTCACTTGCTTACACTCTAATGCTTAGAAACCTCTATATATTGGATTGAGATTTAGTTGTGTGGTTTATGAGATGTTTTGAGGGGTATTTATACTTGAATTCTTCAATAAAAAATGGCATGACACTTTTGACAAAAGATTTTAATAATATAACTTTGTTGAAATTAATACCATCTAGAATCAGTCTGTTCAAGACTGGTTTAGCCGACTTTAAACCCATGAAATTCACGTTTTTATTTCATATTCCAGAAATTTATCTCAATACCTTTCCAAGGATATATTTTACGTATTTATACGATTTTTCTATGATTTATTATGAATTTTTGAAAACAGACTATCTAATCTGTCAATTCCGAACTAATCAGTAAAGATTGCATTTTTGACCATAGATAATGTCATTTTCAAGCGTACTATTATTTTTGGTAATTGTACTAGACTCAATTTGTAAACTTTGTGCACTGGTTTGAGGTCCAAACGATTTTTCTAGAATTAATTATGATTTTTTCTAAAAACGACACAAAATGCTGATTTTCATATGAAATTGTAACTAAAGTTTTTTCTTAGCTTTATAACTACCAATGATCATATAATTCCTAACACTCTTATTTTAAGTATATGTTATAATCAGGATACGGGTCTTACATGGGCTAAGAAAGCCATGTATTCTTTACGTAGATATGATCGAGCTTGAGTACATGACATAACACTAAGCTTTTTTGAACGAGTCTCGCCATAAATACGAAGACTTTGACCGTCGGAAAGAGGAATACGAATAAACTTCTCGTAACATACTATTTCAGCATGGTTTTGGGATAGCCAATCCATTCCCACGATGATGTCGAAGCTACCAAGTTCCATAGGAACTAAATTGACGGAAAATTTATGACCGCAAAAATCGAAAGTGCAATCTTGGATGACTGCATTGAGTGAAATGTATTTTCCATTGGCGACTTCTACGGTAAAGTGTTCATCAAGAATCGTGCGAGGTGTGTGAAGTATGGGTTCAAATTCCAAAGACACAAAACTTTTATCGGCACCTAAATCAAAAAGTACTGACGCATAGCAGTCATATATGAGGAACGCACCATTTACGACCTTGTTATCGGTCTGTGCTTGGGTTGCGGTAATGACAAATGCTCGGCCTTTGGGAGCTGGAACCTGCATTGTTGGATTTTCCTGGGCTTGAGTGTTAATGATATTGACAAGCCTAGGACACGCGTTTCTGAAATGGGTGGGGTCACCACAGTTGAAGCATGTTCCAGTTGGATACCGGGTTTGTGTTTGCTGATTTGAGGGTAGAGCGAATGGTCGCTGAGTTTTTTGGTGCACGGCATGTGTCCGCCAAGTGGCCATAGCGACCACAAGTCGTACAAAGGCGACACGGGCTGGTGGACATATGGTGATAGTTACAATGGTTACAGAGGGGGTCGTAATGCCATCTATGAGAAACACGCAAATGGACTTGTGAGTTATTTGTAAATTAATTATGGAAATTAAGTTTGTAGACATTGTTGGGTAAAATGATTGTAAAACACTTGTTGGGCCATGGTTAGGAGTGTTAGGCACCTTTTGGGCTTTCCATGGGTACTAAATGTGAAGCATGTAGCAATTGCGTGGGCCCCCACAATACTAAGATTTCACATGTTTTTCCCACTTCAAGGCCCATTAGAGAACTTAATAGTCCAATGAGTTGGCCATTTCGGAGTGTATCCTTTCAGATACGTTTGATAAGGTCGGGTAGTTTGATGGCTCAAAAGTAATGTGAATGACGCGCTTTGGCCTATAGGTTTGGGAACTCTCGCCTTTGGTCCCCAGGTAAGCAAACTGGTCCCTCGGTTGATTGGGATGAATACGAATGCTTACCTAGTCAGGACTTTCGGACTACCGGCATCTCCCCCTTCCAGTTACTACTCGTCCATTACTTTGATCCTACCCAACTAGAGTGGATGACTTTTAATTTCCTATAAGCTCTAAGGAATATATATGTATGTAAATTTTTATTTTGAAACCATTTGAGTATGTGTGTGATTTTAAGAGAAAGAGGAGAAAATTCACAAGTGTATGCACACATATAAGTGTCGGGAGTAATACGTAAGCACATAAGGGAGCAATTAGCACACAAAGGTATTCCTAGGATTTTCTAAGTGCGAATTGCATGCAGTTGTATGTGCATTTTATAAACTAGCATACCAGAGGACCCTAGAGGCTATAAACTAGGTCAAGGCAATTAACCTAATTCCCTATAGTCAAGGGCTCTGATACCAATCTGTCACACCCCGATCCTTGGCGGAATCGATCAAGGCGTGATATATTGTTCAAAGTCTCATGACAACTATGTTATAATATGATTAGATTCAATTAAGTACTAAGTATGCAAACAAGATCCACAACATACAAATACAAATCCAAATACAACAACATTTATTACATCAAATTTAAATAGTATTGTGGGTTTCTAATGTACACCCTACTTTTTATCAACTTCATTCTTCAAATCTGCATCATGGGTAAAACAGGTCAACTACGAGAGTTGGTGAATAATCTAGTTTTATTAAAGAAAATCGTGAGTTTGAATAATTTGAAATTTGTTTTCTTTTGAAGTTGGCAAGCAAATGTTATCGAGATAACAGTTTATAAATCAAAAATTGATTAACAAATGATAACAACAATAATAAGTCCTCACCCTATATATACATATATATGTATATATATAGGATGGAGCATCTAATCATCATACACACACAACCACGTGCGATCAATCACCTTAGCGTCCCAAGGCGGGGTGGTCAACCCAATAGCGCTATTATTGTCCATAACGTACCTCAATAATACGGGCATAGTCATGGAGATTAGACTAAAAATGGTAATGCACTACAAGTACATGTAGCGTAAACAAACAATAATTATACAAATAATGATTCATGTATAAATGTCCCAACAATGTCTCAATGGTGAAAAAATAATAAAATGAAGTTGGAACATATTAAAACCACATGATACACCCCAAAAGTATTGAAAATTATAAAATATGGGGTAGATTACTCACATTAGTCCAATAAGGAATGCGCGTGTTGTACGATAGACGGCTCGAGTCAAAATGTCGTAGAACCTAATATAATTAATAGTTTTGGCTTAGGAATCGATAAACGGGAATATAGTATTAATAAAAATAATTAGACACATATTCTTATATTAGATGAATTAACAATAATCCAAATTTTGTTTTGAATATTAATGTATTCATATGTTAAATAAATTTTAAATTGAATTAATTACTTTGCTTAATTAATTTATATTTTCACTTTAGGCAAGATTTTAATAATTTCTTATTAAAATAATAACTAGTCAAATTATAAGTATTTACAGATTTTATATATTATAAACAATTATTTATATGAAATAATCATTAAAATGCATTTTTACATGCTTAGATATTTAGGAAAATGGTTTTAAATACTAAACAGTAATGAAACATTCTGAAATTATCAGAAAATAATTATTTCATAAAATAGTAATTACTGTAAAATTATCATATTTTTCTTAACTGCTTTAGTATTTATTTAGTATTTTAATAATTAAACCACAACAAAATTCGGGAAAAATAATAAATGATTCCCAAAATTTCTGGAAAATTAACCATAGTTTTCTAACATTATATTGAGGCTACTTTAAATGTTTTGGATATTTTTGACTATGGGAAGTATTTATTATGTTTTTCATTATTAACTAATCAATAAAATCATAAATAATAGGAAAATATTAAGAGAAGTTCATTAGACTTTTTATTTATGATTAACATGTTATATATGATATTCTGATAAGGTTTTATAATTTTTGGACATGTGTAGCTATTTATTATCAATTTAAACCTTTAAATAATCATTAAATCAGGAAAAATAAGCAAACATTCTTACAAAAATCTGTAAATTTTGTCATGGAGTCTTTAAAATGTTAATAAGGTTCCAAAAATATAAAATCTAGTTTTTAACATACATAACTATATTTTGCAATTTATTTATCTACAACAAAATAAAATACAAAATAAGAATCAAACAGTAATATAAATGCATGAAACTTCAGAAATCCACATTACTCATTGTATGGGTCATCCTAGAATTTTCCCAGAATTTATTGACTACAAAAAGTATTTTATGTGAATTATTGCCTTATTATATTGCAATAATTATAGTAATTCAATAAAAATAAGTTATTTTCTGAAAATTTCCAGAACTTCTTATTTTATTTATGGGATTCTGAGAAAAATCAGGTTTATGCATAAAATGAGTTTTAGATAGTTTGGTGGATTTAATTTGTTTCATGTATGAATTTGGAACTTTTAACAACATACATTCATAAATGCTTCAAGAGGGATGGAGATTTGAGTATATTGGAGTGTTCTTGGCTGAAAAATGAAGATTTCTAGGAGGAATTTCGAGATTGATAGGGAGAGAAAGAATAGAAATGGTTTGAATGGTGATGATAATAATGTGTTGGGAGAAAAATGAAAGGAAAGATGATGGGAGGTGTGAGTGGGAGACAATGGGAATAACCTTTTACTTTTGGTGGTCTTCATAATTCCCCACTAACACAAGCATCTTAAGAGTTTTATAAAATTTAATGTAGTGTTTATAAAAATAGGGTTTTATAAATAAAAAATAGGTTATTATTTGATTATAACAATCTACTTTGATTTGAAGTTTAATTTTAGCATTCAAGTTTGATTCTTTTAATTTAATTAGAGCATCATACTTTGATTTGATTTTAATATGGTATCATAATTTAATTTGATTATAGTTATAACGTTATACTATGCTATATTGCTATTAACGTCAATTTATATCGTAGTGTAAGGGTTTTGATCCTATTAGCATCAAGAAATCTCGAGTAGGGTTTATTAAATTTCCAATTGGGTTGGGTTGACCCGAATCCATTTTAGGCGGATGTCACACTACGAAAGATTCAAAAGTCACCGTCTTTAAAGGCGTCTTGTAGTAAGCAGTTGACGTTTGACCTCAACGAACCCTTACACGGGGAAGAAACCCCAGGTAATGTCAACGAACCCTGCTTGGATATGGTGTTGTATAATCCATCAATAACGGAAGGGGTACCCGCCCAGATGTTCCCTTTGGACTCTCAACTTTGGGAAGTACAGAACTTGTCTACATTTTAAGCAGATGTTTACGACCCTGTATTTACCTTTAACCTAGATGATACATAGTATCAATGGGAGATTAACACATATCCTGGTATGAATTTAGGAAGTGGAGCAGAGGCATTATGGTTTGAAACAATATCACAACCTATCGACAAGGGACAACAAAGTAATGTCCATTTGACACAGTTCAGAGAAGTGGCTGCAGCTGCTTCAACTAGTGGCCCTGAGGATTATATGGATGATCGAAGTAGTGTCCACCTGGAGGAAGAGGAAATGGTTGCTGATGACGAAGTGGAGCAGTCCTTTATACATACTGTCATGGATACCCCAATAGAAGAAGATGTTCAACAACTCAACCATCTGGAGGAATTGCTTGTACTAGATAACAAACAGTTTAAAAGCTATGATCCAGACAAGAGTGATAGAGAAAATTTTTTAGAGCACATGGAGAATAAAGTTGAATACTCAAATGGGAAATCCGATGATATTGATTTCAAGGTTGGGGAATACTTTCCAAATAAGAATGTTGTTAAGGAAGCCTTACAAAATTTGTCATTGTATACTAACATGCAAACGAGAATTGTGAAAAACGATGGTTTTAGAATTCGTGGTCGATGTTTAGGGGATGTGCCTGGTGGCCCCAATTTTGGTAGGAGACCTTTTTTACAGATAGGTCGAAAAAAAAAATAAGAAACTCTGAAATTGATTGTCCTTGGACCTGCACGTGTCCCAAACCAATCACGATGACAGGTGGAGGGTAAAAACCTATTACCCAATCCATACTTGTTTGCCGAGTAGGGACATACAAGCGTGTACTCAAGGATATATCGCTAATAAAATTTTCCAACAACTCCAGACAAACCCTAACATACCCACGTCTGCCCTTAGAGAGGAACTCCAACGTACTTACAATTTGAATTTGACGTTCATAAAAGTTTATCGAGCAAAGACCATCGTGAGAAATAGGATCAGGGGAGACTACGAAAGGCAGTACACTATGCTGAGAGACTACGCAATGGAAGTCCAATTGAGGAATCCAGGGACGACCATAAAAATTGGTGTTGAATCGTGTCCCGTTTTCAGTCAACCGACGAGGACATTCAAACGCATATACATCTGTCTGGGTGCTCTGAAGGAAGGATTTAAATTAGGGCAAAGAGAGTTACTGGGTCTAGATGGAACCTTCATGAAAGGCCCTTATCCAGGTCAGATTTTAAGTGCTGTGGGACTAGATTGCAACAACGGCATATACCCAGTTGCATACGCCATTGTAGAGGCTGAAAACAAAGTATCGTGGTCTTGGTTTTTGGATTGCTTAGGTAAAGATTTGGATATTAGACGTAATACAAACTTCACATTCATAAGTAACCGACAAAGGATATGTGTTTAAGTTTTCAACTTTTAATTTGTTAATCTATGAACTGTTACATAGGTTTCTTATGTCGGTTGCATGTTCAACATTAGGGATTATGCCCAGCACTATCAAGTGCTTTCCCTGCAGCTGAGCATCAATACTGTGTACGTCATATTCATGACAACATGAGACTGCATTGGAAAGGCAATCCCATTAAGGATCTACTGTGGAAATGTGCCCGAGCTGCTACGAAACCCCATTTCAATGCTGCAATGGAAGAATTGAAAAAAGTGAACAAGGAAGCCTTCGAGTGGTTAAACAAAATCCCACCAAAACATTGGAGTATTAGTCATTTTTCAGGTAATATTGTTTGAATTTTAATTAGATACAGTTGCATTTTTTTAACTATAAATTGCTCTGTAGGTCGTTGTCATTCAGATATCCTGCTGAATAATGTCTGTGAGGTTTTTAACTCGAAAATTGTGGATGAAAGAGACAAACCCATAATATCATGTTTGGAGTACATTCATGAGTACATTATGAAAAAAATTGTGACTGTCCAGAAGAATATAGCAAAATATAAGGGATTGTTAACCCCAACAGCCCAATCAATCATGGATAAAGTGAAGGAAGAGGCTGCGAAATGTAGAAGCATTTTTAATGGAAATGATAAGTATCAGGTGTCCACAGAATTTGGTGAGCAGTTTGTTGTTGATATGAAGATTAAAGAATGCACTTGTCGACGATGGGAATTGACTGTATTACCTTGTAAGCATGTTGTTTGCTGCTTTATGGGACAAGGCGTCGTATGGGGAAAGAGTCCCACATCCAGAGGAGATGGTGCATCCATGTTACCGTTTGGAAACATGGAAGAGGATGTACCAGTGTACAATTGAACCGATAAATGGGCCAGATTTGTGGCCAAAATCTGCTTGTCCAACGACTTTGATGCACCCAAAACATCATCCTCAGGTAAGCAGTTCAATAACAAATGTCTCCTGTTGTTGATGATTCAAATTGCAATTCTAAGTAAGTATTTTATTGATAATTTTGTACAAGGTGGGACGACCAAGAATGAAGAGAAAGAGGGGGCCGGATGAATCAACTTCCCAAGGAACTCAAAGGAAAAGAAGCGTGTACAATTTGTCTAAGAAATACGTGACATTCACATGTAGCATGTGTCACAATCCAAGTCATAATTCAAGATCTTGCAAGGGACAAGGTGACAAAGGAAAAGGGGTGAATCAGATGTGAGGTGGGTTTGAAGACTGGTAAGGGGTAATGTTTGGTAATTATTGGAAGTGGTTATGTTTAAGAACATTAAGTTTAAGTTATGTATTCGATTGTCGGTGTGTTATGGTGAAGACTTTTTGTTATGTTGTTGAACATTCAGTTTATGTGTATGGGTTAAGTCTAAGACATTGAGTTATGTATTTGGGGTGGTTTGCATCTGAATTTGTGAACTTTGATCATTATTTGTGTGTTTGTTAGTACTTATGTGGGTTTTAAAGTTTCATTTGCAGTTTTAACTGTTCAATATTTGTGTGTTTGATATTTCAATATTTGTGTGTTTGTTATTACTTGTGTGGGTTTTAAGTAAAGTGAAATATCTTTTTAACTGTTTTTAGTTTTTTAGTTGATATGCACAACTCACATCTATTGTGACTGTTATGTATTTGTGCCGTTGTCATAATGGTAAATCGATGGGATAAAATTACCATCATTTTCAAAAGTATCAAGGATAATCATTTATTACACAAAATGGTTATTGCAAACTTTCTTTTATTTGTGAAAATATATTTTTGACCGTTTAGAGAAAACCTATGATTTTGTGAACTTATAATACTTTTATCAAGCCATTAGTTTTTATCAAAGGTTACCATTTTACCAAATTATTACCGGTTTTAATCATTTTTGTACGAGAACGCCTACTGTGTTGGGTGATATATAGGTTGAAAATTTGTGGGTTTTAAAGATAATTATCCTTAAACACATAGGCTCTTCTAAACGTGTCAAAAAAATTAGAAAACTATCTACAACTAAGTTACAAAATATATACGTACTACATTAGGAAAATCACAAATAAAAATATATCAATAATCTGTAAACAATTCTAAAAATCTATTTTTAAAATATCAAGATTTTTATCGCTAGGTCATTATACGATATCTCCTATTAACTACAACATTTAATTATCGCTAGGTCATTATAACCTCTTCCCATCGCCGTGTAAACGTCTCTTCATCTACAGATCATTTACTTCCACCGTTTCCATACCAATCGACTACCTCTTTGCTATATAAGGAACTGCAAGGTTTCTGCATAACACATCATCACGCCAACTACAAACACACAACCTCTTCTATTACCGACATGAAAGGGAAAGACTTTGAAGCGATGCTGAAAACCCTAATCCACAAAACGGAGAACAATCGTAGGTTCATAAAGGAGTTGGAACACATGATACAAGAAGACTATGATGTGTGCAAAGAACTATTCAAAGAGCAGAATACAAGACCACGCTATATGAACTACGTGATAGCTCAGGAGACAATGAGGGAGAGCAAAGCAAGCGCGGTGAAGATGATGAATCTTATCTACGACATGCAGAAACTATTGGAAGCCGAAGTGGAGAACTACAAAGGAAAACACAAGCTCATCGAATATGAGTTTGAGTTCGAAAAGTAAACCAAAGGGATGTCGAAGGGGTACAAGAAAGCTTTTGGGTAACGTAGTATGTTTAGGTCATGTAGTTTGTTGGTGTCTATAGTATGTTGGTTCCTTGTTTAACAATCGGTACTTACAACATCAAAAATGTACTTTTTTCTTTGGACGAAATATATCTACGAAAGTTTGTTTAATCTAGACATTTGCTGAGATTTAATCTCAAAAACCCCCTTGAAAACTCAATAACCCCACACCCCCTCAAAACCTTCTAGACATTTGCTGTGATTTAATGTATATAAGAATGAGATTACTACCACGATGACCTTGTGAGCATACAGAAATGCTAGGAAATTTAGTTAACATTCATTCATATCTTGATGGATATTACAAAACAGTTCATACATGAACAGATTTCACAAAGACGAAGTAGTAATTTTCTAACAATACTAGTACATACTACGATAAACATGAAGATCAAAACACCCCAAAATGTGAATTTCTACGAACACGATTCCATTAACAGTAAACTAATTACTAAATACCCAAACCTATTCAAATGTAGTAAACATCCAATAGATGAGGAAAAAAAATCCACGAAACAACAAGAACCATCCTGTACCATCGAGCTACCCTGAGTTCACCTTCAAGTCGAGCTATTTCATCTATATGCATCCGCCTCGCTTGTAACAAACCTGGAATTATCATCAACGATCTACGACACATCGGAGGGACTGAACAACCCACAAACCCACATTGTTGACATCTCCAGAAACGCCGCCCTGAATTAAGATTAGTCCATGAGGTACACAGACTTGCTTGCCTCCCACATATGCAGACGACCATAGCTGCTTCGTGAATTCCTCGAGTTCTCCCACACCAAATGTGTGTGTTGATAATGTTCGACATTTGAAGTAAAGGAGATCTGTTTCCCGCTTTTAATAAGTTGCAACGAAGTATCCAAATCGAAATGACGAATATACCCCCACGTGAACGGCACATGTTGGGGGTTTAACGTTGGAGAATTGACGGTAACGTTCACAGGGACCAATGTGTTGGTTTAATGAAACTTTAGTGACTCATCTAGTGTAAATCCAATACTTGAATGCTCAGTGTTAGTTTTGATAAACCACATAGACCAAATATATAATTTACTCAATTTTAAATAACTATGTTTTATCAAGGATCCATTTAATTGACCACATAATATTTAATAGCCCATTGAAATTGGGCTTTACGTAGAGCCCATTCTGTTCTCTTCTATTTATTCATCCCCCAAACCTTTTTATCCACATATTGTCCCGACACAGAACAAACGCACACGCGAAAACGAGATTCAAATCAAGAACATGATGACGATGGTGAGCTAAGGATCTCTGTTCATCTAAATTCTCCATCAATCGATCTCTCGACGCATCATTTGAATTCAAGATTCTTCACGAGCAGCTCTTAATTTTGTTTTTCATGTATTGTAAATTGTAATCGCCGATAGCTAGGGTTAGGGTTTTCTGATTTGTTTTCCTTTTTGTCAAGACTCGTATAGTGTTTGTATCGGTAGTTAAGCTCTGTAACAATAATCTAACTGTAAAGATGAAACCAATTTTGTATTGTTTTTTGTTTTTGTTTTGTTAATTTTGATTTGGCGGGGTGTAACGATGGAGATGGACAGCACTTCTCGTGGTAGACCATTCGATAGATCATCGAGAGATCCTGCTACGCTGAAAAAGCCTCGATTGTTAACGGAAGAGACAACGTTTCTTCGCAGTAGTAATATTTCTAACGGTGGTGGTAGGCCCCTTGTTCAACGGCAACCGGCGTTGGGTTTCCGGCCGACATCAGAGAGAGATAGAGACTCAGAAAGCAACGATTCAACAAGAGGCGGAGGAGGTTATCAACCGCAATCGCTAACGCAAGCGCAGCTACAACAACAGCATCAGGAGCTCGTGAGTCAGTACAGAACAGCACTTGCTGAGCTGACTTTCAATTCAAAACCTATCATTACTAACCTGACTATCATCGCCGGAGAGAATGTCCACGCTGCAAAAGCCATAGCCGCCACTATCTGCAACAATATTATTGAGGTGATGATTCCGGTTTCTATAATAGAATGAGTAAAGGAAATAGTCTCTAGAATCATTGTTAGTCTCATGAGTTGATTTAATTCAGTCCACCAAATCAAAGTGTTTAAATTGTAAATGGGTTCTATGATTATTATACGAATTCCATACCAATTCACGCCTCAATTGCAGAGTGTTTGAATGAGCAAGTTTTCTTCTTAGTGTTGATATGATGTGTTTCTTTAACGGTGCAACATAATACCGACTATTACAACCTTTTATGGGATGTGCTATTTGATTGAATCTGAAACATTTCTTGGGATTCTAAATGAACATCTAAAGTCGTTATTCAGCTTCATTTTCTTATGGTGTATGTCTTTTGTACATATGGATGTGTCCATTAGAACTTTACTGCACTTCTGTGCATTGATCCTGTAAATTATCTTTACATTTTATTAAATCCAACTTCTGGAAAGAATATAGACATGCTTGATGAATGTGCAAGCAGAAAGGGGTTGGTATATAGAGAAAAAACAATGTAAATGGAAGTTTTTATATCTCTTGATGACATTTATCATCCAGAAATGCATATAATAGCTTAGTGAAACTATTGCTGACATGGGAAATTGTTTTTAGGTTCCCAGTGATCAAAAGTTGCCATCTTTATACCTTCTTGACAGTATTGTGAAGAATATTGGAAGAGACTACATCAAATACTTTGCTGCCCGACTACCCGAGGTTAGATCTTTAGTCACCCGAAGTTCCTTTCAAGTTTCTCTCATAATTCAAGCTATTATACTTGTCACCTACATCAATAAATACATAAAGAAGTCCAATTTCTTATTCTTTTTTCAATTTGTACTTCTCTAATGTAATATAAATTAACCTTATAATCAAGTGTTATCATTTCACTTCCTTTAAGTCTATTTTAAGTTTTTAACAATGTATATAGGATTATAGTTTTGAAATTTGTTGTTAGTGGAATAAATTATAAAGTATTAATTATCACCGGTTAGTTGGTACCTTGGGTGGATATTTTAGGTGTTCTGCAAGGCATATAGACAGGTTGATTCCGGAGTACATTCCGGAATGAGGCATCTTTTTGGAACATGGAAAGGCGTATTCCCTCTTCAATCACTTCAAATTATAGAAAGAGAACTTGGATTCCAACAACCTTCAAATGGATCTTCTTCTTTAGGGTTGACCACATCTAGACCTGAACAACAACAACAACAACCTCAACGCCCTGTTCGTGGTATTCATGTAAATCCAAAGTATTTGGAGGCTAGACAAAGACTTCAACAGTCAAGTACGGTATGTATCTATCTGAAAAATTCAATCTTTTGTAAAAAATAGCAATGTACTTTTATTGATTTGTTTATTATAGCATCCTACTTTTGTTTCTTCCTATTACTACATAGTACTTTGAGAATCTATGTAGTTTATAGTAATATTATCCAAGTACAAAGCAAAGCAATTTTTGGTGCTTTAATTGGATAGATTTTGTAAAGTATAATGTGTAGTAGGAAAATATTTAAAACTATAATGGTATAATTGGGTTGATTTTTTTTAAAGTGTAATGCCTAATAAGAAAATATTTTAAGACTAGAATGTTATAATTGGGTTGATTTTTCAAAGGATAATGCATAATAAGAATTTTTTTTAATACTATGATGCTATAATTGGGTTGATTTTTAAAGTATAATAACTTATAAGAAAAGATTTAAAACTACAATGGTATAATTGGGTTGAGTTTTTAAAGTATAATGCCTAATAAGAAAATATTTTTAAGACTACAATGTTATAATTGGGTTGATTTTTTAAAGGATAATGCTTAATAAGAAAACAATAATGCCTAATTAGATTTATTTTTTTAAAACTATGATGCTATAATTGGGTTGATTTTCAAAGTATAATTAGATTTAAAACTACAATGTTATGATTGGGTTCATTTTTTAAAGTATATAAGGCCTAATAAGAAATTTTTTTAAAACTATGATGCTGTAATTGGGTTGTTTTTTTTATAAATATAATGCCTAATAAGAAAAGATTAAAAACTAGAATGCTATAATTGGGTTGATATTACAAAGTATAATGCCTAATAAGAAAAAAAAAAGAAAACTTTCGTTGATTTGTATAATCTGTAATAAAAAACAAACAAAATTAGGATTTTACAATACACAAATAAGTAAAAGTACATTACCATTTCTCGCATTTAGTCCCTTAAAAACCGCATTTGACTTTTTTTTTTTTAATTCTTTTTTCATAAATCTAATGAAGGCAAAAGGTCCCACCAGTGACACAAACCTAATAAACTCACCTGAAGATACCGAGAGACAAGAAAGAATACCACCGAATATTCCTTCCATGAGATCACGTGCTGATCCTCGCCTTAAGGTAAATTAAAAATTGGGAAATGACCAAAATGCCCTTCCATTTTCTAAATTTAACAATATTCTAAATTTGCAGAATATTCAGCATACACAAAGAGATTTGGAGACAAATTCTATACGTGAAAATGACAATGCACCGTATAATGATTTTGACTACGAATCAGAGCCGGGATTCGACAGTCCGTGGTATGGACCTGGCGGCAATAGTGGCGGCAATGGATTCCCCAGATTTTCATCCACAAATTTACAGCCTACAAATAAAAGAGGGAGTGAGGTAAATAGAAGTTGGAAGAATTCAGAAGAAGAGGAATTCATGTGGGATGATGTCAACTCACGTGTGGCGGTTTCCGGCAAGTCCGGTGGTGGCGGTGGCGGTTCAAAGAGAGACCCGCGGACACAAGCTTTCCCGCCAAATTCAATAACCGGGCAGCAAAGACACACTCTCCGATCCGCATCACCGCCAGCACCACCACCACCGCACCACCGTCCTCCACCAAGTAAAATATCCCATATCCCACAAGACCGGGCAGCAACTCACCAGCTGCCCGGGGCAGATAGTAAACCAGTATCGCGTGTGCAAAAAACCGCCGCCACCGCCCGCCACCCTCCACGAACCACCGCCTCCGTTGATCCAAACCCATTAGCAAGCTCTTCTTTAGATCATCCGAAATCTCCGGTGACCGATCTCGCCGGACCTCCGGCCATGGTGGCGGCGGTTTCACCGCCGTCACCATCGTACCCCGTATCAAGTCTTTTGAGTACACTCGTCGCGAAGGGGTTAATTTCAGCTTCAAAACCCGACCCTCCACCTGACCAAACTCCGGCGATACCTCGCCGGAAAATCAACCCGCCGTCATCGCCGCCGTCTCCGGCGGTACTATCCACAAATAAAGAACCACCACCACCTCTCTCTAATTCCACTGATATAAAAAGCCTAATCGGTTTCGATTTCAAACCGGAAATAATCCGGCGATCAAATCCCGCGGTAATCACCGACCTAATCGATGATCTTCCACATCAATGTCATATTTGTGGTTTAAGATTTAAACTTCAAGAAAGATTTCAAAAACACATCGAGTGGCACACTTCGAAAAATAATCCCGAATTTAATACCTCGAGAAAATGGTTTACGAATTCCGATGATTGGGTTAAAGTGAAGAGCGAGCGGGAGGCGGTGGTGGTGGAGATTGGCGGTGAGACGATGGTGGTGGCGGATGAAAGTCAGTGTGTGTGTGTTTTGTGCGGTGAGTTGTTCGATGATTTTTATAGTGAAGAATTGAAGAAATGGATGTTTAGAAAAGCCGTGTATCTTGATTTTAAAGATGGTGAAAAAGATGGAAATATCGGTCCGATTGTTCATGCGGATTGTATTTCGGAAAATTCCCATTTTGCCCTTGGCCTGTCTAATGATGTCAAAACGGTAAGTATCCTTTCGGACCGAAAAAACTCTGTACGAGACTAAATGACGATTTTACCCTTACATTCCAACTAATAGTTTTCACATATCCACTCTTACATCATTTTCTTAATAAAAGTGATGTTTACATAATGTCTGTTTCTTTTCTAGACTCAAAAAACTCTGTACGAGACTAAATGACCATTTTACCCTTACATTCCAACTAATAGTTTTCATATATCTACTCTTAACATCATTTTTTTAATAAAGGTTTTATCGTTTACCATTTCAGTTTAATACTTTTTTTAACCAAGTAGTCATCTTTTCAGCATCATGTCTAGACAGAAAGGGTAAAACGGTCATTTATCCAGATGGCACTTTAGCTAGACCGCAAATTTCTTTCATTTTCGTTATTCTTTTTGTTTACAACTTTCAGGAAGAGGTTTGAGTGATGCTTAAAAGTGCAAACGCCGTGAAGCCGGGAAAAGAGGAAAACCAGGTTTGGTGTATAATTACGGAAATACCCCTGTGGGGCGCGTGTTTTGTCGATTATTACGTTAAAAACTGGTGCAAATGCTGGAAAAAAACACACACTTGCATCATCTGTTTTTCTTGATTTTCTTTCTTTTTGGTCAACTCTTAATAGAAAGAAAATTAATAGAATCCCAGATGGTCTTTTACTCTTTTCCAATATTATCAACTTCCTGCTTGTCTCTCTTTTAACCGTCTTTTTTTTATATTTCTAAAATATAATTCGACTTTATTAAAGCAAAATCTACCAGCATCTTGTAGCATAAGATGGCAGAGTTGTAATTTATGGCGTATGGTTTTTTGTTTGTTTTAGTTTTATGGATTTCTTAATGTGTTTGCATCAAAATAAAAAGAACAATGAGACATGTGTTGTTAGTGAACTTTTAGTTAATTTTGAAGTTTGTTTAATTTTAGTATTCTACTTTTATTTTCTATTACAGCATTGTGTTTTTAGTTTATTTCTTATCAAGTAATTGTACTTTGAAGAATGTATCCATTTGTAACAATTTACTTCGTTTTATTTCATTGCATCTGTTCCTATATTTTCAGACCAACTCGTGAGTTGAAACTAAAAATTTGTTAATTTCGTATGTTAGCTTTTTTTGGTTTACATCTGTGTCATGTTGTAATTAATATGGTTTGCTTTTTTGGATATTGAATGTTTGGTTTACGCTTTTGTCATGTTTTGATTAATATGTATGTTTAATATAAGAGATAAAAGCCAAAGGGCTTCTAGCCCAGCGGCATCAGGTGTTGCCTTCACTCAATGAGGTCGAGGGTTCAAGTCTTGTTGGAGACATAGGTGGTATTAAGGTGTAGTTTAGGACTAGGAGTAGGTTAGTTTGCCGGAATATATATATATATATATATATATATATATATATATATATATACTAGTTTATAAACTCGTGTATTACACGGTTGACTGATTAAAATAACGTATATAATAAAAAACATAGTTATCTTATGAGACATTGAGACTAATTGAAAGTATGCTCATATAATAAACATAAGTATTGTACATTGAGTATACGTTGGTATAATCTCGGCGACTTTTGATTATTTTACACAAAAACACAGATAAAGACATACACAGACAAATATGTTGTTTGTTTTGTCAAAAAGAGAGAAATTATGGCTTATAAAACTACATTCAAGGATTAAAAGTCACTATATTCGAAATTAAATGATCAAATGATTAAAAGTCAAAGAAAATATATGACATGTTAATAAGTTATTGAAATATTTTTTTCAAAGTACATTATTATTTAGGGTTATCTTGCAAAATGGAACTCTTTTTTTCGAAAGCTTAAAACTTTTTTCTGTTTTATAGCAAGAAATAGCAACATGAACCATTCATGCTAATTATAGCAATGTACTTTCAAAGTATATTGTAATTTTAGGGTTATCTAGCAAAATAATTTTTTTCAAAAAATAGCAACTTAGTCTTCTATGGCCAAGTATTTTATTTTCAACGAATAATTTTCGTTTAGACCGACGGTTTGGGTTTTTGTTTTTAGAAAAAAACAACTTTTCGGCTTGGTATATTTTTTATAAATAAATATAATTACCGAAAGAAGACTGAACCGCATTGAAATACCCAAAATGATGTCATTTTATGTTTACGTTTGATTGATTAAGTATGATAACGGTTCAGATAATTATCCTCATTTACAGGTTATATTGAAAACTAAAATAGGAAACATGGGTTACGTCGTTTTGTATAATTTTTAGAAAATTACTTGTTTTTTTAGCATCATGGTTAATGAAAAGATCCAAAATATCATATCAAAAAATCAAAATATAGTAACAATATCAATGTTCCATGTCACTGTAATATGAATTAACTACATATTGACAAACATAAAGTAATCCAAACATTATATTACATAACATTACATAAAAGAATTAACTACATATTGACAAACATAAAGTAATCCAAACATTATATTACATAACATTACATAAACATTAATAAATAACATGCATTGAGAAAACGGCTCATGTCTACATAATTTATGGAACTAAACAAATCAACAAATAATAATAATATGATAGAAATGAGATTATTATACTGAGCCTACATAATTTATGGAACTAAACAAATCAACAAATGATAATAATATGATAGAAATGAGATTATTATACTAATCGAACATGATTCTGATAATATAAAAAATACATCAAGCAGTCAGAAAATAAATACATAATACTCTACTTCACTTGAACTCTTTGAAAAAACATCGATTAAGAATGTGCACCAGGTTGAAGATAACTCAAATGACCAATATACAATTTACAGAGCACCAATTAGAGCATCAAGTTACAGTGCACCAAGTATAAACAACATTTTAAAGTGCACCTATAAGCAATTAATATCAAGATGTGAAACTTAAACTAATCATTCGGATAAAGATTTATCATGCTTTATACATATGAAAAATAAGAATGTGCAGTACCAAAGGTCATAAACTTAAAATTACTGAATGTTGCTTTGTATTTGGATGGCATTATCATAATTGGTAAAACTTTCAAAGTACAACGTTGTCATAGGTTGAACGGATGGTAAGATGCTATAATATACATTAAAATAAATTGCATAGAATAAACACTAAAATACTTTCAAGCCATGATTTTAAATTTCTTAAGCATTCGAGAATAAAGATTTTTTCCAGGTAAATTTAAAGTAAAATTGCATAGAAAAGGAACGGTTACTGTTAAAATTTGACTTGCAAAGATACCCGAAATCACTCTGCATTTTGGTTGTTAGCAGCCACCAACAATTTGTGTATTTCCGCATGTATTGATCCTCTAGTAGTAGTAGTTTTACCTCATCGTAATGCCTTTCTTACATAGTCATTTTCCTCAAGCTTATTATGTCCCCATTTTTTGTTATCTCGTAACTGCTACACTTTCTTCCAACCAAGAATTCACCTAAACATCATCTTTAAAGAAAAAACTATAACAATTTGTAATAAGGTGTAAAAACTTGTGCTTTCAAGAATTATACCAACATCATGGCCAACAATAATACATTCCGCATACTCATTCCTGTGTAAAAACTTGTGTCTACGTTACCTTAAACCATAGCTAGTTACATAATTCGCGGTACGCTCCGGTATGGGAACGCGGTTCCCTGGGTTAGACGTATCGGGTACGAGTGGGGGTAGGTTCATTCCTTCAACCGTACAAACTTAGAACTATAATTTGTTGGATCAACTCCTTTCTTATGCAGTGCTGAGGTGGCATCTGCATCCATGACAACAGTCACTGCAACTTGCTATCACAATATTTATATTACATTAGCAAATAGGCCAAATTACCAAACATCCCTTCGATTACTTTTCATGGACACAAGCAAGAAACACGAGGAACCTTACATTGGCCGTTTCTTGATCTTTCTCCACCTTCATTCATGGCGATATCAAAACCATCAACATCGACTATCAACCTTCTTTCTTCAACCATCAAGCGGAAAAAAGAAGCTATAAGTTTATAATATAAAAATTATTTTATATAAAAAAATAAGTAGTCAAAAGAAACCTCAACACATCTTAGTAAAAATAATACACATAGTTTTAAGTTGTAACATAATCATTAATAAATTACATAAAGAATATCCCAAGAACATCAATTAAGGCTAAATATAATATAGCTAAGAATAAGAAAATATAAAGACAAATGGAAATACTTCATAGAGACATTTACACAAACATGTTGTATGCATATTTACCTTTGTATGTTTGGCAAACATCTGAATGTAACATCAATACCACAACCAGTTGATCAAAAAGCTACAATGGTTCATCAACATCCAATCATTCAAATTTCAACATTAATTTGAAAAATACACCAGAGCATTAGAAACAGTGACGGTGACCGATGGTGAGAAATATAGTGTAAATAATGGGTCATTACAATTCGTTGTTGGCAGAATGGACAGAAGAGTGGAGTGAAGAAAGAAGAGAGGCGTAGCAAGGGCTCATGATATGATTTATATTCATGATTTCTTGGGTTAAGCCAAAATGCTAAAACTTGATGCTATAAAAATTAGAGAGAAAAGATCTGGAAAATCAAAATCATTAGAATAACCTCTTTAGGAAAAAGAAATCAAGATATTTAGCAGAAGACCAAACCTTTGATGTTCAGTGTCGGTGAAGGTCGGATAACGATGATGACGACGACGGTATGTGGTGGAGGTAACGTACTAACGTAGGGACGGCCTAATCATGACCCGACTTTTGCTTCTCTTTTCGGCAATGTACATGCTTTTAAGCATTATTCACAATGCCAACCTTTACCCTTTTCACAAATTCAAGATCCCGCAAGAAAAAACTGAAGCTTGAAAGGAAAAAACTAAAAGAAAAACCCAGGTTTAAAGCCTCCGAATAGCAGCAATAATCGTTGTGGGAGGAGGCGTATGAAACAATGAACGTATATGTGTAGTGTAATCGCATAAAAGGTGAGATTGAGGAATAGATTGGGTAAAGATTTCGTTTGTATATACTGTGATCATTCTTATCCAGTTAATAAAAGTCAGTAATTAGGTGGCTGATTTATCGGCTTCAACATGGAAACTGAATCAGTTATATATACTGTGGTGAAATTTCTATTTTTTGGGTTAAGAGTAGAAACCGATAGTTGGGCGGGAAAAAATAAAATGATTGTTATTAGAAGGACACGTGGCATGAGAGTGGTTTAGAAAGATGCCAAATGGCACTAAATGGATTCCTTTATTAGTGTACTAGGTTAATAACCCGTGTTCAACACGGGTTGAGATATCAAGATAACAAAAAAAAATTATAATTATAAATTCAAAGATACGAAAATTGTTAATTTAAAATTTTTGCGTAAAAGTGAAATTTACTTTGAATTGTTTTTTTTGGTTTTTACATCACCTAGTATCTATTTTTATATATTATGACAATGTACTTTGGTTGTTATTATGACAATTATCTATTTTTATATATCTTGATATCCCAACCCGTGTTCAACACGGGTTGAGATATCAAGATAACAAAAAAAAAAAATTTGATAGTTATAAATTCAAAGACACGAAAATTGTTTATTTAAAGTTTTTGCGTAAAAGTGAAATTTACTTTGAATTGTTTTTTTTTTTTTTTGGTTTTTACATCACCTAGTATCTATTTTTATATATTATGACAATGTACTTTGATTTACTTCGGTTAATAGTAACATCTTTTTGTTTTGAGTGTCAAAATAGCAATGCACTTTGCTTTTGTTCACGTTGAAATAACATTATACTTCCTGAGATTTTATTTAGGTTTTCTAGTTAGTTGGCATAATTTGGCTAACTCAATGACATCAGTCGTAGTAAGAAAAAGTTTGTCTAGTCTAGTACCCATGCAATGTGGCGGACTGCGAATAATTTTATTTTAAAGAATAGTTTCCTTTTGAAATTGTGTCCTCTCTCAATGTATCATATTTCATAAATCATGCGACAGGTGCATATTGTTATCTGTCGATTTTACGTTTGCTTAATGTATTTTTTGTTCTATTAATTCTTTATGAGAAACTGTTTTTTCTTTCATATTAAGTATTTTTGAGAATATTTTTTCTTCTTGATTGCAATTTTTGTTTCCCACGTTATATTCGATTTGTGATAGTCGTACTGATTTTCTTTTATGTGTTGTCCTTTTAACGTTACTTTATTTTTACGAAACCACGAAGCCATGTTTGTCAAGTGTAGGAACATAGTTGTAATGGGTTATGTGTAGCAATAGCCCTGTGACTATTTTAACTTTTAAAATATAATTTGATGTAAACTGGAATTTTGTGTTGCTAATACATATTTAAAAAAAAGGCAACATATTATATTATTTACAAAGGTGAAATTTTCAAATCGTAGTTACAATGTTATGATAATCTTAATTATTTGTATTGTATATTCCTAGTTACAAATAAAGAATGTATCGTGCTTCTTATCGAAGGGTGCAATGGGCGTAAATGCATATCAATTCCAACTTTGTTTTAGTGACAACCATACATACAGCTACATCAAATTATGCTTTCGCCAGTTCGAACATATTTTTTAAGAGAATTTATGGATAGGAACTAATGAGTATTGATATTAAAAGAAACAAACTATAGTCTAATTGAAGGGTATGTACCAACCAAAACAGCATGTAAATCAAAGTTTTTGATTAAAACGATCAAAAAACCAAAACAATAATTTTTCAATATGTTTATAACAATGCTAGAAATTTACGTTTGGATGGGATAAATAAAAAAGGTGATTGCCACCGGTACTGTCATGATCACATAACCTACATCTTTATCGTGATGCTCGACCTTTTTCACTGTCAAATGCAAACCAATAACACAACCCAACTCTTCTCTTTATTAATCACTTGTAATCTTCATTCTTACATCTTTATATTGAACACAAAAGATTATAACTTTGTACTTTAATTGTAGAAAGGAATGAGAGTAGGATGCTATAATAAACAACTAAATGGAAGTACATTTCTATTTCTTGCATTTAACCATTAATTTAAAAACGTGCCTGTTGATAATACGACAACTGATCACCACGAGTAAGGGTTTTTAAGCCGATTACTGTGTGACAGATATGTATTTTATCTATAATATTCGGAATAAATAAGAGTTGCGGAATAAAATAACGCGGTAAATCTAAACTAGACAGTATTTAAATAGACAGAAAGCGGAAAATAAAGTAAATGTTAGAAGTTAGAGGTTAGATGTAATAAACGCCATTATCAACGATAAAGTGTTTTTACAATAAATAAAAGGTTAGAAGTTAGAAGTTAGAAGTTAGAAGTTAGATGTCTCGGTTAAATACAGTCCACATATGTTTTCGTTGTCACGGTTCGTTTTTTATGTCTTGGATATATGGTACAGTTGATTTATAAAAGTTTGAATAAATCAATAATAACACAGATAATTTCAAAGAACTTATCGATAGCCGATGAATATGGTGATTTTCTTTGAAGCTTCGATTCTTGTTCTTTGCTCGGGTTTTCTTGCTGAAATGGTATTTCTTCGGTTTTGTGTTGGTTTGGACGTGGGTTTGCTTGTGTATGTGTATTGTAGTTGTATTGGTGCTGTATGGGTTTGGTGTCGGGTGGAGGTTTTGTTTGGTGTCGGGTAGAGGTTGTTTAGAGGTTTGAAGTTTTGGTGTCGGGTGGAGGTTGTTGTTCCTTGCGGTTATATGGTTTGCTTCTTGTTGCCAAATTTAGAAATCAGAGTATCTTGAGGTGTTTGGTCGTGGGTTTCTTGGAGAGTATACGAGTATATAATGCTTGGTTGATTGGGTGTAACAAAACAGCAAGAGAAAGCCTCAATTTATAGTTGCTGAACACAGCGTTCGCGTCGCGACCGGAAGGTCCGTCGCGTCGCGAAGGTGCTTCGCTGGTGGTCGGTGCGCTTTTTGTCGGGTCAGTGCGTCTTCGCTGGTATGTCGAGCTTTTCGTCGCGTTTCCTTTTGGTCGCGTTGCTTTTGGTCGCGTCGCGAAGGTGCTTTGGGTTGGTAGTCTCGCGATTAGAAAGTTGGTGGAGTCGCATTCAAGGTCTTCGCGTCGCGACCACCCTTGCCGTCGCGTCGCGAGCGCTGTAGCAGTCTGGGCTTCTGTCTTTGTTCTTCTCTTCATGTCGCGACCAGGAGGTCTGTCGCGTCGTGATTGCTGTAGCAGTGTGATATTTTGTATTTTGCTCTTTGGTTTGTAGCGTTACTTCCTCAGGTTTGGATGTTTTCTCAAAGTTTCTCGGGTCTTGACTTATTCTTGTTTTTGATCTCGAATTCACGCAATCTGAAATAAACTGATAATATTTGTTAGATAATAACAGTTCATCTTATTTCAGTGATTGTCACATACAAAAATATATTTTTCAACAATTTCCCCCTATGTGATCATTACTGAAATAAGAACATATTAAAAGGTAAGGTTGAAAATTCTTGTAATTTGGATAAAACATTTATAAAACCATATCATTTGTTTTGAAAAAGGTGACTAGATTTTACTTATGTTTTGAAAAATGTTTGTCAAGAATATTTGTTTCTGAATCAAGGTTTCATGTTCAATTATCAAAAGGTTTTTGTATATGTACTTTCATAATATTCCTTGAGATTTTATAACATTTATAAAGACGACAAGTGATCTTAATAGGTCGATTCAGATGAACTCTCATAGGTATAGCTCACACTTGACTGAGGTGTTTTGGTTGTTCTGGGTGCAGAACTGGTGTATAATCACTAACGATGAGTGATATCTCTCAGTTTGAAGGTGTTGACTTATGCTTAATGTGGATTTATACCTATATACTTTAGTCACTTGGTCTTCATATTAGATAATCAATCACATAAGACTGGTTTCGGCATTACTCAGAGGGTTTCTTCATTCATCTCCGTCGGGAAATACATGTAGAGGGGTTTAGAAATATTCATAGTGCAGTTTGCAACTAAGAATGTCCAATTATGAAGGCTACAGTATCCCGGTAAGTCTTCGGTTTTGACAGCTATATTTGATAAAGCTTTTGAGAATTCGTTGTTTGAGAGATGTCTGTCTTTATAGATTTTTGTAATAACTCTTCTTTTGCTTTGGTGAAGTGTTCACCTTTGTTTTATCTTTTCGCGAATACCTTTTGTGTAAAAGATATCTGATGTGTTTACCAGTTGTGATCTGTTTACATCATTTGCGTTTTGAGATTTTGAGTTTTCTTCTGGTTTTCTTGGATACGACTTTGTCGTTTCTTCAATTGTCAGACTTGCTATGCAAGATGATAAATCTTTTCTTGATGTGGCTTCATTGAGGATAGGGATAGGTGATATAATAGACAGTTTGTCTAATATATAAAGAAATGATTGTATCGTCCCTGGTCATTTTGATATCTAAGCAAAAATGAGACTAGCATCACGGTATAAGAGTATAAATCCTATAAGTCATAATGAAAACACCTTTGCTCACAGAAATGAATTTCACTTAGCAGTTAAAGACGAGGCACAAATTCTCACATGGGTTTGGTTTTCATCTGAATCTCCTGACCTTATGTCCCTTAATTGATAAAATCGTTATAATTGAAATAAATTCAAAGGGAATAGGAGAATGTTCATAACGAAAATTTTGAGATTTGAACCTTCACTTTAATTTAAGAATCAATATGACTGAGAACATTCATCGAGCATAAGTATCTGAAAATTTAGTCAAGAAGATGTTAATCACATGGTTTTATAAGGACTTTTAAAAGATAAAATTTTATCCTAATTTTTTTTGATTTTTTTTTTTGATTATGTGGATGTTTTTTGAAAATTTTGGTTATTTGAATGTTTTTGGAAGATTTTGGTTATTTGACTGAAAGTAAACACTCTTTTGTACAAACAAAATGTAAGAGATTAGGGATGGATGCTATCTGGATTCAACATTCCTAGACGGCCTAGGAAGTATTGAAACTTGGTTTCGTCTAAAGCCTTAGTAAAGACATCGGCAATTTGATCTTCGGTGTTGATGAAGTGCAATTCGATATGACCCTTTTGAATGTTATCTTTGATGAAGTGATATCGAATGTCGATGTGCTTTGTCATTGAATGGTGCACGGGATTGTGAGAAATGGCAATTGCGCTGGTTGAGTCACAAAATATTGGAATTTGTGAGACTTTGTAGCCATAGTCACGTAATTGAGTTTGCATCCACATGACTTGTGAACAGCAGCTTGCGGCAGCTACATATTCAGCTTCTGCGGTTGAAGTGGACACACATGATTGTTTCTTTGAAGTCCAACTTACGAGTCTGCCTCCTAGAAATTGACAAGAACCAAATGTGCTTTTCCTGTCTAGTCTGCATCCTCCATAGTCGGAGTCGGTGAAGGCGTTAAGCTGAAAATCAGAGTTAGCTGGATACCAAAGGCCAAGAGATGGAGTTCCTTTAAGATATTTAAAAATTCTTTTGACAGCTATAGCATGAGATTCCATAGGATTGGCTTGGTATCTGGCACAGACACATGTAGAAAACATGATGTCGGGTCTGCTGGCTGTGAGGTATAGGAGTGATCCTATCATTCCTCGATATTTCTTTTGATCAACAGGCTTGCCATTTAAGTCTGCATCTAATTTGTAACCAAGGGCCATTGGGGTTTTTGCTGTATTGGATTTATCAAGGGAAAAACGAGTTAGAAGATTTTTGACATAATTTTCTTGATTGATGAAAATTCCATCTGATGATTGTTTGACTTGAAGTCCAAGAAAAGTAGTCATTTCTCCTATCATGCTCATCTCAAATTTGCTCTTCATTAAATCTGCAAACTTGATACTCAAAGATTCATCAGTAGAACCGAAAATAATGTCATCGACATATATTTGAACGATTAACAAATGCTTATTAAAAATTTTACGAAAGAGAGTTTGATCAATTGAACCTCTTTTGAATCCTGATTCTTCTAGAAATGTTGACAATGTTGAATACCAGGCTCGAGGTGCTTGTTTTAAGCCATAAACTGCTTTTTGTAACTTAAAACTGTGATTTGGGAACTGTGGATCTTCAAAACCTGGAGGTTGTTGAATATACACATCACGATCAATCTCTCCATGTAAAAATGCACATTTTACATCCATTTGGTAAACTTTGAAGTTCTTGTGTGCTGCATATGCTAGAAAGATACGAATTGCTTCGAGTCTTGCAACTGGAGCATAAGTTTCATCGTAATCGATTCCTTCTTGTTGAGAATAGCCCTTGACGACAAGTCTTGCTTTGTTTCGACAAACTATGCCTTGATCATCAGTTTTGTTTCTGAAAACCCATCTTGAACCTACTACAGTAACATCGGGAGGAGTAGGAACAAGATCCCATACTTGGTTTCTTTCGAATTCAGCTAGTTCTTCTTGCATGGCTTTGACCCAGTCTGGATCTTTGAGAGCTGAATGGATGGTTTTGGGTTCGGTCATGGATAAGACTGCTCCGTATAAACATTCATTTGAGGTAGCGGCTCTTGTTTGAATACCAGAATTGGGATCTCCTATAATTTGTTCTGCAGGATGATTTCTGGTCCATTTGTTTAGGCGAGTTTTTTCAGGTATTTCGATTGGTGTTTCTATGTCCCATTGTTCTTCTTGGTCAGGTGATTCTGTTGGGAATAGATTTTGGTTGTTGTCGGATATGTCTTTTTGGATTATAGGGTGAGAATGAGGTAATGAAGGTTCCCCCATAGATGATGCACTAGGATCATTTTGGACAGGTGGATTGGGAGTGTTCAAAGAAGAATTTGGTGTTAGTAATTCCCCCTCGACTTGATCTGTATTTTCTTGGTTTGATTGTGAAGTTTCTGCATCGGAGTTTCCTGTAGGAAAAGTAGAAGATGTTAGAAATTCAGAATTATAAGCGGTTTTGGGTTGTTCAAAAAGTAAATCAAGATCAATTTCTATGTCCGTAGAAGGCATTTGTTGAATTGGATTTTGAAAGATATTATCGATCATTTTAGAACCAAAATGTTTACGATCCAATTTCCTGACATAAAATTCATCGAAATGAATATCGGTACTTTCTTCAATTACTCTAGTACGTTTATTCAGTACTCGATAAGCAGCTGAGGTAAAGGAAACCAAGGAAAATTCCTTCGTCTGATCTTGATTCAAATTTTGAAAGGTGATCTTTGTTATTCTTTATGAAGCATCGACAACCAAAAATATGAAAGAATTTGATGTTTGGTTTTCGGTTGTTAATGACCTCATATGGTGTTTTATGAAGTTATTTATGGATTAAAGAACGATTTTGAGTGTAGCAAGCTGTGGCTATTGCTTCTGCCCAGAAGTATTGTGGTAGATCAGCAAAGATAAGCATTGATCTTGCAGCTTCGCACAGAGTTCAATTCTTTCTTTCAACAACGCCGTTTTGTTGAGGAGTGTAAGGGGCTGAGAAGTTGTGTTCGATGCCTTTGTTTTTGAGAAATGAGTCTAGAGTTATGTTTTTGAACTCTAAACCATTATCACTTCGGATTTTTCGAACTGGTCGTTTGAGCTTTAATTCAATCTGTTTAATGAAGTTGATCATTTCTTCAGGTGCTTCTGACTTTAGCCTTAAAAAGAAAACCCAAGTAAAGCGTGAGTAATCATCAATAATAACAAGGATGTATTTCTTCCCTTTTATGCTTTGGGTTTTTGCAGGGCCGCAAAGATCAATGTGCAGTAATTCTAGTGGTTCGGATACACTAGATTCAGAAATGCTTTTATGAGAGGATTTGGACAGTTTTCCTCCTTCACAAGCTGCACAAAGAGTTTCATTATCAAGTTTCAGAAGTGGCAGTCCGCGAACAAGATCATTTGCGATCAACTTGTTGATGTAGCCGAAATTGAGATGGGAAAGACGACGATGCCACAACCAATTAATATCAGCAGAAGCTTTGGACAAGAGACAGATGTCTGGTTTTCCATAGATAAGGTCCATATCTAGTGGATACATGTTGCCTAGATGATCAGAATTAACTAGAATTGCTTTGGTCTTGGCATCTGTGATTATGCTTCGTTGTTTGGTGAAAAGAACTTCATGATTGTTGTCACAGAGTTGTGATACGCTGATTAGGTTGTGTTTCAGGCCGTCAACATAGGCTACTTTCTTGATGGTGAAGTGACCATTTGTTATGTTTCCATAACCTTTGATTCTTGCAGTCATGTTATTTCCAAAAGTAACATCTTGTTTGGATTCTGTGGGTTTGAAGTCTCGTAGAAAGCTCTGGTTTCCTGTCATATGCTTGGAGCAGCCACTATCGATATACCATGTGCCATCCTTGGGCTCTCCAGCACAAAGTGCCTGCAATTAGACAGAAAGTTTAGGTACCCAAACCATTGTGGGTCCTGATTTGTTAATGGTTTTTGATAATCTGAAATCATTATGGTTTCTGTTAATTGGACGAAGAGACAGAAAAGTATTTGGTTTGAAATAATATTTTGAGTTTTGGACTTAAAAATGTTATAAAAACTGAATTTGAGTCGTTTTACCGAAAAAGGGTATTTTGGTCATTTGACCATGTGAAGGACCAAATATGAAAAATATTGTTGGTTGTGGCAAAAATGTAAGAAATGAAAGTTTTATTGTAATAAAACTTGATTTTGTGGTCAAAGTTCAAGAAAATGAACTTTAGGACTAAAAATGTAAAAATTTGAGGTATAAATAGGGGAGAGTTGACTCTCTCTTTGACTGGCCATTTGTGCAGCAACGGGGATGGGTTTTGAGAGCAAAAACCTGGAAATCTTGAAGGATTGAAGCATGGAATTGGAATCATGGCTTGGAATTGGTGATTCCTTTGTTAATGAAGGTTAGTAACTTGATTTCTAGCCAAGCTTTTGTGTGTTCTTGATGGGTTCTTATGGAGTGGACTGAAATCTGTAATTTCAGCCATAATCCATGATGTTTATATTATTTCTGGGCTTAAACATGTTCATGAAGCAAGAACATATGATAAAAATAGCAAAGTACATTGCTATTGTTGATAAATTGAGTTGTTGCTTAAGAACCCTAAATCATGAATTGATGTGATTAAGGTGTTTCTAATGGTTTAAAACTTGTTATTAGTCAAGGGTTTTATTCCTAGAACAAACCCCAATCGATTAAGGACTGGATTAAGGACTTAATGAGCCAAAACTGCTTGCTACAGTGCATAAATCGCGACTGGCCAGGAGGTCTGCCCAGGCGCAGGGCGCAGTGCGCCCAGGACCAGGGCGGGGTGCGCCCAGGCGCAGTGCGCCCAGCCCTAGGTGCAGTGCGCCTTCAAGCAGGGGCCAGGTAGGGGATCAAAAATGCTAACTTTCGTTTGGCTTGTCCGTTTTAGCTCAAATTTGGACCATAGGCTCGTTATGGTCTGAAAAGTTTGGAAAAATTTTTATATTGAGTTTCCGACCCCTCGGGGGCACTGTAGATCGATTTGAATGCCTCGGTGAATAGTAAAATTCACATAAAGATAGTAAATGTAAAGTTTATTATCTAGGCATCGTTTATAATGATATAATATTGGACTCTTACGTATTAGAGTTAATTTAGATGATTATTAACCTATTATCATTTGGTATATAAATGGATAAATAGGTATGGGACAAAATGGTTGTGGTGCACGCAAAGGCAAGAAACAATCGGGATTTAAACGCAGCTAGCATCCAGGTGAGTAATCTCACTGATATCATATGTGATATATGATGATTGAATTGTTACAGGTTGAAACAGCTTCGAGGGACGAAAACGACAAGTGTTAAAATATGTGTAAAAGACAAGACCAGATAATCCGTGAGTCATTGCGATGACAAGAACGGAGCTGTGAGTCAATACATATATATATACACTATGAATGACAAGACCAGATAAGCCGTGAGTTTATAATAGACAAGAACGGAACTGTGAGTCAATAAAATGACAAGACCAGATAAGCTGTGAGTCTATAATAGACAAGAACGGAACTGTGAGTCAATATATCTATGTAAACTGTTATATAGACAACAGCGGGCTAACCCGTGAGTCTAGGCAACAGCGGGCTAACCCGTGAGCCACGGCAACAGCGGGCTAACCCGTGAGCCATATCGAACCGGTGCAGCCTATATGGCTATGATATTGTTACAGGTACATGGTGCGGCCTTTTGGCTATGATATCGGGTTATTAAACCCAGCTGATGCGGCCTGCGGGCTATGATTTATATATATGGATATTGTTTTGGTGCAGCTTATATAGCTATGACACAGGGTGTGGCTTGAACAGCCATGAAATACGATGCAGTCCATTGTGACTAAGAACCATGGAACAGAAATGGTTAAATATGATTAAATGTGCAAATAACTGACGTAGCTTAATAATTACAGGTTTTGTGATTCAGCATGTATGGTTATAGATTAGGATGTGAAATCCTAGAAGATATTTGGCCAGCCAGTAAGGCTAGGAGTTTGGATTCGATATCCAGACAAATACATGATTGTATTTTATACGTGTTATTTGCAGGAATGATTACTCACTGAGCTTTGTAGCTCATACCGTTTGTTAAATGTCCCTGCAGGTTAGAATGATCCTGATAGGGGAATAGATGGAGTCCGTGACTCGAGAAGTAGGACTCTTAGATGCTGTCAGTAGCAGCCCGGCTTCAAAGGAGACTACGATATTTTATACTCTCCTTGATACGCTTGTACCCGTTTTTATTAAAATATACCCCTTTGTTATGGTTTTAAATGAAAAATTTTTCAGGGGTGTTTTGTTTTAAAAGCCGGGTGTTACAGTTGAGGCTTGATTTGACTTATCAGATTTTCCCAATTTAAGATTTGTCTTTGAAAACCTGTCATTTGAAACGATTTCTGTTTTTGTGAAAAGTATCCTATATGTGAAGTTCTGTTTGATGACATTTCTTTGTATCTGGGATTTTGATGATTTTGGAAAACACTTTGATGATGAAATGGAATTTGGTGAAATGATGGTTTCTGAAAGTTCCTTGAGAGATTGAAGTTTATCTTTTGAAAGTGACTTTGAATCGGTTTTTGAAAAGGTTTTTGTTTTGGATTAAAGGTTTGTTTTTGTGGCACAGCGATTGGTTTCAAAGGTTTTTCTTTGAAAACAATGGGCTTGCTTTGTTCTTTTGGTTTAAATACAGCTTGAATGTGTTGTTTATTTGTCTGTTGTTTCTTTGAATACTTTTGTCCCAGACTGTTCTTTCCAATAAAGGTTGAGTTTAAAGAGGGAAAGACAGTTGGAACAGAAGTACTACCATTTTCATGAACATAATTTTCTCCATTTAAGAAATTTTCAAGTTTGATCGTGCCATCATTCTTTGTTAGTTTAGTAGATCTCAATTGATGAGTTACTGAACTAGCAGAGTCTGATTCAGATTTTACAACTCTTTTGTATGACTTGTTGAAAAAAGTATCATCTGGGCTACAGTTGATTACTGTTTCATCATCTGAATCGTCCTCATTGGCAGATGAGAAAAAATCTGGTTGAGGCGATTTAGAGTTTTCACTAATTTTCCCATTTTCATTTTCAGTCTTTTCATTTTCAAAAGATTCTCTTCCAATTCCTGGTTTATAGTTCGTATCAATTTTGCCAGTTCCTAAGTTATTTGCTTTAGCGAAAACATCATCACTCAATTTTCTGGCAATATTGATAGAATCCAATTTTCCTTGAAATCTTTGATTTTCGGATTCAAGAAATTTGATTTGCTTTGAAGAATCATCTAGTTTTAGATTTAAACTAGTGTTTTTGTCAGTTAAATCTTGAATTTTGTGTTTTAACTGAAGGACTTCCTTTTCTAAGGTATCTTTTATTTCAGATGAAATAACAGATTGATTTTTTATTTCTAAGTCCCTTTTTTGTTTTAGAGCTTCATTTAATTGTTCTAGGATGTGATTATTTTCTTCAGATTTTCGTTCAATGTCTCTTTCAAGTTTGTCTCTAGTCCTTGTAGATTCTCCAAATCTGAGTTGCAAAGTTTGTAATTCAGATTTGTAGATATCAGATTTGACTATTGTGTCATGATACAGTCTGAGATCAGCTTTTAGACTGTTCTCAATCTTAGTCATGTAGGACTCAAATGGTGTTCTTGAAAGACCGAGATCTGAGATCATAGACCATACCTGATCGATGACATATGGAGCTCTTGTGGTTGGTTCATTGTCTGCCATGAAGCATCAGTTTGACTGAGCTGGTTCATTATCTGTTTCATCATCAGAAGTTGGCCAGTGTTCCACGCTAGGTTCGTAGAATGCCATCAAAGCTTTTTGCTTTGCTTTCTTTTCTTGTTTCTTCAGTTCTTCGGCTTTTTGAGCGTAGTAAGCTGAGTCTTTGACCTTGATTTTGGCTCGACAATCTCGGGCATAATGATTTAGTCCTTTGCATTTGTGACAAATGATTACGTCATCATCATCATCGTTATTGTCAGCCTTTTGGCTCTTAACGGGTGGTCTTTCGGATGTTTGAGTTTGTTTCTGTTGAGATGGTTTTGAATGATTTTGCTGAAATCCAGAACTTTGGTTATTATAAGAGTTGTTATTATTTTGAAAACCACGATTCTGAAAGTTTTGTCCAAAACTGGATCTTTGTTGAAAATTTGGTCTATGATGTGGCAAAAATCTTTCGAGATTAGTGTTTGCTACCAAAGCGCACAATTGTTGGTAATCAGCTTCATTATTTGGATCAGACAAGTCACAAGAATTACTTAAAAAAGCTTGGTTTTGATTTAAATCAATTTGACTTTGATCAAGAAAATGTGTTTGGTTTTGAGAGGATGTTGACAACAGAGCAAGTGGTCCTCCAAAAGAAGTAGACGTTGGTGGGTCAATCGAGGATTCATACGATTGTAATTCTCCGTACAGATTGTACAAAGATTCATTATGAATTGCCGGATTTCCCTGAATGATGAGTTTGACCATTTTCCAGCTTTCATAAAGGTTGTTTAAAAATTTGAGGTTTATTTCATGCTGTGACTTTTTGATGCCTAAATTATTCATTTTGATGGTAATGAGATTGAACCTGTCATGAGCATCATGGATGGTCTCATGTGAAAACATTTTGAAGTTGTCAAATTCGTTTAAAACAGATGTTTTCTTGTTTCCAATGATTCTCTCATTTCCTTCAAAACGATTTTTCAAAGTTTGCCAAATTTGGTTTGCAGTTAAAAGGATTATATCATTCATTTGGCTTAGAATACTGTGGCGTATTCCAGACACAAGTTCCTTTTTGGCTTGAAGTTCAAGTTTCTTCCTTTCATTCAGTATATCCAAGTTACTCGTAAGAGAGGTCATGTTTTCTGGTAGAGATCCGTCTACACATTTCCACACATCTTCACTTATAGAGTTGAGATGAAGATTCATACGACCTACCCATGATTTATATTCTTCGGGAATAAGAATGGGTGCTCGAGTACCTGAACCTATACTGTTAGCAATAGATACAGAATTTATGTTTGAGTAGTTTGCGGAAGACATTTTTGATTTTTTTTGTTAACGAAAATGTGATGTTAAAATGAAATTTTTAAAGAAAACTTATTGGTGGTTTATAAAAACGCTACACAAAAGTTCTCGATAAAAATTTTCAAAATAAATCACACAAGTAATTTTTAAATGTTTTTGTTTTTTTTTTTTTTTTTGAACAAGTGATATTAAGATGAAATTTTTAAAGGAAACTTATTGGTGGTTTATAAAAACTCTACACAAAAGTTCTCGATAAAAATTTCAAAGTAAATCACACGAGCTCTGATACCAATTGTTGATAATACGACAACTGATCACCACGAGTAAGGGTTTTTAAGCCGATTACTGTGTGACAGATATGTATTTTATCTATAATATTCGGAATAAATAAGAGTTGCGGAATAAAATAAAGCGGTAAATCTAAACTAGACAGTATTTAAATAGACAGAAAGCGGTAAATAAAGTAAATGTTAGAAGTTAGAGGTTAGATGTAATAAACGCCATTATCAACGATAAAGTGTTTTTACAATAAATAAAAGGTTAGAAGTTAAAAGTTAGAAGTTAGAAGTTAGATGTCTCGGTTAAATACAGTCCACATATGTTTTCGTTGTCACGGTTCGTTTTTTATGTCTTGGATATATGGTACAGTTGATTTATAAAAGTTTGAATAAATCAATAATAACACAGATAATTTCAAAGAACTTATCGATAGCCGATGAATATGGTGATTTTCTTTGAAGCTTCGATTCTTGTTCTTTGCTCGGGTTTTCTTGCTGAAATGGTATTTCTTCGGTTTTGTGTTGGTTTGGACGTGGGTTTGCTTGTGTATGTGTATTGTAGTTGTATTGGTGCTGTATGGGTTTGGTGTCGGGTGGAGGTTTTGTTTGGTGTCGGGTAGAGGTTGTTTAGAGGTTTGAAGTTTTGGTGTCGGGTGGAGGTTGTTGTTTCTTGCGGTTATATGGTTTGCTTCTTGTTGCCAAATTTAGAAATCAAAGTATCTTGAGGTGTTTGGTCATGGGTTTCTTGGAGAGTATATGAGTATATAATGCTTGGTTGATTGGGTGTAACAAAACAGCAAGAGAAAGCCTCAATTTATAGTTGCTGAACACAGCGTTCGCGTCGCGACCGGAAGGTCCGTCGCGTCGCGAAGGTGCTTCGCTGGTGGTCGGTGCGCTTTTTGTCGGGTCAGTGCGTCTTCGCTGGTATGTCGAGCTTTTCGTCGCGTTTCCTTTTGGTCGCGTTGCTTTTGGTCACGTCGCGAAGGTGCTTTGGGTTGGTAGTCTCGCGATTAGAAAGTTGGTGGAGTCGCGTTCAAGGTCTTCGCGTCGCGACCACCCTTGCCGTCGCGTCGCGAGCGCTGTAGCAGTCTGGGCTTCTGTCTTTGTTCTTCTCTTCACGTCGCGACCAGGAGGTCTGTCGCGTCGTGATTGCTGTAGCAGTGTGATATTTTGTATTTTGCTCTTTGGTTTGTAGCGTTACTTCCTCAGGTTTGGATGTTTTCTCAAAGTTTCTCGGGTCTTGATTTATTCTTGTTTTTGATCTCGAATTCACGCAATCTGAAATAAACTGATAATATTTGTTAGATAATAACAGTTCATCTTATTTCAGTGATTGTCACATACAAAAATATATTTTTCAACAGTGCCTTTTGGGCTAAAAAGTAGTTACATGACAAAATAACCAGCTATTAATTAAAAGACAGTTAAATATTACAAATAGCAATGTACTTATGTTTTCCTTTTTATAACAATATACGTCCATTTATTTGATGTGGTGAGATGTTTCCATTAACTGAAGGAGGTCATATGACCTATTATTTTCACCAAAAGTATTAAATTTCAAAGAAGCATGGAAATGAAACAAATACGTACCTTCCGTGTACTTTTATTTCTTCTCATTGTACTAAATAGCATTTTAGTTTTATCTTCTTGGTGTATTATAACAACCTACTTCCAGCTTATTTGTATTACAACACTGTACATTATCTTTTTCCTATTGTGACATTGTTTTTTGAAAAATCTGCCAACTATAGCATTCCATTTCCATTTTTTTTTCTTAATAGGGTATTATAAGTGGAAATTGATTATTTTTTATGGCATTGCTATCATAAAATAGATTTTTCAAAGTATTTACCATAATAAGAAAAAATAGAAGATGAATGCTATAAATAGGAATAAACAGATACATACAATCACATCCAGTCCTTATTTAATTACCTGATTCAGAATATTCATCAATTATTCCTCTAATAGCATACAATTGGTAGGCATCTGTATGTTTGTCTATGTAAAAATACCAAAATAAATATTGATATATGACTTAATTTCATAAAAATCAACTGATAGATTTGTTTATGTAGAAGAGAATAAGAAAACTGAAACAGGTGATAATCCTTAGCAAAATAAACGACTTTCAGAGCTCAAGATCATCAAATCAACTTATTTATGTACATACAAAGCAATGTTTCTTCCGCAAGGGGGTTACTTATACCAATCAAGTCAGATTTTTAAAATAAGTTATTAAGAACAATCAATATCATTTTTTAAAATGGGTTATTTTTAACAATCAACCCAAGGACCCTTTTTAAAATGAGTTATTCAGAACAACATATATTATTTTTCGATATCAAGTCAAGGGCCCAAGATTGTTAAGATTGTCATAATAAAGTAAAAAACTCAAACAAACTATTGCCCAAATTCAGGTACTGTAAAAAGTTGATTAGTATGGAGGACTTGTTGGTAAAAAGCACATTCAAGTAATTTTATAACAAATAAATGATGAGAACACAATTCACAGAATTAAGATGCCCAAAAAGCCACAAACAAAGGTACCAACTCAAATTATCAAATGCAAAAACCAAATTAAGAACTCTCTTTGAGACAAATTATCAAATAGGTGGTAGACATAATAATGATAATAGCAAAAATAAAAAGAAGCATAGATGAAAGAAAATAAAGTAGATATCTTTATACTTACTCTTGCATTCCAAGCCAAACAGAAATGATTGTTGAAGGAAATGGAAGAACCCCACCGGTGTACAGATCTCAATGAAGTGATTCCGAAGCATTCAAAACCATTAAACAAACTAAAAATCATATCTTTCAACCTCTTGAGCTCAATTTTCTGCCGACAACATGTTCTTGTAGATAATTTCATCAGGGTTGTTGTTGGAATAAATGCGATGGTTGATTAGAGCAGGGGAGTTGCTGGAGAGGAAGAAATCTGGAGATTTGTGGGTGGAGCGTTTGACAGGAACATAGTGAAGAGGAGGCGGATTAGGGCATGAGGCGTCACATAATAAGCGGTATGGATACATCATACCTGTATTTAGCATTAGATCGCTGGTCCTTGGCTCTATCTTTGAAGTCGGTATTTGAGCAAAAAGAATTCCATCAGAAGGGGATGATAACAGCGACAAAGAAGGACCACTCTTTAAGGTTATTTATATAGAGATTTTCATAGGCACGGAGATTCAAAACAATTTCATCCGTGATTTACGAAGAAATTCAAAATTGTTATTGCTGATTTCTTGGGACAGCTATAATGGAATTGATTTGAAAAGCAAGAAATCGGCAATCATCCATGAATGCAAAGCAAGAAATCAGCAATCATCCAACTGATTTCGTAGGTTTTCAAGTGCTTATTGCGATCAATCGGCTTTTTCAAATTAAAAATTCACTGATTTTTCGGCTAAATATTAGCCTTAAATTTCGATGTTTCCTAGCTAAAAGATGGGCGGGAAAAAAAAAGCAGAGCCATTCTCAGAAGCTGCCATGTGGCAAAGTGGCAATCTAAAAATGTGCCAAGTGGCAATTTAGTTTTGTTTTATTAGAAAGGATAGATATATAATATAATATAATTATATATATATATATATATATATATATATATATATATATATATATATATATATATATATATATATATATATATATATATATATATATATATATATATATATATAGAAAAAGAGAAGCTCTCAAAAGTAAGAAATCGTTGGGTGTGTCAATTAAGGTTATGTTTGATATGTTTTTGGAATCGATATAAATGTTGTTTTTTTTATAAGATATTGGGAAGGATATGAAAAAAGGATCTACGAATCTACAACCAAAATGAATCATTTAGTTAAAAGAAAACCGAAGTAATATGAGTTTTCTAGTTGGTTAGTAATCTATCTATTACAATAAAAGAAAGCTAAATTGCCACTTGTCATCTTTTTAATACCCTATATATGCCACGTGTCCTATTTCTAATGATCTTCTAATTTTTTTCCCGCCTAATATCTATACAACGCAAATGATTTGATTCCTATAATTTAGGAAGAGAAGCAAGAAATCAGAACCTTCTGTTATCTTCCATATAATGTGGCAATTTGAAATCCCCTCTCTCTCTTTCTCTCTCTCTCTCTCTCTCTCTCTCTCTCTCTTATCAGAGAACCCTAGCCTCAAATTACAGCCTCGACACTACTAATAACAACTATCTCTTCTCACCGCTACCATTTAACTCCGTTCATCAGTTCTTCACAACTACTCTCGGTTTTTTGCCCCAATATTTTCCATCGCTCCTCTAATTAGAGTCTCTGATTGGAGATTTGCTATATATAGAGATGAAGGAATATTCGCTCAAGTTATAAGAGAAAAGTTATTTCGATGTGCTGAGTTTATGTTGTTCATAATAAGACATACGTTCTTTGTTTTTCCAGCGTTTCAATTAGTTATAGTTCGAAGAAATCAAACCGTTTCTTGAAGATCTGCCACAACCCAAGATCGATATCCATATTGACGCAATCCAAGAAGGGGTCTGAGGTCGACTATCGCAGTCCAAGGTAAACAGATGAGGTGGCTGTCGATGGAAGCTATGGTTTTACAAGGTGTGTTTAATCGGAACCCTAATTACTCCACTATTATGAATCAATCCATGATTTTCATCCAACTTTTTCTTATTGTGAATCAATTTCAGTTTTTATGATTCAATGGCCAACACTACAAAGTTCTAAACGGCTCAATTCAGAGAGATGTGGATCTAGATCGAAGGATTGGTACCATGCTTTCAATTCCAAAGGCGAGAGAGGAATTTTTACTTGCATATACTTGTAATCGGTGTATGTGGTTACTTCCAGTAAAGTTTATGTTGATTCGTGTTCGATTCCTCATCCCGTGTTTTAATCCCCATATACATTAATTGAAGGTAGGTGCATCATTTGAAAGTACTAGCGATTGAAGGGGTTTTTCCCATAAAAATTGATTAAAGGCAAGTTTTATTTTCGTGTGTGAATGATTACAGGGAATCTGATTTTAAGGTTTTTGTTTTTTGTTTAGGTGAATGGTTACAAGGAATGAGAACGAAGGTGCATTAATTTGTGCTTTAAAGATCCCATCGAAGGTTTCAAGTGATTGAGGAGTTGGTGATATGCACAACTCATAAATCTCTCTCTCTCTCTCTCTCTCCTGGCGTGCGTATCTCACTCGCCCTCCCTCCCTCACTCATGAACCTGCATCCGATACCACCACCCGCTGCACCATCTTCGGTCACCGCAACCCTCACGAACCTGCATTCGTCCTTTTTTTTCTAATTTTTCCTTCATCCATGGCTGAAATTAGCTTCGTGTTTATACTTTTCTTTTCTGATTTTTCGTACATAATAACTTAATCATCTATATTTTGATCAAATTTCATGATTCTTGGTTTCTTAACTTTTGTTGTTATAATTGAGTTGTTTTTGTTTTGATATCACTTTTCGCTACACCTTTCTTCCAATTTAAATCAAGTTTTAAAGCTAACTTAACCACCTGTGATTGAAGATATTCCAGAGTCGTTGTCTTTGGTTCAAACACGTCATGCATAGGTGTATTACATATTACATCTTTTCCCTCCTACACTTTATGTCCATTACACATCTTCTAATTAAGAGTTGTAATTGTTATTATTTGTAGTGTATTTTGTTAGGAAGCAGAATACGGTTCAGGGAAAGAACTGCAGGGTAAGGAGCTTGAAAAAATTCTTTTCAAGTTAAATGAGTCAATGAAAAGTGATGTTAGATAGGCATCTGTTTGGAACACTTTAGGTGTATTGTCACTTAAAGCCGGCCATTTGCAGGTAAAAATGCTTTCTTTTCTTTTATTTCTCACTTCTTTTATAATCTAAGAAAGTCTTTTTATTTGTTTTAATATGCTATATATATATATATATATATATATATATATATATATATATATATATATATATATATATATATATATATATATATATATATATATATATATATATATATATATATATATATATATATATATATCAGTACTTTCAAGACAAGAATCTTGCGTCAAACAATTTTTATGAAATATGATATAATTTTAAACCCGGACAAGTTTTTAGGATGATATATAAGTTATTGTACTATCACAACAAAATCTTGAAATCCGATAAACCAAATTAAGTTTATATTTTCAAACAAGATCTTTAATGCTTTACCTATGACAACTTTTTACAATATATTTAAACCCATTTGAAAAGTTCACTTATTTACTTATAAATCGTGGACGCAAGAAAGGCTTATCAGAGGTGAATAATTAATGATACACAAGCTCTAGAAATTGCAATTCTGTACTCATAAGCACTAAATACTGGTACTCAAGATATCAAACGTATTTACTCATCGTTTAAACATTACAACATTTAGTATTATTATTCTTATTAGGACTAAATGGAAAAATTTAGCAATGGTCTTTCATTTATTTTGTAAATAAAGTTATAATGATGTTATGATGATAAAATTAGAATGGATCAGAGCTTTTTGTGGTTCATACATTACGTTTTTAATGTCGATGTTTCCTTTGGTTTTGTGATGCCATTTTTCTTTTTACTTCTTCATATTAGGAGGGTGTTATGTTTAAGTTTCAAAGAGGATCTGAAAGTTACTTATAATCTTTTTCTTATCAAGACATTCTACTTTTGAAAACCTACTTCAAAATAGCATTCTACTATCAAGATTAATTTATTTCATTTGTAAACTTTGAAGGGTGTATGTAAAGGAATGTATGTTACTTTACTATTGATATATATGTATACGTATCGACTCTGTGCTAACTTGGAGGGATGTAGCTGCCATTTTTAAAATTTTATGCATTTGGAATGTTATTATTTCCATTCCTTGGTTTTTGATTGTTTACTTTCTTTGAAATTGGCCGGAGACAGCGATGCATATGGCGTGATTAAGGTGGGGAGAGGGCTGTATGGGTGATGCAGATATTGCGAGTTAATTGTTCTTCTATTTGTTTTATACTCTTTGTCTAATAATATGTTCTTGATCTTTTTTCAGATTCGTATAGTGAATAACTTGTATGATTAAGTTGATGTATATGAGCTGGTATCAAATTCCTTTAGTTATTGTTAACTTTTTGTTTATTGTCACTGTTCATTATATGATTTTTTATTCGTTTTTTGATTTTTGATAAAATGAATTAGTGGATTAATGGTTATGTGATTTATAATTTTACCATAAATAGCAGTTCACATCAAGCCTGTTATCTGCATTCCTTTTAAATTCTATGGATTTTGAGTTGTTATGTGATTCATAAGTTAACTTTGAGGGATATTATGTGATTCACAAGTTAACTTTGAGGGCTGTTATGTGATTCTATAGATTTTGAGTTGTTATGTGATTCATATTTAAACTACCGGATTTAATTAACTATTGATTATAGTAAATTAGTATCATATACTCATGTAGTATTATATTTTCAGTTTTATATTATAGTAATCAACTTTTAGTTTCATGTCGATTTTAGCATTTTACATTTTAGTTCCTAACCGTGTATCACACGGGTTAATAAACTAGTTGATCATAATAAAACTATGTGAAAAAAAAAGAAAAAACCTTAAAAGTTTAAATACTAATAATTTAAAATTTATGGTTAAAAACAAGAAAAAACCTCTAAAATTTAAATACTAATAATTTAAAATTTATGGTGATGTTTAGTATGCAATATCTAAAAAGGAATTAAATGAAGTATTATGACGGTATTAAAAAGATTATGTTCAATAAATATTAATTTAACTAGACTATATAATAGAATTGAATTACTTTTATTGATATAATTTTCAATATATATTAATTTAACTAGAATTTTTAAACATAATTTAAATAATTTTTATTCTATCTATATTTTAAAGATTTTATGGAATCTAGTTCTTTTTATTTTCTAACACCTTTTATATTATAAATAGTTATTTTTTAACTATTCATAGAGCATCTAATATGTATTTTGAACGAAATAAAATATGTTTATATGTAATCTATTTAATGATATATTTTAATTTAATAAAGAATTATTTTATAAAATAACATTTATTTCTTTTATGTAAGGTCCCAAATTTGTGACCAAAATTTTCATTTAAAAATCAGAGTATTACTTTTAAAATCATAAACAATTCATCCAAAACATTCATTTAGATCAACAACCATCATGTTTTAGTAATATTGTATCTAAAGACATAATCAACAACTAAAGTCTAAACTCATAATGCCGATGCGATACGGTCACGTTGTGCCCTTCATTTTTCACCAGAAGCACTTGAAAACATTTAAACTAAAATAGTAAGCACAAAGCTTAGTGAGTTCCCCAAATACCATATATGTCAACACATAACATAAACCATAAATGGGACTCGACACAGTCCTACCCCTAACGGGACACAACAACGTACTACCATTATCACATAGTAACCCGGGAACTAGACACAGTCCTACCCTTATCGAGACTCGACACCGTCCTATCCAACAATCGTCCAACAACCTACAATCATAAGAACATATCCTACGAATAGCATTTAATAAAAAAACTGCACAACCTCATCCTACTAGATAGGTAACGTTACACGGACCTCCTAAATCATTAATAGACTGTTGGATTAGGTGTCTAAGCCATGACTAACAATTAGTATTTACCTAATTAATAGTATCATAGTCTATTTGGGTTGCCCTCATAGCTGGAGGTTTGGTAGAAAGTTCAGTAGAGAGAAAGATTGATTTATTATGTGATTAATAAATCAATAGAAATTAAATAAATAGTTTATTAATATATTAAAGAGATAATATATTAATTAGAAACTATATTAATTAATTAGAAATTAATCTGGAATTAATTTGGTGATTAATTTAATTAATTAAAGGTGCAGGGACTAAAACTGTAATTATTCAATAGTTGAGTAAGTGGCAGTTTGAGTGAGTGAGGTAACCAAAGAAATTTATATATGGAAATATATAATTTCGATTTTGCTAATTAGGAGATAAATAGGTTTGAATTATTAAGATAAAGGTTTATCTTAATTTGAATTCAAAAATGTTTATCTCTAAAGGCTTATCTGGTTATCTGCTTGGAACTATAAATAGGGACCCTGGGGTACCCTTTATTATGCGCCAACTCTCTCTAATCTCTCTCGAATTTTCGTGACCTACTTCCTAGCTTGGGGGTGACTTCATTTGAGGCAAGAAATTTTTGTTGCTTTGCTTCCAAGAAAACCTAAAGGTTAGTTTTTCTTATTTTATTCTTTAGTAATTTTCTTATAAGCCTTTTAGGAAATATTATATGTTCAATTAGAAGAAAACATAGATCCAAATAGGTTGCATGTGAACTTAGGGTTTTAGTTCATAGATTTGTAGAAAACCTTTCATAGACATCAATCAGCGACTTAATCTCACACGAGGTCAATCCCCGGTCGACGGCTTGCATTCCTTAAGTTTGACTAAAAGTCAAAATTATGAAAAAGTCAACGGTCAAAGGCCAACAGATTTGAGGTTAAATCCACTATTTTTAGTCAGATTTAATAAACCCTAATTTTATGATTGATTGATATTTGGGTATTTGTAGTTGTTTAATTTATCGTGTTTGTTTGATCGATAATCCTTGTGTGTATAAGCTCATATCTTTGCTGCCTATTGCTGAGTTATTACAATCTAGATGACCAATTTGATTGTTTTAGCTTGAATCATAACTATTCTATGACCATTAGGCGGGTGTGACTAGAGATAGACTAAATCCTAGGGTTATGTTAGCAAAGTAACGAACTTTAATGTTCAAGCCTTGCATTAGATTAACATTCTGTGCAACAATTAATCATCATGACAATTGAGATTAATGAAAGGTTAAGTCTTGCATGATATGAACTTAATGACTGATAACATGGATAACTAGTTTACATGACCATTTTGACCGGATGTCCTTAGAATCATTAGGATTAGTGAACGGACCAAAGAAACTAATCAACTTAGAAATCAGTGAACATCATATTAATACCCATTGCACATAATAGACATCAATCATAATTGAAGGAGGTAATTGAATCTAAGTAAGAGCACCTTCAGGACAGGGTCCAAATCGGCTTTCTATGTTTTCCTTTGTTTCCCCTTTTTATTTTCTTGTTTAAACTTCAACGGTAATCTAAAGATCTACCTGTTTCATACTCGTTCTCGAAGAGTACGACACCCATACTTGCCCCAACTATACTGCTATGCGATTAAGTACAATGGTGTGTTATAGTCCGTAGTTGATATGAGATCAGTTCTATTAATTTAAAACGAGATCTGTACATCAAGTTTTTGACATCTCGCAGGTATTGATTTGCATGCATCAACTGTTTCGCTGGTGTATTGCAATATCTCACATTCACAAGACTCGGGACTTCCTTTGTTGTTTATCAAATATGTCTCTTCATATATGATCCATGAGAGCCACGCCACCAGGTTGTCAAACACATCCTCTGGTACATCAGTCGAACATTGGATCACGACTTCTAGCTATAAATTTCCTGTTCTAGCAACCTTATAGCATTTTCTGATGCTGATTGGTGTAGATGTTTGTCTATCTGCTGTTAGTAATTTTCCGAGTTAGAGATTAGCCTTCACGATGAGGTGTCAAGGATAAGTCTTATCTAGTAATACAAGTCGGTATTATCTAGATTCAAACGATCTTGGATTAAGGGTTATCTACAAGTCTAGATTTAGTATAAATAGATGTGTAGTTACCAAGTTATCTTAAGAGAGTTTTAGGGAAACGATTGTAACGAAGTTTTGAGTTATTTTTTCTTTGTTATAATAAGAGATTTCCTGTGATATATTTGTTCTTTCATGGTTATTGGTATTATATTTGGTATCAGAGCCAGATAGATCAAAAAAACAACCCTACGAAGATGGCTGAAGGAGATGCCGGCTCCGGAAGTTCAGGAGGTGCAACCGGGGGAACCAAAGAAGGATCGTCCTTGTCGTTTCATGTCCCCATGTTGACTGCTGTGAATTATACGGTGTGGGCAATACGAATGAAGGTGATCATGAATGTGCATCAGGTATGGGATGTCATTGAACCAGGTACGTCGGATCCGAAAAAGAACAATGTTGCTATCGCCGTCCTTTCCAAGCAATCCCAGAAGACTTGATTCTGCAGGTAGGTATGATGAATACGGCAAAGGAAATCTGGGACGCAATCAAGACACGTCATCTTGGTGCAGATAGGGTACGTGAGGCTCGCTTACAAACCCTGATCACTGAGTTTGATAATTTAAAGATGAAGGAGACGGGAACTATTGATGAATTTGCAAGCCAACTCTCCGGTATTGCGTCGAAGTCAGCATCACTTGGAGAATCATTGGAAGAATGAAAGCTTGTCAAGAAGTTTCTTACAGGTTTGCCCAGAAAATTCATACACATAGTAGCTTCAATCGAACAAATTCTTGATCTCAAGACAGTCGGTTTCGAAGATGTAGTTGGCCGACTAAAAGCGTATGAAGAACGGATTCGGGAAGATGAACCAACCAATGATCAAAGTAAACTATTATTCCATAAGGCTGAATCATCCAATCGGAGTAACGACTCAAATAAGGGGGGTCGAGGTCGGGGGTCGACTCGTGGACGTGGAGGTCGACATAACAATTCAGGTCAGAATCGCAATACCTCCTCAACGAAAAACGATGCCGACAAGACAAAGAAAAAACCAAAGGATCGATCTAAAGTCCAATGCTATCGGTGTGACAAATTCGGGCACTTTGCTTCACAATGCCCGGATCGGAGGCCAAAGCAAGATGAGGCACATGTGGCAGAAACCGAGGAACAAGAATCGGTGTTGTTTATGCATAAAACACTCTTTGAGACAGTTATGCTTCACGAAGATGGGGTGATACCGCGAAAGTATGGAACCGAAGAAGGAGAAAAAGATACTTGGTACCTAGACAATGGTGCTAGTAATCACATGACGGGTGAATTATCATACTTCAGTGAAATCAATAAAAGAATAGGAGGACGAGTGAAGTTCGGTGACGATTCTTGTGTTGAGATCTAAGGAAAAGGTTCCATACTCCTCGAGGTGGAAGAAGGTAAGCAAAAGTTATTAACCGATGTCTATTACATTCCGAATTTAAAACCAATATAATTAGTTTGGGACAAGCAACTGAAAGTGGGTGTGAGGTTTCGATGAAAGACAACTACTTATGCTTATTTGATAGTCGGAGTTCACTTTTGCTCAAAGTGAAGAGATCACAAAACAGGTTATATAAAGCCATTATTTCGGTTGGAAAACCAATTTGTTTGCATAATCGTTTAAGCGAAGCGGAGTGGCTGTGGCACGCCAGACTTGGGCATGCCAACTTCGACACCATTATGATGATGAGCAAAAAGGAGTTAGTAAAAGGTTTACCTACTATATCAGGGAACAATCAACTTTGTGAGTCGTGTTTGGTCGGGAAACACACGAGAAGCTCGTTTCCTAAAGCTTCAACATATCGTGCAAGCGACGCATTGGAGCTAGTCCATGGGGATCTTTGTGGACCAATCTCACCACCCACAGTTGCTGGAAACAGGTACATCTTTGTACTAATAGACGATTACTCGCGTTATATGTGGTGTTTCCTTATGAAAGAAAAGAGTAATGCAATAGACTACTTTAAGAAATTTAAAAGAAAGGTTGAGTTGGAAACAGGGAAAGTCATAAGAGTTCTTCGCACAGACAGAGGTGGGGAATTTACCTCACGAGAATTTGAAAAACTCTCCGAGGATCATGGTATGATACGACATTTAACCGCACCGTATACGCCCCAGCAAAACGGCGTAGTCGAGAGACGAAATCGCACGCTGCTAGGGATGACACGACGCATGCTAAAAGCGAAACGAGTTCCAAATTATTTGTGGGGAGAAGCCGTTGTTCATGCAACCCAAATTATTAATCGGATTCCAACAAAAGCCGTAAAAGACTCAACACCATACGAAGCATTCCACCATAAAAAACCAAACATTGAACACTTGCGCGTGTTCGGTTGTGTGGCTTACGCGAAAGTTGTCGGACCTCATCTAAGAAAACTCGATGATCGATCAAAGAAAGTAGTTTATTTTGGCTGGGAACCGGGGTCAAAAGCTTTCCGGTTGTACGATCCTCAAGCCCGGAAAATCATAGTGTCACGTGATGTGGTTTTCGACGAACTTTCAAGCTGGAACTGGGACGAAGAAGCAGAAACGGCGCTGAAACCAGGTATGTTTTGGGTTCACTGGTCGACTCAGGTAGACACAGGAGATGGTCCGGTAGCTACTGGATCGAACCAATTTAATAACGAGGCTGATCACGATGCAAACCTCACTCCCAACGGAGCCGATAGTGAGAATATAGAGGCTGAAGTTCCACAGCCTGCTACACATGCATCACAACAGATTCCTGATGCAGGACCCTTACGAAGATCAAGCCGGATTTCCCATGCTCCACGTAGGTTTGACGACTTTGAAATGAACTTATATGCCACTTTGCTGTTATCATTCAGTGATGATGAACCTTCAAGCTATAGTGAAGCCAAGACTAATCCGAAATGGGTAAGAGCAATGACTGAAGAACGGCACGTGGAAGCTAGTTGAGCAACCACGCAACTCGACTGTGATCGGATTAAAATGGGTTTTCAAAGAAAAAAGGATGCAAGTGGGATCGTAAACAAATACAAAGCAAGACTCGTGGCCAAAGGATATTTGCAACAACCCGGCATTGATTTTGATGAAGTGTTCGCATCGGTAGCCCGTATTGAGACCGTTCGAATACTCATTGCTCTTGCTGCTTCGAAAGGGTGGGAACTACATCATTTAGATGTAAAGTCAGCATTTTTGCATGGGGAACTCCAAGAAGAAGTGTTCGTTTACCAACCTGAAGGCTTTGTGAAGAAAGGGAAAGAAAAATGTGTATACAAATTAGCAAAAGCCTTGTACGGACTACGTCAAGCCCCTCGAACCTGGAACTTAAAGCTAGATGGGATTTTGAAAAACATGAACTTTCAAAGATGTGTTCAAGAACAGGCGGTATACAGAAGGAAAATCAATTCAGATCTAATATTGCTTGGAGTATATGTAGATGACTTGGTTGTTACAGGAACGAGCATTACAATTATAAATAAGTTCAAGCAAGCTATGGCATTGAACTTTGACATGAGTGATCTAGGAGTCCTGCGATATTACCTAGGTATTGAGGTGTATCAGAAAAAGGATCACATTTTAATCACGCAAGAAGGGTATGCGAAAAAGTTACTTAAAGACGCAGGGATGCTTGAGTGCAACTCCACCTTAGTTCCAATGGATCTGAATAAGAAGTTTTCTAAAGGAGAAGGTGAGGAAGAAACTGACGCGACTGAATATCGTAGCCTTGTTGGACGGTTGAGGTACTTACTCCAAACAAGGGCAGATCTGGCATACTCTGTTGGAATTGTCAGTCGCTACATGCAAACTCCAAAGAAATCACATATGGCTGCGATAAAACAGATACTACGATATGTAAAAGGTACTATTGGCTATGGGATTTGCTACAATCACAGTAATCGTTTGAACATAGTCGGTTATTGTGATAGCAGTCACAACATCGACCCGGATGATGGAAGAAGTACTATTGGGCATGTTTTCTACTTTGGCGAGTCACCAATCACATGGTGCTCCCAAAAGCAAGAAACGGTGGCGTTATCATCTTGTGAAGCTGAGTATATGGCTGCTTCTGCAGCAAGTTGTCAAGCAGTGTGGTTGAGAGATCTCTTAGGAGAAATAACGGGGTCCCAAATGAAGGAGGTAACACTGAGAATTGACAACACATCAGCCATAGCTTTAATCAAAAACCCGGTGTTTCATGGCAGAAGTAAACACATAAAGTCAAGGTTCCATTACATACGAGAAAGAGTTGACGACAAAGAAATTATGGTGGAGCACGTAAATGGAAATGAACAAAGGGCTGACATATTGACAAAGGCGTTGGCTAAAGTGAAGTTTGTTGAAATGCGAAAGATGCTCGGTGTGGAAGACCTCCAGATTTCCATTCGGAAATTAGGGGGGTAATTGTTAGTAATTTTCCGAGTTAGAGATTAGCCTTCACGATGAGGTGTCAAGGATAAGTCTTATCTAGTAATACAAGTCGGTATTATCTAGATTCAAACAATCTTGGATTAAGGGTTATCTACAAGTCTAGATTTAGTATAAATAGATGTGTAGTTACCAAGTTATCTTAAGAGAGTTTTAGGGAAACGATTGTAACGAAGTTTTGAGTTATTTTTTCTTTGTTATAATAATAGATTTCCTGTGATATATTTGTTCTTTCATGGTTATTGGTATTATATCTGCCAATCCACATCAAGTTACTGAATATTTATAGGGGATAACCTTGTCATTTGGTCATCCAAATGCCAATGTGCCATTTCCCGGTCAAATGTTGATGCCAAACACCTCGGGTGGTCAACACAGTCGTTGAGACATGCAGGATAAATAACCTTCTTCATAAATTTTGATCCCTGCCAAATAAGTCAACTATAGTTTATTGTGACAACATATGTGTCGTTTACATGTCCTCGAATCCAGTTAAACACCAACGAACGAAGCATATTGAGGTCGACATTCATTTTGTTCGAGATTAAGTAACTGGAAGTCTAGTATGCATTCTCCATGTTTCGTCATCTTCACATTTGCATACATTTTTTTTTATGAAGGGCCTTACATCTACTTTGGTTGAAGACTTCAAGTTTAGTTTAAACGTTTATCAATTTCCTCCCGTTAAAAATACATGAGATATCCGATTTACATATTATTAGTGATTGTAGTAGCCCATTGTTTATGCCTAGTCATTATCGGCCCTAGGTCCATCCTCGGATGTATTTATTTTGTGTAGTCATTATTATTTGGATCAATAGAAATATACCAATTATCATTATACACCATAATTGCATAAACAAATTTTAACGCTGATAGAATAGTATTGTACATTAACACATGATTTAACTGCATACTAGAACAATTTGGATATACATATCCTTTCATAATCATATATGTTACCTTTCAATTTCAATCAAATTAATTAACATAAGAATTATCAATTATGAAAAAGAGGACACGGAAAGGAACAATTTAAAAGAAAAAATTTGTTTACTTTCGTAAAGATCATGAATATTTTATGTTTCTTAATTGGTTTCATATGGTTAATTTTCTTATTCTTTGAATATATAATTAAGCAGATAAAATAACAGGGAAATTTAAATCTATTTTACCAATAACCGGCTATGATTCTAGCATTCATTGATGTAAAGATTTCTCTTTTACGTTTCCCTTAAACTCAAAGGAAGGTAGAAATTATGGAAAAAAAAACCCATACCCACTTTGGACCATTTTTATATGACAAATAATGTTTGCGGACCACTTCTTGTACACTTATTACCATACAAAATCCTTATACGATGACCATGTCGTACTTTTTCACCCATGAGGACTACCAAAATCAAATAAAGTTGGTGTCTTTGCTTACATTTTTCCTCTTTGGTCCATTTCAATTATTTTGGATATGTACATAATCATATAAGAAAACAACTAAAGCTATGTTTGACACGTTACACCTAACTTGTAAGCTAGCTTTTTTTTTTTCAAGTTTTTTTTTCTTCATTTTACATGTTTGGCGTACCAAAAACGAGCTTATAAACTAACATATAAGCTAGTCTCTTAAAACGCTAGTATGAGCATGATTTTAAAAATCGGTTGAAGCGTACGCCTGGAGACGAGGTGGTAGAAAAACGCATCTGAGGCGTCGCCTCAGGTGGTCTATTTGGGGCGGACGTCTCAGATAAATAAGGCGGTGAGAGGCGGTCCGAGGTGTATATATTGATTATGCTGTCTTTATTTAACATTTTTAATTTTTTTAAAGATAAAACATAATAAAAAAGCATAAAAGTAATTTTAAATCTGTTTTTGACTTAAAATGTGAGAGTTGAGACTTCGTTCGACCTAATAGAATTTGTATTCATTAATTTTGATGAATTTTAAGACTAAAATTATTTTAGTTTTTTGGATGATGATATTTATTATGACTTTTTATGATTGATTTGAGATTTTATATTGTTTTTATGATATATATACGATTTTATAATTATCTTTTAGTCTGGCTTACGGCTCGGTTCGCCTCGAGGCCTACGCCTCATGCCTTGGTGGGAAAACGTCTCGAGGCACGATTCCATACTTTAAAACCTTGAGTATGAGTAACATTTAAAGTAGTTTTTTCAAAATCTTCCAAATTTACCATTCAAAATATAACTGGATATGGATGTACATGCATTGATAAATTTTGTATGTCATTTTATATCATTTTGCGTTTTCCAGCTAGTTTATACAACTAGTTTTACCAAACGTTATTTATTATCGGCTAGCTTTTCAGCTGCAGCTAATTTTTCAGTTAGTCGCTAGCTTTTAGCTATCCACTAGTTTTTCAGCTAACAGCTAGCTTTTCAGTTAGGTTGCCAAACATAGCCTAAAAGTATAAAATTTAGTATAAAATTTATTATTAGTCATTAGGTGTTATATATACCGTTAGTGAAATTGCAATCATCTTGATCAGTGTGTATTGATACTTTAGGTGTGAAGCGAAAACTGTGTATCTTTTTTTAACAAAACTAAATAGATTTGATCGATTACACCAATCTATAACACTTACCGATGGATATTATATCATGTAGTTCTAAAGAAAATGCCGTATATAATATAAAATAGTTTAAATGTATTATTACCTTTTCTTGATGGCTAAACAAAATAACAAATAGTACTATTTAAGTCTTGAGAGCGACACAAAGGGGCCACTTTTAAATAAGGTGTGAGACAGTTTGTTCAGCAAGTACAGTTTCACACAATATCTCATAACACCCTCTTGATCCTAATATCAAGGAGCAGTTGCCATATTTAATACATTTATTTATATATGTATATATATAATACATGTGTTAAATTGGACAATTTTTTTTTTGTCTTGGTGTTATTTTCAAGCTATATGGCTACAGAGTATATTCTTTATATACGACGCACCTATTTGTTATCCCTAAGAGTAGACCTATTTCATGGCAGGAATTTATAGATTCAATGTCATGAGAAGTAGGATGGACTTATTGAAATGGGTACTAAAAAGTTTGATAATACTAATGTCTTTTTTCAATTATATATAGTTTTTATCCACAACAACCAATCATTTTTTAGTCCAAGTTAGGATGTTAGCTTGTAGAAAATACCATATTACATCAAATTGAATCACAACTTTTAACTTAAAGCAATTCAACTTGAATATGTTGCATACACTACTTATGTAAGAAATAAAATAGCTACAATTAAATCAAACAGGGTCTATTTTCTCATGCAATATACTTGAAAAATCAAGTTCTTTCTAAAACTACCGGGATTAAACACCACAACATTTCGGTAACTCGATAGCACTATCATTGTCATCACCACAGAGTTGTAACCTACGTGAATGTATCACAATCGGGCTTGTGAACATCCAACCAATACGCCATCGAGTTCCAAATTTGACCCGCAACCTCACACGTGAGAAAAATATGACAGACATCCTCTGAGTGGAGTAGTTTCGACGACAATGATACATCATCGAATCTGAATCAAGACCTCTGTTTGACAAACGTATTTGCATTGGCACATGGTTTTGAAGAACATGCTGCACCAATATATTAATCTTCTTAGGCATATAATTGTTTCATCTCATTTTAAATTACCTGAATCCAACATAACCTCGTAAATATGAAATCGAGTGGAACTAATATAAAAGTCTATTGATATCTCTAAATCCTACATCCATTTGTCTAGCATATCTGAATGAACATGCAAGGAGATTTCTTGAAGCAAAGAGGAAAACTGCAACCATTCCCCCCACCCAAAGGACGACGCCATTCCCAAACCCAATTATTAGTATTCCAACGATTCAAGTAGAAACATTCTAGTAAATCAAATCATAAAAAGGATATGACCAAGCCAAACATCATTCTAAAACATAGTGTCACCAACCCAGTTTCTAAAAGTAGAAAGAAAAAGAACACCTTTATCATGGAGATAATGGAAAGAACAAGGGAACTTAGACAAACATACAAAATTGGGGGGGGGGGGGGGGTTCTCCAACTGGCCTCACTCTACTACTAACTTTGTGCAATATGTGAATAGCCTTAACCCAAAGAGCATTTGGGTCATTTACCAACCGTGAATGCCAATTTTGTAAAGGAGTGGGATTAAATATAAAAAGACCCCCAACCATAAGACCACGTTTTTCTTTTGAAACTAAAACCATGTCCCATTTCACCTAATTTAGCTTCCTTTATTGACTTTTAGCACCTAAAAACATCGAGATCCAAGCATCTTCAAAGTTTGGTAGACACTTTTCTGCATATTGGAAATAAGCATAAAGTATAACCTTCCTAATATTGCATTTAAGAGAGTTAGGAGACCACTGAAAGAAATCATTCTAACTCTCTACTTGGACATGTTTTTGAATCAATCAATAACCACTTGCTAACATGCCACACGAGTCATGTTGGCAGCCACTAGTAAGCCCAGATACTTAATGGGAAACACAACAGCACTACACAATGTGTTGATAACAAGCATCTCAATTGTATCAAAAAACCCCAACTCCATATAGAACCGATGAAAGAAACAACTTAATAGACAAACCAAACTTTACATATTCTCAACATCACAATCACCTATGAGAAAATACACCATCAGCGTAAAAATGTGTCAAATGACCAGACCGCCGTTCTTAACTGTAAGTGTAACTTGAGATTCATGACTCTAAACTGAAGTGTAGAACGAACGAAGCGGTCACTCCGGTCTTGACCGAGGCACAATCTAATGCATGCGGTCAAGAAGAGACTTCAGTCATATAAGCAATAGTGCTTTATGGCTGTGACTGTAATTCCGGTCAATCCAATGTATTGTCCAAATACTTGGATCAAGGAGGCTGTAGAGCATAGGTTGTCATTAAGAGTTTGTATTGAATCTGGTAACAAGATTAATCAGAAGAAAATGCTGATAGAAGATATGCCATTTGAAGTGGTGAAGCAACATAAGTCACACCTATCTAAAGTTGGTGCGTACTAGCGAGTAGAGTGAACCGAGGAGGTTCACAATAGAGGCGGTCCTCAACCGAGGAGATCCCCTCGTCCGAGGCAACCTGAAAGGAACCTATCCAGATGAGGTGACTAACCGAAAAAGTGTTGGACTAACCAAAAGAGTGTTGGATGGTACAATTCAACGTTTTGAGTTTTCCATTGAAAAATGTTTTATGACTTTATCAATGTACGAAGTCTAACTCAATCCAATGAGTAGTTGGGATCTATCTCTATAGATCCTAATACCGAGTATGTATGCCACATCCCCTAGACCTTTCATTTGAAAAGACTTGCTTAGATAAGCCTTAGTCTCTTTCAATGTTGGGATATCTTTCCCGATCAACAATATTTCATCTCCATATAGAATTAGAAAAATAATTTTTCTCCCACTTGCTTTGATGTATACACATGGTTCATCAGGGCTTTCTGAGAAACCAAACTTTTTGATGTTCTCATCAAAGCGATGATACCAAGTCCTAGATGCTTGTTTCAATCCATAAATGGACTTCTTCAGTTTGCACACCTTCTTTAGGTTATATGGATCAACAAAACCTTCAGGCTATCCCATATAGACATCTTCCTCAAGATATCCATTAAGGAAAGTGGTTTTGACATCCATTTGCCATATCTCATACTTGTAATATGCGGCTATGGCCATGATAACTCTAATGTATTTAATCTTGGCAACTGGCGAGAAGGTATCTTCATAGTCAATACCATGAACTTGAGTATATCCTTTCGCAACAAGTCGTGCCTTTAATGTTTGTACATTACCGTCCATGTCGGTCTTCTTCTTGAAGATCCACTTGTTTCCAACATTCCTACCATCAAGAGGCAAGTCAACCAAGTCCCATACTTGATTATCACTCATGGACTGAATTTCAATTATCATGGCCTCAAGCCATTTATCAAATTTTGAATCTGCAATAGCTGCCTTGAAATTAGTGGGCTCACATTGATCCACTAAGAAGACTTCCTCTTCAGGAATGACAAATCCATATCTATCAAGTTCCTCTCGAGGTCTACTTGAGTGTCGTATAGTTGGTGTGTCGTTTTGCATCTGAATAACAGTCTCAGGCTCCACAGTATCATGTGGAGTGTTATTCTCAACTATAGGTTGTGTTTCTCAAATCTCCTCGAGATGAATGGAGCTCCCACTTGCTTTATTCATAATAAAGTCTTTTTCAAGAAACATGACTTTTCGAGCTATAAAAAACTCGATTTTATTCTTTTTTAAAGAAGTAATAGCCCATGGTTTCTTTTGGGTATCCCACAAAGGTACACTTTTGAGATGTGGGTTCAAGCTTGTTAGAAGTATATACCTTAACACGAGCTTCACAACCCCAAATCTTTAAGTAAGACATTGGTGGAACCTTTCCTTGCCATAACTTGTATGGTGTCTTACTAACATTTTTATTTGGGACCATATTTACGATACAGACAACAATTTCGAGGTCATATCCCCAGAACGCATGAGGAAGGGAAGTATGACTCATCATCGATCGTGTGCTATCAAGTAAGGTACGATTTATCCTTTCGAAAACACCATTATGTTGTGGCGTTTCGGGTGGAGTGAGTTGTGACACTATGCCACAATTCTTGAGATGCTCATCAAACTCATAGCTTAGATTTTCGCCACCATAGAACCTGAGTGACAGCATAAACTGGGAAAATGTTTCACAGTTTATTCTCTTCCAAGAACATTAATAGTTATAATGTGTCTTAGGGATGATGATGGAGCATTGGTCGAAACAGTTCGATCCTCGATGTATGAGATACATTGTCAATTAGTTTCCAATAAATTAAATACTAAACCAGTCAGACCACATTCCGACCGCATTCTTCGACTAAGTAGGTTTTGCAAACACTGTCTGAAATGTGAAGCTGGGATTGTCCCACTTACACATAAAGAGTCCAGGGTCTTGTAGTGTTCGTCCGAACCTCATGACTAGCCTGAACCTGATCAGCAATGTCATTTCACTGGCTATCCCGCTATACCTGTAAAAGAAGAGCTCTTTTAGAAAGAACTCATGTTCTTAGGAAACAGTGGGAGTTGGGACAGTCCTGAATGAGTTCAGGATTAGCCATGTGATAGAACCTTCAGTCATCACTAGGCTTAGAGCAGAAATCAGATTTCTGTCTTAATACTGACATAATCTTCTCTTGACCAGTAGTATTGATCACCGTCATAAGTAATTATGATCGGGGTGACATACCGAATAGTGATAAAACACTATAGTTGGTACGAATTTATAATCCGACTTCTTGGAAGCATTGGTGAGCCCGGTTGCTGCGAATTAAGAGAACCTTAGGACGAGATACAGTCTATGTGACAGTTTGATTGATTTTACAACTGGTCTAAAACCAGTGGGAGTAATATAATCATCAAAAGAAAGCAGCATGGACAAAAACGTACCTTCAGAACATCTGGTTGAGTGAGACGATACCCAGAGTCAAGTAATTGATTCTGGGAGAAGCACTTTCAATAGAAGATGAAATCCGAAAGGATACTGCATGGCACATTGTAAGTCGTTAGTGGAGCGCATGTGGATCACCGGTACACTAATAGGGACTCACAAAGAGTGTCCCGGTACAAAGGTACATGGACCCAGGTTTACCCCACGGGCGTCTCGCAAGAAAGGATATTCAGATTCTCAAAAATATGCAAAAGGATTGGATTTTGAGAAAGGGCTGAAAGATTTCCATTAAAATGTCAGAAAGGTTTGGATTCTTAAAATGTGCCAAAAGTTATGGATTTTGAGAATAGTCCATAACCGTGTCAAAGCCAGTGGGAGTGTCACTGTTGTCTCAATATGTAGGTTACATACAGTTTCTAGGAAACGTCTCTTTTCATTACAAAGTTTAATGACTTGGTGTTAAGAGACGGATCGCTATGAAAGACTTAATAAAGATACGACATACTCAGGTGGTTATAAACGTCTATGAGATAGATCGAAACTCTGCCAAGAAGATCTTGATGAGACTCAAGATGCATAGCTCAGGAAAGGAGTTTCCTATCATTGCAAAGTGTAATGATTTGGCATGAGAGATATAAAGAAGGTGCAGAATACTCACATAATCCATAGACATCTATCATATAGGTGTTGTCATCAGTATAGACCTAGCCACAGTAAACATGATCCAAGATGCATGAGAAGTGTCATGAACATGTCCTGATGACTTTATGCTTAGAGCATAGTGAGTCAGATTTAGGATATGACCTGGCTTGGAATACTTAATGGATTCTGTATATACGTGAGAAATCATTGGAAAATGATTAAGGTGAATGTTGATAGTAATTTGAAAAGAGTTTCAAATAGTAAAAGGACTTAATGGTTAAAGAGTTTCGTTGGCATTCTGATGAAGCGCGTGTGGGTCACCGGCATATCGTAACACCTCGAAATAGTCTTAGGGTGCAGTCATGTGGACTAAAGATCCCGAGAACCATGGAAAGTCATAGTACATAGAATGGAGTTGTTAGTGAGAATGACGGTATGACCAATATTGAAATATCATCGGAAGGATATCCGATCGGATAAAGTGTATAAATGTATGACATTTGGATACATAGAAAGAGTGAAAGGTCATCCAGACATAGATACATAACATGAATTAAAAGGTTTAAAATAGAATCTAGAAACCGATAATAGTTTTATGAAAAAATCTGACTTGGTGATTACCTCGTGGAGACTTGGTAATTAGGCAAGAGTAGCTACCAGTCAGATTTTAAGTTTCGTTTTTGCATGTTTCACTTCCCGAATAATTTGATTATTCAAAGGTCCACAGTCACTCATACTTTTCGGGAGTAAGTATGAACGAAGACTTTCGTGAATTGGTTTGTAGATTGTCTAAGGAGTTAGACATTGCAGTAAGACTGCTACAACGATCACGAGTACTTAGAAATAGAGATTTGAGTATTGGATAAACCCACGCTCAATAGATTGCTTCATGGATTACATCACGAGCAATGTTGAAACGATAATATCTTATGATCTTGAAGCAGAGACATATGAGTTGAAATTTGCGAGTCGGTTGTGCATTGATAATGCGAAAACACATCGGTAACTCGATGTTATAAAACACATTGTTGTGTACAATTTGATAAGTAAAATACACAAGCATATGAGTCGAAGCTTATTCGTTCCTTGACCCTGATGGGAAACAGATATCTGTAGGCCGCTTGATGATTTTGAAGTTGACTAAAGTGCTGGCCAGCCTGGACTAAATTGATGTGTTCAATTAGAAGTCCGAAAGTCATAAGCAGAATCGGAAATCGGGAAACAGAGTATCGGACAGAGATTGATCTCAATCCATGTCTCGTGTCAGAATATATCTTGTTGGACGAAGGATCATATGATCACTTATCTATGGACAGAACTAACTAGGTCAGAGTTCAGGAACAGTTTCTAGGAAACTGATATTAATCTGAAGGTAAAAGGACAATTAAAGTCATAGACTTATCCAAGTGGGAGACTGTTGGATTAGGTGTCTAAGCCATGACTTATAATTGTATTTATCTTGTTAATAGAAGCAAAGTCTATTTGGGTTGCCCTCATAGCTGGAGGATTGATGTAGAGTCTAGTAGAGAGAAAGGTTGATTTATTAATTGTTTGATAAATCAATAGAAAAATAAATAAATGGTTTATTAATATATTTAAGTGTTAATATATTAATTAGAAACTATATTAATTAATTGAGATTTAATCTAGAATTAATTGGATTTAATTTAGTGATTAAATAAATTAATTAAAGGTGCAGGGACTAGTTTGTAATTATTCAATAGTTGAATAACTGGCAAGAGACAAACCAGGGACCAAAGTTGGAGCCACCTTGGAGGGTTCCTCTAGGGTTGGCGAAAACCCTAAGGGGTTTAGAAAGGCTTGGTCCAAATGGTCAACATGCTTGTCCATTAAGGAGGCTCCTCTAGGGTTTCAGCTGTAACCCTAGGAGGCTATAAAAGGAACCTCCTGGCCCCTGTTTTTCCACGCCTCCATCTCTCTGTGATTACTCTGCTGGAATCTCTTCTCCATTGCTTTGGGTGTGACTTGCATTTGAGGCAGGATTATTTTGCTGCTAGCTTCAAGAACAAGATCAAAAGGTTGGTTATTCTTGATTTGATCTTTAGAAATTATTATTGGCCTTAGGGTTTTAGTTATTATCTTCATAGAAGAAAACATAGATCTTTCTAGGGTTGCATGTGAACCATAAGAATTATTTGTTCATTGATTGCTAGAAAACCCTTCAGATACAACCCATTTGGAAGTAGGAGATGATATTGGCCTATGGCCTTCACGGCTACACAATAGCCGTTTCCTACATGTAATTCCAAATCTCCATGTCGTAGTTCTCAAACATTACTTAGTCCCTGCAAATCATTGTAGATGTTAGTAGCACTTCCGGTATCGAATACCCAAGAGTTGGTACGAAATGCATATATTCAATTGAATATATACCTGAGGTGTCGATCTTATCGGTCTTGTTTTTATTAACCTCCTCAAGGTATTTGGGACAATTGCGTTTCCAATGTCCCTTGTCGTTGCAGTGAAAGCAATCAAAGTCGGTATTAGGCTTAGGATTTGGAGAAGAGTTAGTGGAACGAGGCTTCCATTTACCTTTTCCTTTGTCCTTCTTAAGGGCCTTGCCTTTTCCCTTCCTGGTAATATTACCGGTTTTCTTCTTGGAGATTTAACCCTCGCGGATCATCAACACTTGATTTCCCGACTTCTTGATATTAGCCTCGGCATTTTTGAGCATCGAGTGAAGCTCATTGATGCTCTTTTCCCAATCATTCATTATAAAGTTTAACACAAAATGATTGAATGATTTTGGCAAAGAGGCAATGATCACATCCGCTGCTAACTCATCACCAAAGGGGAAGCCGAGGCGGGCAAGCTGCTCAGTGTACACATTCATTTTAAGTACATGAGCACTCACAGAAGAACCTTCAACTACTTTGCAGCTAATAAAAGCATTCAAGGTCTGAAAACTTTTATAGCTTAGCCTGAACGTAAAACATGATTATCAGTTGCTTGATTATATCAAGCGCTTAATGAAACTCAATGGGTTTCTGAAGCTCAGGAGACATAGTTGCAAGCATGATGCAAGCCACCTCGAGCGAATCATTTACATGTTTTGTTTGAGCGTCTTTTACTTGCTTAGAGGCATTGGCGGGAGGTTCATCCGAGATAGGCACATCAAGGACATAGTCCTTTTTCTCAAGCTTGAGGACAATCCTCAGTTTCCTAAACCAATCAAGGAAGTTAGGTCTGATCAATGTTTCTTTTTCAGGGATGGATCGAATACTGAGAGAACAAGTGGTTACAGACGAGCTTGTCATCTACAAAATAATAAGATTCATTTTAATATCTTCGATATAATTTTCCTTTTAATATTAATTACCCATTATAAGATTGAAAACCTAAGATCCACATCACACATAATCATTTTTGGCAGTGACCCACAACACAAGTGATTATGTTGATCGGTATGTTACGATAACCAATTACATCTCATATGTAACTCTTAGAATTTTATAGGATCCAAATCATCTTATGTTTAATGGAATGTTAATCCCATCTATGCCTCAAGTCTCTCATGCTCAGGTGACCTTTATCACATAAAATTCTTGATCAAATCATCCAAACTTAAAGAATCTTGTGAATTTTACTTTACTAAGAGTTAGGTGACCTTTATCCCATTAGCAAACATAAAACACCTAGGCCATCAAAGGATAATACAAATAGACAAGGTGGCCCAAGAATCTACAAGAATTTGATAATGATACACAAGTGATTTTTAAAACGGATTGCATATATTTGAAGTTTTTCGGAATAAGGGATTTTAAACGTTTTATTAGCCATGTTTTAATACTAGATGAGAGAAAAACTAGATGCGAAGTTTGCATCTCACTCTCTTTTATACTCACAAGAGAGTTCCATGCCGTATGCTATCATTAAATGCAAAAGATATGATCTTATACAAAGTATGAGTGTGTAAGGTGAAGGTTGACAAGCAACCTCCACCCAACTCTCTTATGGTGGAAAAACGACAAGAGTATCCAACACTCTTCCTTTCGAAACTAACGAAGTCTAGTTACATCTTAATGTAACCCAAAGTGTCAAAAACTTTGTACATGACTTAATATATCATACCATATGATATAATTATTAGTTTAACTCCTTATAATTATTATTTTCACAAAACAGTAATAATTCTATAATTAAATACAAGAGTTGAATTTATTTATTAATTATCAAATACTTAATAAATATTCAATAAGTACCAACTTGATAAAGGTGTGACCCTATATGATCATATGCTATTAACAATATCATTTCATAATGATTCTTGAGTATATAGATCCAACAAAGCGAGCTTCCAAAAAGACATGGCTGACACAAATAAAAAAGGATATTCTTACAAAAGCACATAGTGTGATTTTGCTGAGCATTGGTGATGAAGTATTAAGGGAGGTTGTTGATCAGACGTCTGCTTCTAGTTTATGGGAGATGCTGTGTAGCAAGTACCACAACAAATCTCTCACAAATACACTGTATCTAAAGCAACGTCTGTACATTCTAACAATGTCTGAAAGTAGTCTAGTTAGAGACAACCTTGATGCCTTCAATCAAATCATTCTAGATATGCAAGGTGTTGCAATGAAGATCGACGATGAGGATCATGAATTGATTCTGCTATGTTCAATGGCAAACTCGTATGAAAATTTTATTGATACCATGCTCTATGGTAGGACGAAAACTACGTAAACGAAGTGAAGGATTCCTTGTTATCCAAGGAACTCAAAAAAGAGTTTTGATTGGACAAGAGGACTGTGATTCAGGGTTGTTTGTAAGCAGAAGAAGAATAATAGAGAGAGGTTGTGGTAACCGAGGAAAGGCACGTTCCAATTTAAAAGCTTCTACCAAAGCTAAGTGTTATGACTGCAAGAAGAAGGGGCACTACAAAGGGGATTGTCCACAATTAAGGAAGGAAAATGATAATGTGAGCAGCAATGCTGCGGTCATTTATGAAATTTTGGATGGAGAGGACAAAGGCGAAGTCTTGGAAATTTGTCCAATGAGTTCTGTTGATTCTTGGATCTTGGACTCTAGGCATCTCATCATATGACCTTCAATCGTGATCTCTTTGACTCTTTTAAAGAGTGGGATAGCTTGGTGAAGTTTGGAGATGATGGGGTAAGGAGCATCAAGGGAAGTGACACGGTGCAAATGAAGATGTGTGACAGTATCGTACTAAGGCTTGATCGTTGTTTGTTCTGGATCTCTGGAAGAATTTAATTTCTCTTGGTACATTAGCAAAGAACGGGCTGAGATATTCTGGTGAAGAAGCTTGATTAAAGGTCTTCAAGGGTGTCCTGGTGATTATGAAGGCGAAGTTGAACCATGGAATCTATTTCTTGGATGGTTCATCGGTGAGAGGAACGTTTGTTGTATCACAATCCTTGGATGAGAAGGATGACAAGATAGAGTTGTGGCATCGGAGGTTGGGTCACATGAATGAAAAGGGTATGAAAAATATTGACTAAACAAGGAATGTTTAGTGGTGAAGTGACTGGTAAACTGAATTTTTGTGAAGCTTGTGTGAAAGGTAAGCAACGCAAAGTGAAGTTAGGCCCCAGTCAACATACTAGCAAGGAAAACCTGGAGTATGTTCACTCGAATTTATGGGGTCCCTCCCCTATGAAATCTCATGGTAAATGTCAATACATTGTGACGTTCATTGATGACTTCTCTAGGAAAGTATGGTTGTATTTTCTGAAGACAAAGGATGAGGTGTTTGGAAAGTTAAAGGAGTGGAAGACCATGGTAGAAAACGAATCGGGAAGGTGGTCAAGACACTTAGAATTGACAATGGGCTTGAGTTCTGCAATACTTCGTTTGATAACTTCTACAAGTCAAAAGGTATACTGAGATTGAATGGATGAAATAAACTCTCATGCAACGTGCGAGGTGCATGCTGATATTTGCTGATATACCGAAGGGATTTTGGGTAGAAGCTGTTGACACAACTTGCTATCTGTTGAATTGGTCTCCATCGACTGCTATTGACTTTAAGACTCCTCAAGAGGTTTGGTCTGGGAAAGCCTCTTATTATAACGAGTTGCAGATATTTGGTTGTCCTTCTTACTTTCATGTTAATGGTGGACAATTTGAACCGGGGGCAATAAAGTGCATATTTATAGGATATGGCATTGGAATGAAATGTTATCGACTATGGTGTACTGAAAAAGGCCAAACTCCAAATTTTATCATCAGTAGAGATGTAACCTTTGATGAATCTACCATGAGCAACGAAATAGGAGGTGAAGAATAAAATCCACCAGGGAAAGACTAGGGTGTTAGCCATAAGGTGGAGTTTGTCTCTATTAATAGAGTGGTCTTTAGCGATGATCAACATACTAGCAAAGATCAGCCAAGTCAGACCGAAGTGCCCTCTTCAGACAAAGATTATGCTAGGGATGATGAGGATGAATGTATAGCAAGAATGAGAAAGGTATGTTGGATGTGTCAACAATGGTGACATGAGATCCATCACATATGCCTTGGCTGTTGGAGAAGATATTGATTCGGATGTTACTGACAAGGTGAAACTCTGGGTTAATATGTTGGACCTCAAGAAGTCCAGAGCAAGAACCTAGATCTTTCTTGGAGATTTTAATTTGGTTAAAAGACCAGATGAGAGAACACACTACTAATTTTCTCACTCTAATGCTATATCTTTCAACAAATTTATTCTTGAGGCCGGTCTAAACGAGTTCAATATGGGCGACACGAGGTTTACAGATTTTTGTGATGACGAGATTATGCTCTATAAACTCGATCGATTCTTAGTTTCTCCCAATTTCTTGAAATACCAATTGTTCTCCTCCTTTATTGCTCTTCCTAACATGCGGTTTACATGGTTTTGTGTTGATGGGATTAAGCTTAGTAAACTCGACCGATTCTTAGTTTGTCCCAATTTCTAGAAATACCAGTCATTCTGCTCCTATATTGCTCTACCGAGGGAGTACTAGGATCACTCTCCAACCATTATAATAGCCTCTCAAGTTGATTTCGGTCCTCCTCTATCCATTTTTTAATTCATGGCTTCTAAAGGATGGTATTGAGCCCGTGGTGCTAAATGCTTTGTCCTCGTTTCAAGGTTTCGAGACACCAGATTCTCTTATAGTTGTAAAACTTAGATGTGTTAAATCTGCTCTTCAAAAATGGAGGAAATCTGATTTCCCTATGGAACAACTTCAGTTACTGGAAGTCAAAAAGAGGTTGCAATCTTTAGATTGTATAACTGAATAATCCGTTGGCCTTTCCTCATCTAAAATTATTGAATGGCAAAATCGTAAGAAGAAATTATTAGAACTTAAACATATGGTCAAGGTCGATTTAAAACAAAAATCAAGAATCAAATGAACAATTGATGGCGACGAAAACTCTTGGCATTTTCACAGGCTTGTCAATAATAAGAATCGTAAAAACCGGATCCACGACATTCAGATCAACGGTAACTGGGTCTCTAACGCATATCAAATCATTTCAGAGGTTCATACTTTTTTCAAGCAAAAGTTTCATGAGAAATGGCCCCGTCGCCCCAAAATTGTTAATAGTAAATTTAAGACTCTTTCCTCTTGTGATTGTAGATTCCTCGAGCAACCTATTGAAGCATATGAGGTTAGGGAAGCAAAAAGGCCCTGGGCCTTGATGATTATACATTTAAAAATTTCAAAACATTATGGGAGCCACTATAGAAAGACATTGTGAACTTTTTCAAATTCTTTGAGTGCAACGGTATGTTATCCCGGGGTTGCAACTCCTCATCCATCACCATAGCCCCCAAGACTAAGGACCAACTTTCTCTTGGCGATTACCGACCAATAAGCTTGATAAGTGGTATTTACAAGATCATTGAAAAGGTCCTTTCTATGAGATTTTAATGTGTTATTGGTAGTGTGATCAGCGAAATGTAAATATCATTTATTAGCAAAAGGAACATACTTGATAGCCCGCTAATAGTGAATGAAATGTGCTTTTGGGGTAAATATGCATAAAAGCAGATTCTACTAATTAAAGTAGACTTTGATGAGGCTTTTGATTTTATCAATTGGGAGTATCTTGACTTCATCATGATGCAAATGGGATTCAGTCAAAAATGGTATCAGTGGATAAAAGAGTTCCTTGCTTTTTCTCATGCCACAATGTTACTTAACGAATCACATACTAAAGAATTTCCAATCATTAAAAGGGTACCACAGGGTGATCCATTGTCCCCATTCCTCTTCATCATAGACATGAGGGGCTAAATGTTGTCTTAAAAACAGTGGTCGAAAAATCCACCTTCCAATGCGTTAAAATTCCCCATAATTCCCCAATCTTATCCCACACTTCTATGTTGATGACGTCCTTTTTGTCGACGAATGGACTAGAAATAATGACAAAAACATTGGAAATATCCTTCAATGCTTTAATGTCTCTTTCGGTTGAAATGTAAACTTGTCAAAATCAAAAGTATTCGAGCTAGAAGTTGATCTAGCGAAAGTAACTCGATGGGAAAAAAATTCTCGGACGTGAAGCATATTCTCTCCCTTTCAAGTACTTTGGCGTCCCCATATGTGTGAATATGGGATTGAAAAAACATTGGAGACCGGTAATTGATGGATTCCAATCCAAACTATCAAGCTAGAAAAGTAATAACTTATCTTTTGACAGTCACTTAATATTGCTGAAATCAATTTTGGGGAATTTACCGATTTACTATTTCTTGTTATTTAGAGCTCCTATTGGCATTATTGAGAATCTGGAAAAGATAATAAGAAAATTTTGTAGGGCTGCCAAGAAGGTAAATCTAGAATAAGCTGGGTGACGTGGTCTTAAATGCAAGCTCAAAAAGAGCAGGGTAGGCTTGAGGTGGTGTTGTTACAATCCTTAAACATTGCTTTCTTAGTAAAGTGGTGGTGATGATACAAGAGTGACAAATCTTCCCTGTGGTGTAAAGTAGTGAAAGGGATTCATAATCTTCATAGAAAATCATATGATCTATTGGAAAGAAAACTATGAGTGGTGTTTGGAGCAATCACTACAAAAAAACTTACATTTAGTGGCACACATTTTTAGTGGCATATATTTTTTGTGCCACTATATTATGTTTTTAGTGACATATTTTTATGTGCCACAAAAAACTTAATAGATTTAGTGGCACTTAATACATTATGTCACTAAAATCCCTATTTATTAGTGTCATAAAATAATTTAAAATGCCACTAAAAATTTATATTTTATATCTTATAACTTAAAATATGCCACTAAAAGTTTTTTTATGTTTTGTGAAAATCAATTTTTTCCTTCCTGGTTCTTATCCCGCCACTTAAAAATTAAAAGAAATCATTGAAGACAAAAGAAACCCTCGTTCCCAAGTGCGTCTGTGACGTTGCTGCTCATCTCGCTTCTCATCGCTTCTCCGCCTCCGCCTTCCGCCTTACTCTGCTCTCATCTTCCCTGCTCCGACTTTCGACAAATAAAGTATTGTCCATTCTTCATTACTCTTCTTTTACTGCAGATTCGAAAAACGAATTGGGGGGGTTTTTCTAATTTGAATTCTCGTTGTTAATGCTCTATTCCCCAAAGACCTTGATTTAATTGAACGAAATTACATCTTATTCTCATACTATTCTCTTCATTTTGTTTGTAGTATATGTTGCTTGCAACTTCATTTTGCCATGATTTAATTGAACGAAATTGAACAAACTTTTCCGTGGTTTGCAATTATTTCGACTGGTACTGTTCTGAACTTCATTACAAGGTAACCTGATTATCAATACTTTCTGTAGTCACTTAATTTTCCTATAATGCTGATTTGATTTTGAATTTTGAACTTTTATTGAATGATATTACGAATTTCTTTGTGTTCTACACCATGTATCATTGCTTTGGTCTTCTTCTCTTAAACCAGTTTTCCAGTCACATAACACATATAATAATGAAAGTATTAGTAAACCTGTATATGTATATCACGAAAAGTAGCCTCCTCAATGGTGACTTAGAAAGTATTACAAATCAGATCTGGAAAATGTTCTTGTGTATTGATATAAAGGTCAAAGCCTGTTTATATATACAACCAATAACCCAAATCAGGAAACAATACTAAAGTAACTTAATACACAACAAAACTCTATTCTACAAATACATACATCTATTCAAAAACTTGTATTTCTTTCTATTACAAAGCCTTTTTCGATTTTAACATTCTACTCTATTATGACTTTATAATATGAATTATATATATACCCTATTGTAGTACTAAAATCGATTGGTATTTGGATGATACTGCTATAACCAAGCAGATTTCTGGAACTCCAATTTTATAGTTTCAAAAATCTACAAATTGTAACATTCTACTTTCAATTATTTTAATAATAGGACATTGAAGATTGACAAATCTACACCAAAAAAATAAGAAGATTAGTAACTTTGACTCTTCCAAATGCTGTCACCTGTTAAAAAATAAATACACCAAAAAGCTACAATCTTAATAAAAAAATTCCACATAAATAAGAAAGGGCATATTGCAGAATAGCAACATACTTTGGCGATGTATTTTCTTTTTACCCTTACATTTCTTTACCAATTATAGCAATGTACTTTACTTTTTAACCATAATGGCAACGTACTCACATTTCTACACTGATAATGGCAATGTACTTTGTTTTTACCTATAATGGCAATGTAGTTACATTTTGCTACCAATATGGGAATTGTACTTTGATACATATTCCTATTATAACTATTATTGGTATAAACATATATGTTGCTATTACAAGTAAAGAATTGCAAGTATGTTGTTATTATAAGTTAGATATTGCTATTATCGTTACAAACATGCAAGTACATTGCTATTATGAGTAAATAAATGTGAATATATTGCTATTATGGGTAAAAACTAAAGTACATTGCCCACATTGGTAAAGAGAGTGAACTAAGTAAAGTAAATTGCTATTTCCAGCAATTTATGAAAATAAGAAATTTCCAGACCTTGTTTGTCTGATTCAATCGCAGGTCATTAATTCAACGTCGACTCTCACTGATTTTCTTTTCACACTCATCAATCTGGAAGAGAGAAAAAGATAAAGAAATAAATAAAGATGCATTTTTTATAAAACCAAATAAAAAATGCAGTAAATCATATGACTCCACTAAGCAATTTCATACCTCAGAAGTGATTTCTCTAAGCTCATCTCTTGCATTAGCTAACTTTTCAGCCGCCTCATCCTCAATTCTCTTCAATTTAAATATTAACAAATTGTTAATAACAAATTACTCTTATGTATAAAATGAAGGGTTTTAAGCAATCAATGAACAAACAAAATCCTTATGGTTCACATGCAACCCTAAAAGATCTATGTTTTCTTCTATGAAGATAATAAACTAATAGCTAAGGCCAACATTTAAATTCTAAAGATCAAATAAGAATCACCAACCTTTTCTTGATCTTGTTCTTGAAGCTAGCAGCAAATTATCCTGCCTCAAATGCAAGTCACACCCAAAGCAATAGAGAAGACAGTTCAGCAGAGTTCCTCTGGTTCTAGTTGGTGCATGAAATAAGGGAGCCAGGAGGTTCTTTTTATAGCCTCCAAGGGTTACACCTGAAACCTTAAGGAGCCTCCTTAGTGGGCAAGCCTGTTGACCACTTGGGCCAGGCTTCTAAACCCTAACTAGGGTTTTTGCCAAACCCTAACTAGGGTTTTTGCCAAACCCTGGAGGAGCCTCCAGGTTGGCGCCATTTTGGTCCCTGGTTTTCTCTCTGCCAGTTATTCAACTATTGAATAAATACAAACCAGTCTCTGTACCTTTAATTAATTTATTTAATCACTAAATTAAATCCAATTAATTCTAGATTAAATCTTAATTAATTATTATAGTTTCCAATTAATATATTAACACTTAAATATATTAATAAACCATTTATTTATTTTCTATTAATTTATTAAACAATTAATAAATCAACCTTTCTCTCTACTGAACCATATATTAATCCTCTAGCTATGAGGGCAACCCAAATGGACTTTGCTTCTATTAACAAGATAAATACAATTATAAGTCATGGTTTAGACACCTAATCCAACAGTCTCCCACTTGGATAAGTCTATGACTTTAATTGTCCTTTTACCTTCTAATTAATATCAGTTTCATAGAAACTGTTTCTGAACTCTGACATAGTCAGTTCTGTCCAAAGAAAAGTGATTAGATGATCCTCCGTCCAACAGGATATTTTCAGAATCAAGACATGGATTAAGATCAATCTCGGTCCGATACTCTGTTTCTCAATTTCTGATTTGCATATGACTTTTGAGACTACACATCGATTTAGTCCCGGTTGGCCAACACTTTCAGTCAACTTCAAATCATCGAGAGGCCTACATATATCTGTTTCCCATCGGGTCAGGGGACGGATAAGTTTCGACTTATATGTCTATACCTTTTGCCAGTTAGAATACTCACAACAATGCATTTTATAACATCGAGTTACCGACGCGTTTTCGCATTATCAATGAGCAACCGACTTGCAAATTACAGATCATATCTCTCCACTTAAAGATCAAAGGATATTATCGTCTTAACATTGCTCGTGATGTAATCCATGAAGCAATCTGTTAAGCGCGAGTTTATCCAATACTCAAATCTCTATTTTTCTAAGTACTCATGAACGTTGTAGCAGTATTACTGCAATGTCTAACCCCTTAGACAATCTACAACCGATTCATGACAGTCTTCGTTCATACTTACTCCCTAAGAGTATGATTGACTGTGGAAATTTAAATAATCTAATTATTTAGGAAGTTAAACATGCAAATATAGAAACACAATAATAAACAATTGACAAAGGTAGTAACAATACTCATTTATAAATCTCCATTATAAAATCACCAAGTCAATTACATTTATATCGTTACAAGTTTCAAAAAATCTATCTAATTGCTAAAACTAATATCATCCTTCAGTCCAATGCTCCGAGCATGCTGATTGTGCTTGATCCTGCTCAGTGCCTTAGTCAAAGGATCTGGAGGATTGTCTTCTGATGATACCCTCTTAACCAAGAGGTGACCTTCTTCTACTTGATGTCGAATATATTGGTACTTTCTTTCGATATGCCTGGACTTTCCATGGTCTCGCGGTTCCTTTGTCAGGGCGACCGCTCCTTCGTTATCGCAGAAAAGTTCCACCGGCTCCTGAATGCTCGGGAGAACTCCAAGATTCCCGATGAAGTTCTTCAGCCAAGCCGCTTACTTTGACGCTTCACTTGCTGCAATGTACTCTGATTCGCACGTTGAATCTGCCACCGTTTCTTGCTTGAAACTTTTCTAGGTGACCGCTCCACCGTTCAAAAGAAATACCCAGCTCGACTGGGACCGACCACTGTCCCTATCTGTTTGGAAGCTGGCATCTGTGTATCCACTCACTTTCAAGTCATCACTGCCACCAAGGACTAATACCATATTCTTTGTCCTTCGCAGATACTTGAGTATGTTCTTAACTGTAATCCAGTGCGCCTTTCCAGGATTACCCTGGTACCGACTAACCATGCTCAGTACAAAGGATACGTCGGGACGAGTACATGTCATAGCATACATGATCGACCCTACTGCCGAAGCATAAGGTACCCGACTCATCACAGCTATTTCCTTGTCGGTACTCGGACTTTGAGTCTTACTCAATTTAGTATTACTATGGATTGGTAGCTCTCCCTTTTTGGATTTTTCCATGTTAAATCTTTTTAACACCTTTTCCAAATATGTACACTGGCTCAGACCTATTAATTTTCTTTTCCTGTCTCTCAGTATTCTTATCCCGAGAATATAGGCAGCTTCTCCAAGGTCTTTCATGGCGAAACACTTCCCGAGCCAAGACTTGACATCTTGCAAGGTCGGAATGTCGTTTCCCATGAGCAGTATGTCATCAACATACAGCACCAGAAAAGTGACTATACTCCCACTAGCCTTGACATATACACAGGACTCATCTTCACTCCTAGAGAAGCCAAACTCTTTGACTTTCTCATGGAAGCAAAGATTCCAGCTGCGAGATGCTTGTTTCAATCCGTAGATTGATCTTCAAGCTTACATACTTTATCAGGATGCTTTGTGTCTACAAAACCTTCTGGCTGATTCATGTAAACGTCCTCAGTCAGTTTCCCGTTAAGGAAAGCGGTTTTGACATCCATCTGCCAAATTTCATAATCATGAAACGCAGCTATGGCAAGCATTATCCTGATTGACTTAATCTTGGCTACTGGTGAGAAGGTTTCATTATAGTCAACCCCCGGGGTTTAAGTGAATCCCTTCACAACCAGCCGAGCTTTATAAGTATGTACTTTACCATCCATGTCGGTCTTCTTCTTGAAGATCCACTTGCACCCGACTGTCTTTCGACCTGGCACATTGTCAACCAAGTTCCAAACTTGATTGTCATACATGGACTTAATCTCGCTGTCCATTGCCTCTTTCCACTTGGCAGACTCGGGGCCCGCCACTGCTTCGCGGTAGTTAGCTGGCTCATCCAAATTAGTCAATGTACGATCATTGACCAACGTGTCACCGTCCGAAGTAATATGGAAACCATAAAACTCAGGCGGCATGCTAACTCTACTCAAACGTCTAAGGGGCAATGAGATGTCGCTAGGTCCAACAGGAACCTCTTCCTCATGTTGGTTGCTAGTTTCTTCCAAGGTTGTTTCATCGGGCGTCTCCTGAATTTCTTCGAGATCGATTGTACTCCCACTGTCCTATTTAGAAATGAGTTCTCTCTCTCGAAAGAACCCCCGTCTTGCTACAAAAACCACGTCCTCGCTCGGTATGTAGAACAAGTATCCAAATGACTGTTTCGGGTATCTGATGAAGAAACACCTCTCACTTCTTTCCGCGAGCTTGTCATGAGTCTCTCGTCTTACGAAAGCCTCACAGCCTCAGACTTTGATGTGTGCCAACGAGGGAACTTTCCCCGTCCACATCTCGTGCGGTGTTTTTGCAACCTTCTTGGTTAGGACAAGATTTAGGATGTGGGCGGCAGTCTCTAAGGCAAACCCCCAGAAATGGATTGGAAGTGAAGCTTGACTCATCATGGAACGAACCATGTCTAACAAGGTTCGGTTTCGCCTTTCAGCAACACCGTTCAGCTGAGGTGTTCTTGGAGGCGACAACTGTGAAACAATTCCACATTCCTTGAGGTAATCGAGAAACTCGATACTAAGATACTCACCGCCTTTGTCGGATCTAAGCATCTTTATCCTTCTGCCCAATTGATTTTCTGCTTCATTTTTGAATTCTTTGAACTTTTCAAAGGTATCTGACTTATTCTTGATTAAGTAGATATACCCATATTTACTAAAATCGTCAGTAAAGGTCACATAGAACCGCGTGCCATCTTTTGTGGTTGTTCTGAAGGGACCACACACATCTGTGTGTATGATATCCAACAAACCTTCACCTCTTTCAAAGGAACCTTTGAATGGTGATTTTATCATCTTGCCAAGCAAGCAAGATTCGCATACATCATCCGACCCGAGGTCAAATGATTCCAACACTCCATCCTTTTGGAGTTGGGTGATGCGTTTCTTGTTGATATGGCCAAGGCGACAGTGCCACAGACACGCCTTTTCTATACCGCTTGAAGAATCAATAGCTAAAACATTTTTACCATAATTATCAACACACATAATAGATTCATACACTCCATCACAAGGCATATCATTAAATATAAAAACATCATTTTTGAAAACAGAAATTGAACCATTCAATTTGTTAAATTCATAATAAAAACCTTGTTTGAACAATGCATGAAAGGAAATTATGTTCTTTGACATATCAGGAGAATAGCAACAATTATGTAAATCTAAAACAACTCCACTACTAAGCACTAATCTATAGACTCCGATCTTGGTAACAGGTGACATTCGCCTATTGCCCATGACCAGGTTCAATCTACCGTGATCCAGCTCCCTACTTTCCTTTAGGCCCTGCAAATCAGAACAGATATGAAAACCACATCCTGTATCAAGGACTTTTAAAATGAACCATATATTAATCCTCCAGCTATGAGGGCAACCCAAATGGACTTTGCTTCTATTAACAAGATAAATACAATTGTAAGTCATGGCTTAGACACCTAATCCAACACACAAGACTAATGAAAAAAATAAAACCTTTTACAATCTGATTCAGCAACATTGATCTCATCTTGAAGCTCCTTCAGTTTTTTCTCCATCTCATGTTCTTCAGCTTAAACAATCCAGATAGGAAATTATATTCCATTTTCATTATAAATTGCTAAATATTAAAATTATATAAGTGAATATTATATAGACATAAAAACTGTGTGTCTTTCATATGTTGTTCACCGACATCACTGATTTGTTGCTCAAGTAACTTGATTCTTTTAGCCATTTTAACAACATTGTTCCTTCTGCGCCCGTATTATTATTATTTTTCTCCTATAGCAACCTACTTTCATTTCTTGTTATTAGAGTGTTGTACTTTCAAATTTTTTACTTAGGCATTATATTCTATAAACCCCCAATTGATCACTAATTTCCTTCGACAAGCAACAGAAGCATGCAATAGAGCCTAAACATAGTAAAATGGTGTTAATGACATCACTCTAGCAAAATGGTGTTAATAATCCTATTACAGATTACAGCATCGTACTTTGAAAATTTACCTAACTGAAAATTGTTATTTGGTGTTGTTTTTTCAAAGTAGAGTGTTGTAATTTTTACCTTTAGTACATATAGGTAAGAATCTGAAAGACCCGTGTACTCCCAACCATGACAACTCTGACCTGTATACATAAAACACCAAGAAACCCAAGAAAGCTTACAATGAGTCTTTGATGACAAGACATTTGGAAGGATCAATCTCTAGCCTCTTACTTGCTTCCAAGAATCTGAAAAGGGCAATTATGTAAAAAGCCATCTCATTTAAACCTAAAAGAAAAACTTTAACATGTTTTATCTCACATTTCAGGAGATGGTTTTCCTGTTTTTACTTTATCACTAGCAACATAGTTAAAACACTTAAACTAGTAAGATAACAATTTAAAATAAGCAAATAAGAAATTAATCATGTTTAATATAAATAAATTCCAACAATAGTTGCAAATCTTTGTTTCAATGCTAGCTCATGGAGAGTTGGGACTCTATCATTTACACAAGCAAGTTATAAACATAACAACTACCAAATTACACTTACTTAAAAACTTAAAAGCTACACAAGTACAAAACCCTTTTGACAGCCACCTAAAACTTCACTCTTTGGTTTCTGCCTTGTATATCTCAGGTCTTTGCTTCTTGTATATATTCGTGGTGGAGCCTTTTCATACTATAAAAAAAATTACACAAACAGTCCTCCTTTCTTTCGTCCTGCCAAACCAGCCCCCTTAACTTTTTACTTGTTGTCGCGAGGTAATCACAACCCTTTTTATAAATCCACATAAGATCTCCTTTGTATGTATATTATGATTTATGTTCTAAAAATTTGTAGACCAATTTGCCTCTTCACGTGATCCGGAATTAGCCTGTTCACTAGCACAGGAGATGCTGCTGATAGCTGCAACATAAAATATGACTTTTAGTAAAATGACTATTTTGCCCCCGTCTTCTTCAGTCAAAACCCTAAACATAATCCTCATCTTTATTTTGAATTTTGATTGAATTTAGTTTCTTTTTAGGGCTTAAGATTTATTTGTAGGGTTTTCATGAAGATTGGGGCAAATTAGTCATTTTACTTTGGTCTTTAATGTCTCACTTTAGTATGCAACAAAACCATGCTTTAGGGACCACTTTTGTAACAAATGAAAAATCATGTAGTCTACTATAATAATTACTAAAGAATATATAAGTGGGACTGGGTGGGGGCAAATTCGTCTTTTATTTATATATTTAATGAGATGATTGTTAAATCAAGGAAAAGTGGAATATGGATGAAAAAGGCAAAAAAAAATTCTTTTTCTCGACCACATTGAAAAAGATGGATATAGCATGGGACCAAAAAGTAATTTACTATTGTATAGTTGTATTTATTCCATACATCTAAACAAATTGGGGGTATTTTAGTGATTTGCATTTATTTGCATTTATTTGTTTTCTACTTATTACAGAATTGTAGTTTTTGTATTAGTTATTACTGATCAGAGAACATTGGAGAAATTTCTGATTACAAGTCTTCTATCTCTTTCTCAAGTTCCACAATTTCAAGTCAATTGCTCAATCTTTTGTTTAGCTTCCACTATCTCTTTCTCAAGTTCCACAACCTGTGTGAGAATAAATATATAACATTATTATATTAACTACATATATTTTCAATCAACAAAAGGATATATCATTACAAATAAAAACAAAATAGAAAAATTATATTTACACTGATATAATTAATGACAATAGATCAACTATGGGTTCATATAAGTCCCACTCCCGTCTTTTCCTATAATATCTTTAAGCTAGAAAAAGAATTAGTAGTATTACCTGATGACACTTGATTTGTTACCAAATAACTTGATTGTGTCCAATGCTGTTCCAGCTGGCTTACTGAGGTAAAAATTTAAATATTAATGAGAAATGATATTGTCTTAAAATAATTACCAGAAAATAGAGACAAACCTGAGAGGCAGATGTTCAGTGTAACGACCAAAAAATCGTGAAATTATATTCGAGAAAATATATAAGGAAAAGATTAAAACATTCTGGAAGTTTTAAAATAATTTATTTGGAAATGTAGTAAAATACGTATAATATACGATTTAATTAAAGATAGACATTTAAAAGTTATACACATGTCTTGACCATTAATGATAAAATAAGGACTCTAACATGTTATAGAGTCAATTAGAATGTAAATAATGTATCATATATTATATATAGGTACAAGTCAAGTAATTGGACACCGAAAGGGGAAAGAACCGAGGGACGTCTAAACGACCTTTCAAGAGTTATAAGGTGAGTACATGCAGTATTTTTACCCATTCTGGGGTACATGGCAAGTAAGTATTTTCAAGATTTCTTATAAAATTTCTATATGAGAAATTATATGCAAGAGTATTATTTCTAACTTGTTTGTGAAAGTATAATACTATATTTGAAAGTATGTTTTGGTCTATGAGCCAAATATATGAAAGTATGTTTTGGTCTATGAACCAATTATGTGAAAGTATATTTTGAATACAAGTTATACATGTTTGGAAGTATGGATAGGCATATAGCCACAATATGTTTAAGAAGTATGTTTTGGTTACAAATTGTATATGTTTTCAAGTATGAAAGGGCATATAGCCATAAGATGTTGGAAAGTATGCTTTGGCATAAAGCTTAGCATGTTAGAAAAAAAATATGTTTTAAACATATGAAAATTATGTGATGAAAGCTATATTTGGCATCTAGCCATAAAGACATAAAATGTTGTAGTTTGGCACCTAGTCACAAGTTATATGTTTATGAGAAATGTTCAAGCAAGCAGCAAGTTTTTGTATGACTGGTAATTGTAGCAAGCAGCGTTAGTAAGGGAACTATGTTCCAACCTACCCGGGTTAGGTAAGGGATCTACTGGGGAAAATCCCCGTCGCGAAGTAGATTGCCTCAGCAATTTTATGGTGAGGAATGATCCGTTCTTTCTAGCCATAGAGACTTGGGGTATCACTTATAGTGATTAAAGCCCTAAGTATAAAAATCCAGCAAGCTTATAAAACCAGTCAAAGAAAGTAAGAAAAATGTTATTTTTGTAAAATATGTCATAAAATAATTTTTGAGAAGGAAAAAGTTATAGTATGTTGCTATTTTAAAGTTTTGAAAGAAGATATTTTTGCAAGGCATGATATTTAATGATTTTGAAAAGTAATGAGCTATGGTATGATATTATTATAAAACTTTGAAAGATGTTTTATGTTATAAGTTTTATAAAAGTTGGAAAAGAAGTTAAAGGTTTGAGTCTAAAACTCATGTAACTCATGAGACATTATTGTCTTACGTATTTTATGTTTTTGCCATGTATTCCAGGTTAAAAGCTAAAGTATATTTGGCAGAAGTTTAGCTGGAGTGGAGCCCGAGTTAGCTCCCGTCTTGGACTCAAGGTTTAATCCTTTCTTGCTTGCTATGGTTAGTTTTGATATGGATTTGTACACCCATTGTTTTCAAACATGTAAATTGTCGGTTTTTGATAAACCGTATTTTTGTATTCATGAAATTTTATAAAAACCATAGTATTTACAAACAGTAGAAATGGGGTGTCACATTCAGACCCCCTTCTTCCTTTTTTGTTTATTCTTGTTTCCCTTGCTGAAGCTATAAAATAATAAATCTCAACATTTTACCAAACTTCAAACAATTTATATATACAAAGTTGCTCCCTAATTGCAAACGCAATTGCAGGCTGTTGACAACGCAGCGGTCGTCGTGCGGTCAAAAATAAGAGAAAACCTAACACACACTAGTATAGTGGTAGTCAGGGTCGATCCACAGGAGCTTCGTGGTTAGACTAGATGAGAGATTACCAACTAGTAGTGTCACAGCTACAGTCGGAGGATCTAGTTTCTATCTTCCTAATCACTATCAACGAAAGCAATGATCAATCACACTCAATCCAAGCTAAGCTAAGCTCAAATAACCTAGTCACTTTCTGAAATCAGAAGTACATCTCTGAATCAGAAGCAATCAAAGGCATCCAAACTAGCAAAACCGAGCAAAGCATAAACTAGCCACTAACTAAAGTTCTACTGAACAGTTACTAGCCAAGGTTTAATGCCTACAAACTAACCTAATTAGTTACTGAATTCAGCAAAGGAAAACAGTCCCAATAAGGTCAAAATAACATTCAAACACAAACCAATAACCAAAACCAAACATCCAAAACACCGAAAAACCAATATTAAGTGTAACCAAATGATTTCATTCACCAAAACTGAATTCCAAACATTCAAACAGTAACCAAATGTTGCTAAATCAGAACCCTAAGTGCTTAAAGTCAGTGGTTGTCACTCCTAAAGACTTTAGCTACAAATACTACTTACTACTAAAAGGAAAATAACTTCAAAAACATAAAATACCAATTGAAAGCTTGCTGAAACAAAATCCTAGAGTCAAAGAGCTTCAAGGTCGATTTTACACCCGGTCTTTGCTAGGGTTTTCGGCTGGAAATGCATCTATTTATACTTGCAAATTTCCCGCAGCCGCGCCGCGCAGAAGTGAAATCCGCGGCGCGCGTACTAATCTTTTCCCGTTTCTTCGGCATTTAAATGTGTTCCACCGCCTTAAGCCCGCGTCGCGCAGATGATGTATCCGCGGCGCGCGTACGAGTTTCCTTGATTTTTCATTCTTTCCAAACTTCTTCCTTTTGCATGCTTTTAGTCCCTGTTTCCATTCTTTTTCTCCAAACAATTCTTGGCACGAAAAGTGAGAATACCAAGATATATCTGATATAAATTTATCAAGAACAGGGCTCAACAACGCCTAAAATACTTAATATCACTAGGCGTTGTCAAACACCCCACACTTGTGCCTTGCTTGTCCCCAAGCAAGAGAGTTTTTAACAAATTATAATAAAGAATCAAATAATTTTTGACTGTGTTCAGTTTCAAAGTTTATTGCTCTTTGAGTTAGAGTGGAATAGTTCGCGAAAACACAATTGAATTGTTCTTTGGAATTCATGGCTTTCTAGAGAACCTTTGATTACAAACTTTCTGTCCATAATGAAGTGTACTTACTCATTCAGATTATAAAAGCCATTAAGGAATTGTCCATGACTTTCGATGTTGTCCGTGTAACCAGCTTTCAGAAATACCATCCCAGACCAGACGATCTTAGGTGGTAAGGTGCATAAGGCCCACCCATTTTAGACCTACCGGCTCGAACAACAAAGGCCACAGATTGACTTTTCCTTCCTAAATTCCAATCCTAAAACACCTCAATCTTCTAAACTCGTAAAACTCAACTTATTTGACTAACTAATAGCATGATCACAACAAAACAGTATTTCTTGAAAAATACTAATGCTATCACAATCACAAACTATTCATTTCAAAATTGCAATTTATTAAAAATTTTGAAAAATATTGCTAAAAATTGAAAAATTGATCATTTCTGCAAAAAATTCAAAAAATTTCTCTTTCGACCGTCCACACCCCACTCTTAAAACCGTACAACGTCCCCGTAGTACAAAAATTATTTCAAAACAAGGGAGAAAGAGTTACCCCTTTTGGACGATAGACTACTTGGTGCTCAATATCACAGGTATAATTGCGAACAAACGGATCCTTGATTTCGTATTCCGGAGTTGTAGCGATACAGTGAACACGCCGGTGGTCGAGACAAGTGGAGGGGGCACGGTGACCCCACACTTGTCTGAGACAACTCCTTCTCAAATTCGTATATCATGCATAACTTAACAAACAAATTAAAAAAAACATGACAGATAAAATATGAACAAAAATATACAAATAGGAGTGTCATAAGTTTGTACATATATCCCAAAAATATAAAAAAGAAAGAAAAAAAGTACATCAATCGCTACCAGGTGGCCTGGAGGATCCGGCCTCATGATCATAGGTCCTGGCTGGGAATGGTCGGGGGCGTCGGCCCTGCTGAGTGGCCAACTCCAAAAGTACCTCCCCGATCCACTTAAGCTGGTCCTCCATCCTCGAAACCCGGGCCTCCAACCGATGGATAGCCGCTGGATCCTCCTGCAGCTGTGTCGGGGCTGCGGGCTCTGGCGCTGGCTCTGGCCGCCTGCATCTCCTGCCAGGTTGGGCATACGTGGGCTGAGGTGCCTGAGGAGGCTCGATCGGTGCCCGGATGAACTGCCCCGGGCGCTGAAGCTCAATGAGCCGCATCCTCTCCAAAGTGCATGCTGTAGTGCGCGATGAAGACAGAGCGGTCAAGGAGGCTGCCACGGAGGCAGTGAGAATGCCATATGAGCGGGCCAGGCGGGTAATAAAATACCCCCTGGCTAGTGGGCTGCTGCTGGAGGTGCCCGACACCTTCTCGCCTCCCTCCCGCTGCATGATGGAGGTAGAGACGATACGGTGCATGAGGCGGTGAAGTAGATCGCGTAGGTGGCTCTCCCTTGAGGTCCCTGCCTCGTACATGACGTTGGACAGTGGTGTCCAAATCTCCATGTTAGGAGCCCTGTCCGGCTCCCCCTGAATGCAGGACCCGAAGAACCGGGTAAAATAGCGATGCTGGAGGTCTGCTGGAGTGTATAGGCCTGTGCGCCTCCCGAACTCCCGGAGGTTGCACTCCCTGTGCTCACCTCCCAAACGAAAGTGTCCGAGCCTGGATCGTGGATCCGATGCCCTGGGAGCGAAATGGATAGTAGACAGGAACTCCAGGAGAAGCTCCGTATAGACCACGTCCTCGTCCGTGGCCATGATCCTGTCCCAGCCACGGCATGTGAATGATGCCTCCTCATGGGTCCAGGTGCGATGTAAGAATGGCTCGATCGCACCCCAGAGCCCTGCGTCTCTCAGAATATCTCTATCAATGACTGTCGCCTCGAGAACCCGGCGAGCAGTCAATGCGTCCCTCCGCGAGGTGTACTCTGCCGAACTGGCAAGCTCCGCGGGGAACTGGAGGAAAGCGTGCTCCAATCTGAACATCATCTGCAAAAATAAAATATAGCCACAATTTTTTTTTGCAAAATCAGTCCTTATCTTCCCAGCCGCACCGCGGCGCGGCTCAAGAGCAAGGGCGCGGCGCGGCGTGCGGCTGTTTCCAAACCCCGAATCAAACTCACGATTTAACCTGCTAAAACTCAATATAATCATACCACAAGGTAGCCTAGGTGCCGACTAGCTCATCTAGGGTCTCCATTTGGCAAAACAAACACCCTATGAGCTAGCATTAGCGATTCTAAGTTTTGAACTATTTTGGGTAAATCACTAAAATCAACTACCTAATCACTAGTTTTAATGAATACTAGATAGTTAGAATAGCGTACCTTGGCAGTGGGAACAAAATGAGCAAGAAAAATTGCAAGAGAATTTCGATAACCAGAGCTCCGAGTCGTGTGAGCCGCGGCTTACCTTATAAAGGAGAAAACCGACTGATCGTTTACCGTGTCGCGGGTTTATGCTTTGCGCGTCGTGCGTGTCACCAAATCAACCCCTGCGCATCGGGTTGGTTTACGATCCCGCGTCGCGTAATTCAAATATCCGCGGCGCAGACTTCAAAAATTTCAGAACTTCTCAAATGACCCCACACTTATTTCAAACTACTAATACCTGCAAAAAGATTGATGTATTTTTGTATTTTATTCAAAGAAATATATCCTAACTTATGACACGATGGGTTGCCTCCCAACAAGCGCTAAGTTTAACGTCTTCAGCCAGACGTAGTACTCCTTTTACAGCTACGGTGGATCGTACGCCTTCTTCCTTTGCTGATTTTGCCTTTCCACCGTCCTTTTGTTGATCCACTGCTCCTCAAACTTTCCTGGGTCAAATGGCTTGCTAGTTCTCCTGCTGCTGCCTGGTTGTTGCTTTCTGGTTAGCTCCCGTGAATGCTTGGAGGTAGCTTTGAACCTCCAAGCTCGATCCTTCCTTCGGTGTCTCTTCAATATCACCGGCTTGACTTTGAGCGCGCCTAGTGCTGCTCCCAGTAGTTGTTTTATAGATCTCATTTTGCCAGTGTCCCACGTATTATCTTCATGTTGCAATTTTGGCTTGCAGTACCAATAAAATTTTTACAATCGAATGGGATCGGAAGGCAACATATCAGGATGCTTCCATATGTCCTCATCGATAGTATTGATTACATCTAATTTTCCATTCATGAATGGATCATGAGTGGTGATAAAATCATGTTTTTTATTTTCAAAAATTAACTCATCAGCATCAACTTCTTGGTCATCGTCCAACAGGTGGATCGGGACCAAGAGTGAGTGACTGGTTTGATCTTGTGGTGGTACAAAGTCACCCATCACCAGATCCTTACATTCAAAAGACTCGAAATCTTCAAAAATTATAGGGTCAGGGGTAATATTGTCATCTACACCCCCTTCCCCAAAAACATTTGTAATTTCAACAATTTCGGGAATTGTTGGGCTGGGATCTGTACTGTCACTTACAGCCCCCTCCACAACATCCTCATCAATCAAATCGTCTGGTGATGGTATGGATTCACTCATCACTAGCTCGACATTATCAACATTTTCAAAAACATCAAAAGCTGTTGAGTCAGAGGTAGCATTGTCACCTACAACCTCTTCCTCAACAACATTTTCGACCCTCTCGGTGGTCTCTTGACTTTCCTACGGTGTATGCCCTTCCATCACATATTCAGGTGATGCAAGTTCACACACATTATTATTGGTATAAAAATCACTCGCCTCCGGTTCTGGCGAAGGTGGCGAACATTTCCAACTTTCCTCTAACCTATCTAAAGAAGCTTGCACTTTTTCAAGAGCTTCAGCCTGGTCCTTCTGCTCATGGTAGTTGTTATACATGAATACCCAAAGTTGGGCCCAAGTTACAGAATTCTCAGGCTGAGATGACTCCTCGGTCCGCCATCCATTGTCATCAAATGATCCATTATAACAATCATCCTCGTAATAGGTGTCGGCCGGATTTTCATAATCTTCATAATACTGATCCGGGTACATGTAATCACCCATTATAAGGATGTATACATACCAAAAATCGGCAAACTAAAATCAAACATCAAAAACAAGAAACTAAGTCCTACAAATCACCTAATCTAAGCGCACAGCTCCCCGGCAACGGAGCCAAAATTTGACACGCGCAGCGGTCGTCGTGCGGTCAAAAATAAGAGAAAACCTAACACACACTAGTATAGTGGTAGTCAGGGTCGATCCACAGGAGCTTCGTGGTTAGACTAGATGAGAGATTACCAACTAGTAGTGTCACAGCTACAGTCGGAGGATCTAGTTTCTATCTTCCTAATCACTATCAACGAAAGCAATGATCAATCACACTCAAGCCAAGCTAAGCTAAGCTCAAATAACCTAGTCACTTTCTGAAATCAGAAGTACATCTCTGAATCAGAAGCAATCAAAGGCATCCAAACTAGCAAAACCGAGCAAAGCATAAACTAGCCACTAACTAAAGTTCTACTGAACAGTTACTAGCCAAGGTTTAATGCCTACAAACTAACCTAATTAGTTACTGAATTCAACAAAGGAAAACAGTCCCAATAAGGTCAAAATAACATTCAAACACAAACCAATAACCAAAACCAAACACAAACATCCAAAACACCGAAAAACCAATATTAAGTGTAACCAAATGATTTTATTCACCAAAACTGAATTCCAAACATTCAAACAGTAACCAAATGTTGCTAAATCAGAACCCTAAGTGCTCAAAGTCAGTGGTTGTCACTCCCAAAGACTTTAGCTACAAATATTACTTACTACTAAAAGGAAAATGACTTCAAAAACATAAAATACCAATTGAAAGCTTGCTGAAACGAAATCCTGGAGTCAAAGAGCTTCAAGGTCGATTTTACACCCGGTCTTTGCTAGGGTTTTCGGCTGGAAATGCATCTATTTATACTTGCAAATTTCCCGCAGCCGCGCCGCGCAGAAGTGAAATCCGCGGCGTGCGTACTAATCTTTTCCCGTTTCTTCGGCATTTAAATGTGTTCCACCGCCTTAAGCCCGCGTCGCGCAGATGATGTATCCGCGGCGCGCGTATGAGTTTCCTTGATTTTCATTCTTTCCAAACTTCTTCCTTTTGCATGCTTTTAGTCCCTGTTTCTATTCTTTTTCTCCAAACAAGTCCTGGCACGAAAAGTGAGAATACCAAGATATATCTGATATAAATTTATCAAGAACAGGGCTCAACAACGCCTAAAATACTTAATATCACTAGGCGTTGTCAGCTGTAAAAATAAGGTTTTCTCAATTATACAACTCAAATTATCCTCAATTAAATGCAAAAAATTAGCAATGTGCTTTCATTTATTCCTTTATTATAACATCCTACTTTCATTTCTTCCTGCCACATCATCATACTTTCCGAAATCTAACACTAAAATATCATCCAAATACAAAGTAATTTTCACTGTCCCAATCAATTAGATGTTTTTTAAATATAATAATGTCCTCACGAGAAACAAAATAAAAGTACAATGCTGAAATTGGGTAGATTTTCAAAGTATAATGCTTTAATACACAAATAAAAGAAAGAACATTGCTATTTGTAGAACTTACTCCAACTTTAGGGTCTTGGATACCCAAATCTTGACAAAAAATTCTTTCAAATTCTTCAGGGTCACTTTCAAAGTTATTCAAATCCTGAAATTGGTTCAAGTCAATCGAAAATATAAGGCCGTATACATCTAGTAGCTATTCCAATTTCAATTTAAAAAACTGACAACTCATTGCTCAATCAGAAAATTTACCCATAAAAATTGATCCTTTATCAGAGTATGATTCACTTGAAGATCAAGCTGACAGAGATCAAAGATAACATCAAAAACCCAATACATATAACCATGGAAAAAACAAAAAAAAATAAAAAAAATACCTTATAGATCCATCTTTTATGAGTTGTAGATATAATGTTCTAAATCTCAGAGTTTTAATTGATCAGATATGTAAAAAACAAAAAAAATATTAAAAAAATACCTAAGTTGACTAGCATAGGACTGGTAATATTTTCTAGTATTTTTTTTTACTAAAAGTTGCATAGCTTGGTGCTTTACTGGAAAATACACGTTCTAAAGTTCTTATTTTTGCATGTTACTAAAAAACAGAACACATTTATATATGAATGTGGTTTATCCGTTCAATTATTTACTTGTATTTTAGTGATTAAATCATTATAGTTTTTTGATCCTTTATAAAAACCATTTCCCCAAATACTCGGTTTTACAAAAAGGACAATGTACTTTCTCATCCATTTGAACAAGTATGTTAAACTACTAGTTCATATTAGTAATGATCTTTGAAGTCTACTGATGACCAAAATGTGACTAATAAATTACTAACCGATTGATTTGTATCTGTTTGTTAGGATTGCATATGGATAGATCTTGGATGTATCTTGCACCTAGATCTAGTAACCCTTTCATAAGTGGGGTACATTTTTTTTAAAGTTTGCATTTGAGAAAGCGAGCGTTAATGGAAAGATATTATGCCCATGTTCACATTGTTTGAATATGTATTACTCCATACGAGAAGATATTCTTGACCATCTTATATGTTGGGGATTTCGGCCAGAATACTCTAAATGGGAATATCACGGGGAAGGATCAACCACTACATCCTCAAATACTATGCAGATGGAGGACGAAGAGGTATTTCACCATGACATGCATGGATTATTGAATGATCTTGCTGGTGGAATCCAAGTAGAACCGACTGAGTCTAATGTGAATCATGGTCAAGAGGAGGGCAATGTAAGAAGTAACTTTGATGATATCTTTAAGGAAGCGAAAGAAAAAGTGTATCCAAATGCCAAGTATACAAGTTATCTTGTGTAGTACATTTATACCATTTGAAGTGTCTTAATGGATGGAGTAACAAATATTTTTCCATGTTACTAGAGTTCTTGTCAGAATTGCTTCCTGAAGAAAACTTGTTGCTAAAAACAACTGAACAAGTGAAAAAAATGATGTCTAGTCTAGGACTTGGATACCAAAAAATCCATTCATGTCCTAACGGTTGCATGTTGTTCTGGGAGGATAAAGAGAAAGAAGAAAGTTGTTCTATTTGTGGATCTTCTAGATGGAAAGTTCCTGAAGATAATTCATATAACGGAATCAGTCCAATAAAGAAGAAGCCATAAAAAATGTTACGTTGGTTTCCGCTAAAGCCTAGACTTCAGAGGTTGTTCATTTCATCAAAGACATCTAGCCTTATGAAGTGGCATCATGTGGAACGTGTCGATGATGGAAAATTACAACATCCTACAGATGCTTTAGCTTGGAAAGAATTTGATAGGAAGTTTCCCGAATTTGCAAGTGATCCTTGCAATGTTCGTTTAGCACTTGCAAGTGATGGTTTTAATCCGTTTAGGACAATGAACAGGACACACAATATTTGGCCTGTCATCCTCATTCTTTATAACTTGCCGCCATGGTTGGTTATGAAGCAACCTAATTTCATTCTTTCTTTAATCATACCTGGTCCTAAAAGTCCCGGAAACAAGATAGATGCTTACATGCAACCTTTAATAAAAGAACTGAAGGAGTTGTGAGAGGTTAGAGTTGAGACATATGATGCATCAACGAAAGAAAATTTTCAATTAAAGGCATCTATTTTTTCCACAATATCTAACTTTCCTGGTTATCCCAATCTGTCTGGGTGGAGTACGAAGGGAAAAGTTGCTTGTCCTGTTTGTGGTTTTGAAACTGATTCAAAATGGCTAACTAAGGGGAAAAATGGTGTAATATGTGTCATAGGCGATGGCTCCCAGAAGATCATCATTGGCGTAGAGACACTAGATCATTTGTTGGAAGAGCAGAGTTAAGAAAAGCTCCTACTCCTGTTTCTGGCGATGAAATTGTCCAACAAGTAGATGATATTGAGTTTCTTATCGACTTTGTTGATCGTGGTCCTCTAAAAAAGAAAAGTATTTTCTTTATGTTGCCATATTAGGAGCATTTTTGTTGCGTCACAATCTTGATGTGATGCATATTGAAAAGAATGTGTGTGACAATATTGTGGGCACTTTATTGGGACAAGCAAGGAAATCAAAAGATAATTATGAAGCTAGACTTGATCTACAAGAACTAGGTATAAGAAAGGAATTACATCCAAAGAAGCGACCAAGAAGCAATACTACTTTCTTGCCAAAAGCATGTTATCAAATGACTCCAGCGGAGAAATCTGCATTCTTGAAAAACCTTAAGTCAATCAAGCCTCCTGATGAATTTTCATCCAACATATCTCGATGTGTGCAACTTAAAGACAAGAAACTAATTGGGCTAAAAAGTTATGACTGCCATATGTTGATGCAAGAGTACTTACCTATTGCATTACGTGGAAGTTTACCTGATCATGTAGTCTTGTTTTTAATTGGGCTATGTGATTTTTTTAGGATCATTTGCTATAAAGACCTATCTGAAGCTGACCTTCAGTTTCTTAATGCTAAGGTTGTTTTCACTTTATGAAAATTGGAGAAGATATTCCCTCCTTCCTTCTTTACCGTGATGGTACACTTGGTTGTCTACTTTGTTAGAGAGGTTATGCTTGGAGGTCCCGTTGCTTTCAGATGGATGTATCCTGTTGAAAGGTAAAAAAATGTTTATTAAATAATTCATTTTTCCTTTAGGTTTTAGATGATTGATTATCTATGACTTTACAGAGAACTTTCAACATTTAAGTCATATGTGAACAATAGAGCTCATCCTGAAGGCTCAATTACTGTAGGTTATTTAGCGCAAGAAAGCCTAACATTTTGCTCTAGATATCTCACGGGAGTAGAAACAGTTTTTAATACTCCAATGAGGAAAGATGATAAAGACCACCAAAACGAGATTGAAGAATCTAACAATCTGTGTCCCGGTCGTCCTTTGGGGCGTAAAATCCATTCGGGTTCTTCATTTCATAAAAGGAAGACAACCTCAAATACTGCCATGGATGAGATGTCACTTGCTCAAGCACATTGTTATGTTCTATCTAATGTCGAATCAGTTACACCTTTTCGAGAGTAAGAAAAACTATGTCCCTTTATAGTATTTATATACTTCATGTTTGGTCTCTAACTTACCAAAAACATACATTTTTGTATGAAGGGAGCACAAAAGGCTAATCAAGGGACATAACCGATCTCGTAGGATACCCGAATACGAAATTGATAAGGTTTAATGCCAACAATTTTGTGATTGGTTTAAAAAAAAGGGTAAGATGGAAAAGTTAGTTATGTAAATTATATCTTGCCCTTTGATATTCTAACACAAAAAGGAAAATATAGGTTGCATGAATAGAAGAGCAACAAGATTAAGCCATCACTCCAGAATTAAATTGGCTTGCTCCTGGTCCGTTGCATGACATACAACGATACTCAGGTTACATTGTTAAGGGATACATGTTTCACACAATAAAACATGAGGAATTTCTAAGAACCCAGAATAGTGGAGTAGTTGTTACTGTACATGGTGCAAGTTATGCCAGTAGTCGAGATAGAAGGCCAGTGGAAAGTGTGAGTAACTACTATGGTATATTGAATGACATTATTGAGTTAAACTACTCTGCTCTCATACGAGTAGTTTTATTCAAATGTGATTGGGTTGACGTCAATAGGGGTTGCAAGAATGAGGATGGTGTAACATTGGTGAATTTCTCATACAAGGCACATATATGTGCTAATTTAATGGATGATCCATTTATATTGACATCACAGGCTGACAAGGTGTTTTATACAATTGATCCTAAGCATGAAGATTGGGAGGTTGTGCGACATGTAAAAGTAAGAGATGCCTTTGACATGGGAGGAGTTGGTGATCAAGCCATCGAAAATCCATATAATGACACATTAGATGTATATGACTTGCATAGGATCGGTAATGATGGTGATGATGGCGTGGACTTTACACCAGAAATGGAAGTCGAACGTGAAGATAGTGAAGAAATTGATGATGAATAGATTTTCTTTATGACGTATAAATAAATTCGTCTTTGTAGTTTTGGATGTTATTATAATATTTTGGTTCCTTGTCAATTATAATGTGAACTAATTCATATTTGATGCCAATTTACTTTTTTCATATTTTTTAAATTATTTAGCATGTTGATCAATATTTGATGGTGGTTGATTTCTCACATCCTATAACTGATATTTTAGTTTCATTTTTTTTGTAAATCATAGGATGGGTAGGCATAAAAGATTACGTACCACAACCATTAATAACCAAGTTGAATACCAAGTTGAAGACCAAACTTAAGGAGAAGATCAAAATATCGATCAATCGTCTACAAATTATATTGAACAAGGGTCAGAAGAAGGTATATTTTTATTGAACCATAAAAAATCTTTTAATATATGTCAAGATTAAAGAAAATACCTTAAAAAGAAAAGAAAATGCCTTAACATTACACTAAAAAGAAAATGAAAGTACAATGCTGTAATTGAAAGAAAATGAAAGTACAATTCTGTAATTGAAATAAAATGAAAGTATGATGCTGTAATAGACAAATATGAAAACAGAAAACAGAAAATGCCTTAACATTACACTAAAAACAGAAAACAGAAAACAGAAAACTAGAAAAATGTACTTTCTTTGATTCGTCTATTATAGCATTATACTTTCACTTTCTTCATTCTTTCTTCATTTTACGGTATAATGCCTTAACAAGAAAAAGAAAATGAAAGTACAATGTGTAATTGAAAGAAAATGAAAGTATGATGCTGTAATTGAAAGAAAATGAAAGTACAATGCTGTAATTGAAAGAAAATGAAAGTACACTGCTGTAATTGAAAGAAAATGAAAGTATGATGCTGTAATAGAAAAATATGAAAACAAAAAACAGAAAATGCCTTAACAATACACTAAAAAACAGAAAACAGAAAACTATAAAAAATGTACTTTCTTTGATTCGTCTATTATATCATTATACTTTCACTTTCTTCATTCTTTCTTCATTGGTAAAATGCCTTAACAAGAAAAAGAAAATGAAAGTACAATGCTGTAATTAAAAGAAAATGAAAGTATGATGCTGTAATTGAAAGAAAATGAAAGTACAATGCTGTAATTGAAAGAAAATTAAAGTACAATGCTGTAATTGAAAGAAAATGAAAGTATGATGCTGTAATAGACAAATATGAAAACAAAAAATAGAAAATGCCTTAACATTACACTAAAACATAGAAAACAGAAAACTAGAAAAAATGTACTTTCTTTGATTCGTCTATTGTAGCATTATACTTTCACTTTCTTCATTCTTTCTTCATTTTACGGTATAATGCCTTAACAAGAAAAAGAAAATGAAAGTATAATGCTATAATTGAAAGAAAATGAAAGTATGATGCTGTAATTGAAAGAAAATGAAAGTACAATGCTGTAATTGAAAGCAAATGAAAGTACAATGCTGTTATTGAAAGAAAATGAAAGTATGATGCTGTAATAGACAAATATGAAAACAGAAAACAGAAAATGCCTTAACATTACACTAAAAAAAGAGAAAACAGAAAACTATAAAAAATGTACTTTCTTTGATTCGTCTATTATATCATTATACTTTCACTTTCTTCATTCTTTCTTCATTTTATGGTATAATGCCTTAACAAGAAAAAGAAAATGAAAGTACAATGCTGTAATTAAAAGAAAATGAAAGTATGATGCTGTAATTGAAAGAAAATGAAAGTACAATGCTGTAATTGAAAGAAAATGAAAGTACAATGCTGTAATTGAAAGAAAATGAAAGTATGATGCTGTAATAGACAAATATGAAAACAAAAAACAGAAAATGCCTTAACATTACACTAAAAAATAGTAAACAGAAAACTAGAAAAAAATGTACTTTCTTTGATTCGTCTATTGTAGCATTATACTTTCACTTTCTTCATTCTTTCTTCATTTTACGGTATAATGCCTTAACAAGAAAAAGAAAATGAAAGTACAATGCTGTAATTGAAAGAAAATGAAAGTATGATGCTGTAATTGAAAGAAAATGAAAGTACAATGCTGTAATTGAAATCAAATGAAAGTACAATGCTGTAATTGAAAGAAAATGAAAGTATGATGCTGTAATAGAAAAATATGAAAACAGAAAACAGAAAATGCCTTCACATTACACTAAAAAATAGAAAACAGAAAACTAGAAAAAATGTACTTTCTTTGATTCGTTTATTATAGGATTATACTTTCACTTTCTTCATTCTTTCTTCATTTTACGGTATAATGCCTTAACAAGAAAAAAGAAAATGAAAGTATAATGCTGTAATTGAAAGAAAATGAAAGTATGATGCTGTAATAGACATATATGAAAACACAAAATAGAAAATGTCTTAACATGACACTAAAGACAGAAAACAGAAAACTAGAAAAAATGTAATTTCTTTAATTCGTCTATTATAGCATTATACTTTCACTTTCTTCATTCTTTCTTACTTGTTTTGCATCCATTTTTAAAAGGGTCTCAAAAGAAGGGTAGGGGTCATACTAGAAAATCCGCGACATGGAAGATGAGCAGCGACACAAAAATTGTAGTGACATTTAACAAGTTTGGGAAACCAATTGGAGAAGAAGGAAATGAACTAACACAATTTCTTGGGACACTTGTGAGGATGGCCAACCATGTTGGAATACAATATTATGACTGGAGAAAGGTTCCCATGCAGAAAAAAGAGGATATGTATTCAGTTGTTAAGGTAAATGAAAATTACTTTATCGGAAGTAATCTTATTATTGTGTATGTATATATTAACACCTTTAAGTTTCATTGCAGTCAAAATTTGTTATTCGTCCGACCGAAACAAATGCTATAAAAATGGATATTTTTTAACATGGGGAAAAGTGGAGGCATTGGAAAGGTTCATTAAAAGCACGTGCCTTTGATCCAACCCTTACGATTGATGAAATTGTGGCACAACAAACTGATAAGGATAGCTGGGTGAACGAAGATCAATTTAAAGAATTGGTGGCTCGTTGGTTCACTCCAGAATATCAGGTAGCAATGTTTTGTATCTTATAGTTTGTCGTTGAAAGTATAAATAAACATTGTTTACATTTAACGTGTTAATATTTGTAATTACAAAGAGGACATGCGAGGTAAAAAGAATGAGTCTCTTGAAGATGCAAGAGCCTCATGTCTCGGGGACAAAATCATTTGCCCGACTTGCTCAAGAAGAGGTTCTATTTTGGTTATTTCATTATATTTGGTATTTTGTTTCTGAACCGATTAATCCTTGTTGTAGGCAACAAAAAATAATGGTACATACCCAACAAGAGGACACATATACCGAATTAGTCATACCCGTAAAGATGGAAGTATTGTTAATGACAATGATGCTCAAATTGTGGTAATGTATTTTATAAACATTAGTTTCTTTTTTTCTTTTTCTTTTTTTGAACGGCTTATAAACATTAGTAGCTTTGTATTCTCATGATAAGTTGTATCATAACTTGTTTTTTTGTATAGTCTTCCCTACAAGCTGTTTCAAGTGACGCAACAAACACACAAGGGACCGAAGACGATTATTCAAATGATGACTACTTTAAAGTTAAGGGTCAGAGAAACGTGGGTACATCCGATGTGTAGGAAGGATGCCATCTGCAAAAGAAAATGATGCTTCAAGTTCTACTGATTCACAAACTGTACAACAACTAAAGGATGGATTGGCTCAGACACAAAATGCATTAAGCGTTCTCATCAACCTCGTCAAGGATCATATTCCAAATGCAAACTTATCTGGAGTGCTTAACAATTTCAACTTGCAGGTACTTTCAAATCAAAACTTATTTATAATATCTTTTTTTCATCTTTGAGAACTTTAGACTATGTGTTTGGTCTCTACACCATTTACAAGTAACTCCTTTTGTTATGTTTCACAGTAGGATGTTATATTTTATTTATTCCAAAATGGGTTGCTAGGCTTCTTAAATATAAATTAATCACAATATTATTACACCATGTGTTAGTGACAATATTATTTTGGATTCGTTTAAGGTTCCTAATAACATTTCCATGGTTCGTAATCAAAGATCAACATCTGAAAGCCATAATAACAATGGTAATTACTTTCAACTCAGATTACCAAGTTATGTTTTTATATGTGTCATGGTTGTTAGCTAAAAAGAGTGCCACTAAAACTCGAAAAATCCAGCAAAAAACCAAGTATATAGTGGCATAAAGAAGTGCCACTAAAATCCAAACATTTGTAGTGGCATATAAAAAAGTGCCACTAAAACTCGAAAATCCTGCAGCGGCATAACAAAAAAGTACCACTAAAAGCTTTTAGTGGCAGCGCTTATAGTGGCACTTTTTTTTGTGTCGCTGATTCCAAAGAGGGCTTTTAGTGGCACTTTTCCGGGATTTAGTGGCACTTTTTGTGTGCCACTAAATGTCATTTTATTTGTAATGAATGTTGCAAAAGCCTCATGTGATATTGAGAATCTTGGATTGAGTCTAATCTTATATTCTCAAAAGTAAGTGAAAGAGGGGACAAATTTCTATTTTTTTTTGCAGGATGATTGGGATGTTGGTGGCAAGCTCAAGAATCAAGTTCCCTTCTTATTCTCCTTGGAAAAAGAAGAAGAATGCACTGGTCATGGAGAGACCTACTCCGACTGTCTCGTGTTGGGACTGTAAAAAGGCTCCTAACAGTAATACTAAGCAACAACAATCATCCAACTTAAATGGGTTGATGCGATCGAATCATTTAAATCAGTTAGATGATGCTTGGAAATGCAATTTCTTCCCTGAAGAGAGCTTTGCGGTGGAGCTGATTCGCATATGGATGGACAAGAAAATCACCACAAAGGCCGAGACTAACATTTCTTGAAATACTTATATTCCACTCAAAGTAACTTGTTTTGTATGGCGGGCAAGTTTGGATAGAATTCCTTATGTTATTGCTCGTTATGATAGAGGAGTTCAAATCCCAGACACCGACTATAGTGCGTGTATTTTCCACGGTGAATTCAACGAATCATATCCTCGTGGGTTTTTCTTTTGCTGCCAAGCCGAGGGAATTGATATTTGATTAGTGTGGGATCACGCACGTCCGGTTCTCAGTGGTGGGACAATTCACAGATTTTGCAACCTCATGGGGCAATTATCCAAAAAAAACCGAAGATTGATTTGTCCAATTATTACAGGCTCTTATGGAACTTATGGAAGAAAGAAATGGCAAGGTTTTCATATTTATGGTCTCCTCTCTCTCAAAAGTGGCCGATGCTACTTGCTCTATGGTGTTGATGTAGTTAAAGTATAGAGGGAACAAATTGAATTGTAACTAGGAGAGTTGGGGAAATTCCCCTTTTATTTACATAAACCCTTGTTTTTTGTTTCTTCTCCTAGTCCCTTGTTAGACCAACAGGTACCGTAGCCACTCACCCTCACTACCACTCACTTTTTACCCGCTACATAGGTGCCACCTCAATAAACCCTTAATAACCCCTCACCCCTTTAAAATGTTGGAAATTGTAAACCCTCACTACCACTCACTTTTTTAAAATTAAATAAATAATAAATTAAAGTAAACTAAAAAATAAATCTTTTTAAATTAAAACATTTCATTAATTAAGAAATAAAAGTTACAAACGTAAAATAAAACGAGAAACGTAAAATTATGTCATTTCTTGCCAGGGCCGAAACGTCGATTTCGTTGTTCAAATCATGCCATTTTTTGCATTTTTTGATAATCCGCCAAAACTCCACGTATCGGAACGCCGTTCTTTTGTTGTCGGACTTGTAAAATTTTAATGCCTCCTCGAAAACGTGTTGCTCCGTTTGGCCGCTCCTCCAATGTGTTCATAAGTTGTGGAGCAACTCATTAAACTTAATTACCGCACGATTGATATCACGGTATTTTGTTGTCATGAGTCTTTGGAATGGTACGATCGCGGCCTAACTGTTGGTGAAACCGTTCCCGTATGCGCAACCATAAGTGATTGGCCGCTCGGGTGTTACTGGCGGTCGCATCCTCTGTAACGCCCCAACTTTTTCAAACCATTTATATTACAATAAAACATATTTTTCAAAATACGGTTCAACAAAAACCATTGTACTTGTTAAAATACAACAAAAAGGAGTGTTACAATTACATATCAAACAACCATAAGTCTAAGGAAAATGGATTCAATCTACCAAATATGGAAGCTGTATCCAGCTCCACTCCTTTGCACCCTAGTACTTATTTCGCAACTCCAAACTATCATACAACATTGTACCTGAACCTGTAATACATGACATAAAAATAAAATACGTAAGACAAATTGTCTCGTGAGTTACATGAGTTTTTTTGGACTCAAACATTTAATCTCCTTTAATAAAAACTTTATAAATTAAACATTCGCTGAAATTTTATAGTATTAATATACTATGACTTTTTATCTTTCAAAAACATTTTATATCCTTCAAAACTAGCTTATTTCATAATTTCTTTGACTGGTTTTATAAACTTGCTGGATTTTTATACTTAGGGCTTTAATCACTATGTGTGATACCCCAAGTCTCTACAGCTAGAAAGAACGGATCAATCCTCACTGTAGAAGTGCTGAGGCAGCCTACTTCGCAAAGGGGTTACCCCCAGTAGACTCCTTACCTAACCCGGGTAGGTTGGAACATAGTTCCCTTACTAACGTATGCTAGCTACAATACCAGTCACATATAAAAATACTTTCTGGAAACTGAAACAATACTTATGCTCAAAATGGCTAATTGCCAAGCTTTTGACTCAAACATGTTTCTAACATAATCTAGGCTAATGCCAAGAACCATACTTTCAAATATAGCAACTAACTCTCCATTAAGCTAGAAAATGTACCATTTTTGCAAATATTTTCACACATAAAAGTATATATGAAATCTGAAAAATATTTACTTACTTGCCATGTATTCCTAAAATGGGTGAAAATGCTACATGTACTCACCTTATAACTCTTGAAAAGTTGTTTAGACGTCCCTCGGTTCTTTACCCTTTCGGTGTCCGATTGCTTGGCTTGAACCTATATATGGTATATGATACATTAATTTACATTTTAATTGACTCTATAACATGTTAGAGTCCTTATTATACCATTAATAGTCAAGACAAGTGTATAACTTTTAAATACCCAATTTTAGTTAGCTCGTATATGATACGTATTTTACTACAGTACCTTCGGAGGGTCGTATTTCGATTCCGATAATTTTTTATGAAGTTTTGAACCATTATAGACCTATGTTTAAAATTTGGGGTCAAACGGACAAGTATAACTCCAACTTCCAAAAATCAAAACTCAAATTCCTCCTCAGTGAGTTACACGGTCGTGTAACTTTGCCTTGCAAATTACACGGCCGTGTAACTTTGTTGGCCATTTTGGTTACACGGTCGTGTAACTTTGGCCTGGAAAGTTACACGGCCGTGTAACATTCCTGGCCTGGTTTCGGGTCTGATTTTCGAGCTGCAGACCTCTATTTTCGCTTATTAAGTGCTTAATACTTAACTTAATCAATTTACTATCATTCCATGACTAAAACCTTTACTTTACATCAGGTTTTAAGCCTTGGAATCACTGATTCTAATTCCAATTTCTTGAAAACCCGTTTTTGATGATTTTCACTAAAAATCCAATTTTTTTGAAATTAATCACTTAGGAATGTCTTAATACATCCTAAGTGATCATTTGGACTTAGAAAAACCATAAAAACTGGTCTTGATCTTGCAAACCCGTGAATTAGGGTTCTTGGCCAAAAATCTTCATTTTCCTTAATTTTAACAACACTTCATAATTGGAGTGTGTTTACTTGGTGTTTTAGTATAACTTGATGGAAATAACTTCTGGAAACACTCCATCAACTTCATAAATCGAATGTTCCAGATTCCACACGAAGAAGATGATGAATAGTAGGAGTTCTTACCTTGTTTACTTAGGAATCTTCAATTCCAACTCCAATTTCTTGTTTCTCTCTATGAACTTGAACTCCCGTATCTTCAGCTCTCTAGCTCTCTCTCGAACTCTCTTCAGGTTTCTGGAAAAGAGAGTGATAATTCTCTCTTTTATGTTTATTTGTTATAAAATATTTACAATTTTAGTCCCTAGACTTGCATTCCTTGGACTTTTGACACTAACACTAAGTTTGGCCACATAAAACTATAGTTCTTACATTTTTAGTCCTAAATTATAAATAAATTTTTATAATAATTTCTGCATTTGGTCAAATGACCAATTTACCCTTTTTATGATAAATGACTAAATTACCCTTACAACATAATTTCTCATAATATTACATATAAACTTTTAATTACACACCACTTACTTTACATATTTATTATAATTTTTTTTGGTCGTTTCAACTACCTCCCCCTAATTAGGATTCCGTCCTCGGAATCGCTTCAAAATCTGTAAAATTAGGGTATCTTCTTTTCATGCTTTCTAAAGTTTCCCAAGTCAAATCTGAACCCAATGAATGCTTCCACTTGACCAATACTAGATCAATCTCTTTGTTCCTTAGTTTCTTGGTTTTCACCTCTAACATCACCTCTGGTTCTTCAACTAGTCTGTTGGGTGTTTCCACCCTTACCTCTTCTAGAGGAATGGTTAATTCCTTCTTTCCAAAGTACTTCTTAAGATAACATACATGAAATGTATCATGTATTCCCCTGAGTTCCTGTGGTAACTCCAGCTTGAATGCTTGTAAACCGATTCTTTTCAGAATTTTGAAGGGTCCAATATATCTTGGACTCAACTTCCCTCTCTTGCCAAACCTTATCACCCCCTTCCAAGGTGATACTTTTATCATCACCAAATCGCCTTCTTTTAGATCATAGGGTCTTTTCTTCAAATTTGAGTAGCTTCTTTGGCGATCTTGCGTGGCTTTCATGTTGGTCTGTATCACTCCAATCTTTTCATTCGTCATTCTTACAATTTCTGGTCCAGTGAGTTTTGTTTCACCAGCTTCTAACCAACACACTGGGGTTCTACACTTCCTACCATATAAGGCTTCAAAAGGCGGCATCTTGATACTTGAGTGGTAACTGTTGTTATATGAGAATTCTACTAATGGTAGGTGCTCATCCCAATTACCTCCAAAATCAATAGCACATGATCTCAACATGTCCTCCAATGTCTGAATAGTACGTTCGCTTTGCCCATCTGTCTGAGGATGGTAGGCTGTACTCATCTTGATTCGAGTTCCTATCTTTTCTTGTAGAGAATCCCAAAAGTTAGACGTAAATCGAGGATCTCTATCTGAGACTATGGACAGAGGTGCTCCATAACGTCTGATCACTTCATCCATGTACAACTGAGCTAATTCTCCAAGTGAGGCAGTTTCTTTAATCGCGAGGAATAAGGCACTTTTGGTCAATCTGTCAACAATGACCCATATACTATCGTGTCCCCTTCGCGTTCTTGGCAGCCCCATGACAAAATCCATGGTCACTTCTTCCCATTTCCCTGCTGGTATCTGCAATGACTGTGCATTACCATATGGCACCTGATGTTCTGCTTTTACTTGTGCACAAGTCTCACAGTGGGATATGTACTTTGCTATCCTCTTTTTCATTCCTGGCCACCAGTAATGCCGCTTCAAATCTTGATATGTTTTTGTACTTCCAGGATGTATAGAATACTTGGATTTGTGAGAATCGTATAAGACTATCTTTCTGGTTGCTCCATATTTAGGAACCCAAATACGTCCCTTAAAAGTGCGCAATCCTTGAGTATTCATTTCAAACACCACCTTTTTCCCAAGCTTTTCTTTCTTTATATTCTCTTCGGTTAAAGCACTATCTTGAGCTTCTTTAATCTTTTGAATTAAAGTTGGGACCACTTCAATTCGCATGGATCTTCCTTTAATAACTTTTTCACGAACCTTTCGGCTTAAAGCATCGGCTACTACATTAGCTTTTCCTTCGTGATAAATTATTTCACAGTCATAATCGTTCACGAGTTCAATCCACCGTGTCTGTCTCAAATTCAATTCTTTTTGAGTAAAAAGATATTGTAGACTTTTGTGATCTGTATATATTTTGCATTTCGTCCCATACAGATAGTGTCTCCAAATCTTTAATGCAAATACAATTGCAGCCAATTCCAGATCATGAGTAGTATAACGTGTCTCTGCATCTTTTAGCTGTCTAGAAGCATAGGCAATAACTTTGCCCCGTTGCATAAGTACACAACCAAGACCTCTATTAGACGCATCGCTGTATACTACAAATTCTTCTGTGCCTTCTGGTAAGGATAATACTGGAGCTTCACATAGCTTCTTCTTCAGTATCTCGAAGGCTTCTTGCTGTTTTTCTCCCCAGATAAATTTCACTTCTTTCCGAGTTAACTGAGTCAGTGGCACTGCTATTTTAGAAAAATCTTGGATAAACCGTCGGTAATAACCGGCTAACCCAAGAAAACTTCTAACTTCTGTAGGTGTCTTCGGTGGCTCCCATTTCATTACCGCTTCTATTTTTGCTGGGTCCACTTTAATACCTTCAGCTGAAACAACATGACCCAGGAATTGAACTTCCCGCAACCAAAAGTCACACTTAGACAACTTCGCGTATAACTGTTCATTCTTCAAAGTACGCAATACTTCACGTAAGTGCACTTCATGCTCCGCCTCACTTTTCGAATAAACCAGAATATCATCAATGAAAACGATGACAAATCTGTCAAGAAAAGGTTTACAGACCCTATTCATAAGGTCCATAAACACAGCTGGGGCATTAGTGAGACCGAATGGCATCACTAAAAATTCATAGTGACCATATCGAGTTCGGAATGCAGTCTTACATACATCTTCATCCTTCACCCGTACTTGATGATATCCAGAACGAAGATCAATTTTAGAGAAGTAACTAGCTCCCTGCAACTGATCGAATAAATCATCAATTCGTGGCAAAGGATATCGATTCTTGATTGTCACCTTATTGAGCTCGCGATAATCTATACACATACGCATAGTACCGTCCTTCTTCTTGACAAACAATACTGGAGCTCCCCAAGGAGAAGAACTGGGACGAATAAACCCCTTGTCAAGAAGTTCTTGCAACTGAGACATAAGTTCTCTCATCTCTATGGGAGCAAGGCGGTACGGTGCACGAGCAATAGGACTTGCTCCAGGGACCAGATCAATGCGAAATTCGACTTGCCTAACGGGTGGTAACCCAGGTAAGTCATCAGGAAAAACTTCAGAAAATTCATTAACTACTTTTATATCCCCCATCTTCTGCTTCTCTTTCTTCCCATTCATCACATAAGCAATGAATGATTCACACCCTTTTTGAATACATTTACGGGCCTTAATAGCAGTGATGAGACTCTGCATATTCTTCCGTCGTTCTCCATATATATAAACTTTGCTACTATCAGGAAATTTGATCGATACTATTCGTTTTCTGCAGAGGATTTTAGCATTATGAGTTCCAAGCCAATCCATCCCGATAATAATATCGAATCCTTTAATCCCGATAGGTAACAAATCAGCCTTTAAGATTCGCCCATTAATCTCAACCGAACATTTCTCATACACATGATGTACCGTAAGTAGTTCGCCGTTCGCGACTTCTATTACACAGGTATCATTTAATGGTTTCATTGGTATGTTCAGACGCTTACTAAATTCATGAGACACAAAAGAGAAATGTGCTCCAGAATCAAAAAGGACATAAGCAGGTTGTGAGTTTACGATAAGTGTACCTGCCACCACATCCTGATCTTCTTTGGCCTCTTCAAGAGTCATCTGAAACGCTCGTCCTTTCGTCTTTGCCGGCTCCGTCTTCTTATTACTTGCAGTGGAAATTAATGTTTCATTCTTCTTCTTGGGACAATTTGTGATGTAATGACCCTTTTCATGGCAATTGTAACATTCCACTTCTGTAATATCTTTTACTTTGCAATCTTTGGCTTGGTGGCCCGGAAGACCACATTTATAGCACCCACTGGTACCCTTCTTGCACTCACCACTGTGCCTTTTACCACACTTCTTACATTCCTTGACTTCACCTTATTTAGAAAACCCCGATGAAAAACGACCCTTCTTACTTGCTCCAGAGATTCCTGAAGACTTTCGTTTCTCCCCAAAAGCTTGCCTTTCTTTGGCCTTTTTCTCCAACATACTCTCAACTCTAGCCGCAGATTCAATGGCTTCATCAAGAGTAGTGGCTTTGCTAACTTCCAATGAATAATCCCCTGGCAACCCATTAACATAACGGTTAATCCTTCCAGCCTCAGTCGGTAACGTGTCTTCCAAGAATGGCAACATTTCACAAAATTTCTTAGTATACTCGTCAACTGTCTGTTTTTCCTTTGCAAGTGCAAAGAATTCATTGACCAAGTTCTCCCGGTGCCTCGCTGAACAGAACTTGCTTTTCAACCGCTGAACAAACTCCTCCCAGGACAACGCATCAACAAACTCACTTCCTTTGGTTCGGCGGAGAGTATTCCACCAATTAAGAGCTTCCGCCTTTAACATCTGAGAAGCAAACCCTACCTTCATATCCTCTTCGCAATGGCAGATGCGAAGAACTTGTTCCATTTCAGTCAACCACCGAATAGTTATTCGCGGATCCATCTCCCCGTTGAACTCCTTGGGCCGACAGGACATAAAGTCCTTAAAAGTACACGCCCCTTTAGTCTTGAACTGTGGCTGCGATTTAGAAGAAGAATCTCCTTGAGAAGAATTCTGTGCTGGATTAGTACCCTCAGGAGCCACACTTTTCTCACTATCTTCATTTTGTGATTTGGACCTTTCGCCTAATCGTTCATCTAGTAGACGAGTCATTTCTTGTCTGGTTTGTAATTGAGAGTCGTGTAATAACTTCTGAATTGCCTCCAAGGTCAATGGAGGTGGATTAGACTCACCCCTAGAATTGCCATCATCAACGGCTTGGGGCGGTCGGGGAGGCATAGGAGGCCTTGCATTAGGATCTGGGTTCTCAGCATACGATCCTTAACCACTTCTACTTCGCATTTTGCTATAAAATTTCAAGTACTTTAGTATTTCATAATATATCATAATATCAATTTACTACTTTTCCACCAGTTTCCCAGTATTCCCTCGCGGCTACACTAGGCTCAATATGTGTCCTGTGATTATGATAATACGGGCCCATATTACCATAATCACCTACACATGTTGTTCCCAATGTTTCCGCTCGGTTCCACTGTTCACTAGTATCAATTAGCTACTTTTAACTCGTAATTATACTCATATAATTTCATTAACAAATAATGTCTTAATTCATTAAGACATAACAATTTGTATAAATCACTCTAACGGACTATTTTACTAGTCTAAGCCTAGGAGTGGATTGATCCAATCCTAATTCGCTTAAACTATGGCTCTGATACCAACTTGTAACGCCCCAACTTTTTCAAACCATTTATATTACAATAAAACATATTTTTCAAAATACGGTTCAACAAAAACCATTGTACTTGTTAAAATACAACAAAAAGGGGTGTTACAATTACATATCAAACAACCATAAGTCTAAGGAAAATGGATTCAATCTACCAAATATGGAAGCTGTATCCAGCTCCACTCCTTTGCACCCTAGTACTTATTTCGCAACTCCAAACTATCATACAACGTTGTACCTGAACCTGGAATACATGACATAAAAATAAAATACGTAAGACAAATTGTCTCGTGAGTTACATGAGTTTTTTTGGACTCAAACATTTAATCTCCTTTAATAAAAACTTTATAAATTAAACATTCGCTGAAATTTTATAGTATTAATATACTATGACTTTTTATCTTTCAAAAACATTTTATATCCTTCAAAACTAGCTTATTTCATAATTTCTTTGACTGGTTTTATAAACTTGCTGGATTTTTATACTTAGGGCTTTAATCACTATGTGTGATACCCCAAGTCTCTACAGCTAGAAAGAACGGATCAATCCTCACTGTAGAAGTGCTGAGGCAGCCTACTTCGCGAAGGGGTTACCCCCAGTAGACTCCTTACCTAACCCGGGTAGGTTGGAACATAGTTCCCTTACTAACGTATGCTAGCTACAATACTAGTCACATATAAAAATACTTTCTGGAAACTGAAACAATACTTATGCTCAAAATGGCTAATTGCCAAGCTTTTGACTCAAACATGTTTCTAACATAATCTAGGCTAATGCCAAGAACCATACTTTCAAATATAGCAACTAACTCTCCATTAAGCTAGAAAATGTACCATTTTTGCAAATATTTTCACACATAAAAGTATATCTGAAATCTGAAAAATATTTACTTACTTGCCATGTATTCCTAAAATGGGTGAAAATGCTACATGTACTCACCTTATAACTCTTGAAAAGTTGTTTAGACGTCCCTCGGTTCTTTACCCTTTCGGTGTCCGATTACTTGGCTTGAACCTATATATGGTACATGATACATTAATTTACATTTTAATTGACTCTATAACATGTTAGAGTCCTTATTATACCATTAATAGTCAAGACAAGTGTATAACTTTTAAAGTTTTGAACCATTATAGTTAGTTGAACCATTATAGACCTATGTGATACGTATTTTACTATCATTCCATGACTAAAACCTTTACTTTACATCAGGTTTTAAGCCTTGGAATCACTGATTCTAATTCCAATTTCTTGAAAACCCGTTTTTGATGATTTTCACTAAAAATCCAATTTTTTTGAAATTAATCACTTAGGAGTGTCTTAATACATCCTAAGTGATCATTTGGACTTAGAAAAACCATAAAAACTGGTCTTGATCTTGCAAACCCGTGAATTAGGGTTCTTGGCCAAAAATCTTCATATTCCTTAATTTTAACAACACTTCATAATTGGAGTGTGTTTACTTGGTGTTTTAGTATAACTTGATGGAAATAACTTCTGGAAACATTCTATGAACTTCATAAATCAAATGTTCCAGATTCCACACGAAGAAGATGATGAATAGTATGAGTTCTTACCTTGTTTACTTAGGAATCTTCAATTCCAACTCCAATTTCTTGTTTCTCTCTATGAACTTGAACTCCCGTATCTTCAGCTCTCTAGCTCTCTCTCGAACTCTCTTCAGGTTTCTGGAAAAGAGAGTGATAATTCTCTCTTTTATGTTTATTTGTTATAAAATATTTACAATTTTAGTCCCTAGACTTGCATTCCTTGGACTTTTGACACTAACACTAAGTTTGGCCACATGAAACTATAGTTCTTACATTTTTAGTCCTAAATTATAAATAAATTTTTATAATAATTTCTGCATTTGGTCAAATGACCAATTTACCCTTTTTATGATAAATGACTAAATTACCCTTACAACATAATTTCTCATAATATTACATATAAACTTTTAATTACACACCACTTACTTTACATATTTATTATAATTTTTTTTTGGTCGTTTCATCATCAGAAACGTCAATCCACGAATGGGCTAACACGATTTCTTCGGCGGTTGTCCACTTTTGTTTCTCTACTCTTCCTAGTCTTTGTAGTTTGTACCACGGGTTGAGCTTCGGGTTGGGTTTCCAACACTTCTTCCGGTGACGCTTGTGTGTCCGGAAAGGAATCGGTTATTGGGGTTTGGACGTTTTGGTTTTGTGTGTCAGGAATGAGATTAAAATTATGGTATAAATTTTGCGGAGGGATTAGCGGGTAACCCGACATTTGATAGGGAAAAACGTTTGACAAGAAAATTGGTTGGTCCATTTGCGGACGGTAAACGTTGGGTGTATAGTATCGTTCGAAACCGAAAACGTTTTGTCGATTTCGATTCAATGATGGGGTTTGATTGTTTGGGGAATCTTGATAATACATTCTTTTAGAGGTTGTTTTTGAGAGAAATGGATGTAAAGAGTGTTAAAAGTGTGGTTTTAGTTGTGTAAATTTAGTATATGTAGATGGTAAATTTAAAAAAAATTACTTATTTTATTTTTAATTATTTATAGCCGTTGATATTTAGCCGTTGGAAGGGGGGGGGGGGAGGATTTGCAAATTTGGACATTCTTTGGGGGCAAAAGTGAAAGTTGGAGGGTTAATACCGTACTGCTATGGGTACCCGTGGAAAGGCCAAGCATGCGGTGTACCACACGGGTTAACCCCTCCAGCGTGGAACCCGCACCCCATGGGATGATGGTATCACGGTGTCTCTTGGTCTTAGGTGAAGTTTTGTTTTAATTCATTGTTGGTTCCAAAAAACATTTGTCCGTACTAGAACTTGCAGGACTAAATCGGTGAAGTGGTTAAACTTCGGCGATCACATACGACATAAACCTTATACATATTAATACAATCAAAACCTAATACAACAAAAAATGGATCTCAAATTCATCGACTATAGCAAATGTACGATTTGAAAAAAAAAAACTTGGAGTGGAGATCCCAACTCAACCTAGTATAAGCACTGTTAGGGTAGGTTAAATGTTTAAATTTTAACACAAAACGGTTTAAGTTCACTTGGAGTTGGCATTGAGTCGACTTTGCTAACTACATCTCGAACTTTTGTTTTACATTAGCATTACACGCAAACAGTGTCATGCAAACATGATGTATTAAATGCAACCTAAAAGTATCATTAGAAAAGAAGGTACTATCAAGGGTGTCATCGGATAGAATACGAACATGTCTTATTAGAAAATAAGTGTACTAAAACGTCCTCGAAATATAGACGACTATAATTAATGGAGACGACAACTTTAATGATCCTGCAGTAAAAACAAGCAATCCCTCAATAGCTAATGTCAGTATTCAAGCTATCTTTCATATTTTATAATAGTAAAGGTCGTTGAAATATTGTATTTTTAGTAAGATATAACATAATAACAAGAAAAAAATAACACAAAAATAGATAAGGATAGTTGTATTTGTCGTGGTTGTTGGCTTTTCCCATCAATTTTTAAATTCTTGGGTCCATCTCCACAACTCGTCAAAAATTAAGTGCGTCTCATTTACTCCTTTATGTGCATCCTTCACTTTGCACATGCATTTGGCATCATACATATATATCTACACATATACATATGTTTATACATTTATGTCGGACATGTTTCTTTTTCGTTTCATTGAGTATCATCTCTATTTAGTATCAGCTCAAAAAATATTTATAAAATAACGAAATACTTGTGGAAGTGAAAAGAAAAAGTAAACAAGGTAAATTTTTAATAATTTAGGGATTAACTAGATAACATTTTGCTTTATAAAATATTTTTTTTCTATATTAAGTAATACAATACGTACGTAGCTTATGGATTAAACTTCTGTTCTAATGAAAATAAAAAATAAACAACACTCTAACTGTATCCAGAATGTATGAGCTAATATTTTTAGCAACCCGCAATTATATGATGAATAAAACAGTGGTAACATATAAACAACATGATTTACGTACAAATACTTTTTGTTATATTTTTCATAAATGTATACGTATGGTATTAATCTCCAGATGTAAAACATCTATTTAATTTATCATATATTCCACGGATGGCAAATGTATTAGATAGTTATTGAGCGTGTTCGGCAAAATTAGCTGGTAGCTGGTAGTGGTTAGCTGTAAGCGGTTAGCGGTTAGCTGGAAGCTGGTAGCGGTTAGCGGTTAGCTGGTAGCAGTGACTTTTATTACTGCAGAAGTGTTCGGCAAAAGTAGCTGTTAGCTTTTAGAAGTGTAAAATAATATAAAAATCAAAAGCTATATGGAATAGCTTTTGGATTATGATCGTTTTGTTAAAAGTAAAAGCTAAAAGCTCTTGCTGCCGATCGAGGTATTTTCATTTTTTCGAGCGTTTTCCTAAATGTTAAACGCTAAACACTCTCAAAAACTCTCAAACACTGCGTGCCAAACACACCCATTATGTTGTATGTTGAATGGAATTTTAGTTATTGTTCGATCATCTTTCAATTATTTCACCGATTAGTGGAAACTAGTATTCAAGTTTCATCGGTTTTCATTTTTTAAGATACGAAAGATCATGTATTTTGGATCTAGATTGTTCATTAGTTCCTAAATATTTAATTTACGATTCTAATGGTTGTTATGAAATGTTTTAACTTAAAATATAGAATAATCGATATTATTTGTTTTCAGTTTTATAAATATAATATTTCTAGGCACATTAATCTCTGGTTTGTTGAGCAACCGAGCCTTCAGATCCATCAAGTCAAACTTAGTACAGGTCAAATAGTACTACTCTCTTAACCTTCTGTTATTGTTCTTTATATTTTTCTAAAATAACTATAATAATACAACAATATGCAATTTGTCCATTCTTCATAAATGATTACAACCGATATCTCTTCCAGACTCTAAATTGTTTAATTCAGAATAATAAACAGTTTCTAAAACCATGTTACGGTGTCGTATTAGCGTGTTAAAAGTTTTTTATCTGGAAATATTAACAACCATTTCAAAGAGAGTAAAAATGGAATCCTCATTTAATGCAGATGTGCTGGCCATTAACCCTTCTCTCTCTCTCTCTCTCTCTCTCTCTCTCTCTCTCTCTCTCTCTCAATTTCAGTTACAATAGAATAAGACAGTTCATATGACATAATACTCACAAAGATGAATCAATCTCGCATTCCATAACCTTCAAGCTCTCCACTTTCTTTAACCCTAGGCAAAGAATATATATATTATTATATGTATATGTATATATATATATACACGAAGAACAAGATTCATTCACCATCTTTGTTTTCTTCCATCGAAAGATGACAAAAAGAACATCTTCTTTGTAGTTTTCTTTATAAACACAGCATCCTCTTAAGCTCACTCTTTCTCTTTCTCTCTCATCCCAGAAGAAAAATATGGATATTTGATGATTGATAATATCCGGGGTTGAATCTTTTTGTGGGTTTTTAATATATGTTGTTAAAGATGAGAAATTTAGCGACTTGTTATAGTGAACATGCAATCAAGGTTTCAGATTCGTATTGTTCTGGTACTTCAAACAATATTTACATCGCTCCAACCTTCATTCCTGCAATTCAAGATGAAGTTTCAATCCTCTACAAAGTCAAACTTTCCACACAAAACCTTCTGTTCATCACACTGACATGGTCAACTCACAACATTGACTTCGCCTTCACAATCTCCATCAGCGAACACCATTCAAATTCTTCTAAAACTTTTTGTTTGAGAAAGATCAAAGGGTCCAAAAAGCTCGAACCTTTTGACTCAAAGATTGAACTCATTTGGGATCTCTCGAAAGCCACGTATGAAATAGGGCCTGAACCGGTTAAAGGGTACTTTCTTGCGGTTTTGGTCAACTCTGAGATGATTTCCATTGGTGATATTGAAGATTTGGAGTTAAAGAAGCTTGTTTTCGATTACCCTTTTGCGAAATGCTCATTGGTTTCGCGTAGTGAGAGGTTTTATGGGAACGCTGAGTATTCCACACGGGCTAAGTTTTTTGAAACGGGGACGTGGCATGATATAATGATCACTTGCGTCGTAGATGATCGAAGAACCAAGAATTCTTTGAGTTTGTGTGTTTGTATCGACAAGAAGAATGTGATTCAAGTGAAGAGATTACGATGGAATTTTCGTGGTAATCAAACAATATTTTTGGATGGAAATCTTGTAGATTTAATGTGGGATGTTCATGGGTGGTTCTTCGATTCGGATTCGAATACGAAATTAAGAAATAAACCTGCTGGGATCTTCCTCTTTAGACCAAGAAGTGGGTTTGATAGCAGATTGTGGCTCGAAGAGAAGAATTTGGAGAAAGAACAAGAAAAAGTTGGTGCTTCTTTGTTGATTTATGCTTGTAAGAATCCCGATTAGAATTTTTTATTTTTGTTCTTAACACTTACCGTATGAATTTTCGGTGTCAATCGTGAATCATACAAGTTTTAAAACGTTAATTTGATTGGAAATTCATACGGTGACTGATTATATTTCATCAGAATTTTTTTTTTCGGTTCAGATATAGTTTTTTTTCGCTTTTAATCTTGTGTGAAGATGAAACAAGTCATCAAATATGCTGTTTATTATTATTATTTTTTTTATCTTTTATGTGATTAATATTAAGTTATTAACTGTATTACCTTAAAAACATGACTATTTAATGTGATTCTGTAGGAATTGATATTTTAATTGTTTAGTTGTTTTCTTTGATTATGTTTCTTTTTTGGTACAAGGTAATGGGGCCATAGGCTTTTCAATAAGTCCATATTAAAAAATATAATATAACTTTCAAGAAAATATATGTTCTAGCATCCTTCCCATTTATCTGTTTTGTGCATAATCAATCCAACTTTACACCCATTTTAATTATGAGATATTATTCGTACTAACAGTAAAATCAAATGGTGAGAAACCAGGGTACTCTCTATTTTAAATGAACTTCATAAAGATAATAATATAGGAACAAAACCCCCAACTGAAATTATATAATACAATTTGCTTATCATCTTCAGTTCTTCACAAATATTTTTATTACTAGTTGACTTAGTGGAAAATTATAATGTTTAAGAATATTCATATTAAAGTACAAATTTGTTTTGATAAAAAGATTCCATGTTAAAAGCACATATTTGTTGGTTAATTATAATTCCCACAAATAAATTAATACAATTTCTCCAATATTTATTTGTGAGAGAAAATTAGTAGTTGGCACCAGCCCTAAGATTAATGTAACATGGGAAGAAGACCGTGTAACATAAATAATCAATGTAAAAAATCATCGCGGGCTATGTTTCCAAATAAGGAATATTATTACAATGGTTTTTGGAATCGCAGGTGGATGTTTAGTTTTCCTTAGTTTTTTTTGAAATCAGTTGTTGCGGAACTCATTATTCGGTACTTGTTCGGTCCGACTGGGAAGTACTTGGATTCTATAAATTATATAGAAATATTTTTAGGGAAATTATATATATGTCAAAAATCATAAGTTAATTGAATTTCATAACAAAATTAGTTGAAATACAAATAAAAAGATACTACTTCAAATGTTAAAGAGTTAAACGATTTCAAAAATTGATATTCATTATTTAATATTGAAGTAATCATTTAACATTAGTCTTTTTCCATTTTTCTAACAAATTTACATTAAATTTAAAAAAATTAAAATTAAACAAGGATTAATAAATAATTAAATATATGATATATGTTAAAGAATTAATGAAAAATTATAGTTATCTATTTTTTCTAAAAAAATATCAAAATTACTGAGTTTGACCGAGTTGGACCGAGTTGCTCCAAGTTGGACCGACTTTTACGGAGTTTGACCCGAGTAGCACCAAGTTTGACCTGAGTAGAACCGAGTTTTACCGATTTCCAAGTTGTTTGGCCGAGTTGGCCTAACTCGCCCCAGTAAGAGGCCAAGTACTCGTCCGAGTTAACCGAATTTTACAACACTACTTGAAATAATTACCTTATATTTGATTACTTTTAATTTTATAACAAATATAAAATATCAACTATAATATAATATATGTTTTGTATTTGAATAAACAGTGTGAAATGTTTTGTATTTGAATAGTTAATATGATATATAATGTTAAAGGAAATAAATGAGTGTATAGTAAGTTAATCATTGTTAAAAATGGCTAATGATGGTTTTAGGGGCAAACGGGCGATTTCTGGGGAAATGAGGAAATAGGGGACGGGTAACACGAGATTTTGGGGTGTATAAATTTTTAGTTAACATGTAACGACATTTATGTTGATATATAATCATATATTTTATTAAAGACATTTATGTGACGTAAATTTCAAGCCTTCAATCTTGGACCATTTTTAGCTAAATTTCTAAACCGATGGGTAACATATTGTTAATGCCTAATGCAATGATGAGTTTATGACCTTAGAATCTTGCATCATTTCATTTAGCATCGGAATTACGTGAATGATTCAAAGAATCAAAGTTACACATCAATGCGACAAATGTATTTTCATCAATGTTGCAATACAAAAGTTAGTTTGAATGTACAAAAAATATCAATGCATAAGGTACAAATTGTCATAGCTTAAAAGCATTTGATTCGAGACAAAACGAATTATATACTTTTTGTGATGAAGAACAAAAACTCATAAAGGGTTTTTCTTTTTCTTCTTGAAGCGATTATTCCATTCTCCACAAGAACTAAAAGGAAAGAAAGGCATCAACACTTTTGTTATCGTGTATACCATTAATACACAATGTACAATCTCATATTAGATTCAATTTCTATAAGTAGCAAGGGAAAAAACATTTTTTTATTAAAAAAAGTGTGGAAAACCCCAATCTTTGAGGAAATGGTCTAAAAGAGCAAGAGAAGGTCAAGCCATTTGTTGAATCCTACCGATATATATTATTACATGTGGAAAAACATATGGGCTTTTACACAATCAATAATTAGTAAAAGGATTATATTAAATTTACAATATAATTTTTATATAAGATTAAACAAACAACTTAAAAGTTATATTTCAATTAACTTTTTATTTATTGAAGAAAACAAATTGATAAAATCAAGAGTTAATAACATAAAAGTCACTATAGTTTGACCAAAATTCTGATTTACGACTATATTTATTTTTGTTCTATAAAAACCACTAATACTTTTAAAGAATTTCATAATGACCACTATTCATTTTATTTTATAATTTTTAAGAATTATTTTCATCGAAAGATTATATAAAAAGTTTCATATCGACATTTAAAGTAAATATTAAACTCTGTTACATTTAAAATTATACATAAAGTTGGCAGCATAAAATTATGACTTTTATTTGTTATAGTGGTCGTAATTGATCTTTTTGAAAATATGAGCGATTATTATGATTTTTTTAAACTATGAGTGGTTTTTATAGAAGAAAAATAAATATAATATTTAAACCAAATTATCGTCAAACTACAATGATTTTTATGTTGTTAATCCTAAAATCAAAATAGAGAAACCACTAGAATAAATTAGTCTACTTCACATATTTCTTGGACAGTTATATGCATAAAAATGTGTATAATGATCAAATTACATGTTCTATGTTTCAAAAGGTGAAGAATTGGCCATTGATTTATACCCTTGAGAGCGTTAATATCACTATTACCAATACAATAAAATTGATGAAATATTTGAACATGTAAACTAATTCACACTAAGATTTATTATAAGACACTCGTTACATGGTTTAACACTCGACATCTCTTCATCAGCCGACTTAAAGAACTAATTGATGAGATGTCCCTATCGAGGATGTCAACGGATCAAAACGATGTCCATATCTAAGTTATTTCTTTGTCGAAGTGGATTGAGAAACCGAAAATTACATCACCATTTGGAATTAAATGATGTATTTAAAATGCTTGAGATAGAATATAGTAGTTGACCCATGAACAATGGGATAAAGCTTTCAAATATTTTAAGACAACGATGTATTATCCTCAACAAATTCCTCTTTGAACATGAAGTTCCAACCGACGCAAGATATTTTTTAAACAGTCCTACCGTTGAAATGTCTGGATGAAATGGTTAAAGGAACAACTTTGAACTTGGAAGCATTTATTAAACTCGTTTGTAATTTGGGAAGTTTTCTAGCAGGTAAATAAATATATGTAAAGACAAAAGTTGAGGACTTAAATGTATTTCTAGATTTTGAGGGTTTACCTTTTTCCCAAGAACATCATAACACAAGCCATATTTTTATGACTTTTTCTCGGCTCGAGCTTTGGATCAAAGAATTGATCTTCTTAAAAAGAATTCAAAATGGTTTTGCTGAGGTCAAACCACCAAACTTGTTAAATAATCGTGTTATCCAATAAGTTGATTTGAAAGGACCCTCTTTAGATGATTCTGCCGAAGTCGGTGATGTAAATTGGCCATCTATTGATGTGGATGTTGATGTTGATGTTGTAGATGAGTAGTGACGGCATCGTAGTCGTTGATACGGTCAAAAATACTAGATTTATACCTTACAAGCACATTAGCTAAGTGGAAATAATGGTCGATCAGTGGAGTCCGTGGTTGAAGTATTGTGTTAAGAATTAACCAAACTATAGTTTCACTTTATAGCTGGTAGCGTTCCATACACTTCGCAAAACTCGAATAAACCGCAAATACCGAAAACACAAACTATCATTAACGAACTAACAATTCCAAATCTCAATCCAAATCAACTACACGATCTGATTTCTGAAGTGGATTCATAAAATCAGAAGTGCTCAATACCAACAAACAACCAAACGAATAATTAAACGAAAACGGAAATCGAAAACGCGAAATAACTAAAACTGAATGATTGCATTAAACATAAACCCAAACCGAAAGTCGAATGGTTCTGGCTTCGGGAAATATCCACATTCGACACGTTCCAGCGAGTTCTACAATCCAGAACCGTTGGAAACGAGCGATAAACAAAACTATAAAATTTGAAAAATAAACTAAACTAAGAAAATACCAACTTTTAATCACTGAAATTCGAAAACAAGAGTCGAAGAAGCCTAGGTTCCACCTTTGGGTCAGTTCTTCGCTCCCGAGACTTGAACTAGATGTCTCTATTTATAGTTGCAAAATCGAACCAATTGCGCCACACAATGGTGAAAACCGCGGCACGACCTTATCTCTAACCCCGATTATCGCTTTTTGAATGTCGAACTCGTCATCCGTTCATTGACTTTCCGATACGCGCGTTCCTTTATTTCGCGGCGCGCGTGTCTTTTCGACTGAAAATGGATTTTATCTCAAACTTCTTTGTTTTGTACGCGTTTGACCCCTGTTTTTATCATTTTTCACATGCAAGCACTAGACACAAAAAGTGTGTAATATAACAATTTACGAGATATAATTCACTCAGAATAAGGCTCAACGACGACTAAAATACTTGATATTACTAGGTGTCGTCAAGTAGATTATCATGGATGAAGTTCCTACTAATCTCATTTCATCCGTTGTCACACCATCGTTAGTCTTGCCCACTGTTGATGATAAATTATCAGTTCCTTTTCAAAAGATCATTGTGACAAAACCTCCTCCCAAGAATACATATTGTGTTGGTTCTCTGGCTGCTTCGGAACCATCAAAAACTTCGAGTTGATCTGTCTCTAAACCATCTTCATCTTCTACACCCACAAATTACAAAATTGCAAATTTCAAAAATGATGTTGTCGATGAATGCTCAAATCCAAAAGTCTTAAATCACCAAAGTCACCTAAGTCCCATTCTAACAATCCGAAGAAGAATAAGGCTAAACAAACATTTAAAAAGAAAAATACACATTTGAAAAAGCCTTTGTTGAACTGACATCTGGTTACCTAATATAAAATTTGGGCTTGTTGTAGCAGAAGAAAAGAATGCTAGGCTAGCTGTAAAAATCATCTCAGAAGGTTTACCTAGAAAACCAACTAAGCAAAAAACTATCAGTAACATGCAACATGTCCGTATCACTACTAATAAACCCAAACAGAATGTTTTTGAAGATTTTATATATTAGATTAATGAGAAAACCTTAGCATTCTGTATATATCCAACTGAGGAAATTAAGTCCAAAATTCATATTCCTCCTCAGTAATACACTGATCGAACTCAAGCTCAAAAGTATTTACAAAGTCTTATAGAAAAACCAGACCAAAACACGTATATTTCTTCATTGACTGATATACCATGCTTCCAAATCTCGCGGACCCAAGCTAAATTGGGTGCCGAAACTAATCCTCTAATCTACTGCATGCACTATGTGAAGAGGAGCACGTTAAGGAATGGTTCATCAACAACACATGTATATATGAGTATATATGTGGTATTATAGAACAGTCAAATAGGGAGGTTTTGTTACTTTTGGGACTGATTCAAACGACTTAATTAAAGGATACAGGATGCTTACAAATAGGACTTTTACATTCCAAAAAAGTTGCTTATGTTTCTGTGTTAAAACATAACCTGATTAGCGTTAGCATGCTTTGTGATGCAAATTTCCGTGTTGAGTTCGATAAAAAGCACAAATATGTTCTTACCAAAAATTGTGAGAAGTGCTTATTGTTTTAGGCGGAAATGGCAATATGTTCCTATTGGACATATAAATGATGACGGGAAAACCACAACTTTATTTTTTATCAAAAGCAGTACGTGATGTTAGCTAGTTACATTATATGCACACATCTCAACTTCAAATATATCAATAACCTAGTAGCTGGAGAGATGGTGAGAGGAATGCCACTGCTGAAGTTTAATAGTAAAACATTGTGTGTAGCCTACGAATATGGGAAACTAACCAAGAAGCGTCATCCATTGGTCTTTTGAAACGTCGATTACTATGCCTCTGTAGCTCCTGCACATGGATCTCTGCAGTCCTTTTATTCTTGAGATTTTGTCTCACAAGAAATATATCCTCGTATAGTCGATGACTATACCCATTTTATTTAGATATTCTTTGTTCGGCAGAAGTCAAAAACTACTCAAGAGCTTGTCAACTTCAACAAAGCTATTGAAGTCTGCAACAAGTTGCCGATCTGCAGGATCAAGAGTGACAATGGAATATAACTTACTAATGCACTACTTAAAGTATTTCTAAAATAGAAAGACATTGATCACAACTTCTCTGCTTCCTACACCTTGTAGCAAAATGGTGTAGTTGAAAGAAGAAACAGGACTCTTGTAGAAGCCGCTAAGTCAATACAGAATTTCACAAATCTGCCTCTACACTTTTGGGTCGAAGTTGTATCTACGACTTGCTTCACACAAAATCAAAGCCTCATAAACAAAAGGCTGACATGCACACCTTATGAGGGCATGAATTGTAAGAAACCTAATGTCAAATCTTTTCTATATCTTTAGTTGCAGGTGTTTTATTAAGAATAACAAAGATCATCTAAGAAAATTTCAACCAAAGGTTGACGAAGCCATCTTCATGGGTTATTCGAATAAAGAAGTGGCTTACAGAGTTCTCAATAAATGGTCCAGAGTGATCAAGGAAATTTTAAAATAAACTTTGATGGCCAGTACGTCCATAGTACAACAGACAAATATGATACTTCTCATATCATGGAGAATGACAGAGCCTCTACGGACGCATGGATCCTGAATGTCATCAATGATTGGACATCGATTCCCTTTTTGGTCCGGTTGATAATGTTCTTAATTCAAAAGTTATCACGTTTATCGTGGTTCCACAGCAGACCCTTGCTTTTGAGCCACCCATGACTACTGAATCATCTAGTATCAAGTTTCCTTCTCTTGTGGGGGGGGGGGGGGAACTCAATTTCCTTGCCCCCCCTATGCAATCTAGGAACCCAATTCTTCCCACAAACCATATTTGTAAAGTAACGATTCGATTCAATTGAACAAACAATAAGGATTCAAGAAACCTTATTGATGAAAAATAATTGAGTAGAATAAGTTTTGAATGCTTTGATTGATTAGGGTTTGTACAATAAGATCGTCCTTTGAATTACCAATGTGGTAATGAGCAACGCATGAAGAACAAACTGTTAAAAGCTTACAAAACCATAACAATTCACCTGCTGTTGGGATTCGATCACATAAACACATAACTACGTGCAACGGAAGACTAACAAGATCAAATCACAGATATATCCATGAACAAAGTTTGCAGTTCATATCAGTTATAGCAACAAAACTTAAACAGAATGTACATCAGGTTTATCTCCTTCTATGAATATAATGAACATCATCTTGCAAAGGATGAAAAGGACCCAAAGTAGAATCCCTTTAGTGACTCATACCCAAGAACACCAATAGAATAAACAGACAGAACTTGTTCTAGGTTAAAGAACAAGATCCAGATCCCTTGAAGGTTTACGGAAATCGCCAAAACCCAGAGAAGGGAAGAGGAAAAAGGAATTGGTGGCTCATAGGAGGCCAATGGAATGCTTAGGGTTGAACCCAAAGGCCTCTATTTGTAATAGAGGGCTCCTAGGGTTCTAAACTTGAGGAGCCTTTTGGCGGCCGCACCCGTGGACTTGTAACTATTAATTAACTCTTTAATTAATTATAATCCAATCCTTTGCAATTAAATTTCTCCAAATTAATTCCAAATTAACTTGTTAATTAATTTCTAGTTAATTTATAATTAATTTATCATGTCCTTGATAAATTAATAAACTAATTTCCGATTTAGTTTCTAATTAATTTATTTCTCAATAAATTAATAAACTACTTTCTCCTTTTCCATTTCTGCTACTGTTTGTTTTTATTGGGTCATGAGGGCAACCCAAAAGCACTTCTGCCATTATCAGAAATATGACCACAAGTTCATAACCTTGGACATTATTCCAATGTTCTCCCACTTGGACAAGTTGCCAACTTTTTATGGTCTGAATATTATCTGATAATCAGCAGAGTGTGTCATCTAATGCAACTGCCGAAGTCTAATAAAAGAAAAGAGACGACTCCTAGATAAGTGATAAATTATTCCTCTGTTCTACAAGATATCGTAATGAACTTGGGCCATGGATAAGGTCAAGCCCAAAGGTTCAAAATTTTGTTTCCCGATAGAGATTTATGATGACGATGTCAGAAGACTGATCAAACATATCAATCTAGTCTGGGTTTGGCCAAACACTTAATGTCAGCATCAAATCATCGAGGGGCCCAGATATATCGCTTCTACTTGTTAGAGCAGAAGGAACAGATAAACTCTGACTACAAGTTTCAGTCTATTTCATCATGTCATACACGGACATACCCTTTATAACTACCAGTTACGGACAACATTTGAGTAGACCAGTGCATAATAGAATCATAGCGCAAATCCTCATGCATCTCGATTTGAAGAATAAAATATATTATCATCTTAGAGTTAGTTGTGACTTAATCCATGAAGTAATCTCTGAGTGCGGGTTGTTCCAATACTTGAATCTCTATCAAGTACTCGTGAGGGCTAGTCGCAATCACCATGCTATGTCTAATATCTATAGACAATCTACTAACACTCCATGACAGTCTTAAACCACTACTTGCTTCCAAGAGTACGACCGACTGTGGAGGTTCAAGTAAATTAATACTCGGGAAGTGGGTATATGCTTGGTTCGCCTTAATATCTTAGTGAAACAATCAGCCGAATACTCTTCCGATGATGCCCTATTCACTATGATGTGTTAACTTGGTTTCTAAACACATCATCATTCCGTGAGTATATGCTTCGACGTCTCATGATCCTTGGGTTCCTTAGTCAAGGTGACTGCACCCTCGGTAAAAAGATTTCAAGGAGATCATTGATGTTGAGGACAACACCAATATTACCAATGAAATCTTTCTCGGACTTGTATTGATTTCAACTTGAAACATTTCCATGTTATTACTCCTCTTTTAACATGAACACCTATCCTGATTGTGAGCAAGAATTATATCTGGTATCGCTTTTGACCAATTAGTCTTAGCTCTTCCTTTTCCTCCATAAACATTTCTTGTTCTCCTAAGACACTCAAAAATGTCATTCACTGTTGTCCAATGACTTTTGTCAGGGTTGTCCTGAAATCAACTCACCATGCTCCAAGCATACGGGATATCAGGTCAAGTACATGTCATTGCATACATGATCGATCCTATAGCGGAAACATATGAGATTCGACTCATTCTTTCCAGTTCTTCTTTTGTACTGGGATATTGATTCTCCAATCAATTTCATGCCATGGGTAAAAACCCTTCCATTAGAGTCATGCATCTCGAATTTCTTCAAGATCATACTCAAAATGTACTTTGGCTAAGTCCCTTTCCTGACGGTTTGCATCTATTTCCGTATATTCTTATTCCACGTATATGTATTGTATCTCTTAGATTCTTCATAGCGAAACATTTCCATAGCCAAGTCATTACCCTTTGAAACATTGGAAAATCGTTTCCTATAAGCAGTATGTCATTGACATACATCATTAGGAAGACTAGAACACTCCTACTAGCTTTGACATAATCACACGACTTATTTATGCTTCATGAAAATCCAAACTCTTTGGCATTTTTTGACTGTAAAGATTCCAGTTACAAGATGCTTGTTTGATTCCATAGATGAATCTTTTAAGCTTTGTCCACTCTATTTGAATATTTGGCATGTTCAAAACCCTTCTGGTTGTGCCAGATGCATAACCCATTTATTTTTCCATTTAAGGAAAGTGGTTCTAACATCCACTTTGCCATGTCTCACAAGGTGCAGATGTGGCAAACAGTATCCCAATAGATTCTTTCTCAGCTGCTGATGAGAGTGCTTTTCTCAAAATTAATTTATTGAGTCTGAGAATAGCCCTACTCAACCAGTCTTGCTTTGAATGTGTGTACATTCCTATCTATTTTGTTCTTCTTTTGAAATCCAATTACTCCTATCGGTTTTTAGGCCAGTTGTAAAATCTATTCAATCAAAACATGGACTGAATCTCGTGTTCTCTATCCTCTATCATTTGGCAGCAACTAGGATCACCAATGCTTCCATGTAGTTGGATAACTTATCCTTACTAACTTAGTATTTTACCACTAATCAGTGTGTCATTCTCAGTAATATGAGACCATAATGAGAGTGACTATCTTTACTGGACTGCAAAAAGGTAGAGGCATGTCAAGTTTCTTAACAGGAATCCAATACTCTAGTTAAGTGTTAGTGTTAACTAAAGGTTCTTCCAATGGTTGACACTTGAAGCTCTTCAAGATCATTCTTACTCCCACTGGCTTCTTTGGATATGAGCTCTTTCCCAAGAAAGACTCTCATTCGAGCCATAAACAGTTTGTTCTCAAAAGGCTTGTTAAAACAATTATCCAAAGGACTTGCGAGATAACCAATGAAATGACACTTTCCCTAACATGGGTTCAACCTCGTCATGAGCTCCATGACGAACAAAGACTTCACAAACCTAGATTTTCTATATGCTAGTAAGGAATGAACCCCACTTCACATTTCAAAGTGTGTCTTTGCAACATTCTTAGTTGGATATGAGGTTTAAGATGTGGGTTGCTGTTTTTAAGGTATAATCCCTTGAAACCAATTTGGAAGTGCAGCTCGACACATCATGGATCAAACTATTTCAAACAGTGTTCGATTTTTCCTTTCAGACACACCACAATACTGCGGTGTTCAGAGAGGAGATAACTGTGAAACTATTTCACAGTTCCTAAGATGTTTGCAGAATATAATACTCAAATATTCCAGCCTAGTTGATTTTCTATTTCGTTTCGAAACTCTTTAAACACTTCAAATTTTTTAACTTATGTTTAATTATTTAAACATATCCATATTTATTGAAATCACCAGTAAACGTAACGAAGTACCGCTCATCATGTCTTGTGGCAGATTTGAACATTCCACAAACATCTGTGTGGATTAGTTCCAACAAATCCTTGCCTCTTTCACACTTTCCTATGAATGGTATTCTTATCATCTTCCAAGTAAGCAAGATTTGCATACATCATCTGACTCTAATTCAAATGATTCCAAGTCCTGTCCACTTGGAGCTTGGTGATGCAATTCTTGTTTAATGGACTAGGCGACAATGCCACACACATGATTTTTCTAACATACTTTTGGATGAATCAACACTTCAGATTATATTATTATTACTACTAATACAAACAACACATTCACATACGCCATTGTTAAGGATAAAATTTTGAAATAAAACAACTATGTTTATTAGAAAAATCACCATTTTTATTAATCAAAATAAAACTACAAAAAATATCCTTTAAACAATGCACAATACAAAACAATGTTTTGTGCCAATTCTGGCGAGTAGCAAAAATCTAATAATCTAACTAAAAACCACTAATCAGTATGAGCTGTAATCTCCGATCTCATGATCAGATCAAGCTCCTATGCTTCAACTTCTTACTTTCACTTAGTCCCTGCATACAGTACAGATGTGAGAAACACATCCTGCATCGAGGATTAATGAATGAGAAGTTAATATACTATGGAGTTCAAATATACCTGAGGTGTCAAACTCCTTGACCCGGATTTTCTTCAGATCCTTCAAGTATGTTGGCAACTGCTTTTCCAATGTCTCTTCAGCTAGCAATAAAAACATATGGCCTCATTTGGGTCACTGGTGGGTGCTATGTCATAACCAGCTTTTCTCTTAATGCTTTGGTTAGACTGTCCAACCTTAGCCCTTCCCTTTCCATTGGGTTGAGAAATTTTCTTCTTCTTAGCATCACCATGATGAATATCAAAGACAGGAGCGGTGGAACTTGAGCTACGGTATTGCCTTAAACTAGCCTCGACAATTTTCAGTAAACCGTGCAGCTCAATCAAGGTCATGTCCAGATAGTTCTTGTCACAGTTCATAAAGTCCTCATGACATGAACCAGGAAGCGAGTTAAGCACCACATTCATGGCTAACTCCTTCGGAAAACGGACACCAAGATTTTCCAATCTGTCTATGTACGATTTCATCTTATGAACATGCGTACACACATACGTTCCTTCTTCCAGTTTATATGCCCTAAGGGATATAACAATCTCGAATCGTTCCCGCTTTTCTTGTACCCCAACACTCTTGAAACAATTCTCGAGTTTGGATGGCCAGATAAACCCTAAGAGATAAACCTTTTGAATTCAAATCAAGATAAACCTTTTATCTTATCAATTCAAACAATTATCTCTTTTATATATATATATATATATATATATATATATATATATATATATATATATATATATATATATATATATATATATATATATATATATATATATCGATTATATATTTATATATATATATATATATATATATATATATATATATATATATATATATATATATATATAATTGCCAACCACACACTCACTCAAACTGTCACTTACTCAACTATTGAATAATTACAGTTTTAGTCCCTACACCTTTAATTAATTAATTTAAACACCAAATTAATTCCAATTAATTTCAGAAAAATTCCTAATTAATTATTATAGTTTCTAATTAATATATTATCACTTAAATATATTAATAAACTATTTATTTAATTTCTATTGATTTATTAATCACATAATAAATCAACCTTTCTCTCTAGCGGACTTTCTGCCAATCCTCCAACTATGAGGGCAACCCAAATGGACTATGCTACTATTAATTAGGTAAATACTAATTATTAGTCATGGCTTAGACACCTAATCCAACAGTCTTCCACTTGGATAAGTCTATGACTAAAATTACCAATTTACCCTTTAATTAATTTAGCAACTGTAGCTTCCTAGAAACCGCTGCTGAACTTTGACCTAGTCAGTGCTGTCCAATGATAAGTGTTCATATGATCCTTCATCCAACAAGATATTTTCAGACAAGAGACATGATTGAGATCAATCTCTGTCCGATACTCTGTTTCCCGATTTTCGATTCTGCTTATGACTTTAGAACTTCTAATTGAACACATCAATTTTGTCCAGGCTAGCCAGCTCTTTAGTCAACTTCAAAATCATCGAGAGGCCTACAGATATCTGTTTCCCATTAGGGTCAAGGAACGAATAAGCTTTGACTCATATGCTTATATCTTTTACCGGTCAAATCATTCACAACAACACGTTTTATAACATAGAGTTACCGATGCGTTTTCGTATTATCAATGAACAATTTCCTTGTAAATTATAACTCATATCTCTCCACTTCAAGATCATAGGATATTATCGTCTCAACATTGCTTGTGATATAATCCATGAATCAATCTATTGAGCGTGGGTTTATCCAATACTCAAATCTCTATTTCTAAGTACTCATGAATGTTGTAGCAATCCTATTGCTATGTCTAACTCCTTAGACAGTCTACAAATCAATTCATGACAGTCTTGATTCAATACTTACTTCCCAAAGTATGAGCGACTGTGGACCTTTCTGAATAATTAAATTATTCGGGAAGTAAATCATGCGAAAGCGAAACATAAAGATCTGACCGGCAGCTACTCTTGCTTATTACCGAGTCTCCACAAGGTAATCACCAGGTCGGACCTTGTCATAAACTATTATCGGTTTCATGATTTCTTTTAAACTTTCAATTCTAATTTTACAGCTATGTCTTTATGAACCTTACACTCTTTCAATGTTTCCAAAGTATCTTATACTTATACACTTTAGTGCAGATGATCCAATCAGATACTCATCCGATAACATCTCAATATGTTATCCTATCAATTTCTCTCCTAACTCCATTCTGGTAATATGTACTGTGACTTCCTATGGTTCTGGGGTCTTTAGTCTACTTGACTGCACCCTAAGACTATTTCGAGGTGTTATGATGTGCCGGTGAACCACACGCGCTCCATCAGAATACCAACGAGATTCTTTAACAATGAAGTCCTTTAACATCATGGCCTGACGTTAATAATTACCACTTTTGAAAATCTTTCAAATTAACCCTATCACTTTCACCCCTATCATTTCCCAATGAATTCTCACTTGAGTTCAAACAATCCATCTAGTATTTTCAGCCAGGCAATGTCCTGAATCCAACTTACTATGCCCTAAGCATCAAGTCATCAGGACATGTTCATGACATTATGATCGATCCAAGAAACTTGTGGAACCTGATCCCTGCTTATTCCAAAACCCTTTCAGAATCCATAGATTAGTTATAATCCTTGTGTCATGATTTTCAAGAAACTATTTCCTTTCGGAGACTCTTCTCATGCATCTTGAATGTTATCAAGATCATGTTGACTAGGTCTATGCTGGCGATTTCATCTATCTAATAGATGACTGTGAATTACGTGAGTATGATACACCTTCTTAATTTCTTTCATGCCAAGTCATCACACTTTGCAATGATAACAAAAAATTTCCTAAGTCTATGCATCTTGAATCTCATCAAGATCATCTTGGCAGAATCTGGATCTATCTCATAGACGATTACAACCACCTGAGTATGCCGTATTTCTATTAAGGCTTTCATAGCGATCCGTCTCTTAACACCAAGTCATTACACTTTGTAATGAAAAGAGACGTTCCCTAGAAACAATATGTATCCCACTTATGGAGATAACGGTGACTCCCACTGGCTTTGACATGGTTATAGACTATTCACAAAATCCAGGACTTATGGTACATTTTGAGAATCCAAACCATTCTGACATTTTAATGGAAGTCTTTTAGCCCTTTCTCAAAATCCAATCCTTTGGCTTATTTTGTGAATCTGAATATCCTTTCCTGCGAGATGCCCGTGGGGAAATCCCGGGCCTATTTACCTTTGTATTGGGACTCTCTTTATGAGTCTCTATTAGTGTGCCGGTGATCCACACGCGCTCCACTAACGATACACAATGTACCGTACAGTATCTTTTCGGATTCCATCCTCTATTGGGGTTACTTCTCCCGGAATCAATTACTTGACTCTGAGTATCGTCTCACTCAACCAGATGTTTTGAAGGTATGTATCTGTCCATGTTGCTTTCTTTTGATGATTCAGTTACTCCCACTGGTTTTAGACCAGGTGTAAAATCAATCAAATTTTTCACATAGACTGTGTCTCGCCCTGAGGTTCTCTTGTTTGGCAGCAACCGGGCTCACCAATGCTTCCAAGTACTTGGATTGTAAATCCGTACCAACTATAGTGTTTTACCACCAGTCGGTGTGTCACCCTAATCATAACTACTTATGATGGTGATCAATACTACTGGTCAAGAGAAGATTATGTCAGTTGTAGAACAGAAATCTGATTTCTGCTCCAAGCCTGGTGATGACTAAAGGTTCTTTCACTTGGCTAATCCTGAACTCATTCAGCACTGTCCCAACTCCCACTGTTTCCTTAGAACATGAGTTCTTTCTGAAAGAGCTATTCTTTTAGAGTTGCAGCGGGATAGCCAACGAAATGACATTGCTGATCAGGTTCAGGCTAGTCATGAGGTTCAGACGAACACTACAGGACCTTGGAATTTCAATGTACAAGTGGGATAATCCCAGCTTTACATATCAGACAGTGTCTGCAAGACCTACTTAGTCTAGGATGTGGTTGGAATATGGTTTATATGGACTGACTGGTATAGAGTTCAACTTTTTTAAAACTAATTTGCAATGTATCTCATACATCGAGGATCGAACTGTTTCGACCAATGCTCCATTATCTTCCTCAAGACACATTATAACCATTAATGCTCTTGGAAGAGAATGAACTGTGAAACCTTTTTCTCAGTTTATGTTATCCCTCAGGTTCTGTGAAACTTGTACTTCCTTTGAAGTCCTTGGACTTTTCAAGGTTTCAATTCAATTGCTTATCCCGATAAGCAATGTCATATTCATCATACCGAATGATGAATATTGCGAAGTACAAACAATTGTGTTCTATGTCTTTTACATATCTATTTAGACTAATGACTTTGTTAACTTTGTTCAAGACTTGCAATCTTCAGTTGACTCTAAGTCAACTGATTCCAAAATCCTATCCTCTGGATCTTTGGGTGATTCATTTCTTGCCACATGTGCTTTGTCATGAACTTAATCATCATCTGACTCTAAGTCAGATGATTCCAAAGTCCTGTCCAACTGGACCTTTGGTTGATTCATTTTTTTGACACATTAAGAAGTCAATTCATCAAGTGACTCTAAGTCAAATGATTCCAAGGTCCTGTCCAACTGGACCTTTGGTTGAATTGATTCTTATAACTTTTGTATTAACAATCATAATGACACAATTATTGATTTAAAAACATTTCGGATCATCATTCAAGTTATTGCTAAACATACATTCAACACATTCATATAACATTTCAAGGACAATTTTAGACAACAGGTGTTGAAAGAAAAATGACAATTTTATTAAAACAAAATCCTTGAACAATGTAATAGACAATGTCGAAATGCAACTAAAGACTAATAACAATATTCCAATATCTATCTAAACATCAAAACTGTACGAGCTGGAGATCCAATCCAAATGTGCTCCTATGCACCAGAGTCCCGTGCCTTCTTGATTCCCTGCATACAAACCAAAATGCGACTGTCACATTATGTATCAAGAAATCTTGGAACAGGAGTTTTGAGGTTTTTAGATATACCTGAGCTTTCAAAAAAGTTGGAGCATCTTCCAATCTTTCCGTGACTGTATCCGATTTAGCAGATTCCCAGTTTGAGACATGTCTAGTCGATCTCGACCGTTTCTTGTTACGTCTCTTTACTGGACTTAATCCAGAAGTAGCTGAGCCATTGGAGCTATACATGTCCAAGAGTGACTCGTATAAAGTCAACAGTGGACGCATTTCCATGAGGGTCTTTTTCTAGTCTTCCTTTCTATACGTCTGAATGAACAGATCGTACTTATTTGTCAGCGAAGCGAGCAGGATGTTAACACTCTCCTCCTAACTCATGGGATGACCAAGTTTATATAACTCGCCTATGTACCCTTCAATCTGAAGAACATGCGAATTGATGCTACTTCCTCCCTTTAGCTTGCACTCTGCAAGTCTTCTGAGGATTCTAGCTCGTTCCTATTCAACTGGTTTTTGGAACCTTTCCTCCACCAGTTGCATCAACTCATACGGCCCCAAGGATTCAAAATCCTTGCGGAACTCGGGGTCAATGGTTGATAGCATGAGGTCACGAATCTCTTCGGATTCATCATAAGAACCTTTTATGATGACTTGTTACGAGACCCAGTCTCCAATTGCGAAGCCATTCTTTACAGTTGAGGCCAGTCAGCCTTTCCATATTAAGCAGGTGCATTCTGATGCTTTTAGAAATGGGTGAAGGAGGAGAAGGAGGAGAATTGACACTTGACATCTATAAAAGAAAATAGAATTTATTAGCTTAATTGGTCCTTTTTAAATAATTACCCAATATGTTATTTAATAAGGCTAGGATCCAAAATACCCCAACTATGGTATGAAGAGGGATGCCGTAATCACAACATAATGGTCATTAAGGTAGATAAACACTTATCAATTTCATCTTATGAAATTCCTAGATCTGTTGAGATTCATTAAACTCTTCAATGGCATGTTTAATCTCGGATGTGCTCCACTGTTTGTGACTGGGATGCCGAGGATCACAAACTAGATGTGAATAACCATGCAAATTAGCTTGGTACTCTCAGGTTAATTATCATCTCTAATTGATGTGTCGGTAAACCACACACGCTCCACCAACAATGACAATACCCGGGAAACCCATTGCATCTCTTTATGAATCCCTATTGGCATGCCGGTAAACCACACACGCTCCACCAATGTTTCATAAAGTGCAATGTGCAATTTCATGGATTAGCACCAAATCACATTTTTCCTAAAGTAACTAGATTTGGGTTTTATTAAGTGTTCTAGTACTTTGAATCATTATACTTTTAGTGATTATTAGTCGATCCTATCAAACATGTTCGGCTAACGACCCTCCACTGATCAGGCGAGCGGTGGGCGAGAGTATTCACCCATTAGACCGCCATTTTATAGGCAATCTCCTTATACCCACTTTATAGACCAGCTTCGTGAATGAGGCCTACTAATGATTTGACTAACCATTTTTAATCTTATACATATAATAATAACTTCCTAGTTATAATATATATAAGATGTAATTTTTTAAACCTTTAAAAAATTGTTTCTGGTTTATCTTTTAATTTATTGTCGATTTAAACTATTAAATTTCAAATTAAATTAAACCTTAAAAAACGATTTTAATTATCTTTTAATTAACCAATTAATTAAATTAATTAAATTTGATATTTTAAACCTTTTAAAATATTTTAGGATTTATCCTATTAATTTTCGCCAATTTAAACAATTAAATGCTAAATTAAATTAAATCCTTGAATTATCTTTTAATTACTAATTAATTAAATTAATTCAAATATAGATAGGTTTTATCATATTAATTAAAACCTATCATTATCCCCTAATTTTTGATTTTTTTGGATAAAGGTTTTAAGGTTTATCTTTTAAACAATTTAAAGTTACCAAAAATAGAATACCTTCTAAACCCTAATCATAAAATCGCCAAAAAAAGGGGAGTGGCTAGGGTTTTCAAAACCCTAACCCTAATGTCGATTTACCCAAAATTAGTGTTTAGAGACTATAAACCCTAATTACAAGGAAAGCAGTTATAGCAATTTAACAAGAAAAACAACCAAACGCTCTGATACCACTGAAAGATTTTCTGCAACTATGAACTAAAAATCCTAAGTTCCATTGCAACCTATTTAGATCTAAGTTTTTCTTCTAGTTAAACATATAACAATTCCTAAAAGGCCAGAAAGAATTAAACTAAAAGAAAGATCAAGAAAACCAACCTTTAGTGAATCTTGGAAGCAAAGCAACAGAAACCTCTTGCCTTAAATGCAGTCACACCCTTAGCTTGGAATGTTGGCCAAAAATTCCTTCAGAGAGAGCCTCAAAATCGTGGCCTATGTAGGGTTATGAGCCTCCCTATTTATAGGCTCCAATAGATGGCCAGATAAACCCTAAGAGATAAACCTTTTGAATTCAAATCAAGATAAACATTTTATCTTATCAATTCAAACAATTATCTCTTTTATATATATATATATATATATATATATATATATATATATATATATATATATATATATATATATCGATTATATATATATATATATATATATATATATATATATATATATATATATATATATATATATATATATATATATATATAAAATCGCCAACCACACACTCACTCAAACTGTCACTTACTCAACTATTGAATAACTACAGTTTTAGTTCCTACACCTTTAATTAACTAATTTAACCACCAAATTAATTCCAATTAATTCCAGAAAAATTCCTAATTAATTATTATAGTTTCTAATTAATATATTATCGCTTAAATATATTAATAAACTATTTATTTAATTTCTATTGATTTATTAATGACATAATAAATCAACCTTTCTCTCTACCGGACTTTCTGCCAATCCTCCAACTATGAGGGCAACCCAAATGGACTATGCTACTATTAATTAGGTAAATACTAATTATTAGTCATGGCTTAGACACCTAATCCAACATAAACATGATCCAAAGTAGAATCCCTCTAGTGACTCATACCCAAGAACACCAGAAGAATAAACATACAAAAGTTCTTCTAGGTTGAAGAACAAGATCCAGAACCCTTGAAGGGTTAAAATCGCCAAAACCTAGAGAATGGGAGAGGAGAAGGAATTGGCGGCTGATAGGAGGCCAATGGGATGCTTAGGGTTGAACCCCGAGGCCTCTATTTATACTAGAGGGCTCATAGGGTTCCAAACATGAGGAGCCTTTTGGCGGTCGCACCCCCTCGACTTGTAATTATTAATTATCTCTTTAATTAATTACAATCCAATCCATTGCAATTTAATTTCTCCAAATTAACTTGTTAATTAATTGCCAATTAATTTATCATGTCCTTGATAAATTAATAAACTAATTTCTGATTTAGTTTTTGTTTAATTTATTTCTCAATAAATTAATAAACTAATTTCTCCTTTTCTTTTTCTGCTACTGTTTGTTTTTACTGGTTCGTGAGGGCAATCCAAAAGGGCTTCTGCCTTTTTGTTAACCTCATAAGTTGGTACCAAGTATAATTTGTATGATACTGGTAACGAAAATTTTGTACCAACTATAATTGGTATGGTACACGGTTTAGAGAACAACAAATTGGTACTGTACCATGTTCACCCCTAACAGCAAGTGTATTGTGTTTCGATGGAATATTTTTTTCAAGAATACACTCTATATGCAGGAGGTATTATCCAACAAAAGCTGCATAGTTCTGAGGCGTTGAAGGCAATTCACCACTCTAATGGCTCCTTTAAAGTAAAAGATCGTGTGTATGATTAACTTCCTAGTACATGTACTTGTGGAAAATAGAAAGCTTCTCGCATCCTTGTTGTCATGTTTTCGCTACATTTAGATCAATAAGCATGTCGGAATATAGCAATCAAGTTAGTCAATACTTCTACTTAGATGTGTATCGAGTAGCATATGGAAAGGAAATGGTTTATCCACTACCGCCACACCAAGACTAGGAATTTTTCAATGATTTATTGGTTGTGTTACCACCTTTAATGTAACTTTTTAAATATTAATGGTATTTTTATATTAATTGCTAGAGTTTAATATCAAATATCAAATATCAAATATCAAATATCAACAAAAACCATGTTAAAACAAATATCACCTTAAAATGAGATCATATTTGGTGAAACTATAACCATCCAAAGTAGAAATAAAATGAAAATGGGAAAATGTTTAAAATGGTCGTTTGGAAATTTAAATGCAAGTTACTCATTCACACAAACTTGGGTTACATAAGAGTTCATCATTATAACTATTACAACAAACATGAACCTACTAAAAGTAAACATATTTGTGACAACTGTCAAATTAGTCAACGAAAGTCAACTTAAGTCAACAAAAGCGTACGTTAAAGTCAATATGTGAAATGTAAATTTCAAAATCTCTACGTTGTATTATTTGATATTATAATATTACGTATGCTAATTTAAGTCAATTATACGAACAAACCATGCTGAGCTAGATGTTTTAATATAAAAAAAAATTACGGCATGAATAGTAACCGGCGTGAATAGTGAACGGTAAAAGTTTAAAACTCTTCGGAATATTACAAATTTTATATCAAAACGTAGATAAAAATACGACGGTTCCGAATATATATTTATATTTTTACCAAACGTTATATATAAAAAGTTATGATATAAAAACGTATAATTTAACTTGAAAACGACGTTTAATTATTATAATATATTAATATATATAAAAAATTTTTGATTATGAATTGGTCTCCACAGGTGGAGATTTGAAAAACATGTTTTTTTATTTGATTTATTATTATTATTTTTATATTAAAGTGTGACCCACTTCATTATTTAATCAATTTTACACATTTTACCCTCAAAGAATTTGTATTTTCATTTCGAACACTACGTATTCAATACGTATTTTTAAATTTATCAATAATATTATTACGTTTTATAAAACGGAAAAATTACCGTCAAAACGGTATTGTCGATACGAACAATCTGACGTCAAAATTTAATATTATTGATATTAGTTTTATATTTAATATTTTTTTTTCTTTAAAATGGAAGTGTATTTACATTTAAACCCTATATTTTTATTAAACTTACAATTAATACCCTTTCGTTAATTCATTAAAGACATTTAGTTAAAAAGATGATATTATTAAACTACGATTTTCGTAGATTATATTTTTATAAACAAAAATCATTTATTTTATATAAAAACTATTAAATCTATTTAAAGAGTATTTTAAGGGTATGTTTTGTCATAAACAAATTCTAAAAGCCATAAAAGTCATATATCTGTATCTTGAGGGCCGCAATACGAAAATAAATTTACTATAAATAGAGGCTTCAATCCTCTCATTTCCTCACACCTCAGATCTCGATCTCTATATCACTAGATAGTATTGTTAGAAGGTTCTTCGATATATATAGAAATATACGAAGAATGAGCGTTAGAAGTAGCTATTTTAGTTATAAATATAGTGAGTTCGAGTTAGAAGCACGAAGAGTCGGGCGATCTAACAACAGTTGGCGATAAGATCATCATCGACATTAAGGTGAGTTCATACCCCTTCTTTTTATATTTATTCAAGTTTTTAAGGGGGAGAATACAAGTTATACTATAAAAAATAGCTATTTATACTCATTTGTAACAGTAGTAAACAAAATGTGAATTTTGTAAGCATCATTATGACAACAATTCAATTATAGTTCCAAAATATAATATCGAATGATCTACTTACGAGAGCGGTGTCTAGGCCGATCATTTGGGCTAGGTTGCTGGATTTCCGAAAGGCTTATACGCTGAAAGGGTCCTGCCTCCCCATTTGATCTTCTACCTGGCCGTTCTTTATTTGATAGTCATGAAATATTATATTTGAATTAATAAAGAGTATAACCAAGTTATTACACCACTATTATGGAAAATATCTTAAAAGATATTGTTTATAACCATTTAAATAAGTTATTTCACATATATTCGTAAATATATGCTTTTCACGACAAGAATACTAAAAATAAACTATTATAGGAATAGTTTGTGGTTACAAATGTTACTATAACCGTTAGAACAAGATAATTAATTATATACAAATATATAATTATTATACATTACTATATTATCATGGGAAAAATGATAATGGGCAAATACAAGGGTTTTTCATATACAAACTTTACGTAAACAAGTTGATTGATACATACATTTTTGTGAGACGGGTCTTCACAGTGCTTATTTAAGTACATACTATAAGTCCTGAAATTTATAACCAGAGTCTCGCTAAGAGAGCGTGATATTTGTGTATAGATCTATACGAGATTGACAACCCCGCACCTGAGCTGCTAGCTACAGCTAGACCGACGAGTCTGAGGTGACAAATGTCATAACAGTCCGACGCCTGAAGAACGTCGAAGCAGGCCTACATGGTCACAGTATGGTTATAGGACGTCTCGCATGAGAAATCAACTTTATAAATTGTTTACGTGGAAATATACATTTTCAAAGGTTTTATACTACAAGCTACGCTATACATTTTAGTCTTTGGATTTTTTTAAGACTTGGATACATTCATAAGAAAATATTGGATTTTCTTGGAGTACAATATTACATTTTACAAGGAAAGAGATTCCTTATACAAGTTTTATGGTATTAAAACTACATTTTTACAAGTTACAAATATAAGTATGGTTTTACTTATATACACCGGTTCTATGGGAATTAAAACTATGTTTTATAAAAGGTATAAATATAAGTACGATTTACTTATATATACTAGTTTTATGGAATTAAGTCTACGATTAGTCTACAAGTAAACATCAATTTACACGGTTTCATACAACAATAAAACTACGTAATACTATTTTTAAGTATAGAAATACTTATACATTTACGGTCTTTGGGTTTTAAGACTACGACTCATTTATAAGAAAATATTGGATTTTCTGGTTTCCAACACTATCTTTTTACAAGGAAAAAGGATTATGGATTTTCTCATACAAAAATCTTATGAACTCACCAACGTAATGTTGACACTCTTTCAAACTACTTGTATTCTCAAGAAATTGATAAGGTAACTACAACCTTTGACGATGGGTCGCTATGGCGTCATACTATGTATTTTGATATCATATTGTAATTGTATTTAAAACATACAATCTTTTGAACTCTTGTAACATTTACAATTATGTATATGATGGATGTGTTTGCTTTGATCACTATTGTACAAACGTTGTTGTGATACTGTTCATGAAGTCATCCACCCTTAGACGTTTCCGCCTTCGTGGTTTGGGGGTGTGACAGATTGGTATCAGAGCATTGTTTATAGTGAACTAAGTATATCAATCCATTTAAGATATACAACTATAAATACAATGGGACTAAAACTCTCTAAAACAATCTGTACAAAGTATACTTTAAAATACAATGATATTTTTATAAAGTATAAGTACAAGTACATACATACTAGAACAGTGTCATAACCAGAACAATACAAGAGTAATAAGATGAGTTGAACATTACGAGTAGGCCTAGGTAGTTATGTAATCATACCTAGGATAGATAGAGCCTGATCAACTGTATTTGTCCAAGGTATGACTAACATGTACTTAGAAATAGTCGTAGTGAACAACAAGTCTAAAAACTTACCAAGAACCATATACAAAGAAACTCTAAAACAAAATATAAAGCTAAAATACTACAAGAGTATTTTATAATACTATAGAATCATACATCTAGACACTTTATGTATCTCTTATACCCCTATCCTTACATAGTAGACCTGACAATTCGATAATACATGACCGATAACTATTATCGAAAACCTACCATCATCCCTACCAACAGCTCCATTAAACTAATATTGGTATAAATTCAATCTGAAAGCCGAAGGTGGGCTATGTCACCTGCCAAGTCTTCTGGGTTCTCTTCACTTGTGATCTTGAGAAAATCATGGTTAAAACCACTCATAGCAGAAACAGAAGGCAGAGATTGTTGCTGTGTATGGGTCCCTGATGAAGCTTCTTCCTTCTTCTGAACCTTTCTTTTCTTGTAAACAGCCTTAAAGGCAGCTTGCCTCAATCTCTTTGTGGTATCAGTTATCTTCGAACTGGAACCCTCGACTATTGCTCTTTTCTCGTTCTCTAGACCAAGTATTACGTCTGCTCTACTAGGATTTTTATCAAATTCCTGTTGCATAAATACTTTCAGTCATTACAATCTCATGGCATTAAAATTGTGGAGAAAGAAATACAATTCTTAACCTGAGTATGGTTAATAAGAGTTTGTAGACTCTTAATCTGTCGTCGAGGCCAACTTTTGATGCCTAACTTCCTACAGCGTTGCTTCAACTATGTTGATCCAACGTTGAGTTCCCTTGCAGCTTCCAAAATGGGCTTATCGAAATGCATGGATATTGTTTCCTTACTCAACGCATGTCTAGAACCCCGTTTTCTACGAATTTCAAAGGTTCTTGGAATCGAGGTTGAAACGTTTTCATTTTGGACCAATTGTGTATGATCCTGATCACTAACACTTTCATTGTTACCTATTATGGGTAATAGTTCTTGATTTCCAAAATCAACCATAAACCCAGAATTCCCATTCTTGAAACTTTCTAAGTTACTTTGGATCAATTGAAAATGATCCTGATATTGAAAACCACCCCAGAACTCAGGATTCGCTGAAGCGAGCCCGATAGTGTTATCATGGATCGGCTGTATTTGATCTTGATTTTTAATGTCAGTTAGAAACCCCTGATTTGTTAGATCTACTCCACTATGCAGTATGTGCACGTTCATATCATTAGTAAGATCATCTACAAATGGATCTGTGTATAACGTATGTTAGATAATTAATCAAAACAAACATAAAGCTTAACAAAATGACTTAACCTGGAAGTATGTATTGAGATTGCCCAACATCGATGTCTTGATTTAAAGGCAGTGGATATTCAGGGAGAATACCCATCAGAGGAAAAACTATAGGATCATCTTGAAGTTGATCCAGCGGTAATATATCTGGAAAATCTATATCTCACATAGTTTAAAACAAAATCAAAACGCTAGAGAAATGAATAAGAAATAAAAGGAGTTAAGGATATTATAATTACCAGACTCCAGTAGAGGTATCTGATTAAACGATAGGGAGGTACCCTCTTCCCTTAGGAAATTCCGCTCAGCGTCTGACAAGTTTTCCATATGAGATCTGTTTTCCATGCCTCGATTGGAAATCTGAGATTATATAAGAATAAACTAGTAGTAGGAAAGAATGAGACTGAAAAGATCTTAGATACAAATGATGATACATACCCGTTTATATAGCATCTTACAGCAGGAACTGAAAGGACAACTCACGTTCTTAATACCGAAATTCAAAATATCTACAGTAGGTGCAATCTTTTCACTACCCTAATTGATATCCTTTTTCCAAATTCGCGGCTTGACTCCGATGAGGACGGGATAACGAAAAGACATTTTTTTAATATATATATATATCTTCTGATAACGGAAATAGTTCAAAGAATAGTTAATTCAATTATATAATAATCTAGTCATAAATAATGAATTAGAAGCTACTCATCTAGCATATGTAGAGCTCGTGGTTCACATGTATCTTATATGTTTCCTTCCATCCTACTAGTATCAACTGTAAAATGACATCACATATCATATCTTAAACGTGCTTAGGCATTTCCATAATACTTAACTCAAATGATTAAGAAATCAATAGCTAATACAAATCATAATTAGAAAATATCATATGTTATCAAACCGAAACTCCTAATTTCACGATTTTTCTAAATCAACCGTTAAAAAAAACATCACAATATTTGGACTCAATGCAACAAATATTAGCAACCTACATATGAGGTGAACCAATGCATACTTTCAGATTTGGACAACTAGGGTTTGAAACCCTAACACTCAAAATTTCTAACCTCGTGAATTAAGGACTTGAGAACGTATTTTGGTTGTTAAATCCAACCTCCTCAAACTTTTCCTACACAAAACCCTTGATCAAAATAACCAAATTTGGCACATTTTACTTTGAAAATAACCTAGGGGGATTTTTGAGTCGTAAATGGGATAAATAAGAAACGCTGCCCAAATAACCCCGCTAACACAGGTTTGCAACACTAACCATTAAAGTTAGCATTGTTAACTTTTAAAAATCTGACCCGTACTCTGAAACCCGACCCGTGTAAGTCTATTGGATACCACTAGATGTTACGGTAACTAGAACACGAACCGTGTTCACAAATACAACCGTGTAACTCCTGCAAGGCTAAACAGTTTCGAAAAGGTCTACTACACGACCCATGTAACTTCTCTTTGCTATTTTTAAAGTTTAAACTCCTTCTAAATGGGTTTCTAATCCTCCTATTCACATAACAATCTAGTAACTATTATTTCTACTAAGATTAACTCAAGTTTAGTTACCAAAAATATTATGACATTAAACTCCAAAATCAAAGCGATGGAAAACTGAAAAGTACCAAGCGTGGACTTGAATTTATCTAGGAACGTGAGGACCAAATGAAACAGAAATACTCACAACTCTTCCCAAACCCTTGATGATCTATTCAAAGTGCTAAATTTCGGGACGAAATTCCTTCTAATGGGTAGATAATGTGACAACTGTCAAATTAGTCAACTTAAGTCAACCAAAGCGTACGTTAAAGTCAATATGTGAAATGTAAATTTCAAAATCTCTACGTTGTATTATTTGATATTATAATATTACGTATGCTAATTTAAGTCAATTATACGAACAAACCATGCTAAGCTAGATGTTTTAATATAAAAAAAATTACGGCATGAATAGTAACCGGCGTGAATAGTGAACGGTAAAAGTTTAAAACTCTTCGGAATATTACAAATTTTATATCAAAACGTAGATAAAAATACGACGGTTCCGAATATATATTTATATTTTTACCAAACGTTATATATAAAAAGTTATGATAGAAAAACGTATAATTTAACTTGAAAGCGACGTTTAATTATTATAATATATTAATATATATAAAAAAATTTTTGACTATGAATTGGTTTCCGCCGTTAGGTAGAGATTTGGAAAACATGTTTTTTTATTTAATTTATTATTATTATTTTTATATTAAAGTGGAACCCACTTCATTATTTAATCAATTTTACACAATTTACCCTCAAAGAATTTGTATTTTCATTTCGAACACTACGTATTCAATACGTATTTTTAAATTTATCAATAATATTATGACGTTTTATAAAACGGAAAAATTACCGTCAAAACGGTATCGTCGATAAGAACAATCTGGCGTCAAAATTTAATATTATTGATATTAGTTTTATATTTAATATTTTCTTTTTCTTTAAAATGGAAGTGTATTTACATTTAAACCCTATATTTTTATTAAACTTACAATTAATACCCTTTCGTTAATTCATTAAAGACATTTAGTTAAAAAGATGATATTATTAAACTACGATTTTCGTAGATTATATTTTTATAAACAAAAATCATTTATTTTATATAAAAACTATTAAATCTATTTAAAGAGTATTTTAAGGGTATGTTTTGTCATAAACAAATTCTAAAAGCCATAAAAGTCATATATCTGTATCTTGAGGGCCGCAATACGAAAATAAATTTACTATAAATAGAGGCTTCAATCCTCTCATTTCCTCACACCTCAGATCTCGATCTCTATATCACTAGATAGTATTGTTAGAAGGTTCTTCGATATATATAGAAATATACGAAGAATGAGCGTTAGAAGTAGCTATTTTAGTTATAAATATATTGAGTTCGAGTTAGAAGCACGAAGAGTCGGGCGATCTAACAACAGTTGGCGATAAGATCATCATCGACATTAAGGTGAGTTCATACCCCTTCTTTTTATATTTATTCAAGTTTTTAAGGGGGAGAATACAAGTTATACTATAAAAAAATAGCTATTTATACTCATTTGTAACAGTAGTAAACAAAATGTGAATTTTGTAAGCATCATTATGACAACAATTCAATTATAGTTCCAAAATATAATATCGAATGATCTACTTACGAGAGCGGTGTCTAGGCCGATCATTTGGGCTAGGTTGCTGGATTTCCGAAAGGCTTATACGCTGAAAGGGTCCTGCCTCCCCATTTGATCTTCTACCTGGCCGTTCTTTATTTGATAGTCATGAAATATTATATTTGAATTAATAAAGAGTATAACCAAGTTATTACACCACTATTATGGAAAATATCTTAAAAGATATTGTTTATAACCATTTAAATAAGTTATTTCACATATATTCGTAAATATATGCTTTTCACGACAAGAATACTAAAAATAAACTATTATAGGAATAGTTTGTGGTTACAAATGTTACTATAACCGTTAGAACAAGATAATTAATTATATACAAATATATAATTATTATACATTACTATATTATCATGGGAAAAATGATAATGGGCAAATACAAGGGTTTTTCATATACAAACTTTACGTAAACAAGTTGATTGATACATACATTTTTGTGAGACGGGTCTTCACAGTGCTTATTTAAGTACATACTATAAGTCCTGAAATTTATAACCAGAGTCTCGCTAAGAGAGCGTGATATTTGTGTATAGATCTATACGAGATTGACAACCCCGCACCTGAGCTGCTAGCTACAGCTAGACCGACGAGTCTGAGGTGACAAATGTCATAACAGTCCGACGCCTGAAGAACGTCGAAGCAGGCCTACATGGTCACAGTATGGTTATAGGACGTCTCGCATGAGAAATCAACTTTATAAATTGTTTACGTGGAAATATACATTTTCAAAGGTTTTATACTACAAGCTACGCTATACATTTTAGTCTTTGGATTTTTTTAAGACTTGGATACATTCATAAGAAAATATTGGATTTTCTTGGAGTACAATATTACATTTTACAAGGAAAGAGATTCCTTATACAAGTTTTATGGTATTAAAACTACATTTTTACAAGTTACAAATATAAGTATGGTTTTACTTATATACACCGGTTCTATGGGAATTAAAACTATGTTTTATAAAAGGTATAAATATAAGTACGATTTACTTATATATACTAGTTTTATGGAATTAAGTCTACGATTAGTCTACAAGTAAACATCAATTTACACGGTTTCATACAACAATAAAACTACGTAATACTATTTTCAAGTATAGAAATACTTATACATTTACGGTCTTTGGGTTTTAAGACTACGACTCATTTATAAGAAAATATTGGATTTTCTGGTTTCCAACACTATCTTTTTACAAGGAAAAAGGATTATGGATTTTCTCATACAAAAATCTTATGAACTCACCAACGTAATGTTGACACTCTTTCAAACTACTTGTATTCTCAGGAAATTGATAAGGAAACTACAACCTTTGACGATGGGTCGCTATGGCGTCATACTATGTATTTTGATATCATATTGTAATTGTATTTAAAACATACAATCTTTTGAACTCTTGTAACATTTACAATTATGTATATGATGGATGTGTTTGCTTTGATCACTATTGTATAAACGTTGTTGTGATACTGTTCATGAAGTCATCTACCCTCAGACGTTTCCGCCATCGTGGTTTGGGGGTGTGACAATATTTTAGTTAAACATTAGTTGTAGAAAAAAATCCATGAACCTGAGATATGTGAACCAAGCTATTGGTTTGTGATTTTCAAACAATGCAGTGTATTGCTCAATTGTTTGTACAACAGTATCAATAATTTTATGTCGAGTCAGTGCTGCAAAAAGCGGACCAGATACGTCTTCAAGAGATGCCATTGACGAGATAAATTGTTGAATGTATTTAGACATTTTAATTAATAGCATTTGCATCTTATACATGGGTAACCTTGTACGCTCTTTTGTAGTACTGAACCGGGTAATACCAAATCAAATTCAGACAACTGTTATTTAACAAGCAGAAAATCTCGGGTTATGAGTAACGTATTCGTATCAAGAAGTCCTTATACCCATTCCTCAAGGGATGTCAACTCATTCTCTATTCTAGGAGAGGGCATTGAATTCTATGACAAAAAACCATTAAGAAACAATAACATTTGCATATAAATGTTTACAATTTTAATATAATAACAATCAAATATGACTTTTAACAAGTATAATACAAGGTATTCATCGTAACATACATTTATGCTCGATGAACCCCTTTCAGTAGCCATTTGACGAATTAATTTATACAACAAATATAAAAATGAGTTTATAAGTACAATAACATAGTTTATATACACCAAAAGCTTTATATAAAGTTGAGTTGTCATTTCATCAATATTATCATATCGAGATGTCACTATTCATGAAAACTCATGAAATTGTAGCCAGAATCGCAACCAACTAACTCCGAAATAGCAATTTAAAAGGCCAAAAATCTTAGTAAAACAGTCCTAAAAGACTGGTCACTCCACAGTTGTCATTTAAGCAGTATATTGATAACACAAATCGCAGTCATAATAGACATCAAGCGCAATAAAATACCTGAGATTTTGTAGTTTAATTAGCACTCATGTACTAGATTTTTTAATTTGTAGGTTTAACTTATTACACTTAAGTAATGAATTTATTTTAATTTAAAATATTTTTTTGGTTTTAGACTTACAACACATTACATCAACATGAGATATGTGTAACCAAGCTATTGCTTTGTGATTTTCAAACAATGCAGTGTTTTACTCAATTGTTTGTACACCAATATAAATATATTATTGTCAAGTCAGTGCTTCAAAAAGGCGGACCAGATAATTCTTCAAAAAATGTCATTGACAAGATAAATCGTTGAATGTATTCAGACATTTTAATTAATAGCATTTGCATCTTATACACGGGTAACATTGTACGCTCTCTTCTAGTATTGAACCGGGTAATACCAAATCAAATTCAGGAAATTGTTGTTTAACAAGCCGAAAATCTCAGGTTATGAGTAACATATTCGTATCAAGAAGTTGTTATACCTGTTCCTCAAGGGATGTCAACTTATTCTCTATTCAAGGAGAGGGCATTGAATTGTATAACAAAAAAATGATAGAGAAAAATTAACATATGTATATAAATGTTTACAATTTTCATATAATGACAATCAAACATAACTTTCAACAAGTATAATACAAGGTATTCATCGTAACCATTAGTTATGCTCGATGAACCCCTTTCAGTAGCCATTAGACGAATTAAGTTATACAACAAATACGAAAATGAGTTTATAAGTACAATAGCATAGTTTATATACACCAAAAAGATTGATTTAAAGTTGAATTGTCATTTCAGCAATATATATCATATCGAGATGTGACTGTTCGTGAAAACTCATGAAATTTTAGCCAGAATCGCAACCAACTAACTCCAGAATAGCAATTTAAAGGGCCATAAATCTTAGTAAAATAGTCCTAAAAGACCAGTCACTTCACGGTTGTCATTTCAACACTATATATTCATAACACGAATCGCAGTCATCACAGACATAAAGCGCAATAAAATACACGACATTTTGTAGTTTAATTAGTGCTTATGTACTAGATTTTTTAATTTGTAGATTTAAATTATTACACATAAGTAATGAATTAATTTTAATTTAACATATTTTTTGGGTTAAGACTTACAACACATTAAATGAACATGAGATATGTGCAACCAACCTATTGCTTTGTGATTTTCCAACAATGGAGTGTTTTGCTCCATTGTTTGTACAGCAGTATCAATAATTTCATGTCGAGCCAGTGCTGCAAAAGGCGAACCAGATAATTCTTTAAGAGATCCCATTGAAGAGATAAATTATTGAATGTATTCAGACATTTTGATTTATAGTATTTGCATCTTATACATGGGTAACCTTCTACGCTCTCTTCTAGTATTGAATCGGGTAATACCAAATTAAATTCAGGAAATTGTTGTTTAACCAGCCAAAAATCTCGGGTTATGAGTAACATATTCGTATCAAGAAGTCGTTATACCCGTTCCTCAAGAGATGTCAACTTGTTCTCTATTCTAGGTTAGGGCATTGGATTCTATGACAAAAAACCATAGAGAAACATTAAAATTTGCATATAAATGTTTACAATTTTCATATAGTAACAATAACATGACTTTTAACAAGCATAATACAAGGTATTCATCGGAACATACAGTTATGCTTGATGAACCCCTTTCAATAGCCATTAGACGAATTAAGTTATACAACAAATATGAAAACGAGTTTATAAGTACAGTAGCATAGTTTATATATACCCAAAGCTTCATTTAAAGTTGAATGGTCATTTCATAGATATTATCAATTCAAGATGTCAATATTCATGAAAACTCCTGAAATCAGAATCGCAGCCAATTAACTATGGAATAGCAATTTCAAGGCCAAAAATCTTAGTAAAACAGTCCTAAAAGATAAGTCACTTCACGGTAGTCATTTCAATAGTATAATCATAACACAAATCAAAGTCATAACTGACATAAAGCACAATAAAATACCTGACATTTTGTATTTTAATTAGTGCTTATGTACTAGATTTCTGAATTTGTAGGTTTAAGTTATTATGCTTAAGTAATGAATTTATTTAAATTTAACATATTTTTTGGGTTTAGACTTAGAACACATTAAATGAGCATGATATATGTGCAACCAAGCTATTCCTTTGTGATTTTCCAACAATGCAGTGTTTTGCTCAATTGTTTGTACAACAATATCAATAATATCATGTCGCGCCAGTACCACAAAAGGCGATCCAGATAATTCTTCAAGAGATCCCGTTGACGAGATAGATTATTGAATGTATTCAGACATTTTGGTTTATAGTATTTGCATTTTATACATGGGTAACCTTCTACGCTCTCTTCTAGTATTGAACCGGGTAATACCTAATCAAACTCAGGAAATTATTGTTTAACAAGCCGAAAATCTCGGGTTTTGAGTAACATATTCGTATCAAGAAGTCGTTATACCCGTTCCTCAAGGGGTGTCAACTCGTTCTCTATTCTATGTTAGGGCATTGAATTCTATGACAAAAAACCATAGGGAAACTTTAACATTTGTATATACATATTTAAACTTTTCATATAATAACAATCAAACATGACTTTTAACAAGCATAATACAAGCTATTTATCGGAACATACGGTTATGCTCGATGAACCCCTTTCAATAGCCATTAGACGAATTATGTTATACAACAAATATGAAAACGAGTATATAAGTATAGTAGCATATTTTACATATACCAAAAGCTTTATTTAAAGTTGAATGGTCATTTCATCGATATTATCATTTCGAGATGTCACTATTCATGAAAAATCTTAGTAAAATCTTAGTAAAACAATCCTAAAAGACCAGTCACTTCACGGTTGTCATTTCAAAAGTATAATCATATCACAAATCGAAGTCATAACTGACATAAAGCGCAATAAAACTACCCGACATTTTGTGTGTTAATTAGTGCTTATGTACTGGATTTTTGAATTTGTAGGTTTAAGTTAATACGCTCAAGTAATGAATTTATTTTAATTTAACATATTTTTTGGGTTAAGATTTAGAACACATTAAATGAGCATGAGATATGTGCAACCAAGCTATTGCTTTGTGATTTTCAAACAATGCAGTGTTTTGCTCAATTGTTTGTACAACAGTATGAATAATATCATGTCGAGCCAGTGCTACAAAAGGCGAACCAGATAATTCTTCAAGAGATGCCATTGACGAGATAAATCGTTGAATGTATTCAGAAATTTTGATTAATATCCTTTGCATCTTATACTTGGGTAACCTTCTACGCTCTCTTCTAGTATTGAACAGGGTAATACCAAATCAAATTCAGGCAACTGTTGTTTAACAAGCCGAAAATCTCAGGTTATGAGCAACGTATTCGTATCAAGAAGTCCTTATACCCGTTCCTCAAAGGATGTCAAATCATTCTCTATTCTAGGAGAAGGCATTGAATTCTATGACAAAAAAACCATAGAGAAACAATAACATTTGTATATAAATGTTTACAATTTTCATATAATACCAATCAAACATGACTTTTAACAATTATAATACAAGGTATCCATTGTAACATACAGTTATGCTCGATGAACCCTAAACCCTAAACCCCTTTCAGTAGCTATTAGACGAATTAAGTTATAAAATAAATATGAAAACGAGTTTATAAGTACAATAGCATAGTTTATATACACCAAAGGCTTCATTTAAAGTTGAATGGTCATTTCATCTATATTATCATATCGAGATGTCACTTTTCATGAAAACTCATGAAATTGTAGCTAGAATCACAACCAACTAACTCAGGTATAGCAATTTAAAGGGCTAGAAATCTTAGTAAAACAATCATAAAAGAACAGTCATTTCACGGTTGTAATTTCAATAGTATATTCATAACACAAATCACAGTCATAATAGATAAAAAGCACAATAAAATACCCGACATTTTGTAGTTTAATTAATGCTTATGTACTAGATTTTTGAATTTGTAGGTTTAAGTTATTACGCTTAAGCAATGAATTTATTTTAATTTAACATATATTTAGGGTTTAGACTTACAACACATTAAATGAACATGAGATATGTGCAACCAAGTTATTGTTTTGTGATTTCCAAACAATGCAATATTTTGCTCAATTGTTTGTATAGCAGTATCAATAATTCCATGTCGAGCAAGTGCTGCAAAAGGCGAACCAGATAATTCTTCAAGAGATGTCATTGACGAGATAAATCATTGAATGTATTAAGACATTTTGATTAATAGTATTTGCATCTTATACTTGGGTAACCTTCTACCATCTCTTCTAGTATTGAACCGGGTAATACCAAATCAAATTCAGTCAATTGTTGTTTAACAAGTCGAAAATATCGGGTTATGAGTAACATATTCATATCAAGAAGTTGTTATACCCTTTCCTCAAGGGATGTCAACTTATTCTCTATTCTAGGAGAGGGCATTGAATTCTATGACAAAAAAAGCATAAAGAAACGTTAACATTTTTATATAAATGTTTACAATTTTCATATAATAACAATCAATCATGACTTTTAACTAGTATAATACAAGGTATTCATCATAACCATTAGTTATGCTCGATGAACCCCTTTCAGTAGCCATTAGACGAATTAAGTTATACAACAAATATGAAAATGAGTTTATAAGTACAATCGCATAGTTTATATACACCAAAAAGATTGATTTAAAGTTGAATTGTCATTTCATCAATATTATCATATTGAGATGTCACTATTTATGAAAACTCATGAAATTGAAGCCAGAATCGCAGCCAACTAACTCCGGAATAGCAATTTAAAGGGCCAGAAATCTTAGTAAAACAGTCCTAAAAGACCAGTCACTTTACGGTTGTCATTTCAACAGTATATTCATAACACAAATCGCAGTCATAACAGACATAAAGCGCAATAAAATACCCGACATTTTGTAGTTTAATCAGTGCTTATGTACTAGATTTTTTAATTTATAGGTTTAAGTTATTACACTTAAGTAATGAATTTATTTTAATTTAACATATTTTTTTGGATTTAGACTTACAACACATTAAATAAACTATTAAAGATGCATAATGATGGATTGAGAAAATGGAATCGAAAATTTCAAAGCTTGTAGTAGAACAAAGCTATTTTGCAGATGTCATCGGAATTAGAAAAGATTTTAGTGCCCGTGAAAAAGTAATGTATCCTTTACAGTTCTCAGATTTGTGCCCTGAAAATTAAGCTTATGTACTACTTATTTTTTTTAATTTGCAGGTTTACGTTATTACGCTTATGTAATGAATTTACTTGAACTTAACACATTTTTGGGTATTAGACTTACAACACATTAAATAAACAGATAAAGTTACATACATACATACATATATACATATATATATATATATATATATATATATATATATATATATATATATATATATATATATATATATATATATATATATATATATATAAATATAAAAACGGATCATTGACATGTCAAAATTTTCTAGAACATTCTTCCTACTCATCTTTTATATTTGCTCCGACCGTAATATTCATGGAATACTTTCGTTTATACGTCTTGGAAATATCCCAATCCAAATATCACAATAAACATACAATTTAATTTAAGACCAACTTTTATATTTATTTATGTAACGATGATATTAAAATTAATACAATACTTTAAACGGCTGCAAAAATTCCAGAAATTGTTAATAACATTTTTTTGTGGGTTATCGGTAGCGCATGATACTCTTGAAACATGCCAAAACATTTATTCAACTCAAAATAACTTTTTCCCTTATATAAACACCCCACGGAAACTGAAAAAAATAGTATTGTTATTAATTAAAACGACTCTTATATTAAAGACAATAATTATTTAATATGTTTTTACCTGTTCAATCGTTTAGTTTTCTACCATGGATAACCATTCTACGGTTATTTATCATTGTTTTCCTTCCCGTAAAATCCACGATTAATGATATGCAGCAAAACACATCCCACGACATCATCATCTGATATTTCGTAAAAACCGTTATTTAGTATAAAATGGTGTACATCCCAACTGTTAATGAAACATCTATTTGGTGAGGCAAACTCATTTTCGGTAGCTCGACGATATATTTTTCATAATTTTTTTGGAGTTGGGATAGACTCCAAAATTTAATCTTGTTATCAAACAGAATTTCCTTGGCCCCGAACGACAAATAATCTACCACAGCCAAGGAAAAAATGAGTAGATTTTTTAGGGTTTATATATATTCTTAGCTGATGGGTCAAGTCCATCAACGAAATCGCAGCCCATAACTGGAGATCGGAGACAAGCTGACGAAATCGCAGGTCGAAGGCTTCCAGCAGTGAGAAAATCACATGTGGGAATAGCCCACGATTTATTTGGCTAGTTTTGGAATTTTGACTAAATTTTAATTGTTTTAAGATAAAATGGATGAAATTAGTCTGCTTTGTTTTTCTTCTTTAAAAAAAACATCGGATCTAAATCCATTGGATTTTTACACCAACCTTCATGAAACTTGTTTCTTCTTGAACAAAATTGGGTTGATACAAGTATAATCCATGTTATAACTGGACTGGCCCACCTTTCATTTCCAGAATCAGTCTTGTTACTTCTTGTCGTCTTGAACAAGATTTAGTTGCCCATTCAATTTACATTTGAAGACCATGCAACTTGAATTTCTTTCTCATTTTTGCTACAATCGACTACCATCTTTTATCTATCAATTAATCGAAATATCCACCAAACCTCGTATTGCATGCATCTACTTTTTCATAGATAAAGAATAACCCTAGGATTAGGCATTTACTTTTATTTAAACCAACTGTATTTTGGAGAAGGTTGGTATTTACTTTCTTAAAAAATATGTACATTATGCTTTGGTTATCACCTTCACAACCACGTGATCAAACAACTATCCGATTGCACCCACTTTTTAGTTTTTTGTTTCCTAATTTTTGTTTGGTTTGATAAGAACTGTCCTTCTAAGCTTTGTCCTCGTAAATAAAGCGAAAAATGACTTAGGTGGATAAAGAATATTTTATTTTGTTTTGTTCACGTTTAGTTATTTTTATTTTCGTTTTACGTCATTTTCCGGTGAACTTTCTTTAGTGTTCAAAAAACACTATTACGATCGGCTATTGTCAGGGCTGTAAACAAATCGCACGAACATGAACGAGGGTTTGTTCATGTTCGTTCTTTAAGTTAGCCGAACAGACAAACGGACACAAATGAATAAACAAACGAGTTTTCTTGTTCATGTCCGTTCATTTAACAAATTATCATGTTCATGTTTGTTCGTATATGTTCGTAAACATGCTAAACGAATATAAGCGAACGAACATAAATGAGCAGTGATAAACAAATACAATTAAACATATATGAACATAAACGAACATATAATATTGTAATGTAATCAAACACAATTAAACATATATGAACATAAAGGAACTTAAACGAACAAACATAAACAAACGTAAACAAACAACATAAACGAATGTTCACAAACATAATTGAATGAACGAGACCGTTGTTCATGTTCGTTCGTTTAACTTAACGAACAACAATTTGTATTCATGTTCGTTCATTTATTAAATAAACGAACATGAACTTTCATATGAAGAGTTCACGAAGTGTTCGCTGAACGTTCAGTTCGTTTATAGCCCTAGTTATTGCAGGTCATAACCAACAATAAGTTGCTGGTAAATTATGTAAATAAAAAAGTAAAGTGAATTAAATATGAGCAAAACTGAAAGTTCGTTACCCTCATACCGATACTAAGGTTGCTGACCTTGTCCTCAACGGATCTTGGGTTCGCTCCCAATATTGGAGGGACTCCAATACTAATCTTCTTTCTCATAACCCTCATTCTCTTTCCCCGTCCGTTCCTGATAAACTCCTATGGAGATCTAGTGACGGTAACCTGTCTCCTTTTTCGGTCCGTTCGGTTTGGGAGACTATACGCCCTTGTGATCAACCTGTCTATTGGTATCATCTTGTTTGGTTCTCCCAGAATATTCCTAGACATGCTTTCATTCTCTGGGTTGCTCATAAAAATCGTCTTAAGACACATGATAAAATCATAATCTAGGAGCCTAACTCCAATCTCAAATGTGCCTTCTGCGGAGATTGTTCTGATTCCCTCACACATCTCTTCTTTGAATGTTCTTTCCCTTCAATGGTTTGGCATGACCTTCAACATGTCATGAATCTCTCCTTCCCCACTGATAGCTGGTTCGACATCATTAACCTTCTCAATCTCATATCTAAGAGTAAGACCATTTGGTCAATCATTCGAAGACTTGTGCTTGCTGGAGCTGTTTACCACATTTGGCAGGAAAGAAATTTTCGGATTTTCAAAAATAAAAAAAGATCGTATCATGCAGGGGTGAATAGTGTTATGGATGATGTACGATGTAGGCTGGTCAGTCTTTCTATGAAACCTTCCCATAATGTTAATTTGGCTAAAAGGATGTGGACCCTCCCATAAGGTTGAGACTTTTTCTACTATATATTTCTCTACTTGTATGGTTTGTTGTTTTGCAGGTTGTGTTCCTTTATGTTCCTGTTATGTTTCCTGGTTCCATTTCTTGATGTGGTTCCTAGTTTAGCCTTGTTGTCCTTTGGGGCCTGTCCCAATGGATTTTTTGTTTTTTCTTAGGTGGGGAGTCCCCAGCCTCATATTGTATTTATTCTTTTTATTAATAAAATTTGCCAGAGGTACCGTCCTCTTTACCAAAAAAAAAAACAATTTGATCGTTCTAAAAGTTTCTCACTGGTATAACCCATCTCTTCAAACATATCAAACAAAACACTATTCTCCGGGTCAAAATGTACTTTTGTTTCAGACACTAGAACACCTATAATTCTACAAAATAAGGGTTATTACTTTTATTGTAGCCCCACGAGTCACGTTGAATTGAACGAAATCACTCTTAAGAGTCGTAATTAGCAGTGAAATTTTAAGCCATTCTCAAGTGTATATAGAGGTGCACATCCCAACCGGTTTTTTAAAAAACCGAAAATAATAACCGAACCGTTTTTACAATAACCGGTTATCCAAGAACCGGTCCCGGTTAAACCGAACCGTCGGTTATGACCCGGTTATCCTTCCCAGCGCGAACCGATTTTTTGACCCCGATTTTTTAACCGGAAAAAACCGGTTTTTACCCGTTTTTTCTTCTGCCCGTTAAAAAACGGGATTTTTTTTGAATTTTGGCTTCTTGTGATCGGATTGTAGCCGTTAAAATGCCCAAAATACCCATTTTACCCCTCATTTGTTAGTATAAATAGGTGTTGGTTCATTTGGTTTCAACACCCCGCAAAAAACGCTCAAAATTCTCGACGTTTTTTGCATTCCCGACCTATTTTCTAACAATTTCAAGATGGCTTCATCATCTTCGACTTCCGCTTCCATTGGTACTTCCGGCATAACACGAAACTATACCAACGATGATGTAACGGAAATCAAAACCACAACACGATCCGTCGATGTTTGGTCGAATTTCGATTATTGCGTTATGAGAGATGGTACGAAAAAAGCTCGGTGCAAGAAATGTGGGAGGTTTTATTCGTCCACGAGCAACTCAACGATGAGGTCACATAGAGATAGCGGTTGCAAAGCGGTCCAACAAACTAGTACGGATCCGATGCAAACTACAATTGGATCGGACGGCGATTTATTTGTTTACGACAACGATGTCGTAAGAGAAGCGTTTGCCAAGTTTGTCATCCAAGAAGCACTTCCATTCGACCACTTCGACAATACGCGGCTTACGGAAATCATCAAAACGAAACTTCAACCTCGATACTCCGCTGTAAGTCGTACTACTTTTCGACGTGATGCTATTGCACTTTGGGCCAAAGCGAAATCCGAAATAATTGTAGGATTTGCAAACTACAAAAATTCGATTTCGCTAACTTGTGACATTTGGACCGCCCCCCACGGAAATGCAAATTCCTATTTAGCCGTTACCGCTCATTGGTTTCATCCCGATAGTTGGCTAATGATGAAACGGACAATAGATTTTAAATTATTTGATTATCCACATACCGGTGCAAATTTATTAAAAATATTATTAGACGTTATGGCGGAATATAAAATAGACGATAAAGTCTTTTCTATGTCCCTCGATAACGCTTCAAACAACACAAACGCCATCAATCGAATAAAATTAAGACTAAAACCAATTTTAGATGGCGATTTTTTTCATACCCGATGTGTTGCACATATTATAAATATAAGTGTGCAAGCCGGGCTTCAAGTTTGTGATGATTTACATACGAAATTTAAAAATCTTTTAAACACAATCTATGGCACAAGTAACCAACGACAAGCAAATTACCGATATTTTTGTGCACAATGTAACGAACCATGTTTAGGCCCTAACTTTGACACACCCACAAGATGGAACTCAACTTGTTTTATGTTTGAAAGCATTTTACGTTAAAAACTCACACTTAATGCTTTTAATGAAATATTTGTTGAAAAACGTCGATCGGTTTCAATCCCCGAATCGGATTGGAATTTGCTTCAAGAACTAACACATTTTCTACAAGTTTTCAAGGAGGCACCAACTTTTTTGTCGGGCGTTTACTATCCCACGAGTCCGTTGGTTTTAAATCAAAATTTTCTTATGATGGAAAAAATGACAAATTTCGAGTATTATTCGATCACATTGTTTCAAAATATGGTTATTGCTATGAAAAGCAAATTTTTAAAATATTTTCGGGAATTGCCTTTAGTCTTCACATGTGCCGCCGCCCTAAACCGACTATAAATGTGGGTGGTGTAAACGTTTTAATGGGGCAAATTTATGAAAACTTGGGTTTAAGTGAACTCGAACCAAATTTTGTTCAAAATCAAAATTTTAAATTCAATGACTTTTTCAAAAAATTATTTGAAATCTACGCTACCAAATATGGTCAACCAACTAATGTAATAGTTGATCATATTTGGAGAGGTATGTCCGCTTCATCTTCATCGGGAAGAAACATTAACATAAATCTTTATAACACTTTGATGGAGGATGCCACAAAACGCCAACGTACTTCCGTCCCAAGTAGCGAATTGGGCAATTATATGGCCTCAAACTTTTTAGCCCACTTTACCGTCGAAAAATTTCAAAACTTTGACATTTTGCCTTGGTGGAAAGAAAAGGAACCGCAATTCCCGATTCTAGCCGCCATGGCCCGCGATTTACTAACCGTCCAACCTTCCACGGTAGCTTCGGAATCCGCTTTTTCTTTTAGTGGCAGGGTCATCACGGAAAGAAGGTCCAAACTCACTGCCGAATCGATGGAAGTATGCGTTTGCTTGAAGGACTACTTGGATGGCGTCGAAAGGATACAACATTGCGTTTCGCTCAAAGGCCCGCTTTTACCACCGGTGGAAGAGTATATCCACGAAGAAGAAGTTGCAATGGGGATATCACCTCCAACCACCGAAGTTGATGAGGGTGAGCTTGAAGAATTTTCGGATTAAAAGCGTGGGCAATGATTGAAGATTTGAAGACGACAAAGTTGAAGACTATAATTCCTACTATTATTATTATTGACGTTTATGTAATTTGAAGTTTAAAACTTTGCTATTTCTAGATGAAGACTATAATTCCTAGTTTATGTAATGTATTGGAGATTGACCTAGGTTATTCGATGTTGAACCTAGGTTATTCAAAAACTATAATTCCTAGTTTTTTATATTTACGTAATTGGTCGTCGACGTTTGTTTTTTTCATTTGAAGTTCAATCAATGTTATTCAAGTACAAACAATGTTGTTTCTTATTTTATATCATAACCAAAGACAATAGAAATTTTTATGTATTTTTATAGTATTTTTTTAGTATTTTTGTAGAATTTTTAAATAAAAAAACAAAATAATCGGTTTTTCTACCGGTTTAACCGGAACCGGTTATTTAAAAACCGGTTTTAACCGGAACCGGAACCGGTTATACCTTCCACATACAAAAAACCGGCCAAAACCGGTTATTTTAAAAACCGGTTACCAAAAAACCGAAACTGGTTAAAACCGGTATATGTGCACCTCTAAGTGTATATCAAAGGCCCAACTCATTGATGATGTGTGGGCTTAACTTCATCGCTCTGTTTCTTGAGCAGAATCCATGGCCCATGGGCTTGGGTGCTAAAATTTGCAGTTGAGATGGTTGGTGTTATTTTTGGGTATTTGTATTGTTGTTAGTTTGTTGTAAAATACTATTAGGAAATTTTATTTCTAGATGTGTGGATGAATTTGTTTATAAGTGGTTGTCCATTATTGTTTGTTATTATTTTATGAATATTTATTTTTTGAGTGGTGGTATTTGTATATGTCGGTTTCAATTGTCATTCGTGCTTGTCGTATTTCGATAACGACACTAACAAATGGAATTTTTTAACACGAGTTAACTTTGAATTCCATTGAGTTGTAATTTTCATGAAAATGTACTTTATTTTTTTTTTTTTTGAGGTATAACATTTTTTCAAATATTATTTAAACATAAATTATTTGGACAAGTAAAAAAAAAACATGACAGGATGACCTTTTTCTTAGTTGTGTAATTGATGAGAATCAAAAATCTGATTGGTATATCAATTTGATGAAAATTACTTACCTTAATAATTGATTACTTTGGTTTTAAGTTTTAACTATCTTAAACAAATGGAGGCCTTGGATTTTAGACAACTTGTTTGATGCAATTTTATTGTTGGGCCTTTAAGCTCTCTCAACCCTTTATGATATATGGGCTTCACTTTTTAAGCCCTTCTCAAATGTATATCAGGGGCCAACTCATATTAGTATAGAAGTGTATATTCAGAACCGGTTTCTTAACAAATCGAAAACAATTGAAACAGTTTTTTATTAATCAGTTTTCTAATAACCGGTTTTTAATTGGTTATTTATCACGAACCGTACCAGTTTTTTATCCCGTTTAACCGAACCGAACATGTTAAAATACCGGAAAACCGGTTTTTTACTCAATTTCCATTAAAAAAAACAGCCAAAACCGGTTGGACCATAACCGGCTTTTTAAAAAACCGACCTGAAAAAAACTGAAACCGGTTTAAACCGATAAATGTGCACCTCTACATTAGTGACATCCGTTCCTTTCCCAACTATCGTGGAACTTGCCCGAAGGAAATCTTTTATCTTCTTGCCGGTAAAGAGTTTGATTACCAAGTTCGATTACCTGATCTTCTCTTGATCTATCTGAATCACACCCTTGCTGATCCAATGGCCAAGAAATAGCACTTTAGTTTGAGTACCCTTTCACGTATAGCCTCTTTTCCTGACCGGACGGGAGGCCTTACCTGGTGAACAGCCTTCCTTACCTTAGGCTTTATGAGGACTCCTTTTTTACTCACACTACGGTCTACTTCATTTAACAAGTGATGCCTTCATGACGCCTTACACCTTAATCACAATATGAGTGTTTTATTTTCTTTTACAATAACATCTAAATCAAAAACACCTTGAAAATAAATAAAAATTCTAAAACTAATATTTAAATTTGAGGAAGGGTATAGTTAATCGTTCTTAATTTATATAGATGGTTTGAAAAATTCTTTTAGAATTCTAAGAAAATGGATTTTCTAACATCCTGAATCTTGAGGATTTTTTCAATCAAATTATCTTAGAAACCCAATTAATATGATTATTACGAGTTAATGAATACTATGTCAAAGAATGTATAAAGGACTTTTACATAAAGCACGAAAACCGAACATATCATTATGTAATACTATATGAATTGGGATGGAAATGTAAAAGTATCCAACTACAAAGGACAACAACTAAAGTATAAACTACATATTAGTGCGATATGTATAACGGTCATCACTTTATATGTGGTCATCATTATTTCATAACCAACTGCATAATCATTCCTGTTGACATAATATCCGTTTTATCATCATCTTAACGATATTCTGAAAATTTGTTTTACTTTATGTTTTGGTTGTAAAAAACGACTTATGAAAGTGCTTTTTATAGGATTTCAGTCTGACCGAGAGAAATATATTTAAGAAACGAAAATATTATTTCTAAGGAAAAGTATTGTGTTCTTATTATTTAAATTAATAATATAAAGCTTCTACATATGAGATTATCATTCAGAATTTTAAATCCGAAACAAAGTGTACAATGGCCGCTATTCAGGCATCGCAAAGTCGAGGAATCTTTATAATTGAGGTAATTAAATGGAAATTTTATTAACATTTTAAAAGTCAAATTTTGACTTTTGTAAGTGACTAGATTTGGGCATGATACAGGTGTGTGTATGATTGCACCAATGGAAACTAAGCATGGTTCATGACGACATCGCAAAACCAATTGCCTAACAATTACTTTTGAGGAAATTGTTTAATATAATAATATGCATCAAATTTAAAAGATTTAGATAGAAAATATTATGAATCCAAAACAATAACATTCTTTTAAAGACATGTAGCTTCAATTTCATATTAAAATGTTTAAGTAAAATGTTTATGCTTAAAAAATAAATACTTCACATATAACAACTATGGTATTTTATTATTTCATGTCCAAAAATTACAAGAAATGAGAATAGTGGCCGCGGTTACCGAAGGTTAATAAGTCTGTAACAACGATAATTATAGCTAATTGTCACCATTAAAGGTGCCTATTTCGATGACTTGTAGAGTGTCGTTAAAGAAACGTATAACGAAGAACTTTTGTGAAAGTAAATTGAAAATCGCATATTATTTTTAGCTATGACATATCGTGGGGAACATTAATTACTTTAAATCTTTTAGTGGAAAGATTACTCTTGTTAATCGGTTCTTAGTATTATTCTTTTATATTATTTTTCTCTCTTTAAAGCCCCGGTGAAAATTATAGACTCGCTTGAGGCCATTAGAAGAAGATTTTTATGAAGTGGCATAGACAACAAGAAGAAAGTTCATTGGATAGCATTGGACAACATAATTCGCCCAAAGAGGTTAGGGGTTCTTGGAGTTGGGTGTCTTCGAGTCATGAACTTTGCTCTCCTAGCTAAATGGTTTTGGCGTCTAAAAGTTGATAGAAGCAGCATTTGGAATCATTGTGTGAGATCGATCCATCACATTCTTGATTATGATGGATCACCTATTACTAAGAAAGGGATCTCAGGGACGTGGTTATCTATCGCTAAAAGTTGTAATGACATGGAGCAGTGGCAGTTTTCTTTCAAGGATCAAATGGAAAGAAAAGTTAATTCGGGTGATTCCACGTTCTTGTGGAAGGATGTTTGGCATGGAAACAGAGCTCTTAAAGATGTCTTCTCGAAGCTTTATGCTCTTGAGGTGAATAAAAATTGTAAAATTATAGACAGGCTGAAGATAACAGGTGATGATCATGCTTGGTTCTAGAAGAGAAGTCTTCGAAGAGGTACTAAAAAAATGAGCTTGCGGCCTTGATGAGTTTGTTGGAAAATATGAATCTGGATAACAAAAATGACTTGTGGTGCTGGAAGTTAAGTTCCAACAACTTGTTCTCGGTTCAATCCTTGAGAAACGAGATTGAAAAAACTCGATGGCATGATAATAGGTTTGAGTTCTTTTGGTGCAGTTGGGTCCAATTGAAAGTTAATTGTTTTGTTTGGCGTCTTTTTCAAGATAGAATTCCGGTTGCTAAAAATTTGTTAAAGAGGGGAGTTAAAATTGACTCAAGGCTATGTCTGGTTTATTGGGGGGCAGCTAGAGAATGCTAGGCATGTGTTTTTTGAATGTCGATTTGCCATAGAGGTGTGGAGCCGGATACGCGATTGGTCGGATTTTCTGTCTCGAAATCCTAATTGTGTTGATGATTTGCGTATGATGTTCAATTGTAGTACAGTGAGTCGAAGATTAAGCAAGATGAGATGTGGCGTTGTTTATGCAACTCAATGGCTGATATGGAAAGCGAGAAACTATATGGCTTTCAAGAAAATTACTCCTTGTTCTAATAGAATGGCGGATGATAATCAATGTAGCTCGTTTAATTGGTTTAAGAATAGGGCCGAACTTGATTGTCTTAATTGGAACATGTGGTGTAATTCTCCTTGTAATTATCTGTTGTAACTTTGTTTTGCCTCTAGCGTCTTGCTAGATGGCTTTGTGTTTTTTTTATATATGTTACGTTCTAAAAAAATTAATTACTTAAAAAACGTCGTTATGTATTAGCGACGATATGTTGTCGATAAAATTAATTTTTTTTATGAAAATATATTTGCTATTAACAAGGATAAGGCATTGCATAATACATATGTTTTACACAATTTTACAATTTATATAAATTTTCCAAAAGTTTGATACAATATTAAACCAATGCAAATTCTCTAGTTCTAAATAATAATACAAAAGTAAACCAATATCTTCACCCAAACCATGTTGAAGATAGTTAATAAGTAAACAAAATACAAACTATAATACCATCTATAAACTAACTAGTTATTTTCGTCCAAATCTTATTCATTATCATCATCCCCATATTGATGAATGTTGCAATGATGCAAGATTTACATAAGCCATACATGAATTTTGTCAAATTAAGGCGGGAACATCGACTATAATGTATGTTTGTTATAGAGTAGTGTTGCAGAAATCGGCCTTGGCGATCGATTAATCGCTTGGCGGTCGATTAATCGCTTGGCGGTCTTCAACCGATTACGATTATGCCTAATCGGTCATATTGACGGTTTGCTGCAAAAATCGGTCAAATATCGGCCTTGGCGGCCAGTTAATCCGTCTTGACGGTCATTTTTCAATTTTTTTAAATTTTAATTTATTTTTTATTTTTTTATTTTTAAATGACGACACAAACACTCTCTAATAACTCAAGAAAACTGAAAAAAAATAATATTAAAGAATAAAAATAAATAAATGTATAATTTTTTATGTGTATCTCGGAATAAAATGCATCGAACTTTGTTATTTTGTTATATTTATATATTTTTAAATTAATTCCTTTATAATTTAGGGTCTCCGATTAATCCCTTAACCTCACTCGACCGCCAACCTACCGTCAAACGATTTTTACAACCTTGGCATACAGAAATGTAACTGAAGCTAAGAATAGAATTGGAGAGAAAGAAAATTAAGCAAGGAAAAAGAGAATTAATTATATTGTTTGGTACACTAGAGAATAATCAGAGAAATACACATGAAATAAATGCCCTTATTTGGATGTAGTAGACAATGAAAAGAAAATGATTTTCTTTTACCATTTAGTTTCATTATAATTCACATATTTATTTATCAAATCATGTATTTTGTATTTCTAAATTTTTATTTTTTCAATTATTTTTCATATTTTTTTAATTGACATTTTATATATTATTCAAATTTTATAAATATAGTATTTCTAATATTTTATTTAATCAATTACTTTCTATCAGCATAACTTTATTTAAATCAATAAAAATCTAAAATATTAAGCCATAGTCATAAGCATGTTATCAAATGTGTTAAATGGAACATTAGTGATCAGTTATAAATGGAAAAAATAATGACATAATAAAGGAAACATTGACAAGAGCATATAAGATATGCTCAAGAAAGCATACATGTATATAAATGAAGCATAACATAACAAAAAGTGAATCTTATATTTATTATGTGCTATTTAAAGCATAACATAACGAAGATAGATGAGTTCAATGCAAACCAAAATGACCACAATCCTCTCTAAAATGATAAAAGTAAAATAAAATATTTTTCTTGTGAAAAATTTGGTCATTATGTGTCTGAGTGTTCAGACAAGAATTATGGCATGTAGTGATCTTAGAGGTGAAATCGTTGTTGCAAGAGTACAAGCAGGATGATTTTCTATATTTGAAGGAATAACGTTACATGGAAAATTTAAAAGTAAAAGTATATTGCTTTGTCCACATGTGAAGTCGGGTTTATGATAGCTACATTTGCAGCATGTTAAACCATTTAGCTTGTGAATGTCATGAAGGAGCTTAACATACATCATATCATGCCTATCAGTTTGTATGTTAATAACTCGACAATCGCCTTGATGAAAAATATCGTGTTTCATAGTTGAAGAAAGCATATTGACGTTAGTTTTCATTCCATACAGCTGTTGTTTTCTCTATTCCACCAAGGCTCAAGGATCAGGGTTTTGAACAGTTCGTCAATTTTTTGAAAGGGCATCCTCTCAACTCTGCGATATCGGGAATGCCAGACGTGTTTAAGCCATCTATGGTTGCTGTATTTTGGTACACATGCGATTTTCTCTCTGATTCAGACTCCATCGTTGGTTCAATTAGCAATGGTCCAGCACAGGTTTCTCTCACCGTCGACACTTTCAGACGTTGCCTCCATCTTCCTTACTCTACTCCGTTCTCCGCTCTTCCGTCTGAAGAAGGTACTAAAACGGTTGTGCAACTTCTGGGGTATGATCCAAATCTCGCAGGCAAGCAAGACGCAGAGAAAACTACCCTACGCCAATGTTTTCCTATAGGGTGGAAATTCTTAACTGGAGTTATTGGACGATGTCTAGGCTACAAACAAAGTATTCTGGATCAACTAAACACATACGAACTTCGTATTCTGTACGGAATGACCCTTAACAAGAATTTTGATTATGCTCGTCTCATCTTCGATCAGCTGGTAACACTTGTGTCATGCAAGACTCGTACGAACTACGTTGCCTTTCCAAGATTCTTGGCTCTGGCTCTGAGCTTTGAATCTCTGGAATATCACTCAGCTGCTGATGTTGCCTGCACATTTCCGATGCTGTCTTCCAAGATTTTTGGCCCTTCCGCTCCATTTGTCGATGACGCATCCATGCCGGCTTGCATGACTGGGTGGATAAATTCACCACATCAGGGTGAATGCCTTCTCAGGACCACTCATCCTGTCCTACCAACAGTGGTTCTTGCAAACCCTGAAGAATCCACTGCCTCTAGGTCTGATCCATCTAATCATCGTGTTTCATCTTCTAGTTCTCAAAGTTCATCTGATGAAGAGGCTACTCCATCGAAATCCTCCACTAAAGTATCATCTGATACCCCATCGAAGTCCTCCCCCAAGGTATCATCTGATTCTTCCCCCGATTCATCAGACACTGAGAATGTTACTATGGTTATGTCTGAGAATGTCAATCATGAACCTCAGACCGGTTTATATGTTCAAATGATTCCCTCTCCTGTAAGAGGCACTAGGCATTTGCGTTTTGCAACTCCTGACCCTGAACCTGAACCGGAGCCAGAAACTGAACCTGAATATCAAGAATAGCCACCAGCATTTACTGCTCATCATGTGTCACAACACATCTACTTCTCATCCCCTGACCCTGGACCATCATCTGGTCCTGTCCCCTCCTCTAGCTCTTCATAGTTGGATGACATTCAAGCCTCCCTCAAGATCCTGATTGAGAATTCTCAAACTCAGTCCTCACGACTTCAACAACTTGAAACTGATGTTGCTTATCTAAAGGAATTGTTCTACTGGTCCTTGGTCAACGTCATGCCTGAAAATGCAACTGTTGCTGACTTGCCACCCCCTCCTCTACCTTCACCACCACCTCCGCCTCCTCCACCACCATTTGATGATGCCAAAAAAGGGGGAGAACTTGTTGGTACTCAAGATCCTCTTCCTGAAGGGGATATTATTTGTGCATTGATCAGTGGAGACATTATCCTCTCTCAAGTTGAGGGGGACCAGGCGGAAAGTGCTCTATCACAGGAAGGTCCCTCACTAATAACCCCACTTCAGCTCTCCATTATTTCTTTTGCTGAGGGGGAGCAAGGGTCTAAATAAAGTTCTGAGGCTGAGGAAGAAGCAAATTCTGAGGGGGAGCCAGAGGTTGTACACGCTTCTAATATTGATGACGAGGAAGGCTTCTTTGATATGCCTTACCACGTCGATCATATTGTTGTTTCCTGTTGAAAAACCAAGTTCCTCTGCTCCAGAGGGCCCCTCTGTCCCAAATGCTGATAACCTATCAGCTTACATATCTGATGATGACGCTCCTTTGGTGTTCAAAAGAAAACGCACTGCTGAGTCCTCCTCTGCTCCAGAACCATCAAAACGTCAGAAGATATCCCCTCAGGTTCTAAACTAACAGAATAACGGTGTATGTCTGCGGATTAAGGGCCTGTTTGATAGCCACTTAATACCTATTAATCTGATGGTTAAGAGGTCTTAACTATTCAGACTGTTTGATATCCTCTTATATTTTCCCTCTTAATTAGAAAATACCCTCTTAGTGAACCAGACATAAGAGCACATATGGTTAAAAAAAGAGCCCATATATCCTGCTTTTTCCGTAGCCTGTATCCCGCTTTCGCTTCAAAAAAAAATACACGCCTCCCTCCTCCTCTTCTCCATGGAACACGACACAGATGCTGCTGACTCCGACATCGTCTCCATCATCTCGCCATCTCTCATCTCCGACAGCAGACCACAGACGTTGCAGACCATCGACGTTGCTACTGCAAACCACCGGCGCCGCTTCTGGATCTCCTGTCGCCTCTATCTTCCTCGCATCGGAAAACTTCTCCACCGCCGGTAAGCTTCATCGCCTCTATCTTGCTCGGTATTTTGAAATAAAAAACGTTTATTGCTGAATCGTTGTTGAAATTAGAAACTTCCATCTTCCTCTATCTTCCTCATATCAGAAACTTCTCGATTTGTTGCTGAAATCGGTCCTTTTCTTCTCAGTTTGTTGTTGAAATCGTTGTTTTCTTCGTGTTGAATTCGAAGGGTAAAATCGTCATCTGTATATCTATTCAGATGTTTTAACCAAACAATAATTTTGAGTTAAGAGGAAAAATTTTCAGAGCCTCTTTCTACTAAATAGATCTGTCTAATTTAGATCTTAATTGAACAGATGTTGTCAAACAAGGCCTAAGTTGAAGAGTTAGCCGTTAAACACAAACTGGTCATGACAAATCGGATCATCTGTTCGAAGGATGTCTAGGTTGCTCAACAGCTGGTTCAAGAAGAAGGAGGAATGAACCAGCAGCAAGATCTCATGAGTCGGTTTGACTCCATGACTATGGAACAAAGGAAGATTGCCAGCCGAGCTGAAAGTGCAAATAGAAGAATCGATCTGGCAAAATATACAGGTGTCTTTTCAAGAAGACACTCAGTTCTTCTGATTGTCAAGGTGGGATATTCCAAGAACAAAGGGAAAATATTCTACTTTTGCATCTCCAAAGGAAAGATAAAGAGGTACTTGTTCCTGAACAAGTATTCATAAACGAGGTTGCGAAGTTTGGATTTTCTGAATGGGAGGAAATGCTTCAAGTCACACAGAAGCATAAGGGTTTGTATTCTCAAGAGCTTCGTGGTGCTCTTCAACGGTGGATAGATAAGGCTTATAGTCTTGATCTTGTTCCAGCCTCTGCTCTCTCTGACAAGAATCGTTCTTCTGATCCTAGAAGAAGAAGAAAAACTCAGTTGAGTCATCATCTGGCTCTTTACAGGACCAAGGACTTTAACAATGTTCCTCCTTTTGGTGCTCCTGCTGAAGCTCTCACACTGATCAGAACTCCAATCCATGGGATGTTCTATGAAGATGCTGATGGAAAGATGTGCTTCATGCGTACCGCTGATCTGAAGAAAGCTTCTACTGAACATCTTTTTCATCTTCGTCTTGAGTGTTTTAAAGTCAAGTCAGCTGAAGGGTTTAACATGCTGATATCTCACGAGCTGGGGAAAAGAGAGCCTCAGCTTCATGATCTTGAGTATAAATGGATCAAGCTGGAGATTCTCACTAAGGCTGAGTACATTGATTCACTTGGCCAATCCTCCTTCAGTTGAAAAGTTTTGACATCATCAAATTAGGGGAGATTGTTGGGATGTTCAGTATCAGCACCAGCTGATCAGGAAACAGCACCATTTGAAAATGATGCTGTCAAAGGGAGGATTACACGCTGCTACTGATTAGTTCATCATAAGTGTATCAGCTGGAGCGTGTTATTATGTTTATCGTATTTTTTGTAGTTATGTAGTTACCATACTTATCATGTTTATAGTTGGGAGTTCCCTTCAATGTAGTGATACTCCAAATATACGTAGTATAGCCATGTATAAATATTATAGTTAGGGTTCTATAATTGTATATTGGTTAATCAATCAAAAGGATCTCTGTGTGAGATCAACACGTTTTCTGTGTGAAAAATCTTCTTGTTCTTGTTTGATCGGTCCTTGTAAACTAACACTATGTCATATGTAGGGTATTTAAGGCTAGGTAGATGTCATTGTCAAGGGTTGATTGCCTTGAAGTTTTTGCTAAGCTAGAGAGAGAAACTTGTATTCAAGCAATCAAGAATCTTATGTACCTGACCTTAGATTAATCAAAAGGTGTGCATTAAAGGTTAATCTCCTTGTTCTTATTGTTTTGATTCGATAACACGTTTGGGATTCTGCACCAAACGTGTTTGTGATTGATACCAAGTTGATCTAGTGAGTGTTTGGACCTTACAGATTCACATTCAAATTTTTGAAAACCTATTGGAATATTACATATAAGGAGCTTATTAGTTCTGTGAAGCACTTAGAAAAAACTAGAAAGTGGAGTAGAAGATGCAACGCCTCTTTTATTTCGCTTATCCCAAAGAAAAACGATCCATTATCTCTAAATATTATAGACCGGTTAATCTTATTGGGTGTATGTACAAAATTCTTTCTAAGTTGCTCGCCTCTAGACTCAAAAAGGTGATTGGGAAGGTGGTGAGTCCCGAGCAATCCCCTTAGATTAGTGGAAGAAATATCTTTGATGGTCCGATCATACTTAATGAGCTTTTTACGAGGGCCAAAAAATAGAAAAAGATTATTCTTATCTTCAAAGTTGACTTTGACAAAGCTTTTGATAGTTGGGGAAACTGGACTCGGTCATGAAGAAAATGGGTTTTGGTGATTCTTGAAGAAAATGGATTTTGGGTTGTTTTCAGTTCGCTAGAGCTTCTATTCTTGTTAATGGTTCCCCCACTAGAGAATTGGCAATTAAGAGTGGTGTTAGACAAGATGATCCTCTTGCCTCGTTTCTTTTCATTATTGCTATGGAGGTACTTGGGATCTCGCTAAAGGAGGTTTGTGATAGACATATTTTTCAAGGTATTACTCTTCCAAATAACAATCCAATTATTTCTCATATTATTTATGCGATGACGTGACTTTTGTGGGCGATTGGAATGAAGCTAATTTGGTGAATTTTAATAGGATCCTTAGATGTTTCTTCTTAGCTTCGGGACTCAAGGTTAATCTTTCCAAAAGTAAATTTTATAGAGTTGGTGTTGATGAGAGTGATGTGCCTAGATTTTTAGCGTCCTAAATTTTAAATCTGTCTCCTTCCCCTTTATGTGTCTTGGGCTTCCCATTAATTAGAGCCAACATGAAATTAGCAAAAAAAAAAATTGGTCGGTGATAGTTGAGAAATTTAAATCTAGACTTTCGGGCTGGAAAGCTAGGCATCTTTCTTTTAGGGGTAGGCTCACCCTTGTGAAGTTAGTTATGGGAAGTCCTTCGTTATACTACTTTGCTCTTTTTAAGGACCTGAAAAAATAATAGGTATGTTGGAGGGCATTCGTAGAAGATTTTTATGGGGTGCTACGAGGGATAAATAACCAACTTATTGGGTTGCTTAGAGTGAAATCGTTAAAGTGGAACATTTGGGAGATCTTGGTGTCGGTTGCCTTGACTCCCTTATCCTTTCTCGTATTCTGAAATGGAGATTGCGTCTTAAGGTGGAAAAAATAATTTTTTGTCCTTATGTATTAAAAGTATCATAAAGTTAATGGAACTGATGGTATGTCGTTTGTAAATTTTAGTATTTTGGGTCCTTGGCTCGCTATTTTGAAGGTGCATCTTGAGTTAGAGGAAAGAGGGATTGTGGCAAAAGATCTTTTCTGTAGAGTTCTTGGTGATGGGAAAGATAGTCATTTTTGGAAAGATGGCTGGTTTTAAGATATCGTGCTTAAAAACATATTTCCACAACTATATCGTATGGAGTCGGATAAAAACTGCAAGGTTTCTCAGCAAATTGGGGTTAGTAATGAGAATGATTTTGGCTTGCAGTAGAAGAGGCAGCTTAAACGGGGTCGTGAATCAATTGAGTTGGAGGAAATGTCTAGTCTGCTTATTGATGTCTGACTAGGTGCTTTTCCAGACTGATGGAAGTGGAACGGAGGTGGTTTGAATTCTTTCTCATTGGCCTCTGTCAGAAATAGAATTACTATGTCCATGATAACGTGCTTTTATATCATGTTATTTACACATTATTTAGTATGTTTTAGTTAAATTATTGTTATAAATAGATTGAATTAACTCATTTTCATTGGAAGTTGTTTTGGATAGAAAATGTGTTAAAATACGGGGAATAGAAGTGAAATTGGAACAATGATAAAGCTGAAACGGAGAAGATAAGAACCGAGATATTCGCGGCGCTAATACAAAGCGTTAGTGACGCTAACTCACTAGAATCCACCACTATAAATAGAGGACTCCAGATCGAGTTTCAAGGTATCCCGAGCATCAGAAGGGATCCTAACGAGCAATCTATCGAGAGTTTGCTGGATCTCAAAGCTTGTCCTCATTGTTTTACAGTTTCTTTTCAATATTTTTCAGTTAGGGAATCATAGTTTTGGCTTTTTAGCCGGTTTTATCTTTCTTATATCAACTTGGTGTTGAATTTAGATATTAGGAGATTCAATTGACTCTTGTAGGTCTTTTGGTTTGGTTAGAGATAGTTAGTGTTAGCATTGAACATTTGTTACAGTTTCTCGGTTTTTAATAAAGGAATTTATTTTGTTTATTGTTGTCTTTGGTATGTGATTAGATCTGAAGTTTTATTTTATTTCACATTTGATTTTAGTTGAGTTTTGGTTTTGTTCCAAGTGTTAGCAATTGTCCGGCTATAGAGTGACAATATAGTTGCATTATTATAGAAACAAAGTTCCAACCACGACTCCTTGGTTCGACCCTTACTTACCCTAACTATTGGAGTAGTGATGTTTTTATTATTTTTACCACATCAACGACTATGCATGTAGTCCACAGGTGGAGTTTTGAGATTAGATTCATTTAAAATGATCAATTGTGTTCCTTTGAAGTTAAATTGTTCTGTTTGGAGGCTTTTACTTAAAGGAATTCTTGTGGCTTCCAATCTTACGATATGGGGCATAGTTGTTAATGATGTTATGTGTGCCTTTTACAACTCTATTGTCGAAAATGTTAACAATCTCTTTTTTGGTTGCTGTTTTGCTATAGATGCATGGGGTGGCTTTGTTCTTGGCTTAAGACGTTGGGCATTCCTCCTTCCTAATTTGTGGATTTCTGGACTTCGATTACTAGAGGCGGTATCGACAAGTACGGTTGCAAGCTTCTGATGGCAATCGGTTACGCTATGATTTGGTTCATCAGTAAGGAACACTTGAGCTTTTGGGAAGAAGATTATGATGATTTTGGATTTGATTGAAGAATTCATGAAAGCGGCTTACAATTGGGTTAAGAACATATCGAATTTTAAATGTTATGTTGGGCTAATTGATGCATTTCTCCTAATCTTGACTCTTATGTGTAATTGTTATTTGTTTTTGCTAGCTTCTTGCTAATCATTGTTTTGATAATAGACGTCGTTCAAAAAAACAGGTCGCTCAAAAGTAACCTACAACGATGACTAAGTGTAGTCTCTAAAGCTCTCGTCGCTAAAAGTCTATATTCTTGTAGTGGTGATTATTAGTAATGGTATATGGTGGCACAACTACTAAATACACTTAATCCTGAAATCAAGTATTTTATTGATTCATAAATAACTCTAATGGAATTCACATTCAAGTTTCGTTCTACTCGTTGGAGGTCTTCACAATTTAGAGATTACAATGGGTCAATAGCAAGTGTAGTCTTTAAATATGTGTATATATTATCAACTAGTTGTGAGACCCGTGTATTACACAGGATGATACAAAAAAAATATTAATTAAGAATATCTAAACATTAATAATTTTACATAAGAAATTTGTTTATGTATCGTGACATCTTGCTTTTGATTTTTACTATTACGACTTTGTATTTTGATAAATATAATTGATTATGATAATGTCACCAGTACTAAAATCAAATTCATTATTATGATTAGAATCGTTCTTCAAAATATTATGACGTCAATTGTCTCTCTATTGTATCCAAAATCATTCTACACATTAAAAAATAATATGATATTAAAACACAATTAATTTTGAAATTGAATGATAACAATTAATTTTGAAAATTGAATGATAATTAAACCGACCATTAAGGAGTTAGAAACGTTTCAAAACAATTAGTTTTTTTAAGAAATTTAAAATTATGAGAAAATGACATGTAGCAAAATCAATAAGGAAATAACATGTGACTTTGAATTACTTATTTATTAGGATACTAGTTGTAGAACCCGTATATTACACGGGATGATATAAAAAAATGTTAAGTATGAAGACCTAAACATTAATAAATATTTATAAGACCGAAACATAATTCAATTATGCACTAAAACAAATGAAAGTGAACTGCTATTCAAATTTATTGCATAGTTTAAATAAAAAAACAAATAAATACTATTGTGTAATGAACAAATATTTGATAAGGGTCCAAATATACGTTGAATGATAACATATATTTTAATGTAAAAAAGTCATTAACAAAATAAAACCAACATGAGTGATAAAAGAGTCCAAATAAGGTAAAAGGAAATAAAAAAACAACAAATGAACCGTAAAAATAAAAATTTGAAAGCGAATGTCTACACAGCTTTTTAGAATAAACGTTTCTAATAATATAAGCATTTCCTATAAGTAATCTCTTCAAAAGTCTTCTATCTTGCCAGCCCCTTTCCTCAGCCCCTTTCCTCCAACAGGAGGACAGAAGTTTCGCCATTAAAGGATGTATAGAGTTGAACAAAACCTGCAGTAAAGAGACAAAAAATTATAGAAACAGAAAAAAGAGCATGCTCATCTACGGTGCCTAAAAATCATGTAAACTCGCATGGCCCAAGTTATGAATATAGAAGAAACTCATGTAAACTCACACCGGTTGATTTGTAATAGCAACCGACTTTGTAGAAATAGGTTGTCACATAAACTTTTTCTGTTTTTGGTCATTTTTCCAGATTTTGTCCTTTTTTGACATGAAATTTTACGAAAATCCCGATACAAACTAATTGTAGTAATTAATGTGATTTACTTTTACCTAATAGCAGTAAGCTCATTAGCTTCTTCTATGTATAAATCATGTGTGCATCCACTAAAAGCAAGCATGTCTTTTTCATATTGCAAGTGCAACGCAATGTAAGGACCATACGCCCGCATCTGATCCACCAACAACTACAAAGAAAAAATATTTAATTAGACATATTACAACAAACCCATAATTTTCAAATTAAATAAAGTTAACTTTTTTTATTTATACTTTTCCCATTGCTTCTATACGTGGCGAGAAACGGAGGGCCCTGTAACATGCACGGCAACGTAATTTTTGAATATCGGGAGGAAGGTTATTATTTGCTAGTCTTGAATCGGATTTTGCTGCCCGAATAACCTAAAAATAAGGATGAAAAATATTAGTTATTATGAACTCCTTTTTTTCTCTTACTTACAGTGATATTTTGTACCTGATAATCGTCCCATAAGCTTGCTATTTCTTGCTCATAGTAATCAATACCGGACCAGCTTCTAAAGTGCTTAACGACTCTAGTGGCACTCATCAATTCTTTTGAAAGTTTTCTGATTATTTTTACGTCATCAGCCAATGAAGTAATAAAATAATCTTCATCGAATACATCCGAAAAGTTGCTGCATTTTCAAATATATATAAACTTTAAATATCAAGAAACCCAAAAAACTTAAATAAAGAAGAAAAAAACGCACCTCGTGTCCTGCCAAAACGAGCGTTTATCGAGGTCTGGTACCACAAGAGTCGCATTTATAATACGGGCAACCACTACCATATCACATATCTATAGAAACAAGTCGGATTTTAAACTTCCCAAGAAATAGCAATGTACTTTCATTGATTTGTTTATTATGGCATCCTACTTTCATTTTTTCTTATTACAGCATTGTATCTGTCAAAATCTATTCGATTATAGCAATGCCACCCAAATACTGTGTAATTGGATACAAGTTTTAAAAGTACACTGTTCTAGTAAGAAACTTTTTTGAAAGTACAATGCTATAACGCGCAGATTTTTGAAACTACAACGCCTCAATAAGAAAAAGACCGAAAGTAAAATGTTGTAATAGAAAGAAATGCAAGCAGATGCTGTAATACCCCAACACGCATTTGATTGAGCCCATTTGTATGAACAAGCAAGTAGCCTCGAGTCTCTTGTGGAACTGAGGTCATTAACAGATAATTTAATGAAAAATGAATCATTTTTTTATAGTTAAGAAGGAAAATAGGAGTTGCTAACCTATATAAGATGTAGTTGGGTCAACGCAAGGATAAAAGTCACGATTGGGTGGCGGCTTCCATAACTTGTGGGAATCCAATGAGCTGTTGGCACCGTCCAACTGTCAAGTCTAAAGGAGTGAAAACATTAAAGATGTATGACTACATTTGTATCAATACAAACACACACACTTTCCTATTTAGTAGCACCAAGGACTTTAAAAATGCAAAAAGAAACCGTTATATTTGAAAAAACATTGGGATTGTGAACATAAGCAACTAAATCAGAAAAGAACATGACGTATATTGCTATTTATTGTGATTAGCTTGTACTTCACGTGTCATGCACAATAACTTTGAGATTTATCGGTTTTTAGCTGATTTAAAAGATAAAAGGTAGAAACTGGAAATTATAGAAGTTATATGTTGAGTGAATGAATCACATTAACATTGAGAGAAGGGAGAGGAGCTTTTGACCAATGAATGTTGAATCCAGCTTCGCTCTCTACTCAACTTTTGGTATCCAATTTCATGTTGCTACAAGTTTAAATTACCCAACATCAGTCACGTTTTCTATCTAATTTCATTTTGTCCTTTCTATCAGCTAAACGCTTGCAATTATTCATTTTAGTTGTACAATGGTTTATAATTCTAATAAAGTGTACTTTATTATTTTTAATACAATCGTATTGGGGTCAAATGTTGCAATTCTTGTGCTACAGAGAGAAGTAATAAACGGGTATTTTGGTCATTTAGCTAAATGCCAGCCAGCAGTTCATATTTGAGATCCAATGTTGCATATCCTGTGCGAAAATATATAAGTAATCAAGGGTATTTTGGTCAATTGGCTAATTCTCAACTATCTGTATGATGGTCAAATGTTGCAATTCAAGGGTATTTTGGTCACTAAGAAAAAGGAACGGAAATAAATAATTCCAGGTACCTTTGTCGTAAGCTATTGAAGGAAGATCAGATGTGTCATCAGTCCCACTTGAAACAACAATGCAGTTTTTAGCATCAGAATTGGAAGAATTTTTTGCATTAGTGTCAATGCTATTCTTTGAAACAAGTGGAAGAATCGTTTCCAGCCTCTACTGCACACAGGAATTTCCACAAACACCTTAGCTACAAGAAAAAGATTTCGGAATTCAAGTCCATATGAGAAGAAAGGTTATAAATTCAACAGGAACCGTCTTCCCAGAATTTTAAAAATTAGGGCTGTGTCAACCAGATTCAAAGACAGAAAGAAGAGATAGAGACAGTGAGATGAGAGATGATGGTGAAAGTGTAGTGTAGCAGGGATGAAGGATATGGTGGGTACAAACCTGGTTTGAAGAGGCGGTGGTGGATACTCTTTCGATCTCCATCTTCTCTTGTACAATACGAGGGAGAGCGAGAGGTGAGGGAAAGCTGCGACATTTAGGGGCGAATTCAAAAGGTGCGAGATTTAGGGGCGAATTCAAAATTGAAACTGTTGAAACGGAATAAAAGAATTGAAATGCAAAGCAACCGTTTTTTTTTTTTTTTTTTTTTGTGGTAAAATCAGAAAAAATGAGAAAATGACATGTGTACAAGTATGCTTAGAAGTTGACATGTGGCATCTTGAGTTACTTATTTATTAGGATAGGATTAGGATAGGATTATGAAGCAGTAAAGAAACGACCACGAACTAATTAAATACCTGAAATATTGTTTCCAGGTTTTTCACAAATGACATTACCTCCGGATATGATCTGTTACAGCAAATTCTCAATCTCCATGCATGATGTACAATTGTAATTGTGTAAATATTAATACTTCTATCACTTAAGTAATTAGATTTTTCGACATTTCTTCTGCTTTCAAAATCTTTTGGTTTTTCTTAAGCCGGGAAAAACATGCCTTTAAACAAAATATATATTTAAATTTATTATAAATGGAACTATATATATGATTGGATAACTCTCGTTTATCAATATTTTTAAGTTTAAATATGTACTTAAACCATATGTAATAATTTGACGGCCATAATAAAACAAGCTCCCTTTCTATAAAGAACTTCAATAATGGAATCCATCATGCTTCTTGACGATACAATCAATTAAAATATGAGATAAAAACAATATACAGTTGCTTTTCTAGATTAGAAAATACGGTTCTCTGGTTTCCTCATGCGTGCCTTTTATGAGTTGGTTATACACAAATTGTTTCTTATCTTTCGAATTTGTTTTTCTCATGTTTGCCTTTTATGAGTTTGTTATACTTATCTTTCGATATGATACAACCATGATATTCAAAATTATGTATCAATATCGTACCAAGACCATTTAATTGGTATGATACTATCAGTTAAACATGTTGACTAACAAACATATTAATATCAACTTTATAATATATGTTCGTAACATGTTAGTTGATTTTATTTAATGTCTATTTGATAGCCCTAGTCGGGTGGCCAAATTACATTCTATGGAGTGTTCGCTATTTTAATGTGAGACGTTCTTTAGCATCTGATATTGAAGTTAACGAAGATGTATTTACTTTACATGTAAAATACACTATGTCAATGTAAAAAGCCAGTGCAGATAGCTTGAAATCTTATAACCGAATGAAAAGAACATTTGAGGTGGTTACTCGGACAGAAAACAAATGTTCTAAATTGTTGATTTGTGGTAAGTAGGAGGTAAAAGAAAAATTGTTCTCATACCTCGAATGTATGTGTCTTTTTTCTTTAAAATGTCGTCAAAATATTCAACAATATTACTCGATTAAAAGATTGCTTTCTAACTCATAGTTTTAGAAAGAAAAAAAAAATAGAAAAGGCTGTCCTCCGTTGACAAGACTATAACATCAAAGAAAGAAAAGAATAAAACATCTTATGAAATTTGTATATAGAACGGTCATAGTAAGAAAATATGTTCTTCTAGACCTAGTGTGGGCCCGATTATTTTTAACCATAGTTGGATGACTATGATTTATTTAATATTTTTGGGTATTTGATGTTAAAGATTTATGCAAGTTACATATTTTATGTGTAACCATTAATCTTATGTTAGTCTTTTTGTCATTATGTAGTTATCAATTATCATCATTTTGTTTGTAAAGGTTATAAAAATTAAATATCATCTTCGTAATTGTATAAAGTATTAGACCAAGAAAAATAATCTTTCACTCTTCTCATTCTGAAATTTTATTAATGATAGCGATATGGCATTTGATCTCATATTCTTTAATTTAAATAATATGGCATTTAATCCTCAAACAAATGTTGTTACAAATTAAAATTATTGTTATTGTTATTATTATTATTATTATTATTATTATTATTGAAGCCCAAAAATAATTTATTATATGTGACACCCCATTTCTACTGTTTTCAAATACTATGGTTTTTTTCGTATAAATACATGAATACAAAAATACGGTTCATCAAAAACCGGTCATTTACATGTTTAAAAACAATGGGTGTTACAAATCCATACCAAAACTAACCATAGTAAGCAAGAAAGGATTAAACCTTATGTCCAAGATAGGAGCTATGTGGGCTCCACTCCAGCTAAACTTCATCCAATTATAGCATAGCATTTAACCTGGAATACATGGCAAAACATAAAATACATAAGACAATAATGTCTCGTGAGTTACATGAGTTTTAGACTCAAACCTTTAACTTCTTTTCCAACTTTTTATAAAACTTATAACATAAAACTTCTGTCAAAACTTTATAGTAATAACATACTATAACTCTTTACTTCTTGAAATCATTTCATAACATACTTTACAAAAATAACATCTTTCAAAACTTATAGTAGTATCATACTATAACTCTTTACTTTTCAAATTCACTTCATAATATACTTTTAAAAAATAGCTTCTTTCTTACTTTCTTTGACTGGTTTTATAAGCTTGCTGAATTTTTATACGTAGGGCTTTAATCACCATAAGTGATACCCCAAGTCTCTATGGCTAGAAAGAACGGATCAATCCTCACCATAGAAGTGCTGAGGCGATCTACTTCGTGATGGGGCTTTTTCCCCAGTAGACCCCTTACCTAACCCGGGTAGGTTGGAACATAGTTCTCTTACTAACGCTGCTTGCTACAATTACCAGTCATACAAAATACTTGCTGCTTGCTTGAACATTTCTCATATACATATAACTTGTGGCTAGGTGCCAAACTATATCACTTTATGTCTTTATGGCTAGATGCCAAATACATAACTTTCGTTTCACATAACCCATATGTTTAAAACATGTCTTTATAACATTTTAGACTTAATGCCAAATCATACTTTCCAAACATCTTGTGGCTATACGCCCTTTCATACTTGAAAACATATACAATATGTAACCAAAACATACTTCTTAAACATTTTATGGCTATATGCCTATCCATACTTTCAAACATGTATAACTTGTATTCAAAGTATACTTTCACATAATTGGTTCATAGACCAAAACATACTTTCACATAATTGGTTCATAGACCAAAACATAACTTCAAATATATAACATTATACTTTCACAAACAAGTTAGAAATAATACTCTTGCATATAATTTCACATATAGAAATTTTATAAGAAATCTTGAAAATACTTACTTGCCATGTACCCCAGAATGGGTAAAAAATACTGCATGTACTCACCTCATGTATTGCTAGAAGATTGACTACACGTTCCTTGTATTTACACTCTTTTGGAACCAATAATCACTTTGCATGAACCTATATTTAACATATTATATATTAAAATTCATGCTAACTGACTCCATAACTCCTTAGAGTCCTTATTATACCAATATAGGTCATAACAAGTCTATAACTTTTAAATGACTAACTTTAGCTAAATCGTATTTTATACGTATTTTACTACAGTACCCTCGGAGGGTCGTATTTCGGTTTTGACAATTTTCCATGAAGTTTTAGGCCATAATAGACCTATGTTTAAAATTTGGGCTCAAACGGACAAGTTTTGGACCAAAACTCAATATTGAAAATCACTTGGCAGGAGACTTGAATGAAAAACTGCATGTTTCTGCTGGCGCCGCCTCGCGTCGCGACAAGGGTAGTGGTCGCGTCGCGAAGGCAAAGTATATTGCCTTAATTGACGATTTTTCAAACTGCAGTTTCACTATTCGCCCCATTAAGCTCTTAATACTTGACTTAATTAGTTTAGGGTCATTTCCAGGCCCTAATTACCAACTTATACTTAACTTTAAACTTCAAAATTATCAAATCATCTTTATAAACTTGAAAATTCTTCCGAAATCCTCATTTTTCACCAAAAACCCATTTATTGAATTTTCAAGCTTATTAACTGATTTCTTGTTTCTTTTATGACATTTTTAACTTAACAAAACCATTAGAACTATATGAAATCAGTTTCAACTCATAATTTGATTTATTCTCATAAAATCCTGTTTTTGACAATTTTCACCAAAAATGAAAATTTTTGAAAACAATCACTTAGGAATGTATTTATACATCTTAAGTGATTGTTAGAACCTAACAAAACAATAAAAATCATTTTCAATCTCACAAACCCATTTCTAGGGTTCTTGAGCTAAAATTCTCATTTCTTGATCTTTAACACTTTCAATGGTTAAACTAGGTTTAGGTAGTGATTAAGACACAAGTTAAGGATAATCCTCCTCTAGCCACTAGATTCTCGAAGCTACAGTAACCTATTCATAAGAAACGGGTTAAACAACCCTAAAGACAAGATTACTAACCTTATATGGCTTGGAATTCTTCAATTCCAAGTAATTTCTTCCAAATCTTCAAAAACTCAAAACCCGATCACTGAAACTCTCTCTGGCTCTCTCACGATTCCTCTAGAACTCTCTTCTGAGTTTTATGTTGATTAATGAGATATTTTCTCATTTTTATATTTTCCATATTTTCAATTTTAGTCCCTGAACTTTCATTCCTTGGACTTTGACCACTATAATCAATTTTTATCACATAAAACCTTCTTTTCTTATATTTTTGCCACAAGTAAACAATATTTTTACGTATTTGGTCCTTCACATGGTCTAGTGTTCAAATTACCCTTTTATGGCAAATTGACCAAATTACCCTTTTTACTAGAATTAACTTTCAAATACTTATCACCATTACTTGGTATCAAAATTTTTATTTCATTACATATTAGCTCCAAAAATCATATTTTTCCTTACTTAAAAGTCATTTGGATGTCAAATGACCATTTTGCCCTTTTTCATCATCTTTCTCCAAACTTTTGGTATTTTACCACATTTCTAAGCAAATTATTTTAAAACTTTCAAAATATTTTTGGTCTTTTCCTTACGTATTTTCTCGAATATAAATTCGAGATTTTTGGGTCGTTACATTATATTTGGGTAATTAAAGCTTTCTTTCTATCTCTTTTCTTCTTTTTCTCTCCTTTTTTTCTTTCCTTTTTTTTTTTTTTTTTCTAAAACTAAGAAACATAATGTTAACTGTTAAGGATCGGATTTATGTTATTTTGTTCTTTTGATGGGATTATTCCTCTCGGATGCGAATCGGATCTTAGAAAATCGTTTGAATTCCCCACAACATCCATGGTTTTAGTGGGAAATAGCTTTTCAAATTTGCTTTTCTTTATTTTCCTATCTCTTCAAGACTAACATGTGTACTTTTATATAATTTTAAGAAAATGTTTCATGCCTGCTATTTTGTATATCGTTATAGTTCTACTTGTTTGTTTTTAGCTGTTCTTATATAATATCAATGACATTAATTCTGCTCTACATTATATATATATATATATATATATATATATATATATATATATATATATATATATATATATATATATATATATATATATATATAGGGGTGGGTTCAACATAGAACCATTTTTATGCAAAGAACCATAGAACCATATCCTTGACCGTTAGATCAAATTAGGGTGATAAGGGTATGATGGTAAATTGCATTTATATGTTCATTGATGAACATACGTATACGTTCATTGATGAACATATACGTATATTCATCAATGAACGTTGTGTTCAAAATCCTAGAAATTATCAAAAACTTACATAATATATACAAATCAAATCCCAAAATTATTGAAGTTTCCTAAATTACAAACATGTTCAGAAATGAACATTTATCAATGCGAATTAATATCTAACCAAAAATATCAAAAACTTACCTAATCTATACAAATCAAATCCCAAAATTATTGAACTTTCCTAAATTACAAATATATATTCATTTTCTGAACATACACACACGTTCATTGATGAACATGTTTAGAAATGAACATTCATCAGTGAGCATACGAAATTGAGCATATGGATGAACATGAACAAAAAGGAATAATCTTTATGGATGAACACATGTTCATTTATGAACATATGTTCATTAATGAACAAATGTTCATTATTGAACATATGTTCATTTACGAACATATGTTCATTTACGAACATATGTTCATTTACGAACATGTATTCATCGATCCATCTATCTCGATCTCTCTATCTTTCTCTTCCTTGATCCTTGTGTCTCGATCTCTCTCTTTCTCTCTTTCATTCTCGATCTTGACTGTTCAGTAGTGAACATGAATGAAATTGATTTCTGGAATCGCCTCAAATGTTCATTAGTCATTCTCGATCTTGATCTCTTTATTTCTCTATTTCTCTCTTTCGTTCTTGATCTCGATCTATCTCTCTTTTTCTTGTTCAACCTGTTTTTAATTAATTGAACAACTGAATAATTGAAAACAACAAGCAAAATATGTTTGTAATATTGTTGAGATTGACTTCATCCTTTACATGTTCATTAATGAACATATGTTCACTAATGAACATATGTTCAGTAATGAACATATGTTCACTAATGAACATATATAAGAACACGAAGACCAACACAGCAGGAAAACACTTAGTTAATTGAAAGTATGTTCACTAATGAACATATATGAACACACGATTACCAATAAAGCAGGAAATCACTCGATTGAATGTGAATGATTGAAAACAACCAGAAATTCGACTCAAACAGATTCACTCAAACATATTCAAATTAGTGTTCAATGTTATTAAGCGAAATTTGCAATCCAAATTAAATATTAACTGAAATCAATTACATACCTGATGATAAATCATAGATGGAAGCCGAAATAGGTTACGATCCTAGATCTGATTGCAGGTTACGATCGATTCCGAGTTTCAAATCCTAGAACTGATGATGCCGAGTTTCAAATCAGATTTCAATGTTACGATACTAGATCTGATTGCAGGTTACGTTGTGGCTTTTCCTTCTTCGATGCTAATATGTTCTTCATGAGATCTCACGTGAAGATCGCTTTTGGTGGAGAATGAAATTCCCTAAACTAATGTGCATAATCTTATTGTGCACCCTTTTAATGATATCCATTGATTAATTGATCCAATGGCTTAAAAGGGGGTTCTATGGTTCTATGCATAAAATGGGGTTCTATGTTGATTTATATATTGTAGTTTTGTAGTTGATATCTTAGATGTCAGTTTAGCGTTCGATTTTTTTAAATGTATAAAGTAAATAAATCAATTTTTATATAAGCATGATACTATGATAGGTTTTATAAAAGGTTTAAGTCATTAGACCAAAACGGAGTGGTCAAACCGCACAAAGTGGTGTCCTATGTGGCCAATGCATCAAGGCTCGGTAACATCGTCCCCTTGGTTGAGACACGGCATCCATATCATCATTTGCGGGTTCTGCATACCACACACCACCCAATTCAACCCCCCTCCCCATGGATATATCTTAACGTGTATATAAGGGAGTATTCGATCTTGGGATGGAGTTGTCAGGTGAATTATGGGAAGTCGTTTTCTAAAGTGAAATACTTAGAGAGTGTGTGTATTTGTTGTGTGTTAAAATGTAAAATTGTGTGTATATTTATAGTGGTAAAAGTGTGTATGTGTGTGTGTCTATATATATATATATATATATATATATATATATATATATATATATATATATATATATATATATATATATATAGGTAGAATAAAATGAGAACATTAAAAAGGTTGAGAACACGAGAATGAATCTCAACCCTTCAAATTTGAATATCTACGGCTAATTTTATATATATATATATATATATATATATATATATATATATATATATATATATATATATATATATATATATATATATATATATATATATATATATATATATATAGTGGTGAGATCAACATAGAACCAAAATTAGACATAGAACCATAGAACCATCATCTTGACCCTCAGATCAAATTAGTGTGATAAGGGCATGATGGTAAAATAACAATTTTTTTAAAAAGGGAAACAATACTTTATTAATTATATTCCTAATTTATAACAATTATGTTCATAGATGAACGTTAAAATTCATAAACTAGCTATTAAGACACACGACTATTAAATTCCAGTTACATCTATTAGAAATTAACATTCATAACCAATTAATGTCTATAAATGAACATTGACGTAATATAAGAACATACACACATGTTCGGAAATGAAAATTGACGACCACTGATGAAACATTGATAAAGTATAGTAATAGACAATATGTTCAGAAATTAACATTAATGAACATTGATAAAATATACAAACATACACACATGTTCAGAAATGAACATTGATAAACATTGGTGTAATATACGAACATACATACATATTCATAAATGAATGTTGATGAACATTGACGAAATATAGTAACATACAACATGTTCAGAAATGAACATTGATGAAATATACGAACATACACAAAAGTTCAGAAATAAAAATTCATAACCAATTAATGTTTAGAAATGTACATTGATGAAATATATGAACATACATTTATGTTCATAGATGAACACATGTTATTGGATGAACAGTGTTTTCAAAAACTCAGAAATTAGTTACTTGTGAACATATTTTTATATATGAACATATGCTCATGGATGAAACATATGAATAATCATAACATATTGTTGTTCATAAATGAACATTGTGAAATGTATGAAAATCATGTTCAGTATTGAACATGTATCAACATTCATAACAGATCAATGTTCATATATGCACATTGTGAAATATAAAATATATATAAAAGCGATTCATTGAAAAGAAATAATAAAAACCTATTAAATCCCGTGAAAATCGGGATTCATCAAATCTAATTAACATATATCAAAAAATATAAAAAAAGTTACCCGTTTTATATAAATCAAATCCAGAAATTATAGAAGTTTCTTAAATTACATATACATGTCCATTTATATACGTATATGTTCATTTCTGAACATACATGTATGTTCATTTGTGAGCATTACATATATTTAGATATTTGGTCATTCTACTTTCAAAATATGTATTTGATCATGTATATATGAATAAGTAATGTTCGGTTGCGTGCATGGATGAATATTTATACAAAAAACTCTGATGTTCATAACTGAACATAGATGAACATTTATACAAAAACTCAAAAATTAGTCACTTGTGAACATTTATTCATAACTGAACATGGATGAACATTTAAACAAAAACTCCAATGTTCATAACTGAACATTTATACATTTATACAAAATCTCAAATGTTCATAACTGAACATGGATTAACATTTACATATTTATAAAAAAAAAAAAAACTCATATGTTCATAATTGGACATGGATGAACATTTATATAAAAACTCAAATGTATGAACATTTATACAAAACCATGAAATTTCAGTCGAAAACATCAATGTTCATAACTGAACATGGATGAAAATTTTATACAAAAACCATGTAAATTTAGGCATCGTATAGTTGCAATTACAATATCTCTTTCTCGCATCTCTTTTTCCTCGTTCTCTCTTCTGTTGCAATCGAACCATATCACCACCGTCATTATCGAACCATTGCTGCCGGCAGCGATCATCTTCGATGAACAGAGGTGTTGCCAATGATGAAGATGACAATGTCGTCTTCTTCATTCTCTCTTTTGCTTCCTCGGTTCCAATTTTCGGGTTGTATGCTAATTTCATGGAAGGATATAAAGGGAACGAGATAATTATGGATATTGTTATATTTGAATTTGATTTCCTAAAATAAAGAAAAATATAAATGTCATTTAATTGTGATATGACTTATTTACCCCTCCATATTTATTTTAGAAATAAAAATAATTGTATTTAAATCAAAAAATCATATCCATTGATTAAATGATCCAATGACTTAAAATAAGGTTCTATGGTTGTAAGGATAAATAAGGGTTTTATGTTAATCACCTTCCACTCTATATATATATATATATATATATATATATATATATATATATATATATATATATATATATATATATATATATATATATATATATATATATATATATATATATATATATATATATATATATATATATATATATATATATTCACTTTTTACCACTACAAATATACACACAATTTAACATTTTAACACACAACAAATACACACTCTCTAAATATTTCAGTTTCGAAAACGACTTCCCACAATTCCCCCCAACAACTCCACCCAAAGATCGAATACTCCCTTATACTGACCAAATCCGTTCCAGTTTCACCACATGCAACTTTTTCTAACTATGTCCACCCTAAACCTATTCACCAACTTCACACCTCGTACATACGGGTGCAAATGAGTCGAGCCGGCTCGTGAGCTACCCGGGACCGGCTCGATTAAAGCTTGGTTCGAGACCGATTTTAAACGAGCCCGAGCCCGAGCCCGAGCCGAGCCTGTATCACCAAGCTCGATTAGGCTCGCGAGCCTTAAACGAGCCTCTATATATAATATAATATTATATATACATATATATATACATATATATATATATATATATATATATATATATATATATATATATTCCTACATTAGAGTAAACGAGCTTGTTAATGAGCTCGAGTCAAGCTTAAGCTCGTTTAGGCTTGTTAAGAATTAAACGAGTCGAGCCCGAGCCGAGCCTGTGTATTTCTTAATGAGCCCGAGCCGAGCTTAGGTCCATAAAGCTCGTAACGAGTCGAGCCCTATATATTTCTTAACGAGCCCGAGCCGAGCTTGGTCAGACTCGGGCTCGGCTCTGCTCGTTTGCATCAGTCGTACACGTCCTACAAACCAAAGCGCCCCGATATGCACGGCTGGCCCAAGGAGAGGGCGGCTTAGGCCATGGCTTAAGGCAGCAATGGATTGGGAGCCTTTGATTTTTCAATAGCTCTAATGGGTATGCTAATTTATTTGGGCCATATTTGATAATCCCTTAAACATGTAATCTGAATCAGTAGCTTAAGGGCGCAACACATGAGTCGCTAAAGTATATTGGCGACATCTTCAATCAGTCTCTTAGTAATATAACATCGCAAGTCTCGCGCCTAATCAAAATCGAGGAGTCGCCGAGTCGGGACTGGACATAAGACAAGGAGAATCGTTGTTTAAACTTTCAAAATAGCACAAATATTAAATATTAAAGATATTTTATTGGATAACATCATTTATATGAATATTAATGTCACTTGGTGTTATATTTTGAAAACAAATGATGTATATTTAAAATATGACAACTTATATGAGAGAACTATACATATTATTTAAGATAGATAAAAATAGATTAATTAGTTTTTAGATACATTTAATTAAAGTGGTCCCAAAATATCTAACAATCTCTCATTGGACCACGAATATCTAAATGTACAAATAACAATATAAGCGCTTTAACATATGTTATCATACCATTGGTACCCTTAAACAATCTCGTCCATTAATCATAACAGTATAGGATCAAAGAGGTCTTTGTTACAATTTACGTAACTAAACCCATCAATGGTCACATATACATATACGACTAAACGACATAGATTAAACATAAATGTGTGGTTTTGAAATCAATTCTGATTTCCTACGAGTCCCTATTTTGTTTGAAGTGAGATCAAACATCAAATAAGTGCAAATAATTATGGAATAAACCAAATCCTGAATTCTGTATAGAAACAAAAACTTAAAGCACCAAAATAACATGCAAAAGTCCCACTAAAACAATAATTCATCAATCCTTATCACACCCATGTGTGTCGTATGCTCGTGAAAGACCTTGGGAGGTAATCCCTTCGTGAGCGGATCCGCTATATTGGAGTTTGTCCTGATGTGCTCTATTAAAATCTTTTCATTTTGCACTTTTTTCTTTAACAACTAGAAACTTAATGTCAATACACTTTGACTTAGTAGAACTTCAGTTGTTGTTGGAATATAACATTGCTGAATTATTGTCATAATATAACTTTAGTGGTCTTTCAATACCAACATTACACAGCCCCATGACAAAATTCTGTAATCATATCCCGATATTTGATGCCTCAAAGCATGCAACAAATTATGTCTCCATAATGAAAGAAGTTACCAAAGGCTGCTTAAAACTCTTTCATGAAATAGGCCATCCTGCTGCCAGGTAAATGGAACCCTATGTGAACCGGTAACTATCTTGGCATCAATTAAAATCAGAATACCCAATGATCTCCAAAATATCTGATTTTCTATATGTGAGCATATTGTGACATCCGCCTAAAATGGATTCGGGTCAACCCAACCCAATTGGAAATATAATAAACCCTACTCGAGATTGCTTGACGCTAATAGGATCAAAACCCTTACACTACGATATAAATTGACGTTAATAGCAATATAGCATAGTATAACGTTATAACTATAATCAAATTAAATTATGATACCATATTAAAATCAAATCAAAGTATGATGCTCTAATTAAATTAAAATAATCAAACTTGAATGCTATAATTAAACTTCAAATCAAAGTAGATTGTTATAATCAAATAATAACCTATCTTTTATAAAACTCTATTTTTATAAACTCTACATTAAATTTTATAAAACTCTTATATTAATTAATATATTATATAAAAGATGCTTGTGTTAGTGGAGAATTATGAAGACCACCAAAAGTAAAAGTTTATTCCCATTGTCTCCCACTCACACCTCCCATCATCTTTCCTTTCATTTTTCTCCCAACACATTATTCTCATCACCACTCAAACCCTCTCTATTCTTTCTCTCACTCTCAATCTCGAAATTCTTCCAAGAAATATCAATTTTCCATCCAAGAACAATCTCTCATACTCAAATCTCCATCCCTCTTGAAGCATTCATCAAGGTATGTTGTTAAAAGTTTCAAATTCATGAATGAAACAAATTAAATCCACCAAAATATCTAAAACTCATTTTATGCATAAACCTGATTTTTCTCAGAATCCCATAAATAAAATAAGAAGTTCTGGAAATTTTCAGAAAATAACTTATTTTTATTGAATTACTATAATTATTGCAATATAATAAGCCAATAATTCACATAAAATAATGTTTTTAGTCAATAAATTCTGGGAAAATTCTAGGATGACCCATACATTGCGTAAAGTGGATTTATGAAGTTTTATGCATTTATATTACTGTTTTATGCTTATTTTGTATTTTATTTTGTTGTAGATAAATAAATAGCAAAATATAGTTATGTATGTTAAAATATAGATTTTATATTTTTCGCACCTTATTAACATTTGAAAGACTCCATGACAAAATTTACAGATTTTTGTAAGAATGTTTGATTATTTTTCCTGATTTAATTATTATTTAATGGTTTAAATTGATAATAAATAGCTACACACGTCCACAAATTATAAAACCTTATCAGAATATCATATATAACATGTTAATCATAAATAAAAAGTCTAATGAATTCCTCTTAATATTTTCCTATTATTTATGATTTTATTGATTAGTTAATAATGAAAAACATAAGAAATACTTCCCTTAGTCCAAAATATCCAAAATATTTACAGTAGGTTCAATATAATGCTAGAAAACTATGGTTAATTTTCCATAATTTTTGGGAATTATTAATTAGTTTTCCCGAATTTTGTTGTGGTTTAATTATTAAAATACTAAATAAATACTAAAGCAGTTAAGAAAAATATGAAAATTTTACAGTAATTACTATTTTATGAAATAATGATTTTCTGATAATTTCAGAATGTTTCATTACTGTTTAGTATTTAAAACCATTTTCCTAAATATCTAAGCATGTAAAAATGCATTTTTAATGATTATTTCATATAAATAATTGTTTATAATATATAAAATCTGTAAATACTTATAATTTAACTAGTTATTATTTTAATAAGAAATTATTAAAATCTTGCCTAAAGTGAAAATATAAATTAATTAAGCAAAGTAATTAATTCAATTTAAAATTCATTTAACATATGAATACATTAATATTCAAAACAAAATTTGGATTATTGTTAATTCATCTAATATAAGAATATGTGTCTAATTATTTTTATTAATACTATATTCCCGTTTATCGATTCCTAAGCCAAAACTATTAATTATATTAGGTTCTACGACATTTTGACTCGAGCCGTCTATCGTACAACACGCGCATTCCTTATTGGACTAATGTGAGTAATCTACCCCATATTTTATAATTTTCAATACTTTTGGGGTGTATCATGTGGTTTTAATATGTTCCAACTTCATTTTATTATTTTTTCACCATTGAGACATTGTTGGGACATTTATACTTGAATCATTATTTGTATAATTATTGTTTGTTTACGCTACATGTACTTGTAGTATATTATCATTTTTAGTCTAATCTCCATGACTATGCCCGTATTCTTGAGGTACGTTATGGACAATAATAGCGCTATTGGGTTGACCACCCCGCCTTGGGATGCTAAGGTGATTGATTGCACGTGGTTGAGTGTGTATGATGATTAGATGCTCCATCCTATATATATATATATATACATATATATGTATATATAGGGTGAGGACTTATTGTTGTTGTTATCATTTGTTAATCAATTTTTGATTTATAAACTGTTATCTCAATAACACTTGCTTGCTAACTTCAAAAGAAAACAAATTTCAAATTATTCAAACTCACAATTTTCTTTAATAAAACTAGATTACTCACCAACTCTCGTAGTTGACCTATTTTTACCCATGATGCAGATTTGAAGAATGAAGTTGATGAAAAGTAGGGTGTATCTTAGAAACCCACAAGACTATTTAAATTTGATGTAATAAATGTTATTGTATTTTTATTTGTATTTGTATGTTGTGGATATTGTTTGCATACTTAGTACTTTATTGAATCTAATCATATTATAACATAGTTGTCATGAGACTTTGAACAATACATCACGCCTTGATCGATTCCGCCAAGGATCGGGGTGTGACAGATTGGTATCAGAGCCCTTGAATATAGGGAATTAGGTTAATTACCTTGACCTAGTCTATAGCCTCTAGGGTCCTCTCGTAGGCTAGTTTATAAAATGCACACACAACTGCATGCAATTCGCACTTAGAAAATTCTAAGAATACATTTGTGTGCTAATTGCTCCCTTATGTGCTTACGTATTACTCCTGACACTTATATGTATGCATACACTTGTAAATTTTCTCCTCTTTCTCTGAAAATCACACACATACTCAAGTGGTTTCAAAAAAATAAAAATTTATATACATATATATTCCTTAGAGCTCATAGGAAATTAAAAGTCATCCACTCTAGTTGGGTAGGATCAAGGTAATGGACGCGTAGTAACTGGAAGGGGGAGGTGCCGGTAGCCTGAAAGTCCAGACTAGGTAAGCATTCGTATACATCCCAATCAACCGAGGGACCAATTTGCTTACCTGGGGACTAAAGGCGAGAGTTCCTAAGCCTATAGGCCAAAGCGCGTTATTCACATTACTTTTGAGCCATCAAAATACCCGACCTTATCAACCGTATCCGAAAGGATACACTCCAAAATGGCCAACTCATTGGACTATTAAGTTCCCTAATGGGCCTAGAAGTGGGAAAAACATGTGAAAACTTAGTATTGTGGGTGCCCACGCAATTGCTACATGCTTCACATTTAGTACCCATGGAAAGCCCAATAGGTGCCCAACACTCCTAACCATGGCCCAACAAGTGTTTTACAATCATTTTACCCAACAATGTCTACAAACTTAATTTACAAATAACTCACAAGTCCATATGCGTGTTTCTCATAGATGGCATTACGACCCCCTCTGTAACCAGTGTAACTATCACCATATGTCCACCAGCCCGTGTCGCCTTTGTACGACTTGTGGTCGCTATGGCCACTTGGCGGACACATGCCGTACACCAAAAACTCAGCGACCATTCGCTCTACCCTCAAATCAGCAAACACAAACCCGATATCCAACTAGAACATGCTTCAACTGTGGTGACCCCACCCATTTCAGAAACACGTGTCCTAGGCTTGTCAATATCATTAACACTCAAGCCCAGGCAAATCCAACAATGCATGTTCCAGCTCCCAAAGGCCGAGCATTTGTCATTACCGCAACCCAAGCACAGACTGATAACAAGGTCGTAAATGGTACGTTTCTCATAAATGACTGCTACGCGTCAGTACTTTTTGATTCAGGTGCCGATAAAAGTTTTGTGTCTTTGGAATTTGAACCCATACTTCACACACCTCGCACGATTCTTGATGAACAGTTTACCGTAGAAGTCGCCAATGGAAAATACATTTCACTCAATGTAGTCATCCAAGATTGCACTTTCGATTTTTGCGGTCATAAATTTTCTGTCAATTTAGTTCCTATGGAACTTGGTAGCTTCGACATCATCGTGGGAATGGATTGGCTATCCCAAAACCATGCTGAAATAGTATGTTTCGAGAAGTTCATTCGTATTCCTCTTGCCGACGGTCAAAGTCTTCGTATTTATGGCGAGACTCGTTCGAAAAAGCTTAGTCTTATGTCATGTACTCAAGCTCGATCATATCTACGTAAAGAATACAAGGCTTTCTTAGCCCATGTGGTGGAAACAAAGGTCAAAGAAAAGAAGATCGAAGATATTCCGATTGTACGAGACTTTCCCGACATCTTTCCCGATGACGTATCTGGACTCCCTCCAGTACGTGAGCTAGAGTTCCGCATCGACCTCGTTCCTGAGGCTGCTCCCATTGCCAAGTCTCCATATCGGTTGGCTCCAACCGAGATGCAATAATTGGCAAGTCAGCTCCAATAATTAACCGATAAGGGATTTATCCGCCCTAGTACTTCACCCTGGGGAGCCCCGGTTCTCTTCATCAAAAAGAAAGATGGTTCGTTTCGTATGTGTATCGATTATCGGGAGTTAAATAAATTGACCATCAAGAACCGATATCCGTTACCTTGGATCGACGACCTTTTTGATCAGCTTCAAGGAGCTTCATGCTTCTCAAAAAATCGACCTCCGCTCAGGTTATCACCAACTTCGAGTACGGGAAGAAGACATCCCCAAAACCGCTTTCCGAACCCGCTATGGTCATTACGAGTTCACCATTATGCCTTTTGGCCTAACGAATGCCCCTGCCGCATTCATGGACTTGATGAATCGGGTATTTAAACCTTATCTCGACCGTTTTGTTATCGTCTTTATTGATGACATCCTCATTTACTCCAAGACAAAGGCAGACCATGAAAGACACATTCGTCTAACTCTCCAAACATTGCAAGGAAATCAACTCTATGCCAAATTTTCGAAATGCAAGTTTTGGTTAAATGAGGTACAATTCCTCAGTCATATTGTAAGTGACAAGGGTATTTTAGTTGATCCTGCAAAAGTTGAAGCAGTCAAGAATTGGAAAGCCCCACGTACCCCCAAGGAAATTCGGTCCTTCCTCGGTTTAGCTGGCTATTACCGGCGTTTCATTTCAAATTTCTCAAAGATCGCTTTACCGCTTACTTCTCTCACTTGCAAGGGTACGCCATTTGATTGGGGACCCTAGCAGGAAGACGCTTTCCAAACCCTTAAACAAAGATTGTGTGACGCTCCGATTCTTACACTACCTGAAGGATCCGAAGATTTCGTGGTATACTGCGATGCCTCCAATCTCGGTCTAGGTTGTGTTTTGATGCAAAGGGGAAAGGTTATAGCTTACGCATCGCGACAACTCAAAATCCACGAAAGGAATTATACGACTCATGATTTGGAGCTCGGTGCCGTGGTTTTCGCTCTTAAAATTTAGAGGCATTACCTTTACGGCACTAAATGCGTAATTTTCACCGATCACAAGAGTTTGCAACATATTCTTAATCAAAAGGAACTCAATATGAGGAAAACACGATGGGTCGAACTCCTAAATGATTATGAGTGTGAAATACGCTATCATCCTGGCAAGGCGAACGTCGTAGCCGACGCGTTAAGCCGAAAAGAACATACCAAAGCATTTCATCTAATATGTTCTCCTATCTTGTCCAATCTCAGCGACCGAATTCGAGGAGCCCAACACTCGACAATTACCGAAAATGACATGCCCACAGGAATTGATGGGGAGTTGGAAAGTAAATCTGATGGTATTTTCTATTATCAAGATCGCATCTGGATCCCAGATCGCGACAATCTTCGTACATTCCTGATGGAAGAAATCCATAAAACTCGATATTCCATTCATCCTGGCGCTGACAAGATGTATCATGGCTTGAGAACCAATTATTGGTGATCGGGAATGAAAAATGATATTGCTTTATTCGTTGCCAAATGTCTTACATGTTCCAGGGTTAAAGCAGAACATCAACGACCCTCTGGACTATTGGTCCAACCGGTAATCCCCGAGTGGAAATGGGAAGCGATCACCATGGATTTCGTAACCAAACTTCCCCGTACCACAAAGGGACATGACAACATTTGGGTAATCATTGACCGTTTGACTAAATCAGCTCACTTCCTTCCCATCCGTGAACATTTCAAGGTCGAACAACTTGCTCGGATTTACATCGACGAGATAGTTAGTCGGCATGGCATCCCTCTCAGCATCATTTCAGATCGTGATGGGAGATTTCTCTATCGGTTCTGGCAATCACTTCAAGAAGCCATGGGAACCCGCCTCGATCTCAGTACCGCCTATCATCCTCAGACCGATGGTCAATCTGAGAGGACAATTCAAACACTCGAAGATATGTTGAGGGCGTGTGTCTTAGATTTCGGAGGAAACTGGGACTCTCATTTACAGTTGGTGGAATTCTCCTATAATAACAGTTATCATTCTAGCATCGGGATGCCACCATTTGAGGCATTATATGGCCGTAAATGCCGATCTCCTATTTGTTGGCATGAAATTGGCGAGTCCCATGTAATTCGCGCAACAGTGGATTCTCCAATCATTGTTCTGAGCTTATCCAGGAAACAACCGACAAAATCACTCAGATTCGCAATAACCTTCTCGCAGCTCGTAGCCGACAAAAGAGTTACGCCGACAAGCGACGCAAACCGCTTGAATTTACCGTGGGTGACATGGTCATGTTAAAAGTGTCCCCATGGAAAGGTGTGGTTCGATTTGGACGCAAGGGTAAATTGGCACCACGCTATGTAGGCCCGTTCAAAATCCTGAAAAGGATCGGACCAGTAGCCTACGAGTTGGATCTACCAATAGAGCTTAATAAAGTTCACCCAGTATTTCATATAGCCAACCTCAAGAAGTGTTTAGCTGACGAGAACCTTCATGTTCCTCTCGAGGATATCCAAATCGACGAGACAATGCAATTTATCGAGAAACCCTTGGAAATTGCAGACCGAAAGGAAAAGCAACTCAAAAGAAGTCGCATTCCCCTGGTCAAGGTCAGGTGGCAGTCAGCACGTGGACCTGAGTATACATGGGAGCGTGAGGATCAAATGCGTACCAAATACCCGCAACTTTTCTCTTGAGGTACTATCTTCTTAAATTTCGGGACGAAATTTCCTAAAGTAGGGGAGACTGTGACATCCGCCTAAAATGGATTCGGGTCAACCCAACCCAATTGGAAATTTAATAAACCCTACTCGAGATTTCTTGACGCTAATAGGATCAAAACCCTTACACTACTATATAAATTGACGTTAATAGCAATATAACATAGTATAACGTTATAACTATAATCAAATTAAATTATGATACCATATTAAAATCAAATCAAAGTATGATGCTCTAATTAAATTAAAATAATCAAACTTGAATGCTATAATTAAACTTCAAATCAAAGTAGATTGTTATAATCAAATAATAACCTATCTTTTATAAAACTCTATTTTTATAAACTCTACATTAAATTTTATAAAACTCTATATTAATTAATATATTATATAAAAGATGCTTGTGTTAGTGGAGAATTATGAAGACCACCAAAAGTAAAAGTTTATTCCCATTGTCTCCCACTCACACCTCCCATCATCTTTCCTTTCATTTTTCTCCCAACACATTATTCTCATCACCACTCAAACCCTCTCTATTCTTTCTCTCACTCTCAATCTCGAAATTCTTCCAAGAAATATCAATTTTCCAGCCAAGAACAATCTCTCATACTCAAATCTTCATCCCTCTTGAAGCATTCATCAAGGTATGTTGTTAAAAGTTTCAAATTCATGAATGAAACAAATTAAATCCACCAAAATATCTAAAACTCATTTTATGCATAAACCTGATTTTTCTCAGAATCCCATAAATAAAATAAGAAGTTCTGGAAATTTTCAGAAAATAACTTATTTTTATTGAATTACTATAATTATTGCAATATAATAAGCCAATAATTCACATAAAATACTTTTTTAATCAATAAATTCTGGGAAAATTCTAGGATGACCCATACATTGAGTAAAGTGTATTGATGAAGTTTTATGCATTTATATTACTGTTTTATGCTTATTTTGTATTTTATTTTGTTGTAGATAAATAAATAGCAAAATATAGTTATGTATGTTAAAATATATATTTTATATTTTTTGCACCTTATTAACATTTGAAAGACTCCATTAAAAAATTTACAGATTTTTGTAAGAATGTTTGATTATTTTTCCTGATTTAATTATTATTTAATGGTTTAAATTGATAATAAATAGCTACACATGTCCACAAATTATAAAACCTTATCAGAATATCATATATAACATGTTAATCATAAATAAAAAGTCTAATGAATTCCTCTTAATATTTTCCTATTATTTATGATTTTATTGATTAGTTAATAATGAAAAACATAAGAAATACTTCCCTTAGTCCAAAATATTCAAAATATTTACAGTAGGTTCAATATAATGCTAGAAAACTATGGTTAATTTTCCAGAAGTTTTGGAAATTATTAATTATTTTTCCCGAATTTTGTTGTGGTTTAATTATTAAAATACTAAATAAATACTAAAGCAGTTAAGAAAAATATGAAAATTTTACAGTAATTACTATTTTATGAAATAATGATTTTCGGATAATTTCAGAATGTTTCATTACTATTTAGTATTTAAAACCATTTTCCTAAATATCTAAGCATGTAAAAATGCATTTTTAATGATTATTTCATATAAATAATTGTTTATAATATATAAAATCTGTAAATACTTATAATTTAACTAGTTATTATTTTAATAAGAAATTATTAAAATCTTGCCTAAAGTGAAAATATAAATTAATTAAGCAAAGTAATTAATTCAATTTAAAATTCATTTAACATATGAATACATTAATATTCAAAACAAAATTTGGATTATTGTTAATTCATATAATATAAGAATATGTTTCTAATTATTTTTATTAATACTATATTCCCGTTTATCGATTCCTAAGCCAAAACTATTAATTATATTAGGTTCTACGACATTTTGACTCGAGCCGTCTATCGTACAACACGCGCATTCTTTATTGGACTAATGTGAGTAATCTACCCCATGTTTTATAATTTTCAATACTTTTGGGGTGTATCATGTGGTTTTAATATGTTCCAACTTCATTTTATTATTTTTTCACCATTGAGACATTGTTGGGACATTTATACTTGAATCATTATTTGTATAATTATTGTTTGTTTACGCTACATGTACTTGTAGTATATTATCATTTTTAGTCTAATCTCCATGACTATGCCCGTATTCTTGAGGTACGTTATGGACAATAATAGCGCTATTGGGTTGACCACCCCGCCTTGGGACGCTAAGGTGATTGATTGCACGTGGTTGAGTGTGTATGATGATTAGATGCTCCATTCTATATATATACATATATATGTATATATAAGGTGAGGACTTATTGTTGTTGTTATCATTTGTTAATCAATTTTTGATTTATAAACTGTTATCTCAATAACACATGCTTGCTAACTTCAAAAGAAAACAAATTTCAAATTATTCAAACTCACAATTTTCTTTAATAAAACTAGATTACTCACCAACTCTCGTAGTTGACCTGTTTTTACCCATGATGCAGATTTGAAGAATGAAGTTGATGAAAAGTAGGGTGTATCTTAGAAACCCACAAGACTATTTAAATTTGATGTAATAAATGTTATTGTATTTTGATTTGTATTTGTATGTTGTGGATCTTGTTTGCATACTTAGTACTTAATTGAATCTAATCATATTATAATATAGTTGTCATGAGACTTTGAACAATATATCACGCCTTGATCGATTCCGCCAAGGATCGGGGTGTGACACATATAGCCTTTTCTTGTATGATTATTTTGTTCTCAATATCATCGTACAAAACCAGAAATATATTTACTCCCACTATACTTTTTGATACACAAGTTTCATCTTTTGCATTTATCTCAAAACCAAACGATATAATGATATGATGAAACTTGTGATACTATAGATGGGATCTCATAAGTTGAGCTTGTTGAGTTTGCTCATCATAAATAGGAGATTGAATAACATTGTCGGTCTATGCTCATGAATTACTACTTCATTAGTAGGTACTTCAAATTCATACATAATCACAAACAACAATATGAATCATGATAAATTCTTCCTCAATGACAATGTTTCTAACCTTATTTCTCCCCCAAACTCAACATCCTCAAAGAACGTTGCTCTAATTAAATTGCATTGTCAAGATTCATGCAACAACAGAGAACTTACATAATGTTCTCATTCCATTCCTTAAAGCCTTAAAGATGATCCCGTGGAGCGCATAAATAGCATTCATATTGCAAATATTAACCAGGATTCAAATTTGATGTTTTGAGAACATAAATAACATATTCCTTCTTTATGCTCATTAATCCATGTAACACCCGGCTTTTAAAACAAAAATACCCCTGAAAAATTTTTCATTTAAAACACAGGTTTCAATACATAAAACCATAACAAGGGGTATATTTTAATAAATACGGGTACAAGTGTATCAAGGAGAGTATAAAAATACCATAACTCCTTTAAAGCCGGGCTGCTACTGACAGCATCTACGAGTCCCACTTCAAAGTCACGGACTCTATCTTGTCCCCTATCAGTATCATGCTAACCTGCAGGGACAGTAACAAACGGTATGAGCTACAAAGCTCAGTGAGTAATCATTTCTGCAAATAACATGTATCAAATACACAAACATATAACTGTCTGGATATCAAATCCAAAACTCCTAGCCTTACTGGCTGTCTATATATACTTTAGGATTTCACATCCTATTCTGTAGCCCTACAGGCTGAATCATTGTGACCTGTAATCAACAAGCCACGTTAGTTATTTGCATCTATAATCATATCTATCGATTTCTGTCCCATTTTTCTTAGTCACACTGGACTGCATCATATATCAGGGCTTACAGCCGCACCCTGTGTCATAGCTATATAAGCTGCACCAAAACATTATCAACATACAATTCATAGCCCGCAGGCTGCACCAGCTGGGTTTAATAACCCGATATCATAGCCAAAAAGGCCGTACCAAGTACCTGTAACAAAATCATAGCCAAACAGGTTGTACCAAATATCATAGCCCGAAGGCCGCATCGGAGACATAGCCAACAAGGCCGCACCGGTTAGATATGGCTCACGGGTTAGCCCGCTGTTGCCTAAAATATGTGGCTCACAGGAAAATCCCGCTGTTGCCTAGACTCACGGCTGGTTCCGGTCTTGTCTATATAAGTTTATTGACTCACGGTTGGATCCGGTCTTGTCATTTCATTTTACTGACTCACGGCTGGTCCCGGTCTTGTCAATAAAAGGTTGACTCACAGCTCCGTTCTTGTCTATTATAGACTCACGGCTTATCTGGTATTGTCACATCATAGTGTATATATATGTATTGACTCACAGCTCCGTTCTTGTCATCGCAATGACTCACGGCTTATCTGGTATTGTCTTTTACATATATTTTTACACTTGTCATTTTCGTCCCTCGAAGCCGTTTCAACCTGTAACAATACAATCATCATATATCGCATATGATATCAGTGAGATTACTCACCTGGATGCTAGTTGCGTTTCAATTTCGGTTGTTTCTTGCCTTTGCGTGCACCACAACCATTTTGTCCCAAACCTATATATTCATTTATATTTCAAATGATAATAGGTTAATAATCATTCCAACTGACTCTAATACACTAGAGTTCAATACAATATCGTTATAAATAATGCCTAGTTAATAAACTTTCCGTTTACTAACTTTATATGAATTTTACTATTCACCGAGGCATTCGGATCGGTCTACAGTGCCCCCGAGGGGTCGGAAACTCAATCTAAAAATTTTCCCAAACTTTTCAGACCATAACGAGCCTATGGTCCAAATTTGAGCTAAAACGGACAAGCAACGCAAAAGTTAGCGTTTCAAAGTTTCTGTCTGGCCACTGCATTGGAGGCGCACTGCGCCAGGGTCAGGGCGCACTGCGCCTGGGCGCGCCCCGCCTGGCTCCTGGGCGCACTGCGCCTGGCGCCTGGGCAGACCCCCTGGCCAGTCGCGATTTTTGCACTGTAGCTTGCAGATTTCTCATATTAAGTGATTATTTTCGTTCTTAATCACTTGGGGTTTGTTCCTAGGCTAAAACCCTCCATAAAAACAAGGTTTTTAAGCATTGAAAACAACTCAATCATTCAAATGGAAGATTAGGGTTCTTAATTCTAACAACCCCAATTCTCCAATTTTACCACTTATAGCATCCTACTTCCATTTGATTGGGTTAAGTCTTTGTTATAAGGACTTAATGGAAGTATCTAATCAATTTAAACACACAAACACAACTGAATTTACAGTTTTTGAGTTCTACACAACTCATCAAAAATAACAATCAAGAACTTGGAACTTACCTCAAATTCTTCCAATTATACCCTTTTAAGCCAAGGATTACAATCCAAGCTTCAAACCTTCAAGAAAACCTTCCAAACTTCTGCAGAATTTCAGCCAAGACTTGTTCCCGTAACTCCAAATTTCTGCACACAAGTCTTGCTTATATACTTCCAGAAATTGCACTTTGGTCCTTGAAGTTGCATATTTCAAAGTTTTGCCACAAATAACACAATTTATGACAAATAATCAACTTTTATAACATTTTAAGTCCAAGACCTAAAATATTATTACATAACAAGTCCTTTTCTGCCCAAATGACCAAATTACCCTTTTGAGGTAAAATGACAATTTTGCCCTTTTATTATAATTATATAATAAATACATTTTTGGCGTTACAAATTCTCCCCTCCTTTAAGAGATTTCGTCCCCGAAATCATACAAAAAGTTGAGGATAAATTATGTCAATCAATAAGTCCATTTTTGAATCGACTTATTAATCACATTGAATCGAATAATTGTCAAATGTTTTCAATAACATATGTATTTATCCGACCAAATATTAACCTACCTTTGAGTCGGTTAATATCCGCATTAATAAACACATAAACTATAATATTAAATTCAATTTATGACAACATCACAAGTTATAACACAACATTAATATCAAGTCTTTGGACAGTAATATTAACTTGCAACTGATATATTGTTTTAGTGATAAAACATTGACGATAAATCATATAAATCAATAAGCCCCTCTTTGGATTGGCTTATTAATCACATGAAACCGAATAATCGTCATATGTTTACAACCACATATGTGTCTATCCGACCAAATATTAACCAACCTTTGGGTCGATTAATACACGCATTAATAAACACATAAGCCATAAAATTTAAATTCACTATAAATTAATTTTCACAAAAGAGATCACTTTGGTGACATATTGCATCAATTAATTTACCAAAAAAATAAATAATGTCATAACTAAAATTATTGACAACCAAAAATATTCATAAATTTGCATAAACATTATTGCAAAATTTCATAAAAGCAAAATTCGACAATACTTTTCGAAACATACACATGATGGACATTAAATTATTATCGGTAAAATATCATAACACTAGTTTAATATAACTAAGTGGCTTCATAATTATTTTACGAAATTTCCGATTAGTCCATGTTTGCAAAAAGTCTATATGCTTGATAACTTAAGCAAGAAAACAAAACACCGGCAAAGCAAAAAAAATGCTTTTAGTATTTAAATCCAAAATTATGATCGACTCCATTCAAATTCATTTAGGTGTCTCTATTTGAAATATTATATCATAAAATTTGATAAAGCAATAAAAAAATTGCAAATATCAAATTCTTGATAGACCTACCAACAATGACAAACAAAAAAGAGTATGAAGTGAGATAATTAAAATCTCCATGGATCATGGTTACGTAATGGTGGATAAGCGCAGAAGGTTTTCCGATAAAAAAAATTATACTATTACCATATTTATAGATTTGATAGCACAAAATTTAAAATCTAGCATGTGTTGTCGAATAAATAGGATAATCGGATAAAAGCATGAACCGATGAATAGACTCCAAAAATAAACTGAATAAAGCTGCTATAACCTTAAGTCAAATCACATAGATAATAGGACTGCGATTTTCAAGTTTTAAACCAACCGTACATTCATATCCACCCATATTTTTAACCCATACAAACAACACTAATAGAATAAAATTCATGCATAGTTTCTTTCTGTCGTTGCCGGTCAATAAGCTGAACATATAATGCGACAGAAAAAAAAAAGATAATCCAAAATGTATTCTGAAGAACAAGGTATGTTTAAGTTCGTTACAGCAACCAGAAAATTTCTTAAACCAGGTATGTTTGTTTCAAAAATAAACTTAACGATTTCATACCAATCAAACATTTTCTAGTAACAGATTCGAGTCGCTCTGATACCAATTGTTGGTTATTTTCGATAACCAAAAATATAAACGCGGAAGCTAAAACCTTAGATCTTGATCTCAAATCTATTAAAAGAAATAAAGAACCGAAGATTACATACCTGTTTCGATTAAGCTTTTCAGATTTGATGTGTAGGGTTAGTTTTCCGGTTGATCTCAAAAGCTCTCTCTAAACCCTCAGCAAATAATACCCACGAATTTATCTGTGTATTTACGTATATTTGATTTGCTACTCATCACGTGTTTATATAGATGGAGATATAACCTAATGTGAGAGATTTAAGAGATAGAGATGAGTTTGATTTAACCGGGAACTCAACCCACAGGATAAACACTAGATAATGTTTATCTACTATTCAAAATCAGTTCATCAACAATTTCAAATAGTATTTTATATTAAATCCGAATTTAATGATAACATAATATACATTTAATTAAAGTGGTCCCAAAATATCTAACATGTTTTCTTTTTAAATAAATTTTTGTTCAAAATAACTAATAGAAAACTAATATACTAAAAATTAATAAATCTTTAGAAATTGAATATTGAAGATGCCCTTATGAAACGTTTTACTTGAATAATTAAATAATCAATAAACCAGGTGAGATATCATAATTAAACGTACTTGAGTCAATAAAACTCTTCTTGACGTGAACATTCAACCCTTTTGAGATTCGTAATGGTGACAAACTTCGAGAACGCAGTGGTAGACCCTCACGACAAAAAGCGTATTGGTTGGGATGTAACACGATTTTACGGTACACCACGTTAGTTTTGTGTATGCGGCATATTGTTTGGTTTACTGCCCCTAGTTTACCCCTTTTTTCAATGCACCTGTTTACCAATAAATTTATGTACGACAATTACTTTATAGGAAAAATACACTTTTTGATATAGATTTTTCTAGAATGGCGAAGAAGAATTATAATAATCAGTTAGCGGTAAGCTAACAAAGTACATACGAGAGACATACATCATAACCAGCCCACCGATACTCGGTGGCGGAATCTCTATAGACAAGTGGGCCATGGTTTTCCTGTTTTTTGCCTTACTAATACTGGTTATTATATACATAATTCATGTACTTGTATCAGAAAAATAAAAAACCAATGTAATGGCCCTTTGGTGTTTAAAATATATGCATCTAACTTTGAGAAATTAAGAAAACCAAAGTAAATTAGGAACTAAATCAATGATTAACAGAAAGCGAGAAATTTATGGAAAGAATCAATAACAATTCTAGTAAAAATAGGATATCGAGCTCTATAAACATGTAATGTGAAGAATATGCCTTCCATAATTGACCAACCAAAGTAAAATGGCTGCAAAAACTCATTTTCAAATTTGGTTAGTTGCTGCAAAAAAAATTTTATATATGTTTTCAAATATGGCATTCTATGCCATTCTCTATATAAAGGATAGAGAATTAGTTTACAAACCACAACACACAACATTTCTCTTCTCTTCCTCTTAATACATAAAGAGTTTTAACTCTTTGTATTTTTGTATTTCTCCCAACGTTTTGTAAACACCGCAAAATATAGTGAATTGGTTCTCGGCTTCCTCCGCCCGTGGTTTTTCCCGATTTGGGTTTTCCACGTAAATATCCTGTGTTCTTTCTTTTTTACCGTTCGATCTATTCTTGGTTGATTATTCAATAGTTTTATATTCCGTTGAATCATTATCGAGATATTTGGGGTTTTATACTTCGATCTTGAAGTTAATCGATTATTTATTTAAGTCGATTTTGTCTACAATTGGTATCAGAGCTATCCAGGTTTTCCGATAACGATTCGTAAAAACTATTTCCAACCATGTCATCGATGAAGTATGATATCCCTTTACTTGACAGAAACACAAGATTCCCTCTCTGGCAAGTAAAGATGAAAGATGTGTTGATCCAAATGGATCTCCACAAAGCACTATTAGGAATGGAGAAAATGCCGGCAACTTGGTCGACTGAGGAAAAGGAGATGAAAGATCTGAAGGCGTCGTCGCAGATCCGTTTGCATCTTTCTAACGACGTTCTCCAAGATGTGTTGAAAGAGACATCCGCAGCGGCTCTCTGGCTAAAACTCGAGCAGCTACTTATGACGAAAAGCTTGCCCAACAAGCTACACTTGAAGCAACGACTTTTTAACCTAAAGATGAGTGAAGGTAGTTCTTTGTCTGATCACCTCTCTACCTTTAAAGAGCTTGTAGGAAATCTGGAGAATATGGACGTCAAATATGAAGATGAAGACTTGGCGTTATTTTTATTATCTTCTCTCCCAGACTCCTACGATCACTTTCGTGACACCATTATCTATTCTCGGGAGACTCTTGTCCTTGACGAGGTAATGACTGCTCTTGATTCAAAGGAAAAGATGAAGCAGATAGTTGGGAACAGTAGCAGCGATTCTAAAGCCGAAGGTCTCAACATCAGAGGGAGACCTAACGAGAGAGGTAGCTCTTCACAAAACCGATCTAGATCTAAGTCCAAAGCCAATCGCAAATATTGCAATTATTGCCACAAGAAGGGACATCTAATCGATGAATGTTTCAAGTTAAAGAACAAGGAGAAAGCAAAGGCAATCGCAAAGGGAAAAACAACCAATAACACCGTTGAAGCCGATGTTGCCGAAACTAGTTCCGATGGCGAGCTTCTATCCGTTTCAGACTACGGTTTAATAACCACGAGTGAGTGGGTACTTGATTCAGCGTGTACTTTTCATATGAGCTCCAACCGAAGCATTTTTCATTCATATGAAAAGGTTAACGAAGGCCACGTTCTAATGGGTAACGACACTTCGTGTCGTATTATTGGACGGGGTACACTCAGGTTCCGCATGTTCGATGGCGTTGTTCGAACGATTCAAGATGTGAAGCACGTATCCGGTCTTAGGCGAAATTTACTAAGTCTCGGTACTTTCGAGAAGAAAGGTTACGAGTTTGTTGGCAAAGACGGGAAACTCCATATTTTGAAAGACGGTTTGACTGTCATCCGAGGAGTTCGGAGATCCGCGAACCTTTACATTATGGACGGACAAGTTATTTCTGGCGAAGCCTCGGTTAGTTCTAAATCCCTCTCCAATGTTGATCATTCTCGCCTATGGCATCTCAGGCTCGGTCATATGTCATACCACGGTATGAGTGAACTAAGCCGAAGGGGGTTGCTCGGGGAGCACAAATCAACCGAACTTGAATTCTGTGAAGATTGTGTATTTGGAAAGCAGAAGCGAGTGAGTTTTATCGGTGGCAAACATACGACGAAAGGGCCACTTGACTACATACACTCTGATTTATGGGGACCAGCAAAGGTTACATCGAAAGGTGGAGCCTCTTATATGCTCACGATCATTGACGATTTCTCAAGAAAGGTATGGTCGTTCTTCTTAAAGTCAAAGGGAGAAGTATTCCAAACTTTTAGAGATTGGAAAGTATTGGTTGAAAAGAAATCAGGTTTTGAAGTGAAATACCTTCGTACCGATAACGGACTGGAATTCTGCTCAGAAGAATTCAACTCCTATTGCCGTAAGGAAGGGATTACACGTCACCGCACTGTAGTCCACACACCACAGCAGAACGGCGTTGCGGAAAGAATGAACCACACCATCATGGAGAAGGTCCGATGCATGCTCTCTCACTCGAAGCTACCAAAGTCTTTTTGGGCCGAAGCAGCTTCCACCGCATGCTATATTATCAACCGCTCCCCCTCACGTACTATTGGAAAGAAGACTCCGTTTGAGCTATGGTCTGGTAAGCCTGCTGACTACACAAAATTAATACCGTTTGGATGTCCAGCATATGCACGGGTTGATAATGGCAAATTAGAACCAAGAGCCATTAAGTGCATTTTTATTGGATACAAGACAGGAGTGAAAGGTTTCAAATTGTGGAGCCCAGAGCTTATGAAGGTCATTACATCAAGAGATGTGACCTTCGATGAAAAAGCCATGCTTCATCCTGTCTCCAACATTAAGACCAGAGAAAATGAAAATTCGGAAAAAGACAAAGTTCGAGTGGAGGTGGAGCTTCCTTTAAATTCATCTTTCGAGGACCAGTCTCATAAAGATGTCGAGGTTTCTCAACCCTCGAATAATCAACATTCCTCTTCTCATGAGCCAGTCGAAGCTCCAAGCCAACCTCACAATCCCTCCATTGCAAGAGATAGACCTCGCAGACAGATTGTACCTCCAAAGAGATATGTTCAAGCCAATTCTGTCGCTTACGCACTTACAGTTGCCAATGAAGTTGAGTCTGTTCTGGAGCCCACAAGCTACAACGAGGCCATTCAATCCAAACATTCTAATAAGTGGATGGTTGCCATGCACGAGGAGATGAAATCTCTTCAGAAAAATGGCACATGGGATCTCGTTCCAGCTCCAAAGGGTAAGAAGACAGTTAAGTGCAAATGGGTCTACAAGTTGAAGGAGGCTATCCACCCTGGTGACAAACCAAGATATAAAGCTCGTTTGGTAGCCAAAGGCTACAGTCAAATCCCAGGTATCGATTATACCGACATTTTCTCTCCGGTTGTGAAACACACGTCAATACGTGTCTTGTTGGGATTAGTTGCCTCTCATGACTATGAGTTAGAGCAACTTGATGTTACTACAGCATTCTTAAATGGTGTGCTTGAGGAAGAGATATATATGCAACAACCTGAAGGTTTCGTAGCTCCTGGCAAGGAAAGCTACGTGTGCAAATTGAAGAAGTCTCTTTATGGCCTTAAGCAATCTCCGCGACAATGGTATAAAAGGTTTGACTCATTTATGACCAGTCACAAGCTGAAAAGGTGCACCTACGACAGCTGCGTTTACTACAAGAAGTGTGACGATGGTTCAATGGTCTATCTACTTTTATACGTGGATGACATGTTAATTGCAGCGAAGAATATAAAGGAGATTCAAAAGATAAAAGACCAGTTGAATGCTGAGTTCGATATGAAGGACTTGGGTGCTGCCAAGAAAATTCTAGGAATGGAAATAGTGCGAGACCGCAGTGCAAGAACTCTATACCTTTCTCAACAAAGCTACATTGAGAAGGTTCTGCACCGTTTCAATATGCATGATGCAAAAGAAGTCAGCACTCCTTTCGCAGCCCACTTCAAGCTATCATCCGCCTTAAGTCCTACCACCGAAGAAGATCTAGCATACATGGAAAAGGTACCATACTCCAGCGCTGTAGGATCTCTTATGTTGCTATGATTTGTACACGTCCAGATTTGTCATATGCGGTAAGCATGGTGAGCAGATACATGGCGAATTCAGGAAAAGAGCATTGGGCTGCTGTTAAATGGATTTTTCGGTACTTGCGAGGTACTTCCTCTTTATATCTGCGGTTTGGCAAAACCGATAGTGGAGTACTTGGTTATGTGGATTCCGATTATGCAAAGGACTTGGATAAAAGACGATCGATTACAGGGTACGTGTTTACTTTGGGTGATTGCGCAATTAGCTGGAAAGCGCAGTTACAGTCCACCGTAGCGTTATCCACCACCGAAGCCGAATACATGGCTGTTACGGAAGCAGTGAAAGAAGCCCTCTGGTTGAAACGGTTGATAGGTGAGCTTTCAAACAAGTTATCCGTTAAAACTGTTTTTTGTGACAATCAAAGTGCAATATTTCTGACAAAGGATCAAATGTTCCATGATCGAACGAAACATATTGAGGTTCGTTATCACTTCATCAGAGATGTTATTGCTAAAGGCGATATTACAGTAAACAAGATCAGCACCAATGATAATCCTGCTGATATGTTCACCAAAAGTCTTCCAATAGCCAAGTTCAAAACATGTTTGGATTTGGTAGGTGTTTCTGATCGCATTTGAGCCTGATTAGGCTCGTGGTGGAGGAAGTATTTCATTTTTCAGGATCAATTTTTCTCTATATGGTGATTGCAGTTTCTTATGGAGTTTTGAAGGTTGATGAGTTGTTTTCTGATGGTTAAACATGTTGCAGAATCAGTCTATTACTTGCTCAATTCTGAAGTCAAGGTGGAGATTGAAGAATATGCCTTCCATAATTGACCAACCAAAGTAAAATGGCTGCAAAAACTCATTTTCAAATTTGGTTAGTTGCTGCAAAGAATTTTTTATATATGTTTTCAAATATGGCATTCTATGCCATTCTCTATATAAAGGATAGAGAATTAGTTTACAAACCACAACATACAACATTTCTCTTCTCTTCCTCTTAATACATAAAGAGTTTTAACTCTTTGTATTTTTGTATTTCTCCCAACGTTTTGTAAACACCGCAAAATATAGTGAATTGGTTCTCGGCTTCCTCCGCCCGTGGTTTTTCCCGATTTGGGTTTTCCACGTAAATATCCTGTGTTCTTTCTTTTTTACCGTTCGATCTATTCTTGGTTGATTATTCAATAGTTTTATATTCCGTTGAATCATTATCGAGATATTTGGGGTTTTATACTTCGATCTTGAAGTTAATCGATTATTTATTTAAGTCGATTTTGTCTACATAATGTACATTTTATTCGCTTATAATCTTGGTAAAAATACAAAATTCTGAAATTTTATATCTCCCACTGGAAAAAGAATCGTCAACTTTCATCGGTAGATATATTGGACGGCAAAGTGCTCACCTTCATTGTTCACGGAACCGAGACCGTCATGCGCGCTCTCTCTGCTCTCCGCCCTTGCTGCTCACCTCTGGGCACTCACTTTATATATGCTTCGCCCTTTATTGAACAACTCACAATCTCTGATCGTTGACCTCTATGCACATCTCATTCTCCCCTTCACTAGGCTTGTATGCTCTCTTTCCTCTCATTTTCTTTCTTTTTGTTTCTTTTTCTCTCACGTAAAACTAAAAGGATTAATGAGAAATAAAGAAGTTTTGAATTCTGAAAAATGAAAAGTCTTGTTACAATTTTTATTTATTTATTATTTGTTTATATATTCATTATTATTTATAAAAAGAAATATTTACTTCTTGTTTTAGTAACTTGATATATCTAAGTTATCTTAATTTATATATCGAAGACGTCTAACCAAAACTTTAAATAAAGTTTAGAATAACTGCATTTATTACAAACGAGTGGGACCCCGTGCTCCGCACGGGTTTGGAATGCTGGAGCACGGGTCCGGATATATGTAAAAAAACGACGTACTTTCTTTGGTTTGTTTATTTGAAGCGTGCAGCAATATTTTCTGATGTGATTCCCATTGGAAGAAGACAATCTCGGGCTTGTGCATGGTTTTCACCTGTTTAGATGAGATGGGCAAAATGGTCAAAAACCGAAAAGTTTTTTGTTTTATTATAAAAAGCGGAGAAATGTTATACTTTTGGGTTTACGGATCCTTCCCAAGCCATGGGACTGGTGGTGATGGATTGAAGCCCGGCACCAATACGTATTTAAATGAAAAAATCAAACTGGTTCGTAAAAGTAGAAATTGGTGATTTGTGGAGATTAAATTAATTTGTAAAGTACACGTCAAATTTAGAATCGGTGTTAGATAATGAGAATCGAATGATGTGCTGGATGGAGGAATGATTTTGAAGTTTCTAGAAATGGTTAAAACAATGATGATTAAAGTCAATATAACACAGAAGGTAAACTTTACCATTGAATGATTCACATGAGTAAAATTCAGAAGAAAAAGGTCAAAATCGGTTAGCACAAACCTGGTCAGATGAACACAAATATTAAAATGAAATAATTGATAAAGTTTAGCAATTGAAATCTGATGTTCAAATTGAAATTGGTAAAAGCTGATTTTGTAAACGAACTGGGTGAAGATTGAGATGTTAACTGAGAAATTATTAAAGGCTAGATGATAAAAGTCAATTTTTTTAAGAAAAATGAAGAATCAATGGAGAAAATGGGATAATATATACCTGAATAGCACGATGATCGTTGTGGTGATTGAGACATAGAGAACAAAGAGGACCATTCATGCAATCCAAGCAGTTAGATTTTCCAATATTAAATCTTCTAATATAAAGAAATGAAAGTAGGAAACCATAACAAAGAAATAAATGAAAAGGATGTTGTATCTTGTATTTAACCTTCTTCTTTAAGGTTCAAGCTATGTACTTTCAATTATTTTATTATTATAGTAGTATCTTACATTCGTTTCCATCTATTTAATGCATTGTACTTCCAAAAAAACACCCAGTCATAGCATTGTTACTTCGATTTTCTCAATACATCGTACTTCAGACTTTCAAGGCTCAAAAGCCATGGTCTCCGCCTCTCGTCGAACCGAGTCAAACAGGATTGAAGACAAGTATCGCTCCCCAAAACTCGGGAAAATAGCCTGAATTTAATATTACATAAAATTCATATCACCAAATAATCAATATGGAAATGCCACATATGGGTATGCTGAAAAAAATAGCTATGATGTGTTCATGAAAAAGTTAACTTTATGAGAAGCTTACACCTGTGAAATTATTGACATAATTGTCCAACTTTATTTTATTGTTTACTTGATATTAGACTTAATGGGGACAGAACTTAATATAGTAAGCTATATTTAAGTATGTTTCCTTTTTTACTTAATGCAAAAAAAGGACTAAATAGAGAAATTCAAGAAACTTACAACAATAAGCTTTCCAGCACTTTCTGGTCTTTTGGCAATTTTGATTGCAGCTGCAGCTGCAGCACCAGATGATATTCCCACCTGGAAGCAGTGGGGTTAAATTACTAAAATACCCCTTGGAAATGATCATCTAAATGAACTGAACAGACTTGTACTATTTATCTATGCTCATATTGATTAACTTAAAACTCTAACTTACAAGCAATCCTTCTTTAAGAGCAAGAAGCTTTGCGGTTTCAATAGCTTCATCACTTGAAACCTTAAAAAATTTCATATAAACATTAGACACGAATCACGATCAATGATAAATGATAAATGATAAAATTTAAAAAGATACAAAAGAGATGGTGATAGAAAAAGGAATTGGATCTTACTTGCTAAGCTGTGATGTATGACAAACCTGACTATAGCAATGTACTTTGTAAGATAAAAATAAAATCATCAACTTTAAGAAAAAAACCACATACCATCTGGTTTATTAATTCACATTCGAAAATCGGACAAAAGGGAATCAGTTTTTAGTCACCACAACCGACCCCCGCCAACACCAGCAGCAACCGTCGCTGGCAGCGGCGGTTTTTGCTGCTCCGAAGTCTCCAGCGGCAGGTTTCGCTGCTCCGACGTCTTTTCCGTTCGCCTAAATGCACAGCAGCAAAGGCTGCTCCGATGACGATCCTTCTGTCTCTCCTACTCGTCTGTCTCGCTAATATCTCCTATGAGATTGATGAACTGATTATTGAATACCAAACACAACTTCGTTCTTATAGCATAAATATAAAAGAAGATGAGATTGGAAAGAAACAAATAAGCAACGTATGAGGATTTACCAAATGTAGAATCTGATATCTGAATACTTACAAAATGTAAAAGAAACAATGAGTGAGATTTGAGTTTCTGCAATAGAGACCAAGAAAAAAATTAATAAAACGGGTAAAGAGTTTTCAGTAGAGAATAAAAAACAGGGGAAAACCACTATGCTCCCCTTTTTCTAAAACCATGGAATATACTCATCAAATTATATATAACCCGGTACTCACAAAAACTGAGCCTGCATCACATACCATATGCAACACAACAAAGAAGAACCCAAAGAATATCAAGTTTGTGAAATACAAATGCACACACGTACTTATAGGTAAAAACAACTTTAAAGAACTCAATCTTCACCCACAAAAATAAAAAAACTGAAACAGACAAAAACATTTTTAAAGTCGTAAAAGATACATACCAGATCATTAGAAAAAATGGAGTTGACGGCGGAGAGAGATGAGGGTCTTCATTGTAGCTTCTTCCCGTCGATCTGCAATAAGACACGGTTGGTGAAACCACAGGCAAACAACACCAGAAACGGCACAGCCGATGGGGGAATCACTTCGTCCACTTCAATATCATCGTTTTCTCCAGTACAAGTCCGGCGACCGGTGGTTGTGTCCAAATAAGGCAACGGCGATTCTGGAAATTCGGGCTTCTCCAACACCGGCGTTAGGGGCTCCACACCTAGTTGCGATTGGGTGACCGGCGGAGACTCCGAGAAGAGAAGCGGTGGAGCGGCGATGCAACGTCATTTGGGGAGGCTGGGTGCGAGCAGAGAGGAACGAAGAGAGAACCTAAAGCGGTGGTAGTGTGGAAGACGCTAAAGCCAGGAAGTGTAGAGGAATAAGGAGATATGAAGGCCAGATCCAAACCCGACTTAAAAGATCCATATTCACAATGCAACCCGCGTGACACAACCCGGAAAAAAAACGTACATGGGGCTGCCCAAAATCACGCTAATTAATTAGTAGATAAATGTCCATTTATTTAGTGTTATTTTATACTAATATATGTTAAGTGTTAGTTAATTCTATTATTATTATTGTGTATTAGTAAAATACAATTAACTTTTTTGTAAAACAATCTTACTAGAGTCAAAATAATTTGTATGTCAAGTTTTTTTGTTAATTAGAGAATTGTAGGATTTTGTTTTGAAGTTTTAGTTTCGGCCCCCCTATTTCTAATGTTCTTGTTCCGCCCATCCCACACTATGTATATCCAAGTGATCGCTGACTAAATACTCTTTAGAATCTAAGCAAAATCCAATTGACAAAAACCACCGTCAATTAATGATAAGTACAACACCTCCTTACGTGCATTAATTTACCAATGCACACATCTATCTTTTTACATTTATGCCCCTGTTTTTAATTCCCCTATTTTTTGTTTATTCGTTTATGCATATTTCCTTTTTGACGCATTCCTTCGAGTAGTGGGTAGTTATTAGTTTGTGTTATGATGTTTTAGTGGGATAGTTTCTTTTAGCTCTCGTGTAAGCCTATATGGCAGGTTACCTTTCTGGTTTTCATTTTTATCAAGAAATATACACAACTTTGTGTAAGTGTGTGTGCCCAATATTTGATCTAATCTCTACTTATCATTGTGTGTCTTGTTGTGTACGAGAGTTAGACTTCATCGGGTTAACAAACTGGTATCAGAGCCTTACCCATGGGCGATCTTCAAGTCGTTGGCGGTGTCAATAAACTCAATAACCAAAACTACAATTCTTGGGCAACATGCATCATGTCGTATATGCAGGGACACGATTTGTGGGAAGTTGTAAATGGTACTGAGACAAGGCAGCCGGAAGTAAAAGACAACAATGGGGTATTACGAAAATGGAATATTAACGTTGGAAAAGCAATGTTCATTTTGAAGACGACGGTTGAAGATGACGTGCTCGAACACGTCAGGGATGTAGCAACTCCAAAGGAAGCTTGGGATACTTTGCTTGCGTTGTTCTCGAAAAAGAATGATACAAAGCTCCAATTGTTGGAGAACGAGTTGTTATCTATGTCTCAATGTGACATGCTAATCCTATAGTACTTTCATAAGGTGAAGTCAACATGTAGAGAAATTGCAGAATTAGATCCACAAGCACAAATTGGTGATCCCAAAATGAAACGCATCATAATTCATGGGTTAAAGCCGGAATTTAGAAGTTTTGTGGCAGCTATTCAGGGGTGGCCCGTTTAGCCCTCCTTAGTAGAGTTCGAAAACCTACTAGCCGGGCAGGAGGCTCTTGCAAAACAAATGGGGGGAGTCTCGTTGAAAGCCGGTGAAGAAGCTTTGTATGTGGAAAAAGGAAAAGGGAAGTTCAAGTCAAAGAATAACATGGGTCACAGAAGAAACTCAGAAAGAAACAAAGGTCATGGTTATGAAAGAAAGAATCATGACTATGAGAAGGGAGAACAGTCTGGAGAGAAACAGAAGAATCACTCAACCAAAAGGTTCCCATTTAAATGCTATAAGTGTGGCAGGAAAGGTCACATAGCAAGGAATTGTCGATCAGAACATGTGGAAGAAGGTAATGCAGCTACATCTCAAGAAGAGGTTATTTGGGATGCAGAAGCACATTTTGCTCAAGACAAAGACGTTATGGAACTCACGGCCACAACTAAAAGACGACCAGATCAGTGGATAGTGGATAGTGGATTCTGGGTGTTTGAACCACATGACAAGTGAGAAAGAAATTATCCAAAATCCGATTGAATACGGAGGTAGTAGGGTAGTTGTGATTGCCGATGACTCTAAGTTACCAATCGCCCATGTCGGAGATGTAAAATTTTGCGTAGAAAACAACAAGAAGGTACTAAAGCTACAAAGTATATATCACGTACCAGGAATAAAGAAGAATCTGCTATCAGTATCACAATTGACCACTGTTGGACACTATGTGTTGTTCGGCCCAGATGATGTCAAAGTATTTACAGAGTTCGAGACCCCGTCAAAGCCAATAGCCCAAGGTCGTCGGTCTGAATCGATTTTATGTAATGTCCGCTGAAACTGCTTATGTTGATAAGACAAAGAAGAACCAAAATGTTGATCTTTGGCACATGCGTTTGAGCCATGCAAGTTACGATAAGTTAGAGATCATGATGAAAAGGAGGTTGGTGACCGGTCTTCCTCAACTCAAAGTAAACAAGAACCTTGTGTGTTCAGGTTGTCAATATGGCAAAGCGCATCAGTTACCATTTGAAAGGTCTATGTATCAAGAAAAAGCACCCTTGGAGCTAGTACATTCGGACGTGTTTGGACCTGTCAAACAATCCTCAGTTGGAGGAAAGAGGTACATGATCACCTTTATTGACGATTACTCAAGATTTGTTTGGGTGTATTTCATGAAGGAGAAATCTGAAACCTTCAGCAAGTTTAAAGAGTTTAAAGCTGAAGTAGAAAGGGATGTTAAGAATAGCATAAAATGCTTGAGGTCTGACAATGGTGGTGAGTATTTAGCCAAGGAGTTTGCTGACTATTTGAAAGAGCACAAGATAAGGCGACAATTGACGTGTCTGAACACCCCACAACAGAATGGAGTTTCAGAATGAAAGAACAGGCATCTTGCTGAAGTTAGTGGGAGTATGATTCATGATAAAAACATTCCTGGTCGTTTTTGGGCTGAGGCTATGAAGACAGCAGCCTATGTCATCAACTGAATTCCACAGCAAGGTCTCCAGTACGTATCCCCTCTCGAGAAGCTCTTGAACATAAAACCCAATGTAATCCATCTACATGTGTTTGGATGTGTATGTTACGTGTTTATACCTAGTCACCTATGACATAAGATGGAGAAGAAGGCGGTTCGTTGTATATTCGTTGGGTATGACCATGAAAGAAAAGGATGGCGATGTTGTGATCCTAACAGCGGAAAATGTTATGTCTCAAGAAACATGGTGTTCGATGAGACATCATCCTGGTGGTCCTCGAGTCGTGAGACTTTACCTGATTCAGATGTGCTCAAAGAGGGTTTGGAATCATCTAAGATAAACATAAGCATTGGTGAGGAAGATACAGTCGTTGAAGAAGATGTCACTCATGTTCAAGCTCAGCAACCATGGCAAACTGGAATGTTTCATAATGAAGACGATAACGCTGAATCTGCAAGTCTTAGAAGATCATCTAGAATCAGAAGACCAAATCCTAGATACGCTAATGCTGCCATTGTTGAAAGTGGAGTATGTGAACCAGAAACGTTTAGTCAAGCGTGTACGAAACGAGAATGGATGGTCGCAATGGAAGAGGAGATGGCAGCCCTAATCCGAAATCAGATGTGGGAGTTGGTCCCAAAGCCCGATGATGTAAATGTTGGATTAGGCGTCTAAACCATGACTAATAATTAGTATTTACCTAATTAATAGTAGCATAGTCCATTTGGGTTGCCCTCATAGCTGGAGGTTTGGTAGAAAGTTCGGTAGAGAGAGAGAGAGATTGATTTATTATGTGATTAATAAATCAATAGAAATTAAATATATGGTTTATTAATATATTAAAGTGATAATATATTAATTAGAAACTATATTAATTAATTAGAAATTAATTGGAATTAATTTGGTGATTAAATTAATTAATTAAAGGTGCAGGGACTAGAATTGTAATTATTCAATAGTTGAGTAAGTGACAATTATAGTAAGTGATTAAATCAGCGAAATATATATATATATATATGGAAACATATATTTTCGATTTTAATATATAGGAGATAATTAGGTTTGAATTATTAAGATAAAGGTTTATCTTAATTTGAATTCAAAAAGGCTTATCTCTAAGGTTTATCTAGCTATTTGCTGGAGGCTATAAATAAGGAGCCCCAGAGCACCAAAACCTGCGCCTAATATTCCTTGACTCTCTCTGGATTTTCGAAGACCTCCTGGCTTGGGTGTGACTGCATTTGAGGCAATATAATTTTGTTGCTTTGCTTCCAAGATTCGCTAAAAGGTTGTCTTTTATGATTCTCTTCTTTTAGTTTATTTTTTCTAGGCCTTTAGGATTTTGTTATATGTTTAATTAGAAGAAAACTTAGATCCTCATAGGTTGCATGTGAACTTAGGTTATTTAGTTCATAGTTGCAGAAAACCTTTCAGTGGTATCAGAGCTTTTTGGTTGTTTTCTTGTTAAATTGCTATAACTGTTATCCTTAAAATTAGGGTTTAATGTCTTTAAACCCTAATATGGCCAAATCGAAATTAGGGTTAGGGTTTTGAAAAACCCTAGCCCCTCCCCTCCTAGTTGGCGATTTCCTATTAGGGTTTTTAGAAGGTATTCTATTTTTGGTAACTTTAATTTGATTAATTAAATGGATAACCTTAAACCCATTATTTGAAATCGAAAATTAGGGGGTTTAAGATAGGTTTAAATTAATTTGATTAATTTGGTAAAAACCTATCTACATTTGAATTAATTTAATTAATTGGTAATTAAAAGATAATTCAAGGATTTAATTTAATTGTTTTAAATTGGCGAAAAAATTAAAAGATAAATCCTAAAATATTTTAAAAGGTTTAAAATATCAAATTTAATTAATTTAATTAATTGGTTAATTAAAAGATAATTAAATCGTTTTTTAAAGGTTTAATTTAATTTTAAATTTAATAGTTTAAATTCCAGTAAATTAAAAGATAAACCAAAAAACATTTTAAAAGGTTTAAAATTCATCTTATATATATTATAATTAAAAGTTAATATTATATGTATAAAATTTAATGGTTAGTCAAATCAATAGTAGGCCTCATTCACGAAGCTGGTCTATAAAGTGGGTATAAGGAGACTGCCTATAAAATGGCGGTCTAATGGGTGAACACTCTCATCCACCGCTTGCCTGATCAGTGGAGGGTCGTTAGCCGAACGAGTTTGATAGGACCGCCTAATCTCATTAAAAGTATAATGATATTATTCAAACTTCAAAGTACTAGAACAATTTAAATAAAATCCCAATCTAGTTACTTTAGGAAAAATGTGAATTGATGCTAACCCATGAAATCGCACATTGCACTTTATGAAACATTGGTGGAGCGTTTGTGGTTTACCGGCAGGCCAATTGGGGTTCATAAAGAGTTGCAATGGGTTTCTCGGGTGTTGTCATTGTTGATGGAGCGTGTGTGGTTTATCGGCATGTCAATTAGAGATGACAACTGACCCCGAGAGTACCAAGCTAATTTGCATGGTTATTCACACCCGATTTGTGATCCTCGGTATCCCAGTCACAAACAGTTGGACACATCCGAGATTAAACATGCTATTGAACAGTTCAATAAATCTGAAAAGAAACTAGGAATTCCATTTTAATAAGATTATCTTTCCGCGGTGGAATTGGCTGAATCCTCATTCGCCTACCATATAAAATTTACAATATTGATTACGGCATCCCTCTTCAAGATTGTAAATTGTTATTGTAGGATCCTAGCCTTATAATTATTATTGGGTTATTATAAGGATTATTATATGTATCTAATTAAAACTATCTTCTTTTATAGATGTCTTCTGCTGATCAATCCGCCCCCCACTCTAACTCCAATGTTACATCTATCTTGTCATTGTGCTCCAAAGTTACGTTGAACGATACCAACTACAATGACTGGATCCGTAACATCAAGATGGCTCTAAGGTTTGAACATAAAGAGTATGTTCTGGAAACCGAGCTTGTTGAAATTGATCCCGATACATCTACTCCCGAAGAACTCGCCCAATACACAAAACATTCTGATGATGTAACCAAAGTGGCTTGCATCATGATAACTACTATGAACCCAGAATTGCAGAGAATTTATGAAGACTACTGGCCCTATAAGATGCACAAAGAGCTCGCAGAAAAGTTCCGCAAGCAGGAGCACATCGAGAGGCGCGAGGTGGTCAAAGCCTTCACCAATGGGAAGCCTAGAGATGGAGAGTCCATCTGCAGCCACGTGCAAAGGATGCAAGGATATGTGGAGAGGCTTAGGAAGCTTGAGATGCCGGTCCATGAGGATTTAGCCGTAGACATAGTGCTAAATTCCTTACCTAGTTCATATGACCAGTTCACACTAGCGTATCTTCTGAACAACTCTCAGGCCACCTTAGCTGAGTTGCATCACATGCTCCGTACTGCTGAAGGCGGGATGAAGGGTAAGAGTGTAACCTCAGTTAGCCAGCCCGTCTTGGCAATTGGTGGTGGAAAGGGGAAGAAGATAAAGGGCCCTCCCAATCAGAATTGGAGGGAAAAGGTACATGTTGGATCATCAAGTAGCGGCCCGAGACCCAAAGCTTCTGGCATTTCTCGCAATGCCAACCCCAAGGAAGCCGACTGCTTCTACTACAAGGAAAAGGGCCATTGGAAAAGAAGCTGCCCAAGATACTTGCAAGACTTGAAAGATGGCAAAGTGAAGCCGTCTTCAGCAGGTATATACACTATCTCTGAAAACTCACCATCTTCCAGTTCATGGGTCCTTGATACAGGATGTGGTTTTCACATTTGTTCTGATTTGCAGGGCCTAAAGGAAAGCGGGGAGGTGGAGCACGGTAGATTGAACCTGATCATGGGAAACAGGAGATCGTCGCCTATCACCAAGATTGGAATCTATAGTTTAGTGCTTAGTAGTGGTGTTTGTTTAGAAATTTTAAATTGTTGCTATTCGCCAGAAATGGCAAGAAACATTATTTCCTTTCATGCATTGTTTAGACAAGGTTTCCAGTTTTCTTTTGATAATATAAATGGTTCTATTTCTGTTTTTCAAAATGGTGCTTCTATTTTTACTGCTTTACCTTGTGATGGTGTGTATGAAACGGTACAATGTGTTGATAATTTAGGACATAGTGTAAATTATATTGATTCTTCTAGTGGTGTAGAAAAGGCGTGCTTGTGGCACTGTCGTCTTAGGCACATTAACAAGAAACGCATCGCCCAACTCTAAAAGGATGGAGTGTTGGAATCATTCGACCTAAAATCGGATGATGTATGCGAATCTTGTCTTTTGGGCAAGATGACTAAGTCACCATTCAAAGGGTCCTTTGAAAGAGGTGAAGGTCTGTTGGACATCATACACACAGATGTGTGTGGTCCCTTCAGATCAACCATAAAAGATGGCACACGGTTCTATGTGACCTTCACTGACGATTATAGTAGATACGGGTATATCTACTTAATCAAGCACAAGTCAGACACCTTTGAAAAGTTCAAGGAATTCAAAAATGAAGTTGAGAATCAATTGGGCAGGAAGATAAAGATGCTCAGATCCGACAGAGGCGGTGAGTATCTTAGCATCGAGTTCCTAGACTATCTAAAGGAGTGTGGAATAGTTTCACAGTTATCGCCTCCTCGGACACCACAGTTGAACGGTGTAGCCGAAAGACGTAACCGAACCCTATTAGATATGGTTCGTTCCATGATGAGTCGAGCTTCACTTCCAATCCACTTCTGGGGGTATGCCTTAGAGACTGCCGCCCACATCCTCAATCTTGTCCCAACTAAGAAGGTTGCTAAAACACCTCATGAGATGTGGACGGGGAAAGTTCCCTCGTTAGCACATATCAAAGTCCGGGGTTGTGAGGCTTTCGTCAGACGAGAGACTCACGACAAACTCACCAAAAGAGGCGAGAGGGGCTTTTTCATTAGATACCCCAAACAGTCCTTTGGATACTTGTTCTACAGACCGAGCGAGGACGTGGTCTTTGTAGCTAGACGAGGAGTCTTTCGAGAGAGAGAACTCATATTCAAAGAGGACAGTGGGAGTACCATTGATCTTGAAGAAATTCAAGAGACACCAGATAATGCAACCTTAGGAGAAACTAGCAACCAACAAGAGGAAGAAGTTCCTGTTGGTCCGACTGATATATCCTTACCTCTTAGGCGTTCTAGTAGAGTTAGCATGCCACCCGAGTTTTATGGATTCCATATAACTACGGATGGGGACACGTTTGTCAGTAATATCACACTGACAAATCTGGATGAGCCAGCTAACTACCGGGAAGCAGTGGCGGGCCCTGAGTCTGGCAAATGGAAAGAGGCAATGGACAGCGAGATCAAGTCCATGTATGACAATAAAGTTTGGAACTTGGTTGACAATCCACCGGGTCGAAAGACAGTCGGGTGCAAGTGGATCTTCAAGAAGAAGACCGACATGGATGAAAAGGTACACACTTTCAAGGCAAGACTGGTTGCGAAGGGCTTTACTCAAACCCCAGGGATTGACTATGATGAGACCTTCTCACCAGTGGCCAATATAAAGTCTATTAGGATTATGCTGGCCATAGCTGCATTTCATGATTATGAAATTTGGCAGATGGACCTCAAAACCGCTTTCCTTAATGGGAAGTTGACTGAGGATGTTTACAAGAACCAGCCAGAGGGTTTTGTCGATGCAAAGTATCCTAATAAAGTGTGTAAGCTTGAAAAATCAATCTATGGATTGAAACAGGCTTCTCGCAGCTGGAATCTTTGTTTCCATGACAAAAATCAAAGAGTTTGGTTTCTCTAGAAGCGAGGATGAGTCCTGCGTATATGTCAAGGCTAGTGGGAGTATAGTCACCTTTTGGTGCTGTATGTTGATGACATACTGCTCATGGGAAACGACATTCCAACCTTGCAAGATGTCAAGTCTTGGCTTGGGAAGTGTTTCGCCATGAAAGATCTAGGAGAGGCTGCCTATATTCTAGGGATAAGAATATTGAGAGATAGGAAGAAGAGACTGATTGGACTCAGTTAGAGTACATACTTGGAAAAGGTACTGAAGAGGTTTAGTATGGAAAATTCCAAGAAGGGAGAGCTACCTATCCAATGTAATGCCAAATTGAGTAAGACTCAGAGTCCGAGTACAGACGAGGAGATAACTAACATGAGTCGGGTACCTTACGCTTCGGCTATGGGGTCGATCATGTACGCTATGACATGTACTCGACCTGACGTGGCCTTTGCCTTGAGCATGGTCAGTCGGTACCAGGGAAACCCTGGAAGGCACATTGGACAGCTGTCAAGAACATACTCAAGTATCTGCGGAGGACAAAGAACTTTGTCTTAGTCCTTGGTGGCAGTGATACCTTGAGAGTTGACGGGTATACAGATGCCAGCTTTCAGACAGATAAAGACAATGGTCGGTCTCAGTCAGGCTGGGTTTTCCTTTTGAATGGGGGAGCAGTGACTTGGAAAAGTTCCAAGCAAGAGATGGTGGCTGATTCTACTTGCGAATCAGAGTACATAGTAGCGAGTGAAGCGGCAAAGGAAGCGGCTTGGCTGAAGAACTTTATCGGTGACCTTGGAGTAGTCCCGAGTATTCAGGAGCCCATGGAACTGTTCTGCGATAACGAAGGAGCGGTTGCTTTGACGAAGGAACCGAGAGATCATGGAAAGTCCAGACACATCGACAGAAAGTACCACTACATAAGACATAGAGTAGAAGAAGGTCACCTCCTAGTAAAGAGGGTATCATCAGAAGATAATCCTGCAGACCCCTTGACAAAGGCTCTGAGTAGGATTAAGCACAATCAGCATGCGCGGCGCATAGGATTAAAAGATGATATTAGTTTTTGTAATTAGATAGGATTTGAAACTTATTGCAATATAAACGTAATTGACTTTGGTGATTTAATAATATAGTTTTGTTGATGAGTATTTGATACTGCCTTTTGTCGATTGTTTATTATTGTGTTTTTTTTTTGCATGTTTACTTCCTGAGTAATTTTATATTATTCAAATGTCCACAGTCGCTCATACTTTTAGGGAGTAAGTATGAATGAAGGCTGTGACAACGCCTAGTAATATCACATATTTTAGTCGTTGTTGATCCCTATTCTTAGTGAAATTATATCATATATATCGTTGTATTCTCACTTTTCGTGCCAGCACTTGTTTGGAAAGAAATAATGAAAACAGGGACTAAAAGCGTGCAATTTGGAAGAAGTTTGAAGATCAAGGCAAAATCAGGAAAAGACGTACGCGCGCCGCGGAAATCATCAAGGCGCGACGCGGATTCAAGGCGGTGGAAAGAATTCAAATTCTGATAAAACGGGGATAAACCCCTATGCACGACGCGGGATCCATAAAAGCGCGGCGCGGTCTCGAGATTTTTGCAACTATAAATAGAGGCTTTTAGGTCGAAAAAACGGGCGAAGACCTGGTGTAAAATCGACCCCCAAGGCTCTTTGACTCCGAGATTCAGCTTCAAGAACCACTTTTGGTATTTCTATGTTTTTATCTTTAATTTTCATTTAGTTCAATAGTTAGTGATAGTGGCTAGTGTCTTTAGGAGTGACAACCATTGACATTGAGTCTTTTAGTTTTAGTTTTCCAGTGTTTGTTACTGTTTTGGAACCGTGGAATCTGTTTTGGTTAATAATAATCATTCAGTTTATGTTAAGTATTGGTTTTTCGGTATTTATGCTTATTATTGGATTGTGAATGTTTGTTTTGTGTTTGGATACTTGAATGACCTTGATTGGACTGATTTACCTTGCTGATTTCAGTGACCAACTAGGGTTAGCTTTTGGTTTGAACTTAGCTGGTGACTGTTCACTTGGACTTTAGTTATTGGTTTAGTTTATGCTTTGTTTGTGTTTGATAATTGATTTGCCTTTGTTTGCTTCTGAATTAGAGATGTACTTCTGATTTCAGTGAGTGACTAGGTTTGGTTGTTAGTTTTAGTTTTAGTTTATTCTCTTTGGGATTAATAGTCAAAAGTTAGAAACTAGGTCCTCTGACTGTAGCGTGACACTGCAGTTGGAAATCTGTCACCAGTCTCGACCACGTAACTCCTGTGGATCGACTCTGACTTCCACTGTGCTAAGTGAGAGTGAGGTTTATTTTCTTATTTTTGACCGCATGACGACCGCTGCGCATGTCAGGCTGTCATGAATTGTTTTGTAGATTGTCTAAGGAGTTAGACATAGCAATATGATTGCTACAACATTCATGAGTACTTAGAAATAGGGATTTGAGTATTGGATAAACCCACGCTTAATGGATTGCTTCATGGATTATATCACGAGCAATGTTGAGACGATAATATCTTTTGATCTTTAAGTAGAGACATATAAGTTATGTTTTATCAAGCAGTTGTTCATTGACACTGCGAAAATGCATCGGTAATGCGATGTTATAAAACGGGTTGTTGTGAATAATTTGACTAGTAAAAGACATAAGTATATGAGTCAAAGCTTATTCGTCCCTTCACCCTGTCGGGAAACAGATATCTGTAGGCCTCTCGATGATTTTGAAGTTGACTGAAAGGGTTGGCTAGGGGTGGAATCGGTTCGGTTTTCTCGATTTCCTCGAATCGGTTTCTTCGGTTTGAAAATATTTTGGTCCAAACCGTAAACCGAACCAAACCGAATTCAAATTATTGTAGACCAAACCGAAAACCGAATTCGAATTCGGTTTGGTTCGATTTGAGACCAAGGAAACCGAATTTAAAAAAAATTAAAAAAATTCCAAAAAGAGTAAGGGAAAAAAGAGTAAATAAGTAAATTTTATATAATATAACATATATTTTAATTACTTATTGAATAATATTCGATTTTTCGGTTCGGATTGGTCTGAACCACGAGAAACCAAAAACCAAACCATAAACCAAATTACAAATTCGGTTTGGTCTGAGACCAAACCAAAAACCGAATTCGAATATGGTTTGGTCCGAAATTGGTTTCGGTTCGGTTTGGTCTTCGGGTTTTTCGGTTCTAAACCAAATAACTTCCACCCCTAGGGTTGGCCAACCAGGACTAAATTGATATGCTCAATTAGTAGTCTTAAAGTCATATGCAAATCAGAAATCGGGAAACAGAGAATCAGACCAGGATTGATTTTAATCCATGTCTTGAGTCTGAAAATATCTTGTTGGACGGAGGATCATCTGATCACTTATCTATGGACAGAACTGACTAGGTCAGAGTTCGGCAGCGGTTTCTAGAAAGCTACAGTTGTTGATTAATTAGAGGCTAAATTGGTAATTATATCCATAGACTTATCCAAGTGGGAGACTGTTGGATTAGGTGTGTAAGCCATGACTAATAATTAGTATTTACCTAATTAATAGTAGCATAGTCCATTTGTGTTGCCCTCATAGCTGGAGGTTTGGTAGAAAGTTCGGTAGAGAGAGATTGATTTATTATGTGATTAATAAATCAATAGAAATTAAATATATGGTTTATTAATATATTAAAGTCATAATATATTAATTAGAAACTATATTAATTAATTAGAAATTAATCTGGAATTAATTGGAATTAATTTGTTGATTAAATTAATTAATTAAAGGTGTAGGGACTAGAATTATAATTATTCAATAGTTGAGTAAGTGACAATTATAGTAAGTGATTAAATCAGCGAAATATATATATGGAAACATATATTTTCGATTTTAATATATAGGAGATAATTATGTTTGAATTATTAAGATAAAGGTTTATCTTAATTTGAATTCAAAAAGGCTTATCTCTAAGGTTTATCTGGTTATCTGCTGGAGGCTATAAATAAGGAGCCCCAGAGCACCAAAACCTGCGCCTAGTATTCCTTGACTCTCTCTGGATTTTCGAAGACCTCCTGGCTTGTGTGTGACTGCATTTGAGGCAAGATAATTTTGTTGCTTCGCTTCCAAGATTCGCTAAAAGGTTGTTTTTTATGATTCTCCTCTTTTAGTTTATTTTTTCTGGGCCTTTAGGATTTTGTTATATGTTTAATTAGAAGAAAACTTAGATCTTCATAGGTTGCATGTGAACTTAGGTTATTTAGTTCATAGTTGCAGAAAACCTTTCAGTAAAACCCATATCGTGCAAGTGGGTGTACAAAGTGAAGCAATGAGCAGATGGATCCGTGGAGAGGTTTAAGGCTTGATTAGTGGCACGGGGCTTTTCACAAAAATATGGGCTTGATTACGAGGACACATTTAGCCCGGTAGCTAAATTAACCACCATACGAGTCCTTCTCGCCCTAGCGGCAAGCAAAGGATGGAATCTTTGGCAGATGGACGTGAGCAATGCATTTCTGTACGGTGACCTGGATCATGTAATTCATATGGAGCAGCCTTTGGGATTTGAAAGCAAGAGTCATCCCAAGTATGTTTGCAAACTCAAGAAATATTTATACGGACTCAAGCAATCACCTAGGGCGTGGTTTGGAAAGATAGCTTAATTTCTTGAGCATAATGGTTACTCTATAACCACATCAGATGCAAGCTTGTTTGTGAAAGTTGTGGGTGATAAAGTGGTAGTTTTTCTTGTCTATGTGGACGATTTAATTATCACCGGTGATCTCGAAGATGTGATTGCTCAATTAAAAGAGAATCTGAGTATTAGGTTCAACATGAAGGATCTAGGAAAGCTCAGACACTTCTTGGGCTTGGAAGTGAAGTATGAAAGTGAAAGACTTGTGCTGCATCAACATAAATACACCGCAGATCTGTTGACCCGTTTTGGAATGCATGAATGCAAACCTGCAGTGACCCGGTAGACATAAATGCAAAGCTATGTGCAAATCTGAGCCGAGAATTAGAAGACGCAACAATGTACAGGAAGATGGTAGGGAGTCTCATCTACCTCACGCTAACAAGACCAGATATAGCTTTCATTGTGGGCGTATTAAGTAGATTCATGCAAACTCCAAGAAAATTCCACCTGGATGCTGTTTGAAGGGTCCTAAGGTATGTTAAAACAACAATAAACTATGGAATTATGTTTAAGAGGGAACCCGATTACAAGCTTTCAGGCTATTGTGATGCTGATTATGCCGGCGATTTAAACACACGTCGTTCCACAACCGGGTATGTTTTCATGGTGAGATCTAGTGCAATATCGTTGTGTAGCAAAAGGCAGCCCACTGTGTCTCTATCCACCACGGAAGCAGAGTATAGAGCAGCAGCCATGGCTGCCCAAGAAAGTGTATGGCTCGTGCAACTCTTGAAAGATCTAAACCAACAAGTCGAGTATAGTATTCCAATGTTTTGTCATAACTTATCGTCAATTCAGTTGGCCAAGAATCCTACTTTTCATGCCCGGACTAAACACATTGAGGTCCATTACCATTTCATTAGAGAGAAAGTCCTAAAGGGAGATATTGACTTGCAGTACATTAAGACCTCTGATCAAGTTGCAGACTTCTTCACGAAAGGATTGCCAAGCAAGAAGATGATTGAGTTCTCTGAGAAAATTGGAATGATTGAAGCAGGTGTTGAGAGGGAATGACAAAGTACAACACCTCCTTACGTGCATTAATTTACCAATGCACACATCTATCTTTTTACATTTATGCCCCTGTTTTTAATTCCCCTGTTTTTTGTTTATTCGTTTCTGCATATTTCCTTTTTGACGCATTCCTTTGAGTAGTGGGTAGTTATTAGTTTGTCTTATGATGTTTTAGTGGGGTAGTTTCTTTTAGCTCTCGTGTAAGCCTATATGGCAGGTTACCTTTCTGGTTTTCATTTTTATCAAGAAATATACACAACTTTGTGTAAGTGTGTGTGGCCAGTATTTGATCTAAGCTCTACTTATCATTGTGTCTCTTGTTGTGTACGAGAGTTAGACTTCATCAGGTTAACAATTAACAGATCTAAAATAGGACAAGCTGATTTATCACTGCAATGAAATCTTGAAACAGAGCACCCCAAGAGCCACATATGCTTTAAAGAGAAAAACATGTGAGAAACTTTGGCAATATGAGTAGCCCGACACGTCACAGATATAAACATTAAAGCTCCTGGTCCGTCTTGAGCCATAGGAGGAAGAAACTAAAAGGGCAATGTACTTTGTGAAAAAAATCGACGAGGCCATAAATTTGAAGAGAAGTCCCACAAAGGATCCACAATGTCATGCACTTTTGATACCTATGGTTTATACTCGTTTATATTTTAGTTGAACCTTTTAATTTTTGACATGGCTCCTCCTTATGGTTTCCAAAAAATTTCATGCATGATCCATGATGTTGTTAACGCCAATACCCAACCATTAAGTCCGTCTAAAATGACCTTTATATCCCTATCTTTGTGTTTTATGACATTTTAAGATTTTTACTAACTTAAGGGACTATATTTTGTATAATTTAGAAAACAAATGCAAAGCCTAATCGGTATCAGACCATCGAGGAAACCATGTCATGTGTTTTCGCTCTCTCTTTGTGGCTGAGGGCTTTAACGGTGTCTCTCCTTTGTGGTCTACAGCTCCAACACCACCACCCTCTTTTTTTCTAGCTTGCAAGTGTCAACTGTAACCACTTATATCTTGTTTACGGTGTCGACACTAGAACCACGCCTCTCTCTTTCTCGCTAGCAACTGCCGACTAAACCCAACCCCACCTCATATCTAACATTGATGCTAAAACCACCCCTTTCTCTATATTGCACGCCTCTCTCTTTAACTTCATATGTATATCATACATAGTAGATATGTAATACCTTAGGCTACTCATGGATGGTTAACCGAACTGAAATCATATTTCGGAAGGTTAACCGGAACGATCAGTTAGTTAAATTTGTGAACCTAAACCTAAAACGAAAAACCTGGTTTACTGGCTTTCGGTTAACCTATTTCTTTGGTTAGGTTATGTGGTTAACCTATTAACTGTCTACGAATTAAAAAATATGTTTCGAAGCTAAAAAACTCCATAATTAATATCCAAAATAACGACAATCATTCAGAAAGAGGAATATAGGTTTAAAGTTCAAATAAACATCATCAAAAATAACTACAATAAGTAAATAGTGTTATTGTCTTATAGTTTTGTACTTCAAAAACCCTCTGTATTTTGCACATTTTATATTGGATCAAATATTTTTAAATCAAGGCAATAAAAAGTTCAGTTTTTTGGTTAACCATCCATGGTATAAAACATGAACCGTAACCGAACCGAAAACCCGAAAATATTAGCGATTCGGTTAACCAAACCGGAAAAAATCAAAAATCCGGTTTGGTTGACCTATAAATTGGAACAGTTTTTCGGATTTTCGGTTTTCAAATATTTTGAATACCTCTAGTACCCATTTGGGAAATCTAGCTCGACCCAAGACCAAAAATTACACATGATCATTGAATTACACAAATAAAATAGAATGTAAGTCCATATAGATGAGAAAAGCATGATTAACTTTAATTTTGACTAATATGGTTACCATAGAATTATGGCAAACACAAAATCTCCTTTTCAATTTATCCTGCCTCCATGGTGTCCTAGTTCTCGTTAGCTTCTCTCCGGGGCTAGTCCAAACATTTTTGGGACTAGGGCGAAAAGAAAAAAAGTCCCTTCAAAGACAAAAATAGAATCAAACCATTTATAAATGATATATAAAAAACATTTTGTAGTTTTTTTATTAGTAATAGTTTTAAAAATACAAATAATTACACCAATTAACAAAATCCAATAATTTATATATATATATATATATATATATATATATATATATATATATATATATATATATATATATATATATATAGGAAATAATTCAAATGAGAAACACTAAAATGTTAAGAACCGTGAGAAACGATATTTACACATTAAGAAACATGTTTTTTTTGTTTTTTTGTTTTTTCACACTTGTTTATTATGTGAAAATACATTAAACTTAATAAATTTCATTATTTTTAATACTTTTTACATTATTCACAATATAAAAAATTTTCTAGTTATTAAACTGTGAATATTAAAACGTAAATTTTTTTCTTTAAAACACATCAATATTGATATCTAATAGCAAAGGAATGATAATTATATATATTTATGTGTTTGGTAATTTTATTTTGATAAAAAACAAGTGTTAAAAATAAAAAATACAACGTTATTAAACTGTGAATTAGTGGTTCTCACGGTTCTCAACATTTTACTGGTTCGCATTTGAACCCTTCCCTATATATATATATATATATATATATATATATATATATATATATATATATATATATATATATATATATATATATATATATATATATATATATATATATATAGAAGAAATATGAAATAAGGAGTAAAATTATGGTAAGAATGTAAAAAGTTTTTTATTTACTTGATTTTTTAACGAACCAACAAAATGAATTACTAGATGAATCAAAAATAACATAATTGATAGAAAAAAATCCTGAAAAAACACATTGATGAATCATTTTTTTAGTAAATCAAGTTTTTATTCACGTTACGTATAAGTTTAATGAATAACAACAAAATCATTGTAAAAATGAATCAGCAAATTGTTTTTTTCGAGAATTTTTTTTGTGAATCATGTTATTTTTGCATCATTTATTGATTCATTTTGTTGGTTCGCTGAAAAAACATGTAAAATATAAAACTTCATACCTTCCTATCAGAAAATTTTCTTACCGGATCCCAATTCTATGTGTGTGTGTGTGTGTATGTATATACAAAATACTTTATAACATTATCAAGATCAATTTTTCCTAACATATATTTCTCTATACATAAGATAGTCAAATCATTTAACATTTTTTGTGACATCGATGAACTTAAGTAATTCTTTAGGAACTGAAACTTTGGAAAACTTACTTTTGTGGATGCTATAGTGGCACTTTTAATCCTACTCTCCCAGCACGTATTATATAAAGGTTTTACGGTTAAAGTTTAAATATTATCTAACACTTTCCATCTTTTAGGTAAACTAGAAGATAATGTATATATGTATTCACAACTCCAAAAAATGAAACGACTTTAACACATACAAATGTCATGTCATTAACTGTAAAGTTAAGACTATGACAAGCACACAACATATATAAAGAAATATGAATAATTTCAAATAATCGTTTTTGAACACCTTCGTGCTTTCCTTTAATATTAGAATCATTGTCATCACATTGACCTCTTATATCATTCACATTAAGATCTAGCAATTTCAGTGCATTTAATAATTCATTAAAAAGTCTCAACCCGAAGTATCATCTATTTTTAAAAATTAAAATAATACTTAACAACTTGTGTTTTATTAGAAGACAAATATATGCGCATATAGTTCATATGTTATAAATTTTTGGACCCACTAAAGCGATGAGCCTTGGACGGTCACCCGTGTTGACCACCTTCTAGACGGGGTCTGTCTCTCTCTATAATGGAGTTTTGCATATTTAGACTCAGTTGTAGGACGTATAAGTATGATGATGGCATTGCTTTGTTCCTTCATATCATAACTTAAATGAAAATTTAGATGCATTTATGTAAATTAAGGTAACCTTGAAGATTATAGTTTATAAATAGTAAATGTAATTGCAAAGTTTTAAAAAGGTAACATCAAATAATATAGTCACATACTCGCATGTACAATAACATGACTTTTATGCTATGTAGTATGTAGGAAGAATTATATATACCATCTTAAAAGGGCTAAAAACAGAATTACTACATAATTAGCAAATAAAATAAAAATAAATTAGTTATATATGGAAAAACAATTAAAACCCGAATAAAAAAGAAAATATAATTTATATCCAATACCCCTAGATTTACTTGGTGTTTTCGGTTGTTCATTTAAAACAACCAATGTTTTTTTTAATAATTTTCCTTTTTGATATTATTTATTGATTTATAAGATATGAAAACAAACTTTAATGAAAATTAATTTAATACCAAAAACACAATAAGCTAACGATTTTTTTAATATCTATAAAACGATATTTACACATGTAAAATGTCTAAAATAAACATGAATAAAATAGTAAAATGGAATGCTTGTGGTTGGTGGCCAAATACGAAAAACAATTCATATAGTTTTTACTTTTTAGGTCATCCGGTATGCCTACTACAAGCTCTCACTTTTTTTTCTTCCACATCAACACCCCTCACTTCTCCCCTCACCTTTGGAAATGGTTACCTCTCACTTACCCTTAGTTTTGGTACAATCAACTAAGCTTAATGTACAACACACACCAAAGAAATGAAGACGTCGCACGACGTTGTGAGCTCGTGCGGGAAGAAAAATGAGAGGTGCTCTCACTAGGGGGTGATATTCATGTGCGAGCTCTCACGCCACATAGGACGTCGCACTCCCTTTTTTCTTCCACACCGAAGGGCCTTAGGGTAACTAGTTTCCACCTCTATAAAACACTTACAATAAATTAAAAGAAAATATTTTCGTAAAAGTTATTTATATAAATCAATAAATACATTTAAATTTACTTTACACAAACACAAAAAATCACCTATTAAAATTACAAAATAAAAATAAAATAACAAAAACATTACCAACAAAAAGAGAGAAGGAAGTAAAATAAAAAGTCTCTTTTCTAGAAAAGAAATAGTGGAGGGCCAAAAGCCCAAAATATCGAGAAGGAATGAAAACCGCCTTTGAAACCGGTTTTACAAAACAGCCAACAACAAAAGAAAAGAGCGACATTTCCGATCTCCACCTCTTTAAATATAAACCCTAAACCTTCACACTTTCGTATCATTTCCTCTCTCTTCTCCTTCAACCAAAAACCTCCCAACATTTCAAATCTCGCGATCATGTCTTGCTACAAGGGAAAGTACGCTGGTATGATCTTCATCTCTTTCACATTCTCGAATTATTATTTCCTTCAATTTCATTTTTGATCGTCCTGAGTTGATGAATTACTGGTATCGGACTCGATCTGTTATTTGCTCATCAGCATGATCTGTATTTTATCCCCTTTTTTTTGTAGATTCTGATTTTGAAATGATTGAGTTTTAATTTTTACGTGTAAATTGAAAGCTTTAGCAATTAATTTCATTTAAGATGGTTGCTATAGATCTGATCGGAGGCTTTACTTAAACCTCTGAACATGATTATTTAGCAGAATTATAGGGAAGTATAGTTCTGATCTGCGATTTTGCCTCATAGCATCTGTAAAACGATTGATGCGTGTGAAGCTTAGTTCTGATCCAGATTCTGGTTTAATATCATCGTTTTTACGGCGCATATGTGATTGTATACTCTGAACTTGCAATCACTGTTGATTCATTCTCGATCGGGTTTCTTTCGAGTTGATCTGCCAATTTCGTTTTTGGTGTTTGTTTCTTAATCTATTTAGTTCTTATCTAATGTTCTGGTGCAATTTGGAGTTGTAAGATCCGTCGGTAACTTTCTATAACCGCCATAATAAGTATCGAATAAAGGCGGTTTAGATCCATCGATAATTTTGAAACTAATTCATGTTGATTCTTTCTATCAGATGAGCTTATTGCCAACGCTGCCTACATTGGTACCCCCGGCAAGGGTATTCTCGCCGCCGATGAGTCCACCGGCACAATCGGAAAGCGTCTGTCAAGCATCAACACCGAGAACAACGAGACCAACAGGAGAGCCCTCCGTGAACTTCTTTTCTGCACTCCCGGCGCCCTCCAATACCTCAGCGGAATCATCCTCTTCGAAGAAACTCTCTACCAAAAGACCGCCGCCGGTAAGCCCTTCGTCGAGATCATGAAAGAAGCCAACGTCCTCCCCGGAATCAAAGTCGACAAGGGCACCGTCGAACTCGCCGGAACCAACGGCGAAACCACCACCCAAGGTCTCGACGGCCTCGGCCAACGATGCGCCCAGTACTACGCCGCCGGCGCCCGCTTCGCAAAATGGCGCGCCGTTCTCAAAATCGGCCCAAACGAACCTTCCCAACTCGCCATCAACGAAAACGCAAACGGATTAGCCAGGTACGCAATCATCTGCCAAGAAAACGGTCTAGTCCCAATCGTCGAACCAGAAATCCTCGTCGACGGGACCCACGACATCAACAAATGCGCTGACGTCACCGAACGTGTCCTCGCCGCCTGCTACAAAGCCCTCAACGACCACCACGTTCTTCTAGAAGGTACTCTCCTAAAACCCAACATGGTCACCCCCGGATCCGACTCCAAGAAGGTCTCACCGGAAGTTGTGGCGGAGTACACCGTCAGAGCTCTTCAACGCACCATGCCTTGTGCTGTTCCGGCGGTCGTCTTCCTCTCCGGCGGCCAGAGCGAGGAGGAGGCCACCGTGAACCTCAACGCCATGAACCAGTACAAGGGAAAGAAGCCATGGAGTTTGACATTTTCATTCGGGCGTGCTTTACAACAGAGCACGTTGAAAGCGTGGGGTGGAAAAGAAGAGAATGTGAAAAAGGCACAAGAGGCGTTTCTTGCAAGGTGTAAGGCAAATTCCGAAGCTACCCTTGGGAAGTATAAGGGGGGTGCGGCTTTTGAAGGGGCTTCTGAGAGTCTTCATGTTAAGGACTATAAGTACTAGAAAGGGCTTATTGGTAATTAACTAATTGTGCTTTTGTTTGTGTTTTTAATGCTTTGTGAAGAACATGGGAGTTTTTTTTTGTTTGTAAGATAGGGTGTTGTTATATGCCCTTGGGATACTTTTTAGGTTTATGTTTTTGGTTTTTTAATATTGGTCTAAGCGATGGCTAAAATAAGCTTGAAAAATGTCTGGCATTTTGTTGAGGCTGTTAATGGTATTTGAACCGTTTTGAATTTTTTCTCTATTTTGTTTTTTCTTTATTCAGACAATTACGTAAAAACTCTATGCCTTATTATTTTTTATTTTTTAATCATCAAATTTTCATTTGTTTTATGTGAATTTTTTCACTCCACTCTATCTTATAAATATACTTTAATCTATGCTTTGATTATTTTTATTGGTCTAAGACAACAAAGTATTGTACATTATGTATGTATAAAAAATGTCATATTATTGTACGGACAAAAATTGTTGTGTACAAATCACTCCCTTTGTTTTATTAAAACCAATAACTTTTGAAAAAGAAAGTTCTAATTCGACTATTAGGATTTGAAGAAACCTGCAACAATGATATTTGAAGAAAGTTCTAATTAGTTCTTTTTTTTTCTTTTAATTTCTACAAAAATGATATTTGTTTTAAAAATTTGAATCGAAGTATCACATGGCACGTAAATTAGCCGATTAGGTACACAATAGTTTGGATGAGATCTAAATCGGGTCATGTTGTCACTTGTTTGAATTTTTTTTCAATGTTATATATCTTGTGGACTTTTTTATATTGTGTAAATTTTAGAAAAAGAGTTCTTTTTGTACTTTTATGGTTGGCCCACATTTTTTTGTTCAGAAAAATCATGAGATAAATTAGGTATGATACGAACATCACGTGAGTCGTAAAATGTGTGATGAATGGTAACTTATGTTTAAATCTTACGTTACTCTAGAACGATTTGGTTATTACAAATCTTTTTAGTGGTGTAAGGTCTTAGTTGTGGATTATTACTGATTATTTGGATTTGTTTTTGGTTTAAGTTCGTTTTATGCCACATGACGTATAATGGAGTTTTGGTTTCTATATAAAATTTTGAATCTAAAGGATGTTTTTTAATACGCAAATCAGGCAGTTAGATCGAGATTAAATCAATTAAAATTTTAAAAATTTTAAATACTAAAGAAACAAAAAGGGTCAAAGTGAAGTATAAATTTAATAAAATAACTATTTAGTTTAGTTTTGTACAAAATAGATGATGCATTTTGTTTGGTCCGTTGTGACATTCAAAATCCTACGGATCCTCTTTATATAAACCGTTAATTTCAAATATTATTAAAATCCACAACATAACTCGAAAGTAAGCGAAACTGAATCAGCTAATGAGATTTTTTATACAAATACAACACGCAATCTCACTACAAATCACTATGCACTTATCTAAAATTAACGTAATTAATCTATTGAAGTAAACCAAGTTGGTTTACTGACCTAACTTGAAGAACACAATACTAGCGGCCAGGGCCGGTCCGTTGATTTTAAGGGCCCTGTGCGAAGCTAAAAAATTGGCGCCTTAAATATAATTTTTTTTTACTTATAACTAAAATTCATTAATACTATCATAATTGTTATAAAAATAATCAAAAACAAAAAAATTGTATTAATATAGGTAATTTTATGTAGCTACATAAATCGAAAGGCTTTCTTAGCATTCTTGGAAACTTTGATCAACAATTGAGAATGCTAGAACTAAAATTTTTATTATTATCGTCGGCGTTCGTATATCTTGATTGATACGACAACAAGAATAATGAAAAATTGAGAATAATAATTCTAATGGGCTAAATGAAAAAAGTTAATAAACAACTAATTAAATAGGCTTTGCTGTGTATAGTTATCATATATTTATGGGTTTTTGATTTGAAAAGGAAAAAATACGACAATATAAAAGGATGACAAAATTACAGTTTTGGTCCCTGATGTTTGCTCGATATTGCAAGTGGGGACTAACTATTCAAAATTATCAGTTGGGGTCATTAATGTTTGCTTTAGATTTCATATTGGTCCCTCTGTTAGTTAACTCCAACCATCCACCGTTAATTCCAAAAAAGGTGAGAAAGGTCTTAGGGTATTTTTGTCCATTCGCTTATTTTGCATGCCGTCCCCGCCATAAATGAGGGTCATTTCAAGATCATCGAATACGGATATACGTTGCAAAACTTCATCATCACTTTGAACTTGAAGCGATCTTGACGAACACAGTAAGCAAGCGAAATGTATGTTATACGGGAAGAAGGAGCAAAGGAAATCGTTCAACAAGGTTCAGGTAAGCAACAATGTTACAAATCCTTATGTGACTGATTCGATATACGCTTACCGATGTGTTGTTTGCAGCTCCCGACCTTAGTTTGTTTACAATGGAGCTCCACCACGGAGGACGTTCACAGTAACTCCATTACGGGAGTATATTGATAGCAAGATTTCTTACATAGACCTGGTAGATAGTCGCAAGATCAACCTGAAAGTACTACACGACATTCTCAGGAAGTTAGGGTATTGGAATCAAGAACCTTATTTCTTTCATTTTTTGTTACCGACGATAACCCTAGAAAAAGGGTTGATAGCCTTGGGATGCGACGATCATTTTAACGACCTTAGAAAATACGTTGCGATAGTGGGTCAAATAACCTTTTACGTTGAACAAGGTAGCTCGGTTATAAACAACCATGGAAAAAGCCCCATTCCGAACTACCTTGATGACGATGGGTGGTTCATTTCACCTGAATTTAGGAAACTGCAAAAAAAGTTTACGTCTACAGCTTCTTGTAGCAAAAAACGAAGCTTTGATTTGAATGAGCCAATGGAAGAAGAAAGAACCCCTTGTTTGGATCTCGTTTTATATGACCCACTAATCAACAAACATAACCTGCATTTTGAGGATAACCAAACAGAAAAAAACAGGCCTGTTTACATTAATCTAGATGACCACGATGCCGTTTTGAACGTATGTAACTTTAATAGTGGGCATGAAGTTCCATTTGATGATGGGGAGGGGTTATTGGAACCCTTGTTTACTTACAATGCGGTTGATCCAAACAATAATTGGTATCTGGACACGAATTACGATTTTAGTTTGTCCTTTGAATGTGAAAGAGACTGGATAGCGGCAATGAACAAGGCAGGTACAAGTGGTGGACAAAGTGAAACTCAACTCAATGATGCTGTGGTGTTGAGGAAATAGCCCAATCAGATAGTGACTCTGATAACAACCAAGACGAAGTCGGGTCAGTAGACTTAGAACCAGGTGAAATTGTTCCAGAAGTCAACTTGGATGTTGATATTATTCAGAGTGTTCTTGAACCGCCCATCGACATTGATGTAGAAGCACAAGAGGATTGTGTGGTTGTACTGAATCATGATAACTTCAGGAACTATGGACCTGAATTGAGTGCAAGGGAGGCTTATCTCCAAAACATGGACAACCCCATTGAATGTTCTATGGGTGAAATACACGAAGTTGACTTTCGTGTTGGGGAGTATTTTGAAGACAAAAACGTGGTGAAGGAAGCTATTGTCAATGTTGCTATTAGGACACGAAGAAACTTAAGGATGATTAAAAATGATGGGAAAAGAATTCGAGCAAGGTGTTTGGGTGAGCATTCCCTTTGGAAGACATTTGGGACAAAAAGGGTCAAAAAGTACAAAGCTGCTGATTTTGACTGTCCCTGGCTATTGCACGTGACTTGTAGTAAATCAGACGAAAGGTGGAGGGTGAAAACGTATAATGGTACCCATACTTGTAAACCAACCAGAGATATAAAGGCAGTCACTCAAGGGTATATCGCAAACAAAATTTTTCTCCAGGTCCAGGGAAATCCTAGTATACCGACATGGGCGTTGGTTAATGAACTCCAGCGGACTTACAAGATCAACCTGTCGTTTATGAAGGTATTTAGCGCTAAAGTAATTGCTCAAAACAGGATCTGAGGAGATTACGAGAACCAGTACAGGATGCTGCACGATTATGCCCTAGAAGTGCAATTACGCAACCCAGGCACAACCATTAAAATTGCAGTTGAGTCGTGTCCAGTTTACGCATCAGAAACTCGCGTATTCAAAAGAATTTACGTTTGTTTGGGACTTTTAAAGGAAGGGTTTAAGCTTGGTAAAAGGGAGCTGCTTGGATTGGATAGGGCATTTATGAAGGGTCCTTACCCAGGACAAGTGTTAACGGCGGTGGGACAGGATGGCAACAATGGTATATACCTAGTTGCGTATGCGATAGTTGAGGCTGAAAATAAGCTTTCTTGGACATGGTTTTTAAAGTGCTTGGTAGAAGATTTAGATTTGGCTTCAAATTCTAACTTTACTTTCATAAGTGACCGGCAGAAGGTACAAATTGAAACACCTCATTTGGTTTATGTCTAATTAGTATATTTTCTTTGATCAAACATTAACAATTACACTCTTTCTTGTCTACAATTTTTAGGGATTGGTTCCTGCGTTGTCTAAGGTGTTTCCAGCAGCTGAACATAGGTTATGTGTTCGCCACATTCATGAAAATATGAAGCTCCATTGGAAGGGCAGGCCAATCAAGGATTTATTGTGGAAATGTGCAAGAGCAACAACGAAACCCCAATGGATGAGTGCTATGCAGGAGTTGAAAGCAGTTAATGTTGAAGCTTTTGAATGGTTGTCTAAAATACCCCATGAGCATTGGAGTAGGAGTCACTTTTCAGGTAACCATTTACACCAACTTGTTTACAAAAATCCCACCTGCAAGCCTGTTGTGCTAATTACTTTACATATAGTTGTAGGACGATGTCATTCTGATATACTCCTGAACAATTTATGTGAGGTGTTTAATTCGAAAATTGTTGAAGCTCGTGATAGACCAATAATATCAGCCCTTGAGTTTATTAGGGAGTACCAAATGAAAAATATCGTCACTGTAAAAAGAATCCAAGCTAGGTGTGAGGGAGTGCTAACACCAAATGCTCAAAAACTGTTGGACAATATCAAAGAGGAAGCAACGAAATGCAACTGCATTTTTAACGGTAATGACAAGTATCAAGTGTCAGCTGAAAATGGTGAACAATATGTGGTTGACATGAGAAAGGAGGAATGTTCTTGTCAAAAGTGGGAGCTAACAGGATTACCATGCAAGCATGCAGTTGCAGCTTTGTGGGATAAAGCTAATCATGGTGAGAAGGTGATGAAGGAGGAGGACCTGGTTCATGTTTGTTATAGGTTGGATACTTGGATAAAAATGTATAACTGCACCATTGAACCAATTAATGGCCCTGAGTTATGGCCATATTCTGCAGTCCCAACAACCCTTATGCACCCTAAGCATCACAATCAGGTTATACAAGTTGTTTTATTTTAATTATACTTTATCTTTTGTGTAATTGCAAATCATCTAAACGCTTAATCTTTTTTTGACATAGGTGGGCAGGCCTAAAGTTAAACGAAAGCGGGCACCGGACGAGAAACAATCACAAGACAATCAATCATGTAAGGGAAAGCAGAAGTTATCCAAAAAGTATTCTACTGTAACTTGCAGCAAGTGTCACAACCCTGGACACAACTCTAGGTCCTGCAAGGGGTCAGGGAGCAAAGGCGAATGGAGGAGGTACTTCTAATGGAGGTAAGCGTATGGAGAAAGGCAAGAATGTGGGTAAGTGATGAATGTTTGACGGAATGTTGAAGGTAAGGTGAGTGGGAGAATTTGGTAAGTTTGGTTGATGTGTGGTTTAAAAACATTGACTTTACCGTTGGTTATGTTTTAATTAGTAGGTTTATGAAGTTGTAATAGTTGGTGGTTGTGGTGTTGTTTAAAGACAATTATATGTGTAATGTCGTAGTTGTAACCGTATGAACCAACCTAATGTGGATGTTATGTTTAAGGAAGTATGTGTTGTGGTATTTTTGTTATCATGTTAGTTGATGGTTTACACAGAATATACCAAAGTACATTGCCATTACCATGGTTTTCAAATTAAAAATTGCATTCACATCACCTTTCTGTAGATTTTTTTTAAGTTGTTGTAAACCTAGTAGAAGTTACCATTTGTGTGTATCATTTAAAATAAAATAGCAATTACCATAAAAGTATTTGTGGTTTACTTCGTAAATGAAAGTCAAAGTGTGGCTGTATTAATTGATTACCGCCTATGAAGGCGTCTTTTCAACTGCAAATGCATTAAATGGCCATCTAATCAGTCGTCGTATCCATCACCACCAAATGATGGTTCTAGATGATGGTTGTTGCTAGAGCTTCTATTATATATACGTTACACCCCTTTGCTCCTCACCTCACATAAATCGTCATTGAGCATAATGAAGGGAATATCTTTCAAAGTGATGCTTGAGTGTTTGATCAAAACCGCTGAGGAGAACAAGAAGCTCGTTCGTCATTTACAGTTTAAGCTTGACAAAGACGACGATGTCAAGAACACAATGCTCGACTCTTTGAAAGTATTGCCAAAGTACATGAACATTGTCCAAGCGAAGAAGGCAATCGCTGACGGTAAGATGAAGGCTGCCCAGATACTTGACCTTGCGTACGACATTAACAAGTTGCGTACGGAGGAGATAGCTGGTTACAAGGAGATGGTCGAACTCATTGAATATGAGGTTGAGTATGGGTGGTAAGCGATGGGGCAGTTTACAAGCTTCTTTTGTTGTTTGTGTTTGATGTAAAAGGCATGGTACGAAGTTTAAAAGCTTTTTTTTGTTCATGTAATTTAGATGGTATGTTGAAAGTGATGGTGTCGTGTTTAGGGAAAGTGATGATGTCCTGTTTGTCGATTATTCTGCAATCTTAATATATGCGTTTGTGTGTCATTTGACTGTTCCTTACAAAGATTAAGCAAAGTACATTTCTATGAATATGGTATACTATAAAGTATGTTGCCCTTATAATCTGAAACTTATTACACCACAAAACAAATCAAGTAAAAGACTGCATATACATCAACTATTTAAAGGTTTGGAATGTCATTGTAAACAAACTACATTCCACATTACGACTGGCAAGATCATCCATAACTACATATTACACTGTCGACATATTAACTTAGCAAAATTAGGTTAACATACCCCATTACACCAACATACAAAATAAACAACAATTGAAAATTACCACAAAGCAGCTAACACTTTAACAACCAACAAGAACTAATCAAAAGACCAACTAAGGTCCCCCCATTGCCTTTTCAAGGTTGACTCACAGCTCCGTTCTTGTCTATCGCAGACTCACGGCTTATCTGGTATTGTCGCATTGTTGACTCACAGCTCCGTTCTTGTCTATATCAGACACAGGGCTTATCTGGTATTGTCTTTTTATTTCATCATAAGATCTGTTAAATTCGTCCCCAAAACTGTTTTCGTCTGCAACTGTTCAACCAGCACATATCACATCGGATATAAGTGAGATTACTCACCTTGATGATCGCTACTACTAGTTCCTGTTGGTTCTTGCCTCTTTGTACTTGCTACGACAATTTGTCCCTTACATATATATTCATTTGTATACACAATGATTATAGGTTAACAATCACTTTAATTGACTCTAAGGCATAAGAGTCTAATATAACACTATTTCCAATCATTTTCGAGCAATAACCATCATTATAAAAATTTAATACACTTCCCGAAATACGCGTATTCTACTACAGTACCTTCGGGAGGTCGTATTCTCATTTTAATAATTTTCCATGAAGTTTCATGCCATATTAGACCTATGTTCAAAATTTGAGGTCAAACGGACAAGCCTAGCATCAAAACCATACTTGGAAATTGCTCAAAATATTAACAGAGAACAGCTTCATTTCTGCCTCGACCACGCGTCGCGACCAGGGTGAGGGTCGCGTCGCGACTGCTGCTGGCAGGTCCAGTAAGTTCGATTTTTGTGCTATAAAATCCCATTTTCTCTTGTTAACCCCTTATTACACGACTTAATCACTAGGAAATGTTCCAGGACCAAAATTATTCGTTTACCTCAAGTTTTAAGCAATGGAATTGGTGATTCCAATCCATTTCCACAAATTCCCGTTTTCACAATTTTGGTCAAAAACCGAAATTTCCAAGTTGTAATTGTTTCTACTGATTTTTTTTCAATCAATATAACATCTTGAACTTATAATAAACCATTAGAATCAAGTTATTCACAAGAACTCACAATCTAGGGTTCTTGATCAAAATTACAAATCTTCAAAATAACAACTTACTTCCATATTCTTGAGTTATGTTCTTAAAACATGACTTTTTGGAAGATTAAAGTCGTAAAACTTCATGGATCTTGACTGGAATTTCAGTCATCAAGTTCCTCTCATGAAGAACACACAAAAACTTAGGTTAGGGATACAATTACTAACCTTTGATCTTGATAACTTCAAATTTCCAAACTATGATTTCAACTTCTAGTTTCGATCTTCAAGGAACCTCCAAGATTCTGCTAAGACCGTACAAGAAACCCTCTCCCGATGCTTCTCAATTCTTCTGCACATATATATATATATATATATATATATATATATATATATATATATATATATATATATATATATATATATATATATATATATATATATATGGAGAGGCTTTTCTCCTTTTTATACCTCTAAAATTTTCAGTTTAGCCCCTGGAGTTCCATTTCTTAAACTTTTGCCACACTTGACAAATTTTATGACAAAAACTTATATTTATAACATTTTAAGTCCAAAACTCAAAATATTATTACAAACCAAATCCTTTTCTGTCCAAAAGACCAAATTACCCTTCTAAGGTAAAATGACCAATTTACCCTTTTTATTATATTTACATATAAAGAGTATCTTGGTGTTACAAATTATCCCCTCTTTCAAAAGATTCCGTCCTCGGAATCATACAAAAAGTTGAGGGTATTTTTCCCTCATTTCGCTTTCGGTTTCCCACGTCATGTCAGAACCTCTGTGATGTCGCCAAAGCACTTTAACCATGCTGATTTTCTTATTCCGCAACTGTCTTACTTTTCGGTCTAGCACCCTCTCGGGTTGTTCTGGATAACTTAACTTCTCATCTATTTCAATTTCAGCGAGAGGTACCTGCTGAGACTTGTCAAACAAAGTCTTTCTCAAATGGGACACATGAAATACATCATGTATACCATGAAGTTCACCGGGTAATTGCAGTCTATATGCTACAGCTCCAACCCTTTGGGATATGCGGAAAGGTCCAATAAAACGAGGACTCAACTTTCCTTTCTTCCCAAAACGAATTAAGCCTTTCCAAGGGGATACCTTAAGCATTACCATGTCCCCCACTTGAAATTCCAGCGGTTTTACCCGTTTATCTGCATACTGCTTCTGTCGATTATGGGCCACTTTCAAATTTTCTCAAATTTGTTTAATCTTTTCCTCAGTCTGTGCTACAATCTCGTGCCCAGCTAACGACTTTTCCCCAACTTCAGTCCAGCAAGTCGGAGTACGACACGGTGCTCCATACAATGCTTCATACGGGGCCATATGAATGCTGGAATTGTAACTATTATTATACGCAAATTCTACCAAAGGTAGATGATCTTCCCAGCTTCCACCAAAATCTATTACACAGGTTCTCAGCATGTCTTCCAAAGTCTGGATAGTTCTTTCACTTTGACCATCAGTCTGCGGGTGGTATGCAGTACTCATAAGTACTTTTGAACCCAATTGCTGTTGAAGACTTTGCCAGAACCGAGAAGTAAATCTACTATCTCGATCTGACACGATCGATACCGGTAACCCATGTCGGCAAATCACTTCATCTATGTAGATTTTCGCCAACTTATCAATCTTGAACTTCTCAATAATCGATATAAATTGTGCCGATTTCGTCAAACGGTCAACAATTACCCATACCGCATCGTGACCTCGCGGTGTCCGCGGCAACTTTGTTACAAAATCCATAGTAATATTGTCCCATTTCTTCTCTGGAATTGGTAACGGCTGGATTTCTCCATATGGTTTCTGATGGTTTGACTTTACTTGCAGACACGTCAAACACTTTTCTACGTATCTTCCAACATCTCTCTTCATTCCAGGCCACCAATACAACGGTTTTAGTGTTCGATACATCTTGGTACTGCCCGGATGAACTGCATATCGACTATAGTGTGCATCTTCTAGAAGCAAATTCCGCGCCTCTCCTTGTTTTGGGACCCACACGCGACCTTTAAAGGTTTTCAATCGCTGTGCGTTTTCGTCCAAATGCTTCAAATACCCAACCATTCGCTCGCTTTTTACATGTTCAGGCTTGCACGCTTCTTCCTGTGCCAAACGGATCAATTCAGGTATCCGGCTTGCTACACCCATACATGCGGATGTAACTTTCAAAAGTGTTTCTTTCCGACTTAAAGCATCTGCCACCACATTCGCCTTGCCAGGATGGTACAAGATTTCGCAATCAAAATCTTTAAGTAGATCCATCAATCTTTGCTGTCTCATATTGAGCTCTTTTTGGTCAAACAAATATTTCAAACTTTTATGATCCGTATAAATAAAAAACTTCACACCATCTGATAGAAGTAGTGTCTCCATAACTTCAATGCCAAAATCACAGCAGCTAATTCCAGATCATGAACTGGATATTTCTTCTCAGCTTCTTTTAACTGACGGGATGCATAAGCTATCACCCGTCCTTTCTGCATTAACACACATCCGAGGCCGACTCTAGAAGCATCACTATAGATCACATATTCTTCTCCACTTTGCGGTAGTGCTAACACCGGAGCTTCACACAAAGCTTGTTTTAATCTTTGAAAAGCTTCTTGCTGTTTTTCCGACCATTCAAATTTTTCGCCTTTCCTGGTTAACTTGGTCAACGGGGCAGCTATCGAGGAGAAATTCTCGACAAATCTTCTATAATAACCTGCCAAACCAAGGAAACTTCGTACTTCAGTCGGACTTCGAGGCGGTTCCCACTTCATCACGGCTTCAATTTTCGCTGGATCAACTTTCACCCCTTCAGCATTAATCACATGGCCAAGAAATTGAACTTCTCTTAGCCAGAATTCACACTTGGAAAATTTTGCATACAACTTTTCTTGACGAAGTAACTCCAGCATTTGTCGTAAGTGCACTTCATGCTCGGCTTGGCTTCACGAATACACTAGGATGTCGTCTATAAATACTATCACCGAAGTTTCAAGGAACGGACGACATACCTGTTGGAATACGATAGCATAAAAACAACGCAGCGGAAACAGAAATCAAAATCGTATTCAACTAGGATCACAGAATCATGCACACTTTTGTAACTGTAAAATCAAGAGGGTTCAAGACATACCTTTTAAATCTCAGATCTGATTTTGTTAGGATGACGAGAGCCCAAAGTAGAACTCCTCTAATGTAATCGCACCCAAGACAACGATCCAGCACCCGTTGATGTAGTATATACCTTTGCTTGAAGTTTTAGCACGTAATACTTAGGGTTTTGAAAGAAATCGGCCGTATACCGGGGGTGGGAGAAGAGTGACGAAAATTAGGGTTTTGGCAGCCTTTACAACTCATATCTAGGGTTGTATTTATAGTGCTCCTCATCCTTATCCCCTCCCTTGTGGATATTTCACTTTAGTCCTTTATCCTTATTAAGTTTCTAATTAATATACCTTTACTTTGGTATATTAATAAACTTAACTATTAAGTTTTAATTAATATACCTTTACTTTGATATATTAATAAACTTAACCCCTCAAGTTTATTTTCGATCTCTTTTAGCTAAATCGTCTCTTGCGTGTAACCCAAAAGGACCCTACTATTTATAGTAATATTACCAACTTGTTATAACGATGGGCATATAACCAACAGTCTCCCACTTGCACTTGTTATAACAACTGTATAGTCTAATATTCCCTAACCTAGTAAGGTGTATATCATCCAAGACAAGTGCCGTGTTCATCTAATGAAACAGCCCTTAGGCAAGTGATCAAATATTCCTTTGTTCTAAAAGATATCCTTATGAACGTCTGACATGGAATCATGTCAGTCTCAGACATTCAATATTATGTTTCCCGATAGAGATTTGTGATGACCACAACAAACTGCACTATTGATTCTATATCAATTCAGTCTCGGTACGGCCGTACACTTGCTGTCAGCACCAAATCATCGAGGGGCCCATGGATATTGCTTCTCCTGTTAGGGTAGAAGGAACAAATAAACTTTGACTACACGGATCTCGCCTACTCATCATGTCATACCTGGACATTCCCTGTATGGCTGCCAGTTACGGACAACGTTGGAGAAAACCAAGGCACAACAGACTGCAGGACAAAGAATCAATGCATCTCCGCTTGAAGAATATAAGATATTACCATCTTAGAATTACTCGTGACAGATTCCATGAAGTAATCTCTAAGTGCAGGTTACTCCAATACTTAATCCCTATTAAGTACACATGAGAATTAGTGCATTTCCATGCTATGTCCATCTCTATGGACAATTTACCAATTCCTCATGTCAGTCTTGAATCAATACTTACTCCCAAAAGTATGACCGACTGTGGACAGTTTGAATAATAATTAAATTATTCAGGAAGTCAATAAAACACGCAAAAACGGAACACAATGATAAACTAATGAAATGACTGCCTTTATGCATATATTATGTTCTCCACATAATAATCTTCATATCAGATAGAGTTTTTCATTGCTTAAGTTCCTAATACAAATCAAACTATACTATCCTCACTCAAAGTCAATTCATTTGCAAATCCAATGCATATGGACTTAGCATGAACGATCTTGCTTAGTCCGAGACATTGACTTAGTGATCAGATCAGCTATCTTGCCTCATCCGATGTAGCTCTATTAACTGAGATGTCTCTTTCGGTAAGAACCCGGATCCTTACTGCGTACAAGAACCGTTTCTATTAGTTTTGGAAGCTAGTATCAGTGTGCTTCTTTACACTGAGTTCTCCCATAATATAATGGATCAAGAATATCTTAAACATTTAAGATACTTCGTGACGTCCATCCATTTGACTTTTGCCAGGATTAGCCTAATATCAAATCATCATGCTCAAGGCATATAATACATTAGGTCTCGTACATTATGCGATTGATCCATATGCAAGTGCATACAGGACTCAACTTATCTCATCCAGGATCTTAATGGAACTAGGACTCTGAGTTTCACTCAGTCCTAAACCCTGATACAGAAACTTGAATCCCTTATAGGAGTCTTGTATCTCTAGATCCGACTGCTCATGTATTCTAGCTTATCCTTATGAAGCACTTAGTTCTATCTCCATAGATCATGATGCTTCATATGCAATAGGTCACTCCTATGTCATTTGTAGCACAGCAATTCTCATTTATTTATGATTTCTTGATATAGGGACGTTTACATGAGAACTTTGCTATCTGCATACAACATAGGTTGGACTTCAGTGCTCCTACTAGCACTTGTTGGATCTAGGCGCTACCCAACTCAACTAAAACCAATTGGCGATAGAAGAGGCGCATACCCGCACCATGTAGTGCATTCAGCCCTCTAGTGCCTGCAGCAACTCCACGAGCGCCTACGGCATTCGACTGCGACTTGGCACATGCCTACGTCGCCGCGGGGCTGAGCATTTCTGCCCCAACAATCCCCCCCTCAGAAATTGCTCCCTGAGAGAATCGAACCCGCGACCATAGCTCTGATACCACTTGTTGGATCTAGGCGCTACCCAACTCAACTAAAACCAATTGGCGATAGAAGAGGCGCATACCCGCACCATGTAGTGCATTCAGCCCTCTAGTGCCTGCAGCAACTCCACGAGCGCCTACGGCATTCGACTGCGACTTGGCACATGCCTACGTCGCCGCGGGGCTGAGCATTTCTGCCCCAACAGCACTGACATTTACATAGTTCACTTTTGTTTCCAAATTCCCTTTGAAGCACTTAATTCTATCTCCATAGATCAAAATGCTTCATGCGCATTAAGTCTCTCTTGTGTCATTTATAGCATAGCAATTCTCATTTATTTCATATTTCTCGAGATAGGGACATTTACATGAGAACTTTGCTATCTGTGTACGACATAGGGTAGACTTCAATGCTCCCACTAGCTCTGACATATACACATGACTCATCTTTACTTCTCGAAAATCCAAACTCTTTGATTTTCTCATCGAAGCAGAGATTCCAGCTACGAGATGCTTGTTTGAGTCCATAAATCGACTTCACAAGTTTACACACTCTATTAGGATATTTGGACTGTACAAAACCCTCTAGTTGTGTCATATACACATCCTCTGAAAGTTTTCCGTTAAGGAAAGCGGTTTTTACATCCATTTGCCATATTTCGTAGTCATAAAATGCTGCGATGACAAACAATATCCTAATAGATTTAATCATCACCACTGGTGAAAAAGTTTCCTCATAAACAATCCCTTGGGTTTGAGTATAACCCTTTGCCACCAGTCTGGCTTTATATGTGTGTACCTTTCAATCCACGTCTGTCTTCTTCTTGAAGACCCATTTACACCCAACTGTTTTAAGGCCAGATGTTTGATCAACCAGGTTCCAAACTTGGTTATCATGCATGGATTTCATCTCGCTCTCCATTATCTCTTTCCTTAAGGCAACCCAAGGGGCCTGCCACGACTTCCGATAATTGGTAGGGTCACAATGATCTACCAGACATTCATCACTTTCGTCAACATGTAATTCATGAAAACCAGGTGTATGACGTCCTTTATCAGTTTTTCGAATAGGAGATGGAGTTATGTCAGATTCCTCAGCAAACTCTTACTGAGTCTCAACAGGTTTTACTACCTTTGGTTGAGTGCTAGTGCCAACATCAGGCTCTTTGATCCTTTGAGTCTCATCAAAATCAGTCAGGCTCCCACTGATTTCTTGAATACCAGCTTCCTATCATAGAAGACTGCCATTTATACAACATCATACTGTTGTCAAAATGCTTATTATATCCAAGTACTCTAATGGAATAACACTTCTGTTAATCGGCGTCCTCTGAGCTACACGGTAAACCGTAAGTCTCAAGACCCCAAATTTCTAAATATGCTAGTGAAGAAACATCTACACTCGATATTTCTCAGACAGTGTTTATAGAACCTTTTGTGTTGGTGCAAGGGTTAGGACTCTATTGTCTCTAAGGTTTAACCTCGGACATAGATTGGAAGCATAATACAATCCATCATAAGTCGAACCTTTATGTTCGATTATAACTCAGACACACCATACGATTCTCGTAGCGTTCTAAGTGGATTTGACTATTGAAACAATTTTCACAGTCTATTAGATGATTGTATAATCTTTGACTAAGAAACTCTTTATCCGCACTTAGATTTAGAATTCTCATCCTTTGCTCATTTGATTCAATACTCTGTTCTAGAAGTACTGATCACCATATAGGTTTCAAACTCAATAGAGTATTTTAGACGGTTTAGTGGAAAACTGAACGGTCCAAATACATTAGATGTACAAGGTCCAATAGATTCTTAGCCATTGCCTGCAATAACTTGTGAGCAGTGCATAGTTATCTCTCTATGTAGACAAGAATAGCAGTTATCATAAGACTTTCAGTCAAATGATCTCTAGAATCATATCCATCTGGAGTTCTGGTAGCTTCTTTCAAGTTTACAAAACCAGACAATTCCACTCATACCATTAATCCAAACATTTGGATTCTCTTGAATCAATCTTTTCGAACTATTGTTGTGAACCTGTTCTCATAGATGTAATGACCATAACTTTGTTCCAAAATAACTTTTAAAATAACTTTTATTTAAAACAACCTTTATTTAAACCAAGTCAAAACCATCTGATGAAACAATGTTCACATCAATAATCTTCAAAATTGCAAAACCATAAACTAAAACACTATAGAGAAGTTGGTTCCTAATCCTATGGATGAAAGCAAGCTGCTTGTAGTCTATGATTCGATCCAGCTCTCCATGGTTTGTACCTCTGCTTTATTCCAGTCTCTGCCCATTAAAATGGCAATACTGGTCATAAGCAAAGCACTTATGGAATTACAAATATACCTGAAGTGCCATACTCTTTGGCTTGCAACTACTTCTATTGCGTCAGATATCTTGAGCATTTATACCTTCCATGTCCCACATCCTTTCAGTGGAAACAAAAAACTTCCTCAGGATTTCAGTATTGAGGTTTCTTTAGGAAAATCATTCCCTTGGTAGGGTTTGTCCTTTTCCTTATGACACCTCCTTTAGGAACTGTGGTGTTGGATTCCCTAGCCATGTAAAGTTCTACTTTCCTCAACATGCTATGTAATCTCTCGAAGGGTCCTTTTAAGTTCTATATAATGAAGTCCAGAATGAACTAATCATAAGAACTAGTCAGCGAGTTAAGGACAATGTCCGTGACTAACTCCCGACTTGTTGAAAACCCCAACCTCCATATTTGGTCAACATACCCTCTTATGCTAAACACATGGGTATTGACTCTCCATCCTAGTAACAGCCTACATCCAAATAATGCTTTCATGACTTCGAATCGTTCCCATTTAACCTGCTCTTGGATCATGTCCTTAAGCCGGTTAATCATGTCAAAGCACCAAGACCCCACAATCTTCTTTGAAGCTCGGGAATCATAGTGTCTAACATGAAACGAGCAACCTTATTTGAATCATTTAGACGTCTAAGATGATTGACCGTCTATTTCAGCACTAGTGGATCTGGCTGGATAATACATAGGAACTTGTTCGTTAATCATATAAAAATTTCCCTCGACATTGAGTACTCTTCTCAAGTTCTGGAACCAACATGCATAATCTATGCCGTTGAACTTACTTTGATCGAGGAAGCCTCGCAGTAAAAAAAATAACTTGTAACTTTCAAACTTTCTTTGGTTAACATCTAAAATAGAGTTTTGTTTAGTTTGATTTTCCCTTAATAAATTAATTACCCATAAAATTATTTTACTTAAGGCTAGAATCCATATTTCGCTTTTGGTGGTGAAGAGGTATGCCGTAGTCACCCCCAGAAGTTATTTAGGTAGGCAATACTATTTTGCCAACTTCAATCTCTATGATGATTCTAGATCTTTTGGGATTCATTGAATCTAATCAATGGCATGTTTAATCCCATCATGCTCATCCTCTCTCTCGTGACGGGTATGTCGCGGATCACGAGTTTGGATGGTAAATCGACCACGAAGACCCACGTGACACCCGGCTCATGATTCATGAGTTATCGCGAGTATCACATCATTTTGGCCGAGTCCAATCCGACGCGTTGGCTATAGCACTTCCCACGTCGGAAGGGCCCGGTTAAATGTGTGGTTCTTTGTGGGTAGCATGAGATTCATATTTTCATAAAACAGGATTTCGTTTCGTTAAGTTAAAACATTTTAACTTTCTTTTTGGCAAAATGGTCTTCTAAACTTTTAAAATCTGTTTTACAATTGCCAATAATTTATAAAACATGTCAACAACTTTTAACAATCTAGTTTTGCATATATAATTCTTGTTAAAACACTTTAACCTTTTAATTGGCAAAATGGTCAATTTAAACATTTTAAAACCAGTTTGAAATGCCAATTTACTTTTGAAAAATTATATTAACTTTTAACAATTTTTTCTTACTTTTGTATTTTTAGTAATACTTTTATCTTGAAACATTGTCCTATCAAACCCTTTCGGTAACTCCACTCAATAAAAGGCGGCAGGCGGTGAGGGTGGTAAGCAATGAATGCTATTTAAAAACCGACCTCATTAGGAATCGAAGAGACCTCCTTAAACCTTCTCAACACATTTAGAGTGAGTGAGCCTAGTCATGGTCTGACCAATGTTTTATTTTAAGTTATACATATAGATACAATTCTAATATATATATCATTTAAAATTTTAAGTATTCTTTGAAAATTATGTTTAACTATTAATTCTATTAAACACGCAATGATGCAGTGTTAATAATTAATTTAAACAATCATCCATTAAATTTTGAAGCATTTTAAACTTTGTGTTTAGCTATTAATCCTTTTGAGCATGCAAGCATTCAATGTCAATCATTAATCTAAACAATCATATAAAACTAAAATTCACTATTTAGCATATGAAGAAAACTTTTCAGAAAAAAAACGCCACGACCGTCGCGACACGGATCACAAGAAAACACGATGCGGTAATCAAAAGAAACCGATCATGACAAGAACGACGCGGCGCGGAACACTAGGAAAAACGACGCGGCAAAACCCTAATGATCGTAACTTTAGAAAAACCCGCGACGCGATATTTCAAGTACCACGGCGCGGATGTCGAACAGATTCGATAAATCAGAAAAAATAAAAACGATTTTTAACATATCTAATCGAATCTAAACAGTACAAAATCATGATAAAGTGGCTCTGATACCACTGTTGGAATACAATAGCATAAAAACAACGCAGCGGAAACAGAAATCAAAATCGTATTCAACCAGGATCACAGAATCATGCACACTTTTGTAACTGTAAAAAATCAAGAGGGTTCAAGACATACCTTTTAAATCGCAGATCTGATTTTGTTAGGATGACGAGAGCCCGAAGTAGAACTCCTCTAATGTAATCGCACCCAAGACAACGATCCAGCACCCGTTGATGTAGTATATACCTTTGCTTGAAGTTTTAGCACGTAATACTTATGGTTTTGAAAGAAATCGGCCGTATACCGGGGGGTGGGAGGAGAGTGACGAAAATTAGGGTTTTGGCAGCCTTTACAACTCAGATCTAGGGTTGTATTTATAGTGCTCCTCATCCTTATCCCATCCCTTGTGGATATTTCACTTTAGTCCTTTATCCTTATTAAGTTTCTAATTAATATACCTTTACTTTGGTATATTAATAAACTTAACTATTAAGTTTCTAATTAATATACCTTCCAGGTGTTTGGAAACCCAAACATATCTTCCATCTGCTATAGCTACTTCCAAGCTTTCGTCCATAGGAGTTAGTGGTACATTCAAGCGAGACATCAGAGACTCCGATACAAAACAATGAGTAGCTCCTAGATCAAATATAACATATACATGTATGGAATTTAGAGTGAAGATACCTGTAACCACATCAGTCTTTTCACGAGCTTCTTCAACAGTCATCTGAAAGGCTCGCGAGGCTACTGGTCTTCCCCGGTTCTTCACCTCCTCCTTCTTTCCTCCCTAGTCATCTCTGGGTCTTTCACTAAATGCTCCAGATTTCAGCTGTGGACAGTTTGGGCAAATATGATCCGTAGCTCCGCACTGATAACACCGTGTAGTATGTCCTGTTTTCCCACAATTTCGGCAATGAATCGATACAGGATCAATTCGACAACTTCCTGAGTGCCTTTTCCTGCACTTCTTACACCATTTTGCTTCATCTTTTTGGCCTTTACCCTTAAAGTTAGACCCAGCTTGTTGTGACTTTTTCTGAGGCGTCCACCCTTGGTCTTCCGCCTTCCTTTTGGTTTCAGTTACTTTCTTTTCATCTTCTTGTCTTTTCAGTTCTGTCTCCCTTTCAGTGGCCCTATCCACCACTTTTCGGAAAGTAGACAATTTAAGTGGTTGCACTATCTCCTGGATTCGGGTCGTCAATCCCCAAACATACTTGTCAATTTTTCTCTTTTCGGTGTTTACTTGATGCTTCGCAAACCTTGCTTTCTCCAGAAAGCTCATAGTATATTCTTGGACAGATTTAGAACCCTGTTCCAAGTGCAGAAATTCATCTTCCAATTTCTTTACAGCCACTTCTGAACAATACTCTTCATTAAACTTAGTCTTGAATTGCTCCCAAGGTATTGATAGGGACGAATCAGGACCCAATGACTTACTATAAATCTGCCACCAATGTAATGCATTGCTCGTCAATTGGTTTGTAGCAAACTCCACTTTGTCCCCTTCAGAACATTTACTGACTCGGAACACTTTTTCAATGTGCATTATCCACTCCATTGCCTGAACTGGATTGTCTGTTCTCGAGAATTCTTTTGGTTTGCAGCCAAGAAAAGCTTTATAAGTACATCCTGTCTTCTTTTCAGAAACTTCCCCGCCTTGCTTTTCTTTTTCTGTACGGGCATGGCTTTCTCCCTGACTTTCATTTTCGGGCTGCCTATCATGAGTTCTTTTCGCAGCTTCTTCACTCTGGTTATGCACCAGCGTAGTCATCATTTCCCTAACCACTTCCGCCACAATATCCTGTATATTCGGTGGATTTTCCTCCACTGGTTCCCTTGCTCTTCGTCCATCTGAGCCTTGGGCTGGTCCACTCCTTGATGTTCCACACCCCGAATTTATACCAGTAGGATTACTTCTTGTGTTTCTCATACTTGAAAATTCAGCAAACAGTTAGATTACGTATATAATAACAAACCTATATACGTCTAACAGTCCATCATATCTATTATCTCTCAAGGTTTAAGTCCAAGAATCTATTCTAAAGACACCTAGTTCACTTAAACCACGGCTCTGATACCAACTTGTAACACCCAGCTTATTAACAAAACACCCCATAATTTTTTTTTCAAACATATATTTTACAATCCAAGCCATAAGTATAGGGTATTAGTTTATATAAACAGGTACAAGTGTATCAAGGATTACAACATATTAATATTATACATCCTTTGAGCCGGGCTGTTACTTCACATTACTAAGTCCTTAGTCACGGACTTTATCTTTCCCTTTAGCGGGATCTCGCTCACCTGCAGGGACATATCAAATAAACACTGTGAGCTATAAAGCCCAATGAGTAATCAAATCTGCAACAATATGTATAAGAATAAAATCTCTATACAAAAACAAATATGCATTGTCTCATAACGTATGATCGCATATAGCTCACGGGTTTGCCCCACTTTTGTCTAGACTCACGGCTCCGTTCTTGCCATCTCAATGACTCACGGATTATCCGGTATTGCCTTTTCAAGGTTGACTCACAGCTCCGTTCTTGTCTATCGCAGACTCACGGCTTATCTGGTATTGTCGCATTGTTGACTCACAGCTCCGTTCTTGTCTATATCAGACTCACGGCTTATCTGGTATTGTCTTTTTATTTCATCATAAGATCTGTTAAATTCGTCCCCAAAACTGTTTTCGTCTGCAACTATTCAACCAGCACATATCACATCGGATATAAGTGAGATTACTCACCTTGATGATCGCTACAACTAGTTCCTGTTGGTTCTTGCCTCTTTGTACTTGCTACGACAATTTGTCCCGTACCTATATATTCATTTGTATACACAATGATTATAGGTTAACAATCACTTTAATTGACTCTAAGGCATAAGAGTCTAATATAACACTATTTCCAATCATTTCCGAGCAATAACCATCATTATAAAAATTTAATACACTTCCCGAAATACGCGTATTCTACTACAGTACCTTCGGGAGGTCGTATTCTCATTTTAATAATTTTCCATGAAGTTTCATGCCATATTAGACCTATGTTCAAAATTTGAGGTCAAACGGACAAGCCTAGCATCAAAACCATACTTGGAAATTGCTCAAAATATTAACAGAGAACAGCTTCATTTCTGCCTCGACCACGCGTCGCGACCAGGGTGAGGGTCGCGTCGCGACTGCTGCTGGCAGGTCCAGTAAGTTCGATTTTTGTGCTATAAAATCCCATTTTCTCTTGTTAACCCCATATTACACGACTTAATCACTAGGAAATGTTTCAGGACCAAAACTATTCATTTACCTCAAGTTTTAAGCAATGGAATTGGTGATTCCAATCCATTTCCACAAATTCCCGTTTTCACAATTTTGATCCAAAACCGAAATTTCCAAGTTGTAATTGTTTCTTCTGATTTTTTGTCAATCAATATAACATCTTGAACTTATAATAAACCATTAGAATCAAGTTATTCACAAGAACTCACAATCTAGGGTTCTTGATCAAAATTACCAATCTTCAAAATAACAACTTACTTCCATATTCTTGAGTTATGTTCTTAAAACATGACTTTTTGGAAGATTAAAGTCGTAAAACTTCATGGATCTTGACTGGAATTTCGATCATCAAGTTCCTCTCATGAAGAACACACAAAAACTTAGGTTAGGGATACAATTACTAACCTTTGATCTTGATAACTTCAAATTTCCAAACTATGATTTCAACTTCTAGTTTCGATCTTCAAGGAACCTCCAAGATTCTGCTAAGACCGTACAAGAAACCCTCTCCCGATACTTCTCAATTATTCTGCACATGTGGAGAGGCTTTTCTCCTTTTTATACCTCTAAAATTTTCAGTTTAGCCCCTGGAGTTCCATTTCTTAAACTTTTGCCACACTTGACAAATTTTATGACAAAAACTTATATTTATAACATTTTAAGTCCAAAACTCAAAATATTATTACAAACCAAATCCTTTTCTTTCCAAAAGACCAAATTACCCTTCTAAGGTAAAATGACCAATTTACCCTTTTTATTATATTTACATATAAAGAGTATCTTGGTGTTACATTCTGCACATTGGGGGATCGGACCACCCAACGAAACCACACCTGATGCATCTCCAAAATTTGCGACCTGGGTTCTGATTTGTCCATGAAGTGCATAACCTTGCTTGATTACCGCATACGCAGACCACCATGATCACGAATTTTTGAAAGCTTTCGTCGACTGGGTTTGGTACAACTGCGATCTAATGGTTTGTTTCCCGCTTTATTTATGAGTGAGAGGTGAATTATACGAAAATATATATTGCCCCTGTCGATTTTGGACTCCTTGAAGCATTACCGGTCAATCGTGGACGGTAACGGAGAGAGGTACCCATTTGTAATGAAATGCAAACATTAATGACCCAACTGATAATTTTGAATAGTTAGTCCCCACTTGCAATATCGAGCAAACATCAGGGACCAAAACTGTAATTTTGTCTAAAAGGATAATAGAAAATAGTCATCTTTGCTGAAAATAATGCTTAACATATATACTTTGCTGAAAATAGTGATCTTTGACTTGGAAAAGCAAAAAACGATTGGAAAGTGGAATAGAAGTATAGAACGATGGCTAGAAGTCATCTTTGACTTGGAAAAGCAAAAAACGACTGGAAAGTGAAATAGAAGTAACGATGGCTAGAAGAAAAAAATTCATTGCTTTTAGCAAGTTTCGAACACGGGCAAAGAGATAAAGACTAACGCGTCCTTACCGCTTGACTAACAAAGAACTCGAGACTTTATTTCTCGAATTTGATATATATCTATTATTATACATTATATAAAAATATATTTCGCCCCCCCCCCCCCCCCCCCCCGGACGTCACGGGCCCTGTGCGGTCGCACATCCGACACTTGCTCAGGACCGGCCCTGCTAGCGGCTAGGATTTTAGAGATACAAAAAGAAAATGAGAGAGATATTTAGGATTTTCTGTGTGATAAAAATGAAAAATTCTAACCCTAAAAACACTTGCATAGTATCAGGTTAACACATATAATAGCAAGACTTGTGGGTTGACCAGGAAGCTCTATATTTGTATCCACAGTCCAAGAGATTTTAGCTGGTACATCTTCGACCCCTCCAGCTTTCCTCTTTACACCGTCAACTTCCAATATCCTCTCTAAACCTGCATAAACCTAGATAAGTTAGCACAATAACACAAGAAAAAACATTTATTGCCAGGTTGGATAAAATACGAAATATATTTCCTATTTTAACACCTTCCTTTGAACCTGAGCAAGAAATGTATTCTATAATCCAAATTTTATTGAAAACACATTGTGGTAATTAATACCAAGAGGTTTGGTAAACATATCAGCCATTTGTTCTAAAGAATCAACCTTTACCACCTTAATTATATCGTCGGAAACTTTATCTCTGACTGAATGAATGTCAATTTGTATAACCCTTGTACGTTTATGTAAAACCGGATTCAAAGACAGAAGAATAACATATTGATTATCATTAAACAAGCTAATTGGAACCTCATATTTTAAGACCTAAATCCTGCATTAACTTTAACATCCATAAACTTTCACAAGTTATTGTTGCAAGAGCCCTATGATTCAGTAGAGGACCTTGAAACAGTAGATTTTTTTTTTGCATTTCCATGAAACCAAATTATTTCCCAAAAATAAGCAATATCCAATCATAGACATCGAGAATTAACATATTTTGCCCAATCAGAATCTGTCCAAGCAGTTAATAACAATTCACTATTTTTAAAGATTAGAATACCCTTACCTCGACACAATTTTAGATATCTTAAAACACGAATTGCAATTTTCAGATGTGATTTCCTTGGTGCATGCATGCATTTTCTAATGGTTTGGATAGTAAAATAAATAGCAAGTCTAGTATTTATTATATAGATCCATTTTCTAATTTTTGGAATTCAATAATGTTTTCTAATAAATCATCATTTTTATCAGAACCACCACTAGAAATTGTAATATTAACATATAAAGGTGTTTTGATAGGTTTTGCTACCAAAATACCAAAAACTTACAACTCTAGACAATACTTACGTCGAGATAAACACAAACCATCAACAGTTTTTACAATCCAAGAAAATATCTTAAAAGTCCTAAATGTCTGATAAAAAAAAATTGAGATTTCAAAAATTGTTTTATAAATGCTATTTTCTTTTAATTATTTCTGGTTAAAACAATATCATCAACATACACCAAAAGCAAAACAAACACATCACCATTTTGTTTTACATATAATGAAAAATCATTCTTACTTTGTACAGATTCGAAATTTAGTAAAGAAACTGTAAGTTTTTTATTCCATTTCCTAAGAGCCTTCTTTAGCCCATTTAAGGATTTTACAAGTTTGCACACTCATGTATCAAAATTTTGAAAAATATCTAGGGTGAAACCATGTAGAATTCTTCCTCAAGTGTTTCATATATAAACACCTATTTGATAGGATACCAATTAAATTGAATAACTATTGTGACAACACTAGTAAGTTTAGCAACTAGGGAGAAGGTCTAACTAAAATCTAGACCTTCTTGTTGGTTGTAGTCCTTGGCAACAAATCTGGCCTTAAAGCATTCTATTCCTCCTATGGATTTGTATTTTATTTCAAAATCCCATTTGAAACCAATGAGTTTGAGCTCTTTTGGTAAATCTGTTATAGCCAAAGTTCCATTTCTGTTTAACGCTTCCATTTCATCGTTCATAGCCCTATCCAAAACTTATACTTCCCTTCAATAAGGAAGTCATTATACTCTGATGAAATCCTACTATTCCTACTTAATCTTCTAAACCCTAAATGTAGAGCTCCTAATACATCATCATATTACGATGGATCAAAATTTTCAAGAGTTGATGTTCCCTCATAATTATTAAAATTTCCTGCATATTCTTCATTCCTATCCTCCGAACCGGCTGAAAGGGCCCTTTTGATGACTTTTGAGAAGCTAAAAACGATCTTTGTGCATAAAACAATTTTAAGCGGCTAACGGAAGCAATTTTAAAATAGCTATTATTTTAAGACCATTTTAACAAAACCACCAAGAGGATACAACTACATGAACTAGAAAGATTATTTGACAACCATATGATGTAAAGAAGACAACCTCGAACACTTTGATCCTACTTGGTTTTAGGGAGTTGATGAAGATGGCAAAAACTCAAGAAAAGAGTTTCTTTATAATGTATCCACCAATAAGAGTAAGGCACAATGGAATGCTAGTTCCCTTTTATATTTGTGACTTCTTAAGCCTTTAAGTGCTTAACACAATTAAACACTAAAGGAGAAGCACTTGTACACCACTTATACTTGCAACTAGCTTTAAAAGAAATGCAAGAGGAGAGAGGAGAAGTAGCCGACAGTTTCATGAGGAGAAGCACTTGTACACCACTTATACTTGTAACTTAGTTTTTGGTCTTACACTTTCTTATATACTCCCACATGAGATCTAAGACTCACACCTCCATTAAATACAAAGTGATGACATGTAAGAAACATGGGTTGTGTAAGAGGAAGGTTGACAAGCAACCTCCCATCTCATTACTAAGAATTCGGCCAACATAGAGAAAATGACAAGATGATGTGGCAAGCACTCAACCTTAAGAAACTAATGTATTATGTATAAGTTAGTGGAATCCTGTTGTCGCCAGAATATTCTAAGTGGATTGCGGAATAAGAAAGATTGCAGAAATATAAGTTCCAAAACTGGTAGGTTTCGGAAGTGGGACAAGTCTGATGACTTGAGATGGATGCGGAATGATAAATGTAGAATACTTAGAATAGATCTTAAATAGATCAACAATAAAGTGTACAAACAGATAATTAACTTGGAAAGTAAAGACAAGAAGATTAAATTGCTAGAAGTGTAAAGACATGAAGAAATGCAGATAAGAATAAGAGAGTTGATGGAATGAGAGAGATTATATTGATATTCGTCAAAGTGTTACAATTTGTCTCTCAAACTCATGAGGACTGGAGATGGACATGGTCTCCCTTTTATAGACTAAGGGAGGACCTTCGGATAAAGACCTATGGACTGAAGAGCAGACAACACGTCTCTCTTTAGTCTGACAGGAAGGATAAAGCTAATATAATAATACAATGTCAGACAAGGGTGGCTTATCTAGAATAAAATAATACTATAAGTACAACCGACATGCTCCTAAAAGGCCACGCCTGATCTAGTCTAATCATCTCCTATAGGTTGAAGTGCTTATCCTTTGTCTTATCTTCAAGTTAGTCTTCAGATCTTCAGTCTTCTATGTTGAATGTCTAAGTAAAGAAGTTCCCAGAAGTTGCTTATATCGTTGATCCGAAATCCTGAGTGGATTTCGGAGTCCGGGTATTTCTGAGTCAGACTTAGGAACTTGATCTTCCGAGCTTGTGTCTTTTGAGCATCGTATCTTCTAAACTTGGTTTTCTGGATTGATGTTGACTTAGTCGGAGTTCCAAAATCCAAGACTAGATTTCGGACATATATAAAATGAACATTATACAAGTCATCCAGAACCATAAGTATATTCGTTAAACACATTCAGAGCATACAATCAGAATATTCAAAACATAACAATTGTTCAATACTTAAAACATTCATGTGAAATACTTGTTCAATCATTCCATCAAAATAACTAACTTCAAATGCTACCAAAAGTAATACACTCAAACACTGAGTTGGTCAACGACTTGATTTTAGCACTAACAAATCCAAAATGTGTAAAAACTTGTACATGACTTAATATATCATAACATATGATATAATAACTAGTTTGTTCCCTTTTAATTATTATTTTCATAAAACAATAATTATTCTCTAATTAATACAAGAGTTGATTATTAATAATAAATATTCAATATGTGCCAACTTGCTTAAGGTGTGACCCTATAGGATCATATGTTATTGGCAAATATCATTCTAAAATAATTCTTGAGCATATAGATCCAACACCTTTCGCCATCCTGAACCAAATGAGGCATGTCATTCTCAATACTACCTTAAGTATTAATATCATCGGGAATTTCGGAGCTAGGATTACACGGGATAGTCTGATATAAGCAATGAAAAAATTTATAATTTATTCCAGATTTGGACATATAAGAACCACTTTTTGGAGTTTTCTGTTTAAGAGGGAAAACTGACTCATTAAAGCATGTATTGAAAAAGAAAAGATTTAGATTTGTTATCAAGACTCAATAACTTGTAACCTTTTTTAAATATGAAAAACCAATCAAAACACATGTATAAGAACTAGAGACAAACTTATATGAATTACTAATCTTAGTTGAAAAATAAAGGCACCTAAATACTCTTAAAATTTTAAAATTTGGTTCAACTTTATAAACATTTTCATACCGGTGATGTACCATTTAAAACGGATGTTGGAGTCCTATTTGTATAGAATTTGCTGTTAGAATAGTCCCCCCCTTTATTAATTCAAAGGTAATCCATATTGAAACAACAAAGATTTAGCCACATTCATCAAGTGCTTGCGCTTTCTCTCCACAACATCATTCTGTTGTAGAGTATAAACACAGGTTGCTTGATGCAAAACACCCTACTTTTTTAAAAAAAAATTAACCTTTGAATTTACAAATTTCGTCCCATTATCAGTGTTGGGATTCGATCATATAAAGACATAAACACATGCAGTTCCTTTAATCAATTACAATCAAGTCCCTTTAATTAATTAGTATAAATTAATACCAAATTAATTTATCAATTAATTTACTGATTCAGTTTCTGATTAATTTATTTCTCAATAAATTAATAAACTAATCATTCAATCATATTTTCTGACTTTGTTTGTTTGTCTGGGTCATGAGGACAACCCAAAGAGACCCTGCTATTATTAGAAATATTACCACTAGTTGATTACCTTGGACACTAATTCCAACAACAGTCACATGCTATTAATGCTCTTCAAAGCACTTTATGCTCTATGAATAGATCATTGAGCTTGGGACATTTGTTTGTATAAAAGCTTAAAAGGGATCGATTTTTACAAAGTTCACAAGACGCAACTATTCACGAAAAGAAGCCGAATCCAAAATTCTCATTGTTGATGTTTATGTTGATGACTTAGTCATACCGAGTCAAACACCGAAGTCATTTTCTTATTCAAGGAACAAATAAAACAAGATTTTGAAATGAGTGGCATGGGTTTGCTTTCTTACTACCTTGGAATCAAAGTGTCGCAAAAGAAGAGCGGAATCACTTTGCGATAAATGATTTATGCAAAGAATATTTTAGAGCAATTTGGGTAACTAGATTGCAACCTGACAACATTACCTAGAGAAACAAAGTTGAAGGTCAATAAGGATGAATATGGTGAAATGTCAACCCAACCAAATATAGGCGAGTGGTGGGTTGTTCGAGGCACTTGGCTCACATTCGACCGGACATATTATTTTTGGTTGGAATTGCAAGCCGTTTCATGGAGGAACCAACCAATTTGCATTTCCAAGTAGTAAAGTGTTAGGATCGAGACACTTAGCATACGAACACGAAACTCACACACTCAGCTCACAAATTAAGAACACAAGGATTTTACGTGGTTCGGATTCGGTGTCAATCCTACATCCATGGGCACAACTAGATTTTATTTGAATGAGGAGATTAAAAGAGATACACACTCAATCTTTGCATGTATTGTGTGTTGTGGTGCATGTTGTTCTTCAACTAATGACCTATTTATACATGTAAGAAGTCAATGTGAAATGAAGAACATGGAATGAGGCTACCAAACTTATTAGGCTACCAACCATTCACCAACCTTTGAATAAATCTTCAAAATATTCACATTCACCTAACAATCTCCCACTTGAAGATTTTGAACATCTCTCATTAATCTCCTAACATAACAAGTCTTCCAAGCTTCCAGTTTCCAAGAACAAGCTAAGACTCAGACAAATTCCCTTAGTTGTAGCCGCCCCTCATCTTCAAGTACTAGAAGGGCCAGTTGAAGCTCCCACTAGCTCCAACTCAGCCGTGGCTAATCCCACCACCGACTCATCCTCTGTCTCAGCCGGTTTGGACACTCCACCAGCTCCAGAGATACACCAAGGACCACTAACACTCTCCAAACTTTGCAAACTTCCAACAGGAGAGAATTTTTCAGTCTTAGTCTTCAAAACCCAACGGCTCTTTGTAACTATACCCGGAACACACCCCGCGCTCCTGCTGTCACAAAATCCCCTGAATGGTTTAGACTTTCCGACTCGTTCAGCTAACATCCCCTTGGCTCCAGAATTCATGTTTGCAAAATGAACTCTCTTAGCACTAGATTTAGCGAACCAGGTTTTGTCATGCTTAACGGGGACGGTCATACTTCCCTCAGCAGGTACCTCAACCATATATAATGACCCACACTTCATACCTTGAGCAATCACCGAATTACCATTGACCACCCTCCATTTACCACCACCAAACCTTACTTCCAGTCCTTGTTTATCCAGCTGACCAACAGAAATCAATTTCTTCTTCAGCTCTGGAATCACCCTGACATTCTTCAGGTTCCATGTAGTTCCCAATGAAGTAACCAGATCAATATCTCTCATGCACGTTACTTGAAGCATCTCGTCATTTGCTAACCGTACCTTCCTAAAATCTCCTTCTTTTAGATTCACCATCGTTTCTCCGTTGTCCATGGCGTGAAACGAAGCCCCTGAATCCATGACCCAAGAGTCTACAGAACTTTCCATACTTAGTATTAGTGCATCATCCTCAGACACACTTTCAGCACCAGCAATGTTCAATTCTTTCTTTGGACATTGACTCTTAACATGTCCCACCTCTTGGCAGTTCCAGCACTTCACATTCTTCCGAGTTCTAGATGAACTTCTTCCTCGGTTCCCACTGTTCCTGCTATTCCTTCTACCTCTGTCCATATTTAATAACGTAGAAGAAGATGATCCACCTTGTTTTTTGCGTCTGATATCCTCGCCCAAAACCAAGTCTCTAACCCCTTCAAAAGTGATACCACTAGCTCCCACGGAGCTAGTAACAGCCGTAACTGTTCCGGACCAACTATCAGGTAGTGAAGCTAGCAGCAGTGCAGCTTGAGTTTCATTATCAAATTTAATTCCCACAGATGATAATCTGGACAGAATTGAATTTAGATTCTTAATGTGAACCGTAACAGAACTTTCATCATTCATCCTTGTAGTGAATAACTCCCTCATCAAGAACACCTTGTTAGCTGCCGACGGTTTCTCATACATGTTCGTCAGAGCATCCATCATACCACGCGCCGTGGTTTCCTTCATGATATTGAAAGCAACGCTCCTTTCCAACGACAATGTAATAACCGCCTTAGCTTTCTTGTCCTTTAAGTTCCACGCATCTTCAATAGCTTTTTCCATTTTCTCCGACTTGTCCCCAAGTACCACATCCAAGTCTTTCTGACATAACAATGCTTCTATTTGCATTTTTCCACCAGCTAAAGTCAGAACCGTTGAACTTCTCGATTACAACCTTGTCTTCAGCCATTACGACAAACAAGAAACAACTCGAGACAATTTCTCAATTTTTCTGAGACTTCAGGGACCTGTCTTGCAATTTCCTGGAAGTTCAGGGACTTGTTTTGCAATTTTCTGGAACTTCAAGGACCTGTTTTGCAATTTTCTGGAACTACAAGAACGCTACAGTGAACTGCTACAGTGTCGTCTTCTCCGGCGGACTCCGACGATACAGTGTCGTCTTCTCCGGCGATCTGGTTTCTTCGGTCACTATTCCGGAGAACGTTTGACCGGCGATTTGGAGTTCTTTCGGTGGTCGAAAAAATCCAAAAAATATATTTTCGGAATCTGCGGAACGAGACCTTTCCAACGGGGTACACCAAAATCGTTTTTGAGACAAAAAATTTTCGACCAAAAAACAGAAAATCACCCTCTGGAGCTAAACCAAGGCTCTGATACCACTTGTTAAGATCGAGACACTTAGCATACGAACACGAAACTCACACACTCAGCTCACAAATTAAGAACACAAGGATTTTACGTGGTTCGGATTCAGTGTCAATCCTACATCCACTGGCACAACTAGATTTTATTTGAATGAGGAGATTACAAGAGATACACACTCAATCTTTGCATGTATTGTGTGTTGTGGTGCATGTTGTTCTTCAACTAATGACCTATTTATACATGTAAGAAGTTAATGTGAAATGAAGAACATGGAATGAGGCTACCAAACTTATTAGGCTACCAACCATTCACCAACCTTTGAATAAATCTTCAAAATATTCACATTCACCTAACATAAAGCCTATTTTGTGGTATGTGAAGGGACCATTAACTATGGACTCGACTATGGAATGGGTCGTGAAATTGATGACTTAGTTGGGTTTACCAATAGTGATCTTCAAGGTGACACTGTTAGTAGCAATAGTACAAGCGGGAAGGTTTTCTGTCTTGGAAGAAATGCGGTTACACGACAATCTCTAAAGCCAAAGACCATTGCTTTGTCCACGTGCCAAGTCCGATTCATGGCAGCCACGATGGCAGCATGTCAAGCCATTGGGCTTAGGAATCTCATGAAGGAGCTTAGGGGACATCATATCATGCCTATCACTTTGTATATTGACAACAAGTCAGCAATCCCCTTGATGAAAAGATCACGTGTTTCATGGTCAAAGCAAGCATGTTGACTTTAGTTTTCACTTCATATAAGAGTGTGTTGAACATGGACAAATTGTAGTTGAATGCGTCAATTCAAAAGATCAACGAGTGGACATCTTTCCAAATGCTTTGGCACACGTAAAACACGGTGAAATGCGTAGCATGCTTGGGGTAACAAATACCAAGCTTGGTCCGAGTTAAGGGGGAGAACGTGATAATTAAATCTGCCAAAAGTTAGTAACAATCAATAGTTCTACTGCCCTTTTATTTCAGTTCTGACTTTTCTTATTTTGTGGCTTAAGTTCCATACTTTGGCTAGATATTTAGATAAGGTCTAAACTGTAGAATAAGTATTTTTTAGCCTTTAAATTGTAGTAGTCTTTTGGTTTTGGCTTTATTTGTATCAGAAAACACTGTAGAAACGTATGATTTTCTGCACCTCTATTTATCTTTGTATTTGGTCTCTTTAATATAAAGAAAAAGCCTTCTATTAGTGAGCTTGTCTACTCCCTGCTTCTTCTATTTTGAGCAGCAGCAAAATCAATTTTTGCTCACTGATTTAAGCATACAAATTAGCATACAATCCAATCCTAATACTCCAACAAAAACCATGCTTTGTGTTGGGTTGAAGATATTCTAAGGGCTATAACAGCGAAGTTATTACAAAGGATTCACGGTAATCGAGAGACAAAACGAAAGGAAGTAACAGGCCCATTAATATTGTTGGGAAGAAGGAAGAGTGTTTATTGATTAACTGAGGAGTGGTACAAAGTTTCAAGTTCTTGCATGGCTATTTATAGCCAAGTTTATTACCTACCAACTAATTTAAAAACATTTATTTGACTTTGAATACTTCAAACTTTCAGAATTCTAACACAAGATGTGGTAAGCACTTATGTAAGCATCTAGAAACCATTGAAATTTCTGAATTATTAAATATCATTTTCCTCCTTAATTCAGAATCTTCAAATCTTCTTGACTCCAATCAAGATTCTCATCTCTTCGTGTAATGTCTTTCCAACCCTGTTTCCTTGCAGTATGTGGTGAATTCTTTCGACAGAAATTCACCACCACGATCAGTTCTGAAAACTTTCATCTTCTCCCCGGTTTCAACTTCTACTAAGCTCCTGAAGTTCTTAAAGACTTGAAGAGCTTCATCTTTTGTCTTTAGCAGATAAACCCACATAACTCTGCTATAGTCATCAACTAACAACATAAAGTACCTATTGCCAGATGGTGTAGGGGGTGATAATGGGCCGCATAAGTCGCCATGAATTAGTTCAAGCTTCTTCTTTGCTCTATAATTCGTGTGTGTAGGGAATGGACTCCTTGTCTGTTTTCCCACGAGGCACCCTTCACAAGGTTGTTGAGGAATGTTTAGTTTTGGCATTCCTTCAACCAGCTTCTTCTCTGCCATGTATTTCATTGAATTAAAATTTATATGACCCATTCTCATATGCCACAACCACGTTGGATCACCTATTCGAGCGGTTAGACACATCGAATTGACTTCTTCCAACTCTATCTTGTACAGTCGATTTGGAGATCTTCTAACCTTCATCAACAACTTCCCTGTCGCATCACGGACCCATAAGAATGGATCTTTGATCGTGATTTCATCACCACCCTCTGCTAACTGTCCCAAACTTATGATGTTGCTACATAAGTCTGGAATGTAATAGACTTCATTAAGCTTTCGATGTTCACCATTCTTACATTGAAATACGACTGAACCTTTGCCTTCGATCTTTACCTTTGATTCGTTTCCAAACTTCACGTAGCCATGAACAGTCTGATTTAAGTCACGAAACTTATCTTTATCACCGGTCATGTGATTACTGGCTCCTGTGTCGAGATACCAGATACTTGATCGCTTCACCTCATCATCCCGTTTTCTTAACTTTGGGAATACATTTTCTTCATTTAAGGAAATTTCACCATTGTCAAACGAAGCTAACAATAGTGCTGGCTCTGGCGGCCATCTATCAGAGCATTCCAGAAGATTTGCTACTTGGATTGGCAGAAAAGAAAACATCCAAGGAAGCATGGGAAACTTTTTCAGAAGTTCGCGGTTAAAACTGAACTTTTTCGGAAATTCTGGGGCTAAAATAAACTTTTTCAGAAGTTTGGGGTTAAAACTGATCTTTTCGGAAGTTCTGGGGCTAAAACGAACTTTTTTAGAAGTTCAGGGTTAAAACTGAACCTTTTCGGTTTGCTACAGTGACCGCTACAGTATCGTCTTCTCCGGCGAACTGGTTTTTCCGGCCACTATTCCGGCGAACCTTTGACCGGACTTTTGGAGGTCTTTCGGTGGTCGAAAAATTCCAAAAAATATATATTCGGAATCGTGAGAACAAGACCTTTCCAACGGTGTGCTCGGAAATTGATTTAGAGACAAAAAATTTTGACCGAAAAAAAACAAGTGGCTGCCCAGATTTGCTCTGATACCAAATGTTGGGAAGAAGGAAGAGTGTTTATTGATTAACTGAGGAGTGGTACAAAGTTTCAAGTTCTTGCATGGCTATTTATAGCCAAGTTTATTACCTACCAACTAATTTAAAAACATTTATTTGACTTTGAATACTTCAAACTTTCAGAATTCTAACACAAGATGTGGTAAGCACTTATGTAAGCATCTAGAAACCATTGAAATTTCTGAATTATTAAATATCAAATATTCATTTGGTCAATGAATTTTTTTTCCTTTAAATGTATAATTAATAATTATCGAATTGTTGGAAAAGAGTTTCAAGAAGTTAAAGGTTCGCATGCAAGCCGGATGACAAAGTTGTTGTGGAGAAGGGATTGTGATAAAAAAACAAAAAGTAAAGCTGAGTGTTCCTTAGATCTTGCTATACACATGCAACACTATTTCTTTTCCATGTAAAGGTATAATATCACATTAATTTTCTTAGATTAGAAAGGTATGTTTCAGCATACAGTTTGAAGATCATGAGTTTGAAGGCCACATGCATTGGCACAGTGTTGAGTGTAAAAATATAAGTCAAACCACAGGTAATAAAAGTGCAACCTTCTCATAATTTTTTTCCTTGTCTTTATGAACAAAACCAAATAATCGCAAAGAGAAAAAGCCTAAATCGTCAGTCCTTTGGTTTGATCGTATACACCAACGATATTGGCAAAGCATCAAATTGATTGCGCAGTGTGTGTCCACGTCACTCCAAAAAACTTGAATGCTCAAATGATTAGCATTAGCTTAATTAGAATGCAATAAATCTTCAGAGTTTTAATACAATACCGATGTATTGTGCAGATAATTACTAGGAATTCGTTCGTAGCCATATATACCGAAACAGTTTACACGCTATGAAGCCATATTCCGCCGTATTGATAAGACACCACATTGATTAAGAAAACTTTAGATTTCTCTCTTTGATTTAATCATATCACCTAACTTATTGGTAAAACGTCCAATTGAAGACGAAGTATCTATTGTTGGGTAATCTTGAAGGGTAGAATTGGTATTTTAGTTTTTAGATTGTAGTTTGAATAAGTCAGGCCACGTTCCTTTTTATTAGTAGTTATTGTTAGCCTATATTTTTATATAAATATTATGTAGCTGCGTTTTATTTAGATGTGGAGAATAACAGAAACCTTTGCCCCACTCGTACCCATTCTCTCCATCCTTTCTTTATTGTTTGCCAACATTTGGTATCAGAGCCTAGGGCTCGTTTAGAGGTGTCTGCCTGTTTGAGAGTCGGTGGTAGAAAGGAGGAGCATCCCTTGGCTGCAAGGCTGAGAACGAATGAAGAAGAAGGTTGTAGGCGATTACATGTAAATTGCAGAAAGTAGTGAAGACCGGCTGCCACAGCGGCAAAGACCGTTGCCGGAAAAGCATAGCACCAGTAAGCAGACAGGTGAACGAGAAAGCTGTAGAGGACCGATGTAACGACCGTTTTTTTTTTTTTTTAAAAAAAACGTTGTGAATAGTAACTCCGGCGTGAATAGTAACTCCGGCGTGAATAGAGGTGTCTGCCTGTTTGAGAGTCGGTGGTAGAAAGGAGGAGCATCCCTTGGCTGCAAGGCTGAGAACGAATGAAGAAGAAGGTTGTAGGCGATTACATGTAAATTGCAGAAAGTAGTGAAGACCGGCTGCCACAGCGGCAAAGACCGTTGCCGGAAAAGCATAGCACCAGTAAGCAGACAGGTGAACGAGAAAGCTGTAGAGGACCGATGTAACGACCGTTTTTTTTTTAAAAAAAAAAAAACGTTGTGAATAGTAACTCCGGCGTGAATAGTAACTCCGGCGTGAATAGTACTCCGGCGTGAATAGTACCCGAGAAATGAAGTAAGCGCTTACCTCGTGATGACGTCGACGATGATGTCGTGATGACGTCGTGATTAGTGTTTTCAAGCCCTATAAATAGAGACCTAACTTCTTCATTTCAACCCACAACAAACACCAAACAACCTTACGATATCGAGGAGTGTTCTGGTGAGGAAAATAGGTCGGGAGGAGTTAGGAGCGAGCGGTAGCTGGTAACGAGGTGCTTGGGAAGTGTTGGAAGAGCGGAACGGGAAACGTTCCAAGGCTTTGCGAAAACGCCAATCTTAATTAAAGAGGGAAAACGAAGCAAAGATAAACGCTGTAGTCGACTATAATCAGGTGAGTTTCTCACTACATTGTGTGGACATTATATGTCATTTACCGTATTTTTGTGTGCTTATAAGATGTTTATAAGATGTTGGTAAATAGTACCAAGTTGTGTGTATATTATTGATATATATCTTTCTGTTATAATTGTATGGGTTGGGTTACGGTGTGTGTGGGCTCGACGTACTGAGTAATATAGAGATACGAGCAAAAGACACTGAGCAGATACGCATGACTCGACGTACAGGGTATGCGTGGCTCTAAGTGCTGAGCAGGGGAATTAGATTTACTGAGCAGATACGTATAGGAGGTTATAATCCAATATACTGGGTAGAGCAGAATATGTGACGGGTGGTTGTATTTTTCCTGTTAGGGGTAAAGTATGTGTAGCTGATATGCTGTGTAGTTGTTGGAACTCACTAAGCCGTGTGCTTATCCTTTCCCTTTTAAATTACCATTTTAGGTTATACAGGTGGAAATGACGGACAGGCATGACGGGTACACACTGATGCTGCTTAATTGGGGATTCATACGGTGAATTGATGTTTAAAATGATTTCTAAATATCTTCAAAATGTTAATTATTAAATAAATTGATATTTATCTAAATGAAGATGTTTTATTAAAAACCGGGTGTTACAACCGACAGCTTGAGCATTTAGACCGATGATTCAAGGGGCTCATACCTGGATCAAGAAAGAAAGAGAAGACCGTGAGAACGAGACCGAAGGAGATGCTTCAAAGACCGGGGGCATCTAGACCGAATGACCGAAAGAGACACCCGAGACAGGCAGGTTGTCTGAAAAAGAAAGAAAGAAAGAAGAATGAAGAAAGAAAGAAGCACCAACAAGGTTGAGAGGAAGAAAGCCAGCAACATGTTGATCACTTTTTGGTGATTAGAAGAAAGAAAAAGAAATAAGCAGCAGCAAGTTTGTTTGTTGTTTGTTAGCAGGGAAGCCACAAAACGCAGGTAGCAAGAAAGCAAGCAGCAAGACTTATTGAGTTCGGTCAATCAGAAGAAAGAAGCAGCAAAAAAAAAGCAAGTAGCAGGCAAGAAACGAAAGCAAGTAGCATGAGATAAAAAGAAAAAAGCAAGAAAGAGATCAAGACCGTTTTTTTGGAGCTCGGTATTTCAGCAAGAAAATGGCAGACGAGAATGAGTCTAGAAAATGAAAGATAGAGATAATGAAGCCAAGTCGATTCAAGAAGAAGACCCGTCTTTACTGTGATGAACAAACGGGGCAAAATCTTCAAGATTACGGGGGTGAATGTTGGGTAATCTTGAAGGGTAGAATTGGTATTTTAGTTTTTAGATTGTAGTTTGAATAAGTCAGGCCACGTTCCTTTTTATTAGTAGTTATTGTTAGCCCAGCCTAGCTAGGTGGATGCACCCGGAACGTTATATACCCATGTGGTGGGAGGTCTGGAGTTCGACTCCGACTAACCCCATGTGGGGGATTTTCCTGGAAGGCGAAATTAGGTGGAGGGGAAAGGCCTTTGCGCCTTAGGTAATCGCCAACCGCCCTGGGTTGCGGGACTGTTTACCCTCAGGTGAAACCATATATCTATTCGCTGGTTCCAAAAAAAAAAAAAGTTATTGTTAGCCTATATTTTGGATATAAATATCATGTAGCTGCGTATTATTTAGATGTGGAGAATAACAGAAACCTTTGCCCCACTCGTACCCATTCTCTCCATCCTTTCTTTAATGTTTGCCAACATCTATATCACTGTTCAAAGTCTCGATGCTAGACCTCTTTTTTCAGGATATCTGATCTCACATAAAGAACATGCAACACGCATATCTTACATCGGGATGCTCGGCTATATATACAAATAACTTTAGCCCTAATAATCGCCATATTATTCTTACCCTAGCTTGCTATCTTTAGGTTTTCTTGGTAGACATACTATATACAAACTGCAATATAACTATATAAGACACCATAATTACAACAAGTAAATGAGAACAAAATCCATGGAACATTCAAGTATAATTCCATAGGCCGTAGTCAAATGCATTTCCGGTAGCACTCTCTTCGCTAATGAGGTCAAAACGAGGAGGGCTAAGAAGCATTCCTTCAGCCATGCTGTTTATCATATTCGGCATATTAAATATTAAATCCTCATCCATAAACTCATCGGTAATCCAAATCTCTGGTGGCTCAGCTGTAACACCACCACTATTACAGCTTTTCATAGCATCCATAGCTGCCCCTAAAGCTGATGCTGCACTTGTGGCAGCTGCCTGGATATCACGACAAGCAGTAGAAACAGGCACCGGCAATGAAGAAACGACGTTGGGCAAATTAAGCTGCGCATCTCCACCTTTGAGTGCCAGTGCTGCCACGTCATAAGCCACAGCAGCCATTTCAGCTGTGGGAAATGTACCAAGCCATATCCTGTTAGGAGACTTTGGCTCACGGATTTCAGAAACCCATTTTCCACTGTTTCCTCGGCGCCTCACTCCCCGATATGTAGGGTGTTTCTTGGAGGAACCTGTTAGGGGGACAATACTGTTTTTCAACATTATAATTCTTGTTAATATGATCGCTTGAATGTTCACAAACCTGTTTAGAGATGAAGATCATCATGGAAGCCATTCACTTATATAGGGTTAGTTTGTGCTGATGTTTTTAGGGTTTATGGCCTGGGAATATCTGCAAACCAGTTGGTGATGAACTGCCTCTTGTGAGGTCTTGAGGTGTAAGTGCAAAATCTTTGCTGTGGATGAGTGGATCGTTTTTGAAAATAAAGCACTTAAGCTAAAACTGTGCTTGATATCTATGCTTATGAGTGTCTTTTAAGCTCTCAAATGTGTGTTATATGCAACTAGACGAAGGATTGGGAATGTCGTTTTATTAGATGTGCACTTACATGTAACTGACTTTTCTGTTTTTTCTCACGCACGCACTAAGGGAACATAATGATTATCTTGTGTCCCACCAAATACTAAATATGGTAGGGAGTTGAGATAGAGTGCATTAGCGGAAGATATGTGAATGAAGAACAATATTATATGTCGTTAAACTTATTCTTAGAAAGAAGTGGAGACTTGGAATTTGAAATTTGCATATCTTCAGGGTGAAGAATGTGGACACAGCAGCAATGTATATAAAAAACTTATCTGGTCAAGACCAAGAACATTTGTCGAAAATTTAAACCATAACTACGAGGGTGATTTTACTACGGATTTTATAACAGCGTGATTACCTATGGACTTGCCTTGAAATATGATATCTTTTTTTTTTTTAATAAATTCATTCCGTGGAATTCTTATGCGTGATTTGCCCTCGTATTTACCACGGTTTTGACACGGAATATCATTTTTTTTAATAAATTTATTATGTGGGAACTCAGTGGGTGATTTACCCATCAAACATGATCCACTACAACTCCCGATCCATAAATCCATCCAGGCCCAACTATTTCAATTTTTTTTATTTTATCCATTTCATTTTTTGTTAAACCAATTTTAAGTTTTTTGAACCAAGAGTTTTTGTTAACACCCGACTTCCTCCAAAGCAAATTTTTGAAGATATGTTTTTTCACTGGTATATTATTTTTCTCAAAAATTGGACATTCATGATTACATTCAAAAGAACTTCATGAGATATATTTTTCGAACGATCTCGCTTCGGATTGTATTCTTCTACGGCTGATCAGAATATATATGGATTCTATTTCACTCGTTGTTGCTGACCTTTTTATTGGGTTGACGCCATTCATCGGACCAGCGGTTGACGGATCAAAGGTCCAGGTTCAGTAGCATCCGACTGAAGATATTTTTTATCCGACTCCTCCGACCGACATGTTTCGATGCATTTCCGGAACCGCAGTTCATTGATCATGCTCTGGTTTGCGACCGAAGCATTTGTTGCTCACTTCGCTTTGCTTTTCAGCATTACATCCCAACCGATGATCCACTATTGGTCACTCAGCCATTCTTTAACACAACAGAGACTATTCAGCAGATGATCTTTATAGTTTTATCGATACTTATTTGTTTAACATAGCGCAGCAAAGTCGATCGACTACAGATGACTGGAAAGTATTTAGTTTACTTCCGTCTCTTGTTTCATCGAGACCCTTCATACATCTAGGGGAGCATGCGAAGTTCTTAGTATCCGAGATTCTCCGGCCCGATTTATTTGTTTTTATCATGCTCCTGTGATAAAAAATATGGGGAGAATACATGATGGCATCTGGACCATGTATTTTGTTTCTTGAGTCGTCTGCAAACGAAGAGTTCTTTAGTGCTACGATGCGACGTGACACTGATTTTTTATCATCATTGATCAAATTTCTGGCATTGACTGGATTCTCTTCGCTTACATATTAATCATTATGCAGATTCGGAGCACTTATTATTATTATTAGCGTTTGGATTTGTAAGACATCCGGCGACAGAGACTTATTTAGTGATGCGACATGACACTTATTTTTGGTCTTTCAATATCAAATTCATGGTGTTGCTAGACTGTCTTTGGATCATGATTATTTATTATTCAGATTCTATTACAGGATGTTTAGTATTTTGCAGCAGGTTGTTCTCATGATTATTGGTTCTCTAAGGCATTCTTCAGTTATTCAAGGAATAAGAGATGATTCGGACGTTTTTATGATGACGTGTGATCTGATCATTGGGATAATTCAGTTCAAGAGAAGGCATAGTTCTCCGAACTTGATTGGTAGTTAAGTACTGATCAAATGTAGATTGGGATTTTACTTTTTTCCTTGGAGAGCCTATGCCACCAAAACCGAAGATCTTTGACGATTAGAGATTCTATTGCCTAGCATCAGAGATCACAGACACTTCAGGGTATCCGAGACATCTCAGCATTTGTTTCTCATAGTTGCACCGTCCCTGTTTCCAGATATCATGTATTTTATCCTTGTATCTATATCACTTGTTTGTATCCCTCATCATTTCCTAGAATTTAGGGAGATATTGTTGGAGCTATAAATGCTCTACAATGATGAGAGATAGTTAGGCTAGAATATTCTCTTTGTATTCAAGCATATTCCCTTTCTCTTCTATATATTGTTAAGACGATGGACACCAAGAAACACGACTAAGCACCTCAATAAACTATCAACACACATACACACACAACTATCTAAACTAGTGAGAAACACGAAGATAAAGCTGTGAAACACAAGGATATAACGTGGTTCACTCAAAAACGAGTCGAGCTACGTCTACTGTGAGAACCGAGATATTTTACATTGATAAACTTCAATATTTCATAAGAGAGATTCTATGCTAACACCTACACAATGTTCACAATCTAAACATTGGACATACTATTGGGATTTTCATAACAGATTAGCACAATTCAATCAGGCAGCGAAAGATAAATAGATTAAATCCCAAAACTTAGCAGATTAACTAACAAGATCATATCATGTTCATAATCAGGATTATAATTCAAATCAATTGCATTATCAACATGATGAATATGAATTCATACCTTTGTTTGGATGTTAAGGATCCAAACCAAAATCCCTCTAATGATTTACACCCAAGATCACTAGAAGAACAAGCAGACAAAAACTCTCTGGCTTGAAGATTTCGATCCAAAAACCCTTGGAAAGGGTTTGTGGATTTCGAAAAGGAGGGAAAGGGGAAGGAGAGGGAGGTGGCGGCACACTATGAGGCTTGGGATGCCTTAGGGTTGAACTCCAAGGCCTTTATTTATAGTGCATGGGCTCCTAGGGTTTCAAACTTAGGAGGGCCGCACCCCCTGGACTTGTTTCTATTAATTAAACCCTTTAATTAATTACAATCCAGTCCCTTAATTAATTTCTATAAATTAATTTCTCTATTAATTTATTAATTAATTATTGATCTAGTTTCTGATAATTTATTTTTCAATAAATTAATAAACTGATCATTCGTCTATTGTTTCTGCTACTGATTGTTTTTTACTAGGCCATGAGGGCAACTGAAATAGGACCCTGTTATTATTAGAAATATCACCACAGTTGATGACCTTAGACATATTTCCAACACATACAACAATGTGAGGGGAATGGGATGTATTTATAGCACAATGTGGATGACCGAATACACATGGTCTTGGGCGAGAACGCCATTCCTAGGTCTAGAGCACCTAGTTGACTTTATAGCCTATCAAGAGACCATACCTTACTACCCATGCTTCCCTGTCACTTTGACCTATTCCCCCATGCGTATTCACAAGATAACTCTAACAGCTGATGTGACAACACCAATACTAGGCCCAACTGAGGATTCATCTTCGGTTGGATGACTCTCTATTGGTCTTCGGTTGAGTGTCGTGCCTTTGGTCGTAACCGTGTAACTGTCTGACTCTGCTTCTACACTTAGGTCAGACTACACTTCGTTTGGGGCCAACTATTCCATCTGAGAAAACTCTTCGGTCTGAACTGAGCTTCGGACAGAGGACACTGCAATCTTACCTTCTTCTGCCGCTGATGCATTCACTCCAGTGACCGTAGCCCAACCTACTATTGTCACAGTGAACTACGATCCGTAGAAGAAATGGGAGACTGGCTTCCTCAGACACAACTCTTCGGTCCAAGTTGGAGTTCACACGTCATCACAAATGTTTGGTCTAGTAACCTCCTCAGTCACCAGCATCTCCTCTTTTCTATCTTGGATTGCCTGCTTCGCATGCCCACTCCAAGGACATATCATCTAATCTGGACGACGCATGGCTCACCTCTATCATACTCATCCAGATATCTTCGGTTCCAACCCATCTGCTGATCTACTGAAAAAGCATTATTGTCATCCTGGATGAGATACACCCGACTCATGATACTTCATCCAACAGTTGATCCGCTATGGTTAGTCTGACCGGAGCAAAGAAGTTTCTTGACCGAGGACGGAGGATCTGTCCGAGGCACAAACCTCAACAACACTGGCGTGTTTTCACCTCTGTTTTCGATTGCTTCAGATAACTGATCCTCTTCGGTTATTGTAACACCCCACTTTTCAAAACAAAATACACCCAAAATTTAACATTTTAAACATAGTTTTAAACATACAAAACCATATGATTATGTGTATAAGTTTATGCAAAAGGGTACAAGTGTATCAAGGAGTACATAACAAAAGTAAACTCCTTATAAGCCGGGCTGCTACAACATCATGTCATATCCATGAGCTACATCCTTACCCTTAGCAGGGTCACGCTCACCTGCAGGGACATTTCACACATATACTGTGAGCCATAAAGCTCAATGAGTAATCATATAAACAATTTAATATGTATATATGTAAATAAGCTGTTAAAACTCAATACAATATACATCCCTGTTTGAATCAACATT